>CM065700.1:42083664-42246164 GCA_017654935.2 Phymorhynchus buccinoides | reverse complement strand
ATTAAACCATCAAACAATATCCACTGAAAATGAGTAATTACAGCATTATTTTCAATTTTGAAGAGTAGTAGAGGTCCAAATTGAGTAGAATACGACTCGAAAAGAGTAGAGTAAACAGGTCTGTCTGTCCAGGGTGCTAAGCAACATTTTCAATTTCACATTACTGTTGATGCGAATGTTCCGTGCTTGTCTCTGTGCTTCTCGGGATTGCGAGTGAGATGGGGTGCACCCCATAACCCGCACCCCTCCCGTCAGTTGGCAGAGGGCAAAAAATGTGTATATATATTTTTATTTTTTACATTAATTCAATTTCAAAGATTAAACAAAAAGACAGAAAGAAAAAAAGAAAGAAGCAGCTGATTTCTTTTTTCAGATTTATAAACTGCAAAAAAAACACCCACGAAATATTGAAAGGAAAAAAAAAATCTATATCAGGTCAGGTCAGGTCAGGTAGTTAGGACATTAGGCCTCGCAGCCTCTTCACTGTCCTTTCATTTTTGTTTGAACTTTTGCACAGCTGAGAGTTTTTTATATTTTGTTTTTGGCAAATCTGCCTTTTAGTCATGCTCATATTGCAGTTTTGATATGTTGGTGCATAAATTTATCAAGGAGGTTTTTGAATTGTGTTAGATTCTGCGCTCGTTTAATATGTGCAGGAAGAGTATTCCAAAACTTTGTTACTCTGTTTGAAAATAAAAAATTTCTAATATTAGTTCAGCTATACTGGGTTAGTATTTTTAAATCACTGTTACGGGTTAGTAAAACCGTTAATATATATACCGTTTTAAAAAAAGGACTATACGACACACCTGTATGTAAGTGACTAAGTCGCATCCCTTAAATTGACAGAATATCAGGTAATTATTCACATATAAGCCGCACCAGTTTGTAAGCCGCAGAGAAAATATAACTCCCCCAAAAAGCTGTCAAAGTTAAAGCAAAATACAGTAGATTTTGCCTTTGCTTTCTGTCATCTGCTATCTTTCTGACTTATCAGCCCATTCTCCTGGCGTCCTGCCCTTTAAAAAAAAAAATCTTCCAAAGAATTTTTCTCCTTTCAGCTCCTCCAAAATCGGAATGTGTCGGCTGTACGCTAGCGGGGAAACCAATGAAAACTGAAAACCAGATACATACGAGCCTTACCCATTATGGCCATACGGCCTGGGAAAGAAGAAGAAGAAGAATAGTCGGAAATGGCAGACGGGCACACATGGCAACCCATCAACCATATTGATTGACCAGAGCTCCCTCAGACTTGAGAGAAATGATATCTTCTTTATTACGTTATATGCACACACTCTTTATTTCTGTTCCATCCATGCATGCAAAAAATATAAAAATGGTAGAAGTTTATCTAAAGCTTCTTCAATCGACGGAGAAATCTGAAGGTTGCTCCACTGCCACCAAGGAGCTTGCATACAAAGCCATGGTCAGATCCATTGTGGAATACACGAACTCAGTTTCGGAGCCGCACACCAACAGGCTGATCTCCGACCTGGCTAAGCCGTATACAGTGGAACCTCCCTTATAAGACCTCTCATTATAAGACTCCCTCCCACATTAAGACCTACTTCTCTGAGACATTGTCTTTCTTTGTAAGTATCAAAATTACCTCCCTTACAAGACCCCTCCCTTATAAGACCTCATTTTGGATGATTTTTGGAGGTCTTATAAGGGAGGTTCCACTGTATAAGGTTCTTCTTCTTCTTCCAATATAGCTGTCAAGGTCAGTTCTGACCATTATTACAACTGAAAAGGGCGAAGAGGTCGAAGAGAGAGAAAAACAAAAGAAAAGAAAAAACAAAAACAAAAGAGAGAGAGAGAGAAAGAGAAACAAGAGGAGAGAGAGAGAGAGAGAGAGAGAGAGAGAGAGAGAGAGAGAGAGAGAGAGAGAGAGAGAGAGAGAGAGAGAGAGAGAGAGAGAGAGAGAGAGAGAGAGAGAGAGAGAGAGAGAGAGAGAGAGAGAGAGAGAGAGAGAGAGAGAGAGTTTTGGTGGGTAGACAGCCAGACAACTGGCCAGACTGGGACCGCAGAGCGTTCAACACAGCGTCAAGATACGTGCTGAACAGACACAGGAATTCATCCTGATCCAGCATCAGCATCACGCTCCACCAGCTACAATGGCCAACACTGGCTGAGCGCCGCCGCGCATCAAGGCTAGATTGATAATATGATGCAAAAATAAAACTCATGATGTGCTGTGTGAAGTGCGGCGCCATCAAACCTCTACCTCCAAGCAGCAGAAGACAGACGCACAGCATGCAGAACTTTCCAAAGAATTCCCTCCAGAACAGACTACTGTAACAACTCCCTTTTCCCCTTAACCATTCGCGACGGGAACTCCATGCCACCAGAAACCGTCCAGTCCCCACGTTCAGCTCCTTCACCTCACCGGAGCACTAAACGGTGGTGGATTACTTACTCCTTCTTCTATCTTACATTTCACTAAAATCTTACTCAACCCTCCCCTTCAAGCCTACAAAATACTCAGCCAAATTCCTCTCTTCATATCTTTTAAATAACTTCTAAACAACAAATGCTCATCTCTTATCTAAGATCTTTCTCAAATCCTATCTCATCCCGTGCTGCGCATCTTCGTCTTTGAACCCCTGTATATAATTTATAATTTATATGTTAATAATTGCCTATAAACGGCAGGTGGACATTACTGGAAGAAGAAGAAGCTCCCTACATAAAAACACCCCCCAAAAAAACACTGCCTACTCTTAATATGTGTTCTCGGACTAGCTAGGGGTGCTCAGCCGTACATGCCCTCTTATCTATCTACTTTTTTTTCCTCCCACACAGCATAATTCTTTGAACCCCAGTACATATATGTCATTAATTTGATTAATACATCTAACTCTCTTGTGTGTCCCCATCTCGAGTATTGTTCTACAATATGGAATCCCCACACCAAAGAAATGACTAAGAAAATCAAAGCTGTGCAGCGAAGAGCAAGATATGTAACCGGCTGCTATGACTACACCAGCAGCGTTACAGCTATGATCACCAATCTTCAGTGGGAATCCCTGGAATCAAGGCGTACCAAACATCAGACCATCATGATGCATAAGATCATAAACGCGCTTGCTGACATCTCTGCTGAGCTCGTTTTCGTATTTTAGGCACACCCCTTTTACGTCGTGACGGTCGTGCCCAGACTGCAGAGGGTTAAAAGTTGTGGAACATGACCACAATGAAAATGATGGCAATTTCAAAACAAAACTCTCTGGTGAAAAGCCCTCATAATGTCTTAAACATAAACTGTTTATTGCAGCATTCATAATTTACCAACCTGTTTCAGTGTTTACACAAGTGATCGCTTATTTCCTCATTCGCTCTGTCAGTGTCTGCAGACAGAAAAAGCATCCCGGAAGTGACCGGGTCGTCATGTCTAAATACCCCGATCTTGCCCAAACAAAAACTTCTATGCGCTTTGGAAACAACCAAGCACTTCCTTGTTAACCTCTTCCTCCTTCTTCTTTCTTTAAACACCCTCCTTCAGCTTGCTGAAGATTCTGATCTGTATCAAATCGGGGGATTTTTTTTTTGTCTGGCAGCTTACGTTGACGGTTTGGGAGGGAGGGGGGGGTGTGCAGAACTTGAAGGGGAAGGGGGGTGGGTTGTGGGCTTGGTCATGGGGATTTGGGGGAAACAAGACAGAGGGGTTTAGCAAATTTCCTTGCGCAATCCAAGAGTATGAATGCCGACCCATTGTTAGGCTGAAAAGCTTCCGTCTTTAAAAAATCACCCAAGAAAGTTGAAGGTGATTTAAAGAGGATAGGTGCAAATCTTCTAGAGGATGCATTTCTTTATAGTGGATCTTTAGCATCACACACACATACATACATACATACATACACACACACACACACACACACACACACACACACACACACACACACACACACACACACACACACACACACACACACACACACACACACACACGCACACCATTCGCACACACACACTACAACGCACACATTTAGTGGAAGGACGTTAAACTAAAGAACAACAATGCACACACACACATGTACACACAGACACATGTATACACACACACACACACACACACACACACACACACATGTATACACACACTGACACACACATCTGGCCACGAAAAGAATAACACTTCTTTTTTTTTAAGCATATTTCCATGAGATCAATCCCTATCCACTGTCCGCCCAAATCCTATCTCAATTCGTCCCCCAACACCACCCCCACCTTTTTCTTTTTATTCAAATGATGGTCAAAATCTGAGTTAAATAATAGACACCACCCCCACCCACTCTTTGCCCTTCTTCCTGGAATAAGGAAATTCCCCTTTTTTAAAATTTCTTATAAAATGACAGAAATACCCTGCTTTTGTTATTTGGTACTTTATAGGCACAGAGGCGTCTCTGTGAAATTCGGGTTGCTCCCACCTGGAGAGCGCATCACAGCCAGAGGCACGCCTCCTTTTTTTTTTATTTGCATGCGATTTTTGTGTGACTGATGAGGAAGGAAAAGGAGGGGTATTAAATTGTGACCAAATTACAACTTTTCATGATAACTCCTTGCCACTGGGTTTAACGTGTGCTAAGTGCATGGGCACACAGGACCTCGGTTTATTGTCTCATCCGAAAAATGAGATTTCGGCCTCGATTATATCAAATGATTGGTTGCTTTCAAGCCTTGATAAGATTCACTCCGAGGAAGTCCGAAACAGTAGAAACAGTTTGCGTTGTGAAAAGAAAAAAAGGTTTACAATTTGGAATTACCAACACGATGAACACTTTCAAAGATAAGGTTTTCTGGTAAAGGTAAAGATGTGCCACCCCCATGCATTTCTCGGTTAATTGTATTTTTCCGTTTTTGCCTTTCTTACCATACATAAAGCTGTATTTTAGGAACATTTTTAGCTAATTACCTTTTTGGAATACTAACCCTAACCCTAACCCTAGCCCTAAACCTAACCCTACCCCCCACTATGTACTGCAGTACACCGCGATTTGTCACAGTTGTGGTTCGTTGCGTTTTTCCGTCTTATACGGTGGGGGGTAGGGTTAGGGTTAGGGCTAGGGTTAGGGTTAGGGTTAGTATTCCAAAAAGGTTATTAGCTAAAAATGTTCCTAAAATACAGCTTTATGTATGGTAAGAAAGGCAATAACGGAAAAATACAATTAACCGAGATAGGTAGGGGGGGTGGCACATCTTGACGTTTACGCGGTTTTCTTACCAACCTCAGTCTTTGGTGAAGGTGTGATGACAAAAATTTTGGTTTTGTGATCCTTTTTTTTGTTTTTTTGCTGTCCCATCTTCTGGGCTGTACAGTGGCGTTGCTCTCACGCCGCTCGTTCCGAATCCCAATTCGCAGCTACACCCGGGTTTGTTCAAGTCGCAGAAACCGAGACCAGCAGTCCAAGGGGAGCGAATCTATGTTAGACCGTCAGGAGACAACCAACCGAGGTTTTGTGATCCTTGTTTCGCTTCTATTTATTCCAGAAATAAAGAAGCATTTTTAATGTTTTGTGCGTAAACTTAAACTTGTTTATTAGCATGGCTGGGGCATTTGTGACTATGTTTATGTGAACATTTTATTCTGTTTTCTCGTGTTTCCTTCTCCCTCTTTAGTAATGTTTGTTCTTGCATTGTGTGTGTGTGTATGTGTGTGTGTGTGTGTGTGTGTGTGTATGTGTGTGTGTATGCATGCGTGTGTGAACATGTTTGACACCCTTTCCTTCTCCCTCTTTAGCAATGTTTTGTGTGTCTGCTTAAGCTTGTTCTTGCAGTGTGTGTGTGTGTGTGTGTGTGTGTGTGTGTGTAGAGCATGTAATATGTTTTGTGTGTATGCGTGAGTGTGCGTGAACATGTTTGACACCCGTAATTGTGTAAACATGTTATGTGCATGTATGTGTGTGTGTGTGTGTCTCTGTGTGTGTGTGTGTGTGTGTGTGTGTGTGTGTGTGTGTGTGTGTGTGCTAAAGATCCACTATAAAGAAATATGTTTTGAATCTCAATTTTGTGCACTTTCTGTCTGATACGCATTCAGACAAGAATGGTGTATGCAGACAACACACACACACACACACACACACACACACACACACACACACACACACTGCAAGACATACCACACACATATTTGCACAAATGCACACACACACACACACACACACACAAACATACCCCTACCACACAACACCACACCACAAACACACCATCTGAAAATGCAACAAAGTTTATTCAATGTAGGATTGTTTTGACCAGTATACACACTAAAACCGATACACATGTACACCTAAATCTAGTAAAGAAACCATTACATCTTCTAAGTGAATCAGTCAGTGAAATGAACAACCCAAAAAACAATATACACATATATCGCCAAGTTGTCAACAGAAGGTCTCATACATAATAACAAACACAAATGCCAGCAGGGTACATCGCGAGGGAAAATGTTCAACATCAAAAACAACAACAAAATTTTGCTCCCATTCCACACAAAAAAATCAATAATAAATTCAAATATGAACAACAAAAAGTCACTGATGCTTTTCTTGGGAGAAAAAAACAACAGTAATTAACGAACAAAACAATTTTTTTTTTAAGGAATACAAGAAATTTCGTGCAGTCAGCACCTTTTGTAGACGCACTTTTTTTACCGGTACATGCCTTTGTAGACATAGTGGGTTTTTTTTATGATTACAAGACACACAGAAAAAATAATAACAATGTTCTCGATAAAGTCAGTCTGAGAGGGCACACACCTATGTTTTGTTGCGTGCAAGTTTGCTTCACAGCATAAAGTTTTGTTAGTAGCATGCATTTCATTCTACCTTTTCTGTTTCCTTTTCTCAGTATTCCCTCTGATATTATTGGCCACTGCAAAGAGCACCTTTTGCAAGAGTGAATGCCCTTGGTGAGTGGGGGGGAAGATGCTTTGAGTACTGACCAAACAAGAGAATAACTCTCGCCAATGACCCTATTTGAGGCCACTGACTGGCTGCCTTTTGCAAGAGTGAATGCCCTTTTGGATACTGACCAACAAGGGATTAACTTTTGCCGTCAAGGGCGTTAATAACCCTAGTTGCAGTGGCCAATAGCGACGGTGTGACACCCAGCAGTATTGCAGCATGTCACCTTTGCACAAACACAACTAAAGCCACATTTTGCCCGATATTCCTCAAGCGCATCAATACAGAATTTCTCCTGTCTTTATATCCTGATCCCTAGTTTTAACTCATTCAAGTCGTTCCGGCCATATCTGTCCGGAATTAATAGATAGCTGTCAATTTGATGCATTTGCTTCAAGGGAAGTAAATCTGTGTGCACACCATACCTTGGTCACTTCTAAACAAGCTTCGCTCCATTAGACCACAATTTTGCCTATGACTTTGCTTTTGTAGTGGTTTGTTGTGGAGAAACCAATCGGCGTAGAGTTTTTCTATATAAAGTCTATATATTAAAAAAGTCTGATCTACCACTTCCCTATGTCTAAACCTGAAGCAAAAACACGTAATCTTCTTTCATTTCTCCTTTTGTTTATGTACGTTTTCTTTGTGTATATGGTTGGAGTGATTTGTGAGTTTTTTAATAATTCAAAATCGTTGCGATGCGAATGAGTTAAATGTGGTGTTCAGTGAGCGTACACATTTGTACATATTTCAATGTTCCAGTATAAACCATTAGTGTTCCAGTGTAAACCATCATCACCAGGCTTAAATGCCAGAAGGAACTACAGTGGAACCTCCCTAACAAGACCCTCAAAAATCATCCAAAGTGAGGCCTTCAATGGGAGGGAGTTGTATAAGGGAGGTGATTTTAAGACTTACAAATGTCCCATATGTGCCTTCCCGGGTTGAGAGGACGTAAAACACTACTTTCATACTTACAAAGAAGGGCAATGTCTCAGGGAAGTAGGTCTTAAGTGGGAGGGAGTCTTATAATGTGTGTGTGTGTGTGTGTGTGTGTGTGTGTGTGTGTGTGTGTGTGTTCGAATTCTGACTTTTTCAGTAACATTGTGAGGTAGCCGAAGTTACCACGTAAAAGTTGCGAGGTAGGTAAGTTCAAGTGCTGTTCTAGTGCACGCGCACTAAAAGAGCACTTGCGCTCCAAGTGTCAAGTGTACTATCCGGGACAGGAAAAATTGTCGGAATTATTGACGGGAAAATTGAATCTTCAAATCCCCTATAGAGACAGTAATTTTTCCGTAAAATGCGTTTTTCTACCTCGCAATGTTGGGTAAACAAGAATGTGTGTGTGTGTGTGTGTGTGTGCGTGTGTGTGCATGTGTCTTATAAAGGAGGTTCCACTGTAGCATTCTTTTCAGGTAAAAGCCAGAAGCTACCTATCAATCCTCTCTACTCATTTTGTTTTTTTCATAGCTGCCAACCTTTCAAAGTCAAAAATAGGAAGTCTGGTCGAGGGCAGTAGGTTGGCTTGACCCTCCCTCCTGAGATTGTGGGCATCAGAATGCGCACACAGCTCCCCTATCGCTGAGGTTTACAGGAGCAAACTCTTAAATCTAGTGACAAGAAAACATAGTATTTTACACGAAAACAAAACAAAACACGGCAAGTCTTATTGAAACAATGTCAACAAACATACATCGTGGATTTTAAAAAAATCCATGTTGATAGTTTTTTTTGGTGTTTTTTTGAATTTCAGAAACAGGAATTTATTATTTTTAAGTAGGAAAACCGGAATCTTGGATGGAAACAGGAAAAATTCCTGAAAAATAGGAATGGTTGGCAGCTATGTTTTTTTTATAGTACCTTCTGGCTTTCAACTGAAGGATGAATGAAAATCTGCTTAACGTCCTCTGGTCCGGAACACACATATGGGACACTAGTACATACAAAGATGGTGGGAACGATCCTGGAGGCAATGCCCGGAGGCAGTGCAACAGTAAAGTCCCGAATTTTCAACAATACAGATAGTGCAATAAGTGAATCCCACTTGAAGGATAATAGTACATGTCAGTTTATACCCCTCAATCCATCTAAACCGCTTGTTTCTAGTTTACCTGTTATATCAGTAAAACAATTAGAGTACTTACAAGTCTATGTGTTGGCTGGGTGAGTGCATACCCCCCCTTGAAATCGCAGAGATTGTAAAGAAATTGCGTCATGATTGCGTCATTTATTCCAATGACGTTTATTTCTTCCAGATTCCATTTTTCAAATGAAAGAGACCAACTTTCATGGAGAAAGAGACCAACTTTCATGGAGTTAGAAGGTAAAATCTGAATCTACTAATTTTACGCTAAGGTTTCCTTCCTCACTTGGTGTGAGGTGAAAGTTGCTATGGTTACATATGTGTTTTCAGATAAAAATGCAACACCCGTATGTAGGGTGCGCACTGACCCGTACCTGTACGCAATGACCAATTTGTCACAGTCTTCGGAAATCCGTTTGCTTCTAGAAAACGGTTTCAGTTACAAAGCAGAGCGTTGATACAGTGGAAGCAGAAACATTTTAACAGACGCTAGTGATCTAAATCCTTTCCAATATCGAACTGGAGATCCACAAATTGACATCATATTACGATAATGCCTTAAGGGGTACGCAACCCCCCCAAATACTCTAGTTTATAAATCAGCTTTCAAAATAACAAGCATTCTGTGATCAAAGATAAAGAAACTATCGAACAAAAACGTCTAAACTAACTTTATCTAAGGGAGCAAGTCATCGTATTTATCAAGCGCATTTGGATAAATGTTTTGTCACAGATGCCAGTTGGGTCATTTCGCACGAAGAAAAAGCCGACAGAAAATGTGACCATACAACAATGATGTTGCTATACACGTTGGTTATAGTTTTCGTAACAATTTCATAAACGAAAAAATAATAATAATAATAATGATAAGGTTGGGTCACTTAGCACAAAGAAAACGCCAACAGAAAATATGATAATAAAAATAATGTTGCTACTCGTGTTGGATATAGCTTTCAATGATGATATAGATTTTTTTTTTTAAAGAAAAAAAGTTGGCAATGGTCGTACAATTTTTGCGTAAATAATGGGTTATATTTTGTGCACTTTAACCCTTTCACCGCCGATGTCACATTTTTGCACCATAATAATTTAACACCCATGTCATTAAATGCCTTGAAATCAGGGTTTCTTTTCCAATTATCTACTTTTCTTAATTTTGTGAGGAAAGAATAGGCCTTATTTTAAACATGTCGGAGATGAATCCCCAATATTGGAGACTTTTTTTTCTCTTTATCCATGTAAGTTTAATGGGAAATTTTGGCTAAAAAATGGCTGGCGGCGAAAGGGTTAATATAATTAAGCACACACACACAAATTTTTTTTTAAAATATCACCGACGCTAACCAGGGCCTGTATTCACGTTGAGATAGCATGAGACTTAGCATGATGCTAACTTAGAAGCTCTTCCAATGTCCCGTGAATACAGGCCCTTATTTATTATAGTAAAATAAGTAACAAGAATGATAGTATTTTTGGGAGGGTAGTAATACGCTAACAGGCAGACAGCATTATGACTGTATCACACCAATCCATTTAAAGCATGATTATTGATCGTTATCATCAGTATTTCAACAGATTAAAAAAATAAAAGTAAAATATCAACACAAAACCCGTAGAAGAAACAGAACCGTTTTGTAATATTTCGCTCTTACTATGTACAAGCCAAGCTAACGAAACGAGTACGCAGCAATGTCATGTCACTTGGGCATTATACAACGTGGCATAGGAGGATTCAAAAAATGTATTCAACGATAATAACAACTCATTCAACGATGATTTGCTTCAAAAAATGTACAAAGTTTGTTCTTCACACACATACTCAAAAAAAAAAAAAAAAAAAAATCATATTCAGCAAGGATGAAGAATCACTTACAGATATCATATGTTATCAACAATAAAAATGAAAAGAACTAAATAAATAAAAAATTAAAATTAAAAAAAAATGATTGAATTTTGGTCACAATTCACACAACCACGTACATGTTTCATTAAAAAAAAAATCCAAGAAGTTTGTGTCAGGATTTGTAGTGTGTGTGTGTGTGTGTGTGTGTGTGTGTGTGTGTGTGTGTGTGTGTGTGTGTGTGTGTATGTGTGTAGGTTTCTTTGAACCACCTAAAACAAAAGCCCTAACGAAAAGGCTTCCATATTTCTGCTTTCTGTGTGTTTTTGTTGTTTTTTGTGTGTGTGTGTGTTTTTTGCTAGCTTTTTCACATCAAGATCAGAGGAATACCAAACCAATACAAAATTCTGACCAATTTTACAAAATTATGACTTTTATGTTTGTTTGTTCTTTTGTCTTGCTTTTCATTTGACTTGACAAATAAGATTGCTTCGATTCAGGACGATTGAACACCTTCCACTTTTCACGCGAAGAAACGAATCGTTCAGTAGAGGTGACCTTTCAACGATCTTTACACAGTAACTCAGATGCTGTAGTTGCCTGTCTGTCGTTTCCGACAATGACTGCCAGATAGCAGAGGGGGGCAGATGCTATTCCGGCGGGCTGGGCTACAATTTGTTCATAGCGGAGAAGCCTTGCCCAGGGTACATCCCCACTCTCTCGACCAAAGGGATTTGAGGACGAGAGTTGGCGTTGGGGAAAGGTCCCCAAAGACCAACCAATCCCATTGGCTGCAGCACTAGAGCCAGTGCAAAATGCCCTCCCTAGTTAGAGAGTCATAGTCTTCAACGAAAGACTAAGCTGTGTAAGTAAGTAGGTAATAAGTAAGTAATAGTACATTTATATAGCGCTTTACCTCAAATGAGCCCAAAGCGCTTTACAATCAATTATTCATCAACAACATGTACCATATTCCAATACGGTAGAAAATCATGTGTAGTACAGCTCTCGCTTACTTTTGGCCCTTACAAGCTAATGTCACCCAGTGATAAAAGCCACTCAGATGTAACCCTCTTGCATTTGCAGTTCTTACAGAAAAAACTTTTCGAATGGTCAGCTTTTTTTAAATTATATATACTGGTCTCCAAAAGTTAAGGGCCGGCTTCTGTTTTCAGTAGCTTGATATCTATTTATTGTACACTAAGACAACAATGAAGAAAATGGCAAAACTTAGGCTACTCAATAACTTTCCTTCCTGTTGCACGTGCCTGAACCAGTTTTGCAGACATTGCAGTACAGCAACAGCGTTTTCAGGTACGCTTAAAATGTGGCAAATTCACGAGAATTTCACGAAAGTTTGGTCTCTTTTCGCTGAAGAATCAGGGCTGATGCAGGTTTCTTGCCTATTGCACGTGCAAGGCATGACTGTAGTGAACACTGCTGAGCAAAAGTTAGACACGAATGTGTATTTAAGGGCGGGAATCAGAGATCTCAATAAGCATGCCTCCAAGACAGAAGAGAGAAGATCGTTCTTCCGGCCCTTAAATTTTGGAGACCAGTATATTTCCGAGATTCTGAGGAAATCTGTCTTTTGAAGCACACAGAGCATCATACAGTTACCATCGCGTCACTGCAAGTAAGGAGCTTCTTCATAGAGTGTGTACAGCAGGACTGAACTTTGTGCGTGATGGAAATGCCATCAGAGGGGGACTTAGGCTGGGTTCACATTAGACGCGTTAAGTTCCGTACGGAAAACCCTAAATAAGTGGAAGAAAGAAGGATAAAAGTTTACACACATAGGGGAAATTCGGACACGTGCGCAAATGTTTTCACACCTTTGTTTCACTTATTTGTGGATTGCGCACGGGTTTCCGCATGGAATATCCGCTTATGTGTGTACACGGCCTAAGAGTAGCGCGCGCGCACGCACACACATTCACAATTAGAGACGTCTTCAGGCAGGAACAATGAAAAAGTTCCGACCAAAACGCTAAAACATGCTCAAAAATCGCAATTCACAACTCGTGGAAAAGAACACAGAATATCATTTTACACTTACAACTACAATCATGTTTGATATCCTTCAAACATACGAATATCAATCAGTCAATGCGTCTCAAAAACAACAACACGGCAGCAATATTCAGTTTTAAAGAAAAAAAGAACAAAACACTTGAAAAAAGATCAAAAAATGCCAAGCGACAAGTTTCTCATTACAAACGCAGAAAACAATGCTGTTGTGGACTCAGTGTACATACATGAACATATTTCACCATCATAATACAAACATGTACATGTGTTAGCGCAACAGTACATGTTTTAGCTATTATAATCAATCAAGTGCAGGGCTGGTATGTGCATGCTTGAATGCTAAGTGCAAATGTGCGTATCATCTGAAAGGTGTTCTTGTTTTGTTGAAACAGACTCACTTTTTAAAAAAATGATATTTGACATATGTACACCCCCCCCCCCCCCCCCCCCCCCCCCCCCCCCCCCCCTTCCTCATAAAATTGCATACAAAAAAAAAAAAGGGTGGCGCGCCTCTGGCTGCAAAGCGCTCTCCAGGTGGGAGCAACCCGAATCTCACAGAGACGCTTCTGTGACTATAAAGTACCTAATACCAGACATATATATATGTTTTGAAAAGTTTAAATATAAATGAAACATGGAGCAGATGAAAGGTTCAATGATAATTAAGTCATCACACGGTTGACCCTGCATACATGTCTCACACACAGACTCACAAATGCCCAATGTGCCACTTTTAAACGTTTAGAACAAGGCAAAAACTCACACACACACACACCCTCCACCCCCCCTTCCTCCATACATGGATGCAACCTTGCCTTGGATACAAGGCAGCACCTGTTTTTTCAAAATTTTGACCCCCCCCAAAAAAAAATGGATTCAAAGTTCAAGGGGGAAAAAAGTGTTGAATTCTCACTTTACAAGTCTGGAATAAGCTTCAAATTGAGTATGGTTTTGCTGTTTCTTCAGCTTCGCCCCTGACCCCGCCCCTGTACCCCGCCAGGTGCCTGGGCGGCCCCTGGACCCCTGCCTTGCCTGGGTTTTTTTTTTTTCTCCAGTTGCATCCATGTCCATACAATCCTCCACATCATCCCAACCCAAAACTTATCACTCTATAGGATTTTTTTTGATTCTGTGATCTTTAAATACAGCACTGAACTTGAAGAAAATAAACTATACTAGCAGTGACATTAATGGGAAGAACCAGCACAAGAAAAGCCTGTAAACAGTGTAGAAAATGGGAACACTGAGCAAGGGGGGGAAAGGTGTTTGCCGCGACAAAAACATGTACCGGGGAATAAACTTGCCACCAGAGATATGATTGCAAAGTGTCACAGCTTAAAGGTGGACCCTGACGGATAAGTTTTTGCAAGAAACACGTCGAGATCATCAGAAAGACAGCCTTTTCTAGGATCGGAACACACACTTTGCTCTGGTTTCCTAGAAATTAAACCGTCAAAACGGCGATTTCTCCTTGGCGGAGATAACAGCCATTTTGGATGGGGTGGGTGGAGGTCACTCATTGTGGTTGAAGCGTTTTCTTTTTTGGTAGTGCAGTAAATAAATAAAAAAATAAAAAAAAGGAACTATTTCCTTTGTTGTGAGCAAAACTCCTTTAGATAAACTATATAAAAAAAAAAAATTAAAGCAAAAAAAAAGCTTGTATTGCAAAAATGTCGTGCAAACGATTTGGCGGCCATTAGAAAAGAGACAGCACACGCCTTCTCTTTGGGTGAAAGAATTTGACTTCCAGCACCTCCGCCAAGGAGGTATCGCCGATTTGATTTATACGAAACCAGAGCAAAGTGAGTGTTGTAATCTCTGTAAAGGGTGTTTTCCTGGTGATCTTGACATGTTACGCACAAAAACTCATCCATCAGGATGCCCCTTTAATGATGAAATCAGCGCAATGATTTAAGTCAGACCCTTTTTTCAAAGTCACAGAAATGCTGTTGAATGAGATACATTTTTCATGCGCATCTGTCTGTCAAAACACACACATTATTTTTCTTTCTAGCACGCAAGCAAATCTTTTCTAACATAAATTTAAAAAGATAATTGTGTGTACATAAGTGTGTACATACCTGTGTGTGTGTGTGAGTGTGTGAGCATGCGCGCCCACATGTGCATTGTTTGTGTGCTGGTATTCATAGTGCTATGCAATGTGTGTGTGTATGTCACGCATTTAGCAGATTTTCCTTTGTGGCTTTCTATCTTTTGTCTACAGAATAAACGTTTGGATGAGGCATCACCGTCATTATTCAATATGATTTTACATCAATTTAATGTCATGGATACGGTTAAATGAACTCACACACACATGAACAACACAGCACAGGAGAGCAAAAACATATTTTATCCAATTCACACACACAGACACACACACACAGACACACGCACACACGCACCTCACCACATTGTTAACCTAATTACCCTGGACTCCTGTTTGTCAGAAAATACTGGCATATATCACTATGCAAAACAATTAATATAAAAAATAAAATAAAATTTGTTCATCACGATAAGAACACAATGCTTTGGGTAGGTCTCAGTACGAACGCATCGTGACAAAACTGGGCTAATTGTGCACACACACACACACACAAACATATGCACACGCGCATGTATATATGCGCACACACTCTCCCTCTCTTCCACAATTTTTTATATATATAAAGAATGGATTTTATTCACGGTAGTAAAATCTACACCTATTTCCTTAATTATGAACACTTAATTTTGCAAGATACTTATTTCTTTTTCAACCACCATCACAATTTGCTGTAAATCAAATCACCATTACGGAGAAAGGTTGCGTAGAACTTATTTTGCTGCAGTTTTACACAGATTAAGTTTGTGTCATCAGTAATGTGAGAGCTTAGTGAAAACTGATTTCAGTAATCAGCTGTGCCAACTGAATTTTTGTTCAAATAAATTTTAAATCCCGATCAAGAGAAAGGACGCTTGAGAGGCCTAGTCATCCTACCTGACCTGACCTGACCTGTAATGCAATAATTGAACCCCGTAATCTGAAGTTCTTTTCTTCTTCTTTTTCTGCGTTCCCAGGCCATATGGCCATACTGGGTAAGATACGCATGTGTCCGTTTTTCAGTTTTCACTGGTCTCCCCGCTGCGCACAGCTGACACATTCCGATTTCAGAGGAGCTCAAAGGAACAAAATTATTTGGAAGATTTGATTTTTTTTAACCCCTTGACTGCCAGAGAAAATTAAAGAAAAAATAACTGGGCAAATGATGCCATGAAAAAGACGATGGATAGAGCCAATCTGGCAAAATGGTCTGGGGGTATTACTCTCTTGACTGTGCTAGAGCAAAAGCCAGCATATCAGGGTTATTCCTCTTCATCTGATGACTTCATCCGTGATGTCATCAGGTCAGTACGTGATACGTTGGTGGCAGTCAAGGGGTTAAAGGCAGGAGAATGGGCCAATAAGTCAGAAAAATAGTAAATGATAGAAAGCAAATGGAAAGGGCAGGGTCAAAGAGTGTCAGATTAGAGGAAGTTACAAGCAACTTCCAGAAGGTGGGGGAACTATTTTTTATTAAAGACCCCCCGGTATCCCCCCCGTGGAGAGACTCGTGGAGGGGGAGGGGTTGTCCAGCTCCCCGTATGGAGGCACGAGGCATCCACCCACTGTCCGGAAGAGTGCTTTTCAAGCCATGCTGAAGGCCAGTTTAGGCAGTGTACACAAAAGAACCATGTCAACTGTTCTGGATTTACAAAGATTACAAATTTATTGTCCTTTTTTTTTTTATATGACAAAGATTATGATTTTATTGTCTTCCTCTTAGTTATAACACAGATTTTGATTTCATGTTCCTCTTTTCATCACAAAAAGATTACAATTTCATTTTTCACTTTTGTAATACGGATTTAATTTTCCTCAGTTTATTATAAAAATAATGATTTTATTTTTAATCAGTTGATATGATTAATTACTGAATGCTCTTTTAATTCACTTTTGGTTTACAATGCGCCTTTACTGTCTTAGCCGTTTAAAAAAACATTTCAGTTATAAAAATCACCATTGGCGATTGAAATATTTATTTACAGCTTTCAGTTTTAAACTGTGCTTTGACTCCCCTGAAGACGGAGTGTGCCTGCCCACGTGGCGGGGTAATCAAACACGGTCACACACGTAATGTTTTCATCCCTAGCCGATGCACTTGTACCATAGTGTTCAAGTGCTTCCACGGGTGGGATGATCCCTGGAGTCTTTAAGCCAGGGTAAGCCAACAACCAACAACAGCCATGCTTTGATTTCTTGCTCTGCAAGCCTTGCCACTGATGTCAATGTACTCACTAGTCCATAGGTGCTCCTGGGGAATTTCAAAAATCCTGCATGTAAATATTTATTTGTATTCATTTCTTTTATATTCTACACAAGCTATAAACTGACAAAACGTATATTATACATAGGAAATTCATTGCTTCTCAAATTCTCATAATCCAGCGAAGCCTGACTCCAGGCAAAAAAACCAAATCCTGCATTTCAGGACATCCTGAAAGCAGGAGCATCCATGTAATTCTAACTTCCACCCTCTCCGTTCCGCCCTCTCACCCCTCCCTCTTTCACTGCTGAACTGTATTCAAACCATTTTAAAAAAATCTTCTGTTTAAACTTGATCATTTGGAGAGACTGCTTCACTTCACTGTGAAGAGGGGAAGTATTGTTTTCTTTTCTGCGTTGTTTGAAATAAGACATATTATTTGTTCAAATATGACACCTTTTGTTTTTGTCTCGTCAATAACATACAGTGGAGTCCAACTATAACGAACTCGCTTTTAACGAAATTTCGAGATTAACGAACTGACTTCAATTTCCCGGCAAATGCCCTTCTATTTGTCACTTGCAAAGCCATGGGTGTAACGAACAAAAAATTCTTTTGAAATAACGAACACCCGCTTTTTACGAACACATGTTCTACGCCCCAGGCTAATTTTATTTACTTGGAAAAATAGCCTATAACGAACTCAGCCTGTGCAATGCGCTGCAAAAACCTAGGCCTTCAAACTCCAAGCTAGAACGTGTTGTCAAGAAGAAGGAAGTTGGAAAATATGAACTGCGCATGCGTGAAGCCACACCTCTCCCCACTTCGACGGAAGCACGCGCAGCTGCAAGTGTGTTGCGAAGATATTTGGAGGCAAAATTGGAGGACTTGAGCAGTTTTTTTCAAAAATGAACAAACTTGTTGAAAAGTGTGCCAAAACAGATCAGCGTCAGACAACACTGCTGAACTTCTTCAAGCCTTGTACATCCCGTGATTAAGACAGACGATCCAAACTGGTCAAGTTTATGTTTTCGGTTTATCATTGGTGAGTGTTTGAACTGTTTTTGTTTTCAACATACATTGTACATGTACATGTATAACGAAATCCTGATACAACGAACTGAGTCTGTGTTCCCTTAAAATTCGTTTTACCCGGACTCCACTGTAACGTCACTTTGCACTTGCTGTGTATTTGTTTGCTTGCTTACACGGGTGCAACTACACAAAATCATAAAACCTGAAAGGATGGGGTCCAGGGGTAATGTCCCCCTGCAGCTGAAGAAAAAAATTGATTTATGAACGTATTTTAGCTTGCTTTTTCCACAAATGCTTATTTTAAAGTGTTTAAAAAAATACAGTAGACACACAAAGATCTTGTTGGACAAATTAAAAAAAAGGACATTCTTTTTCTGGTACAATTCAAAAACAGGAAATCCTTGTATACCAGGAAAAGTTGCACCCATGTGTTTATGGTGTTTTGTTCAGTGACGTTGCAGTCAGTTTCAGTTTCTTTTTTTGGTCAAGTTGCGGATTTTTTTAAAAATGACCCTGCTAGACGGGCATCATAACTTACTGGCCAACACACTGAGTGATATCCGCTCACATTTGTGTCACACACACATAGCACACAAAACCAATCAACCAAATAAGCAAACATATCCGCAGAAAAATCATTAAATTTAAAAATTACCGGTAACCAAACTTAGTGCCATTTTTTCTCCAGTAAAAATTGCTGTACACCAGCATAGTATAATAATATTATGTACATCAAGCACAATGTAAAAAGCAAGCCCCCCCCCCCCCCCCCCCCTCACACCCTTAGCAAAATAGAATTACTGGCAGCTTAGAGTGAGTAGGGGTGCAGAGGGGGGAGGAGATGGGGGGAGATGGGGGGAGGGGGAGGAGATGGGGGGAGGGGGTGGGAGATGGAGGGAGGCAAGGTAGGAGGGGGAGAGAAGAAAAAAGGATTACCGTAATTGACTGTTAAAAAACACACTCAGAAGTTTAAAAACCAGACGTCAAATCTCAAACATTGATGATGAAGCAGTTACATTTAGGGACTAAAGGTTATATCAGTTCACAAAAAACACAAAGGATAAATACATACACGTACATTTTTTTTTTTTTTACAAAATTTATCAAGAGTGAAAGAAAAACTTATGTACAAGTAAGTTTGTAGAGACATGCATAATGGCAGTAAATGAAAAGTTGTTGTTTTTTTCAAAATGCCAATGAACAATTTTATTCTGCAAGAATAAATCACGACAAGTATTTGATAAACAAAAAATAAAAAAAGCCAGGCTTTTTTTTAAAGTTTCACATTTAACTCCCCAAATGCAGTGTTACTTTTGTAACTTAACTGAAAAGAAATTAATGGAAAGTTTTTGTGGTGACGACATCCGACATAAAACTCCATCAAAATCGAAATTCGTGGGCACCTTTTAAAAGTAACATTATAAATCAACAAAGGAGGCTGAAACGCCAGATGGAAAAGAGTTTGCTTGAAGAGTGCTAGAAATAAACGATTTGAGGAAACTAGCTAAAAGGGGCTTCAAACTGAGTGGAGTAAATTAAGTTAACTGAGTTATTCCAATCGCACTACTGCCCAGGCAATGATGCAACTGTGTGAACAAAAATCTCTGCCATTTTTGACAAACTCATAAATGTAACAAACTCATTGTTGAATTTAACACACACACAAATTAAAAATTATTCATAAAATTATGCAACACCACGATTTTATTGACCGAGTTAGCAGAATAATCTAAACGACAAAATTTTAACACATTAATTTCAGTGATGAATTCAATACGTAAAGCGAGTGTTGTTTATGAATCAACACATAAACCTCAATGATGACAAGTTTTTTTATACATACACCCAGGGCTCCCAATTGTCCCGCAAAACAAGGGGTCCCAGGGACTCCTTCACTTACAGTATAGAGGGTCCTAGAGTCGGGATAGAGGGTCCCAGTGGCATAACGAATGCGAAAAAGAAATTTTCTAGTGCATCCCTGGGACCCGCTGCGCATTCTTTTAGAGGGTCCTGTAGAACATTAGTGCTTCATAGACCCCCAAATGGGGGTTCCTGTGAGCCCTGACACCTCTGTGGTGAATTTTACCAACAAGAAAACTTGCCAATACTAATCAACACTTCATCCTCACTGATTACTTATCCACTACAACAACCTTAATAATGATTCAAACACATCCAACCAACCGCATTGTTTGGAAATATTAAAGATTTGCTTAAACCACTACCGTATTTTATGGACTACAACAAGCCGCACCTGATTATAAGGCGTACCCCCCAAATTTTTACACAAAATTCAGATTTTGTTATAGTTTCTTACTATATTGTCAGTACTCCCGTGGGGATACTGGGGGGTCTTCTGTACAAATAGTCCCCCCACCTTCTGGAAGTTCTGTGCTTGTAACTTCCTCTAATCTGTCTCTCTCTTTGACTCTGCCTTTTTCCTTGCTTTGTGTCATTCACTATCTTTCTGACTTTTGGCCCATTCTCCTGCCTTTTTTCCCCAAACAATCTTCCATAGTTTTCTCCTTTGAGCTCCTCCGAAATCGGAATGTGTCGGCTGAATGCAGCGAGGAGACCAGTGAAAACTGGAAAACGGACACATGCCCATTGTGGCCTTATGGCCCGGGAACGCAAAAGAAGAAGAAGAATCAGTCACATTATGAGGCGCAGGGGTCTCAGTCTAGGAAAAAAGTATCGCCTTATCGTCCATAAAATACAGCAACTAAAATACTTTACGAAATCAATTCACTTGTTCACACTTTAACCCCTTGACTACCAGAGAAAACTAAAGAAAAAATCATTGGGCAAATCATGCCATGAAAAAGACAACTGATAGAGCCCATCTGGCAAAATGGTCTGGGGGTATAACTCTCTTGACTGTGTTAGAGCAAAAACCAGCATATCAGGGTTATTCCTCTTCATCTGATAACATCATCAGTGATGTCATCAGGTCAGTACGTGATACCTTGGTGGCAGTCAAGGGGTTTAACCCTTTCAACGCCAGCCATTTGTTAGCCAAAACTTTCCATTAAACTTACCTGGGTACAGAAAAGATTTTGTCTGCAATACAGTGGTACCCCTCTAATAAGACCTTGAAAGTGCGGTGAAAAAAAAGTCTTATCAGAGGGGTGGTCTTATTAGAGGACCAAGCATCTTTTCCGAGTCGCCATACGCGGATTTTCCCGAATCCATTAAAAACATTTTTTATGCTGGTCGTCACCTGTGTGTGTAGACATCGTCAATCTCGGTAAAAAAACGAACCATTCTCATGTGGTGGCAGTCAAGGGGTTTAACCCTTTCAACGCCAGCCATTTGTTAGCCAAAACTTTCCATTAAACTTACCTGGGTACAGAAAAGATTTTGTCTGCAATACAGTATTGGGGATTCCTCTGTGACATGCATAAAATAGGGCCTATCCTTACCTCCCAAGATTAAGAACGTAAGGTCACTGGTTAACAGACCCTCATTTGATGCCTTTTATTGACATGGGTGTTAACCCTTTTGCCGCCAGCCATTTTTTAGCCTAAATTTCACATTAAACTTACATGGGTAGAAAAAAGATTTTGTCTGCAATATTGGGAATTCCCCTGTGACATGTTTAAAACAAGGCCTATTCTTACCTCTTAAAATTAAGAACACAAGATCATTGGATAACAGATCCAGATTTCAAAGCTTTTTATGACATGGGTATTAAATCTTTATGGTGCAAAAATGCGACATCGGCGGTGAAAGGGTTAAATCATTGTGGTGCCAAGAGGCGACAGTGGTGATGAAAGGGTTAAGTGCGCTGTCTATCTAGCAAATGACGACACTGCGTAGCTCAAATACAGATCCCCGCAACAAAACAAAGAGAAAGACAGTCATTTCTTCATCTTCTTCTGTACTCCCAGGCTGCATGTGGGGAAATGACAATGTATTCAGTTTCCGTTTGCTGGTCTCCCTGCTGCATTCAGCCAACACATTCTGATTGCGAAGGAGCTCTTCTTCTTCTGTACTCCCAGGCTGCATGTGGGGAAATGACAATGCATTCAGTTTCCGTTTCCTGGTCTCCCTGCTGCATTCAGCCAACACATTCTGATTGAGAAGGAGCTCTTCTTCTTCTGTACTTCCAGGCTGCATGTGGGGAAATGACAATGTATTCAGTTTCTGTTTCCTGGTCTCCCTGCTGCATTCAGCCAACACATTCTGATTGAGAAGGAGCTCTTCTTCTTCTGTACTCCCAGGCTGCATGTGGGGAAATGACAATGTATTCAGTTTCTGTTTGCTGGTCTCCCTGCTGCATTCAGCCAACACATTCTGATTGTGGAGGAGCTCTTCATCTTCTTCTTCTGTACTCCCAGGCCATATCGCCACAGTGGGGGAAATTACAATGCATTCAGTTTCCATTTCCTGGTCTCCCTGCTGCATTCAGCCAACACATTCTGATTGCGAAGGAGCTCTTCGTCTTCTTTACTCCCAGGCCATATCGCCACAGTGGGGGAAATTACAATGCATTCAGTTTCCATTTCCTGGTCTCCCTGCTGCATTCAGCCAACACATTCTGATTGTGGAGGAGCTCTTCATCTTCTTCTTCTGTACTCCCAGGCCATATCGCCACAGTGGGGGAAATTACAATGCATTCAGTTTCCATTTCCTGGTCTCCCTGCTGCATTCAGCCAACACATTCTGATTGTGGAGGAGCTCTTCGTCTTCTTTACTCCCAGGCCATATCGCCACAGTGGGGGAAACGACAATGTATTCAGTTTCCGTTTCCTGGCCTCCGTGCTGCATTCAGCCAACACATTCTGATTGTGGGGGAGCTCTTCTTCTTCTGCATTAACCCTTTCACCTCCAATGTCGCATTTATGCCCCACAATGGTTTAACCCTTTCACCTCCAATGTCACATTTATGCACCACAATGGTTTAACCCTTTCACCGCCAATGTCGCATTTATGCACCACAATGGTTTAACCCTTTCACCTCCAATGTCGCATTTATGCCCCACAATGGTTTAACCCTTTCACCTCCAATGTCACATTTATGCACCACAATGGTTTAACCCTTTCACCGCCAATGTCGCATTTATGCACCACAATGGTTTAACCCTTTCACCTCCAATGTCACATTTTAGCACCACAATGGCTTAACACCCATGTCACTAAAAGGCATCAAAACAGGGCCTTTTATCCAAAGACCTATTTTCTTCATTTTTGGAGGTAATGATAGGCCTAATGCCAATATATAAAAAAATTCTCTACACAGTTAAGTTTAATGGTATTTTTTGCCTGATAAATGGCTGGTGGCAAAAGGGTTAACAGGCCATATGGCCATAATGGGTGAAATGTGTATGTTTCCGTTTTTCAGTTTTCACTGGTCTCCCCGCTGTATTCAGCCGACACATTCCAATTTCAGAGGAGCTCAAAATAAGAACATTAATTGGAAGATTTTTTTGAGAGAAAAAACCCGAACAGAATGGGGGCAAATAGTGATAGATTAGAGGACGTTGCTCACAGAGCACTTCCAGAGGGAGGGGGAACTATTTGTACCGAACGATCCCAGTTTCGTTTTCCTCAAACATGTCACTAAAGGACAGAGATGCATGGGTTTATCTCATTAGGCAAATAGTGATAGATTAGAGGATGTTGCTCACAGAGTACTTCCAGAGGAAGGGGGAACTATTTGTATCGAATGATCCCACAGTATCGTTTTCCTCAAACATATCACTATAGGACAGAGATGCATGGGTCTATCTCATTGGGCAAATAGTGATAGATTAGAGGAAGTTGCTCACAGAACACTTCCAGAGTAAGGGGGGAACTATTTGTACCGAACGATCCCACAGTATTGTTTTCCTCAAACATGTCACTAAAGGACATGTCACTATGGATTATAACGATAAAGTTGGACCTCATAAGAAAGAGGAAGAACCACAGTTATACAGTATCGGTTATGCCACCATATATCTGTGGCATCATTCAAAGTTTTACTCAAGTTTTAATTTCTCCTAAAGATAATAAAGTTGTTTGAGTTGCGTTGAGTTGTAAGTCTATCCCACGCTTCACACTATTGATACTTACGACAACTGCATTTCCTCCGAAGTCGGAGTGTGGCTGCCCACGTGGCGAGGTAATCAAAAACGGTCACACACGTCACGTTCTCATCCCTAGCTGTTGCATTTGTACCACAGTGTTCAAGTGCTTTGGCTGTTGGGGTGATCCCTGGAGTCTTTAAGCCAGGGTATGACAACAAACAACAAAATGACAACTGCACAAAGACAGTTCTATAGCAACAGTTACACCATGTCTTGTTTCTTGACTCCCCGTGGGGATACTGGGGGGGTCTTTCATAAAAATAGTTCCCCCACCTTCTGGATGTTCTGTGCTTGTAACTTTCTCTAATCTGCCACTCTCTTTGACTCTGCCTTTTTCTTTCTGTCATCTACTATCTTTCTGACTTATTGGTCCATTCTCCTGCCTTTTTTCAAAAAAATCTTCCAAATAATTTTTCTCTTGAGCTCCTCCGAAATCGGAGTATGTCGGCTGTATGCAGCGGGGAGACCAGTGAAAACTGAAAACCGGACACATATGTACATGACCTATTATGGCCATATGGCCTGGGAACGCAGAAAAAGAAGAAGAAGACGTTTCTTGACAATGATTCTGTACCAACAAACTATGCCATAGCAGTTTTATCACAATACAAAAAACGGTTACTATAGGCCTATAGCATTACTGACGATCATACCATTATATCATTCATTTATTATCATGATAATTAATCCACAAGAAAATTTATACTACTTCAGTTATAAAACCGTATCCACAGCATCACTGACAAATGATACCATAATTCCGTGGCATGGCTGACAAAACATATAAATGATAAAGTACGTAACGACAGTCATGCAAATGTCAGTTACACCAGGTCTGTAGTGTCACTGACAAATGTACAATTGGTCTGACACTATCTATGTCATCATGACAGCTATACCCTAAAAGTTATACCGTGACAGTCACACCAAATCTGTAACGTCACTAACAATGACAATAATACCGTGTGTGAGATTATCGACATCAAGACCATTTAAAATTATCCCGGGACAGTTCATGACATTCAAACATGGTCTTTTAACTCATGCTGGTACCTCATGAGACTGAAAAAACAACAAAGGCGCTTAAGGGGACGAAGCGATGCACCACTATAGCACCCCATGCCCTACCAACACAAGAGCAGCCCTGCACCAACCCTGGAAGCCTGTGCTGCTTGCTACATGGGCGTAGACACACACAGGACATTCCACCCATCATTCATGTCTTTTTCTTTATTACCCTCCGAAGTCGGAGTGTGGCTGCCCACATGGCGGGGTAATCAAAACGGTCACACACGATAACGTTCTCATCCCTAGCTGGTGCATTTGTACCATAGTGTTCAATTGCTTCAGCTAGTTGGGATAGTTGGGATGATCCCTGGAGTCTTTAAGCCAGGGAACGACAACAACAACAACAACAACATGTCTTTTATGCGCATTGGCAGCAAATGGTATTGCAAGTGTGTGCAGTATTTTAATTTTATTTCAGAGCAGAGTGGCACAGAGGTTCATGCATTCGCCTCGTAAACAATAAACCCGAGTTCAAACCTGGGTTCCTCTCACTCTGCACTAGGCCTTACGGTCTGAACGTGGAGTCTTTTGGATGAGACGATAAACCGAGGTACAGTGTGCCCATGCACTTAGCTCACGTTAAACCCAGTGGCAACGAAAAAGTTGTCATTTGGTCAGAATTTACATACACACACACATCCCCCTTTCCTTCCTTATCAGTCAAACAAAAACCGCATGCAAATTTTAAAAAATAGGTGGCGCGCCTCTGGCTGCGACGCGCTCTCCAGGTGGAAACAACCCAAATTTCACTGAGACGCCTCTGTGACTATAAAGTACCAAATACCAATACCAATTTATTTGTAAGAACAAAATTATAGAGTTACAGTTATACCGGTGTCAATTATACCATAGCAGTCCAGCCGAAGATGATGGGCCTAACTATTTCTTGGTTAGGCGCATAACGGCAGCATGACGCATCTGCGCTTGTATGACAGGAAAGTGTGTGTGATCGACGAAGAAGAAGAAGAAAAACATAGCAGTGGAACGACTGACAACTATACCAAAAGTCTGAGCCATGGCTGACGCATGCACAAGATATCTCGCAATAATGACACGTTCACAGAACAAATTCATTATACCATGTCGTAGTTACAACATATCGGTGACGATACTGACAATCATACCGAAAGTCTGGAGGCATGGCTGATGCATGCGTAATATATGTCGCAACAATCACACTTCGACGGCAATAACCATACCGTGTCAGCAACACCATATCGGTGACGTCACTGACAATTACACAATTCAAGTCTGACACATGCATAATTTATATCATAATTACACGATGACAGTTACAATAATACCGTGTCGGTTAGACCATGTCGGTGACGTTGCCAGCCGACAGACCGTCCACTCTGAACCCTGACCTCCCAGCCCCAGGACTGCCCGTGTTATTCTGCAACACACACACGGGGTGAAGGTCAAACATTCTCTCAATCCTGAAATGACACCATAGGTGTCAACCCAATTTTCCTTTTTTCAAAACTTCCCTTATTGAATAACATTTTCCCACTTATTTCAAGCCCTTATTTCAAGCCTGAAAACCGTATAAATTTCAGAACACACAAAACCATGAAAAAGTTGCCGTGAATACATTATATTCAGACATCGTTTTCATGCAGTTTTGTTATATATATTGAAAAATGGGCAGGGGAGCGTACCTTCCTTTCTCAAAGGACAGGTTTTCCCATTCTTTCAAGTGTCTCCCACTCCCAACTCGTGCCTTTTTGGCCACAGGGGGGTTCGTAGAACTGGAAGAATTAGCGTCCGCCATTTTCGATTCATACAACGCTCACACGGAAGTTCTGAAGAAACCACGCATGCGCAGATTACCAGAACAAATCGAACAAATCGCTCTCTGCGCATGACCGATCATCTACCCTACTGCTTTCGTTTTCCTGTTCAGCTACTTGGCGTCCGCGTTTTGTCGTCTGCTATCACAAAATTCTATCATTTTGCGGTTTGTCTCTGATTTCTGATCTGCCCGTATAAATCAGTTTTACCCGTATTGAAACTGTTATATGGCCGTACAGACCCAAAATTATGGTTTTACCGTACAGCAATACGGGAAAACCGTACAGGTTTACACCTATGTGATACGTTTCAATGTTCTCTGAATCTTCCTAATCCTGAAGTGGTGACCACATTAAAAATAATTTCTGATGTGTGTGTGTGTGTATAAGATGGGTGGGGGTGGTGTTAGAATTACGTCTCTATCATCTTGTTTTAGGACGGTAATCTGCCATCAACGTTGGCAGAAATGTTTGATTTCATAAGACCGTGGTTTCGGATGACAAGATGGCCAATCCTGAAGATTCTTGGTCAGGTAGTTAGGACATTAGGCCTTGCTGCCTCTTCACTGTCCTTTCATTTCTGTTTGAACAGCTGAGAGGTTTTTATATTTTGTTTTGGGCAAACCTGCCTTTTAGTCATGCTCATATTGCAGTTTTGAGATGGTGGTGTATTTATCAAGGAGGTTTTTGAATTGTGTTAGATTTTGTGCTCGTTTAATATGTGCAGGAAGAGTATTCCAAAACTTTGTTACTCTGTTAGAAAAGAAATTTTGTCTAATATTAGTTTGGCTATACTGGGTTAGTATTATTAAATCACTGTTACGGGTTCTTGAGACAGTTGTTAGCTGGAACAAAGATGTATTAGTATTGTTATCACTGTGAAAAATGTTGTATGTGTTCATCAGATCCCCAGATTCTTTCTATCAGCTTTTCCAATCCTGATTTCAGGAGCATGTCTGAACTACTTTTACCCATGAAGATTACATCATTGTGTGTTCAACTTTAGAAATTATAAATACAAATGAAAAATTTGGTTGAGAGAAAGAGAGAGAGAGAGAGAGAGAGAGAGAGAGAGAGAGAGAGAGAGAGAGAGAGAGAGAGAGAGAGAGAGAGAGAGAGAGAGAGAGAGAGAGACAGAGAGAGACAGAGAGAGAGAGAGAGAGAGAGAGAGAGAGAGAGAGAAAGTGTGTGTGGTTTGTGTGCGTGTGTGTGTGTGTGTGTGTGTGCATACTGTCGAGTGAGTGTGTGTGTATGTGTATGTGTATGGTGTGTGTGTGTTTGAAAGAGAGAGAGAGTGTCTGTACTTGTGTGTGTGCGTGTGCATGTGTGTACTTGTGTGTGTGCGTGCAGGTGTGTGCGCATGCATGCAATTTTGTATTTGTATCTATGCCTGTTTGCATAGGTGCTCCAGTGAAATTTTAAAAATCCTGCAAGGGGTCGGACCCGGCGGAGTGCAGGGGCAGCGCACACACACATTTACTGCTCTTTTTTCACCCCTCTAGACTAGTACAAGTGCTACGTTCCTTTGAATATAGCAAATGCTTATATAGGCCCTTTATATTGTACAAGTTTGTGTGTGTGTGTGTGTGTGTGTGTGTGTGTGTGTGTATGTGTGTGTGTGTGTGTGTGTGTGTGTGTGTGTGTGTGTAAGAAAATCGTTGTTTCTCAAATTCTCATAATCTGGCGATGCCAGATCTAAGCAATTTAAAAATCCTGCAATTCAGGACATCCTGAAAGAAGGAGCATCCATGTGTTTGTGTCTGTGTGTGTCAGACTGTGTGTGCGTGTGCTGGAGGCATTTTTAAACTACTTTCACGACATGCTTTACACTATCAAAATGCACAATATGAAAGGGTTTTTAACTGCATTTACTGCACGAATCTTAAGCCTTTTGAAAGTCTGCTTAATCAGATTCAGCTGGTGTATTTCAAACCATTTTTGCCTGCCTTAATTTTAAATTAACTTTTAGTAATCAGGACCTCTTCTTTCACACAAAATTGAGCACCGTATCCCTTACCATATATGTATATATATTTAAAAAGGTAAAAAGGAAACTTTTAAGCTTTAGAACCCCCCCCCCCCCCCTCCCATCCCCTCATGTTTTTTACCTTCTTCTTCTTCAGTGTTCCCAGGCCATAAGGCCACAATGGATAAGGTACGTATGCGTCCGTTATCCAGTTTTCACTGGTCTCCTCGCTGCATTCAGCCAACACATTCTGATTTCGGAGGAGCTCAAAGGAGAAAACTATATGGAAGATATTTGGGGGGGGGGAAAAAGGCTAGAGAATAGGCGAAAAAGTCAGAAAAATAGTATATAGATTACACACAGCAAGGGAAAAGGCAGAGTCAAAGAAAGAGACAGATTAGAGGAAGTTACAAGCACACAACTTCCAGAAGGTGGGGGAACTATTTGTACGGAAGACTCCCGGTGCTTCTTTCATTTTATAAAAATAATCCTATTCTGGTCCTAACCCTATCCCGGTAAAGGTCAAGATGTGCCACCCCCCCCCCCCCCCCTACATTTCTCGGTTAATTGTATTTTTCCGTTTATGCCTTTCTTACCATACATAAAGCTGTATTTTAGGAACCTTTTTAGCTAATAACCTTTTTGGAATACTAACCCTATCCCTAACCCTAGCCCTAAACCTACCCCTACCCTATAAGACGGAAAAACGCAACGAACCACAACTGTGACAAATTGCGGTGTACTGCAGTACATAGTGGGGGGTAGGGTTAGGCTTAGGGCTAGGGTTAGGGTTAGGGTTAGTATTCCAAAAAGAGAATTAGCTAAAAATGTTCCTAAAATACAGCTTTATGTTTGGTAAGAAAGGCAAAAACGGAAAAATACAATTAACCGAGAAATGCAGGGGGTGGGGTGGGGGGGGGGGGGGGGGGGTGGGGGTGGCACTCTTGACCTTTACCCCTATCCCTTTCCCGGGAATGCCAGGATGTTGCTTCTCAGTGAGGGGGGGGGGGGGGGGGGCATAAAGTACAGAATACCAAAAAAAAACACTACTCACTGCCCCCCGTGGGGATACCGGGGGGTCTTTTGTACAAATAGTTCCCCCACCTTCTGGAAGTTCTGTGCTTGTAACTTCCTCTAATGCTGTCATTCTCTTTGACTGACTTTTTTCCTTTTGCTTACTGTCATCTGCTATCTTTCTATCTCACTGGTCCGTTCTCCCGCCTTTTTTTCTATAAATTCTTACAAAGGTTTTCTTCAGCCGAAGTCGGACATGCTGGGCCTATTTCTTAGTAAGGCGCATAACGGCAGCATGACGCATCTACGCTCATATGACAGGAAACTGTGAGCGAACGAAGAAGAAGAAGACTACTCACTGAAGGCGAAGATCCTAGCACTGCATCGTCGTCATCATCGTTTATTTCCTCATCATCCAGCAGGTTGATCATCGATGGCGTAGGAGAGTCACGTAATCTACATCATCTGACTCAAGGAAATTATTCTAGTACTTGTTGAAATATATAGTATTTATGCAGTATGTGTAGTAATCTATGTAGTACTTATCAATACTTATTGATCTTTAAAATTCAAACCCAGTCAAAATGGAACCTCCCTTACCTCCCATTATAAGACTCCCTCCCACATAAGACCTGCTTCTCTCAGACATTACCCTTCTTTGTAAGTATTAACATTATCTTCCTTATAAGACCTCATTTTGGATGATTTTTGAAGGTCTTATAAGAGAGGTTCCACTATGGATTTGTTCTGCAATATTTTTACAGTAACAAAGTATGCAGGCTAAAACTGATTACTGTATTTTCCGGACTATAAGGCGATACTTTTTCCCTAGACTGAGACCCCTGCGCCTTATAATGTGACTGATAATATAGTAAGAAACTATAACAACATCTGAATTTTGTGTAAAATTTGGGGGGTGCGCCTTATAATCAGGTGCACCTTGTAGTCCGTAAAATATGGTACTTTGCTCAACCCTGTGTTTATACTACAATACTAAAATACTACAAAACTAAAAACATGGACATGGAATCTAAACCTGTCTTCATGTTTGCCTCCCACACGGGTCTGACGCACGTAAAGGATACAAATGTCGAGGCGATTTCTTCCTTTTTCGGGAGAAGAATCTTCTGGCAAGCGCGGCAAACTGTTTCTTCGAGGCTGAAACAAAAAAATCACATTAATCACAATTGACTTGTAAGATTAAAGCCACTAACGAAAATACACATTACCCAGCAAAACTGAAACTAATGATGCTTACTGAAACTGTCTCACAAACATATGCATGCACATGTGCACACACTTGCATCCAAGCACATACGCACATACAAGCACTTGTACAAGCATACATGTATACATTCGCAAATACACACACACAGAACATGTACACTTACATGTACACACAGGCACATGTGCACACATCACGTACACACGCATACACATGACATACATGCAATCGCACACAAGCAAACACACGCAGATGAGTGTACACAGGCAGACATCACACACACTTACACATGCATGGACACATGTACACACACACAAACAGACCACACACACACACAACCACCACACACACACAAACACCAGGGCTCCCAATCGTCCCGCAAAACAAGGGGTCCCAGGGACTCCTTCACTTACAGCATAGAGGGTCCTAGAGGCAGGACAGAGGGTCCCAGTGGCATTTCGAATGCTAAAAATAATTTTTCTAGTGCATCCCTGGGACCCCCTGCGCATTCTTTTAGAGGGTCCTTAAGAATCTTAGTACTTCATAGACCCCCAAATGGGGGTCCCTGGGAGCCCTGCACACACACACACATAAACACACTTTCCTCACCTTTCCCCATGTGTCTGAGTTTCTGCAAAAATTCAGCATCTTCCTCTGTGGTCTTAGGCAGCTGCTGACTGAAAGGGAAAGCCTCCAAGGTGTCTTGTCTGTCATCACCATAGCCCTCTGTGAGGGGGAGAAAAAAAAGACCATCAGTCATTCAAATGTGATTATGTGCTCTCTCTCTCTCTCTCTTTCTGCTTCTAAAATGGTTGGACTCATTTCACCAATCATACAAGCTCTTTAGCTGAGCAGTAGAGCTGATCTGGGGCACTGGCCTAGATCGTTCCTACCCTACTTCCTGGCTGAAATGCCCTCTCCCACCTTTCCCTGATTTTGTCCGTCACCAGGACAGTTTAAATTTTTTCCCCGTCAAACACCAAGAATTTTCGGTTAACAGAACCTCTGATGTGTATGTTCTCTCAACCGAACCTCTGATGTGTGTGTTCTCTCAACCGACCCTCTGATGTGTGTGTTCTCTCAACCGAACCTCTGATGTGTGTGTTCTCTCAACCGAACCTCTGATGTGTGTGTTCTCTCAACCGAACCTCTGATGTGTGTGTTCTCTCAACCGAACCTCTGATGTGTGTGTTCTCTCAACCGACCCTCTGATGTGTGTGCGCTCTCAACCAAACCTCTGATGTGTGTGTGCTCTCAACCGACCCTCTGATGTGTGTGCGCTCTCAACCAAACCTCTGATGTGTGTGTTCTCTCAACCGAACCTCTGATGTGTGTGTGCTCTCAACCGAACCTCTGATGTGTGTGCGCTCTCAACCACACCTCTGATGTGTGTGTGTGCTCTCAACCGAACCTCTGTGTGTGTGTGCTCTCAACCGAACCTCTGATGTGTGTGCGCTCTCAACCGAACCTCTGATGTGTGTGCACTCTCAACCGAAACTCTGATGCGTGTGTGCTCTCAACCAAACCTCTGATGCATGTGTGCGCTCAACCGAACCTCTGATGTGTGTGTGCTCTCAACCGAACCTCTGATGTGTGTGTGTGTGTGCTCTCAACCGAACCTCTGATGAGTGTGTGTGCTCTCAACCGAACCTCTGATGTGTGTGTGTGCTCTCAACCGAACCTCTGATGAGTGTGTGTGCTCTCAACCGAACCTCTGATGTGTGTGTGCTCTCAACCAAACCTCTGATGTGTGTGTGCTCTCAACCGAACCTCTGATGTGTGTGTGCTCTCAACCGAACCTCTGATGTGTGTGTGCTCTCAACCAAACCTCTGATGTGTGTGTGCTCTCAACCAAACCTCTGATGTGTGTGTGCTCTCAACCGAACCTCTGATGTGTGTGTGCTCTCAACCGAACCTCTGATGTGTGTGTGTGCTCTCAACCGAACCTCTGATGTGTGTGTGCTCTCAACCAAACCTCTGATGTGTGTGTGCTCTCAACCAAACCTCTGATGTGTGTGTGCTCTCAACCGAACCTCTGATGTGTGTGTGTGCTCTCAACCGAACCTCTGATGAGTGTGTGTGCTCTCAACCGAACCTCTGATGTGTGTGTGTGCTCTCAACCGAACCTCTGATGTGTGTGTGTGCTCTCAACCGAACCTCTGATGAGTGTGTGTGCTCTCAACCGAACCTCTGATGTGTGTGTGTGTGCTCTCAACCGAACCTCTGATGCGTGTGTGCTCTCAACCGAAACTCTGATGCGTGTGTGCTCTCAACCAAACCTCTGATGCGTGTGTGCTCTCAACCAAACCTCTGATGCGTGTGTGCTCTCAACCGAACCTCTGATGCGTGTGTGCTCTCAACCGAACCTCTGATGTGTGTGTGTTCTCACTCACCCTGGTCTTCTGGCCCCAATACAGGGGAGGAGGCAGGAGGTAGGGAGGCGGGGGGCTGTGGATCTGATGATTCTGACGCAGTTGAAGCAGCAGAAGAAGCAGCAGCAGTAGCAGCTGCAGTAGCAGCCGCAGTAGCAGCAGCAGTAGCAGCCGCAGCAGTAGCAGCAGACACCATGGCCTTCTGTCTCTTCATCTCCTGAGCCGAGGCATACTCCTCCGCCGCAAACAACCGATCTGCAAAAAGAATATTTTGCATACTGTATTGTGCTATGTTATACTTTACTCCATGCATTTAATGTCACAGAAATCAGTAGCATAGTGGGTTTCTATCTCTTCATCTCCTGGGCCGAGGATGTTCCTAAAGCAGTGAAAAGTCGATCTGCACAAAAAGGGCATTTATACACAGTACTGTGTTACTCCATAACATAATGCATTCTGCCGAAACGGGGCCAATGCGTCCGTCCACCAGGTACTGGGCTAAATAAACAATCTCCAAATAAATATCACAATCTTCTAAACAAATATCGACGATTCCATCCATTCACCTCTCTCAGTCGTCTCTCCAAGAGGTTCTGCAGTATCAGGGCTAGGTGTTCCCTTAACCTCAAAGGTGCTGGGCTGATTAAACCATCTCCTAAACTAATTAAGATCACAATCTCCTACACAAATATTGACAATTCCTCTCTCCAGCATTTTCATAAAGCTCTCATCATCCCTTGATTCCTGAAGAAACTCTTGAGTTCTGCAGAATTAGGGCCAGTTGTTCATCATCTTCCTAAACAAATATATTACAATCTCCTAAATTATAAATATGAACAATTCCATTCACCTCTCTCCAGCGTATTCATTAAGATCTCATCATCCCTCAGCTCCTGGAGGAACTCCGAGTTCTGCAGAATTAGGGCCAGACGTTCATCTTCCTAGAATCTCCAAAACATATCACAATCTTCTACATTATAAATATTAACAGTTATTTACCTCTCTCTAGCGTCTTCATGAAGGTCTCATCATCCCTCAGTTCCTGAAAAAACTCTTTTGAGTTCTGCAGAATTAGGGCCAGGCGTTCATCTTCCTAGAATCTCCAAAACATATCACAATCTCCTACATTATAAATATTAACAGTTATTTACCTCTCTCTAGCGTCTTCATGAAGGTCTCATCATCCCTCAGTTCCTGAAAAAACTCTTTTGAGTTCTGCAGAATTAGGGCCAGGCGTTCATCTTCCTAGAATCTCCAAAACATATCACAATCTCCTACATTATAAATATTAAGTTATTTACCTCTCTCTAGCGTCTTCATGAAGGTCTCATCATCCCTCAGTTCCTGAAAAAACTCTTGAGTTCTGCAGAATCAGGGCCAGGCGTTCATCTTCCTAGAATCTCCAAAACATATCACAATCTCCTACATTATAAATGTTAACAGTACCTCTCTCTAGCGTCTTCATAAAGGTCTCATCATCCCTCAGTTCCTGAAGAAACTCTGAGTTCTGCAGAATTAGGGCCAGGCGTTCATCTTCCTAGAGTCTCCAAAACATATCACAATCTCCTATATTATAAATATTAACAGTTATTTACCACTCTCTAGCGTCTTCATGAAGGTCTCATCATCCCTCAGTTCCTGAAGAAACTGAGTTCTGCAGAATTAGGGCCAGGCATTCCCTTACCCTCAAAGGTACTGGGCTAATATAACCAATCTCCTAAACAAATACATCACAATCTAAACATAAATCAGCAATTCCATTCACCTCTCTCCAGCGTCTTCATGAAGGTCTCATCGTCCCTCAGTTCCTGGAGGAACTCTGAGTTCTGCAGTATTAGGGCCAGGCGTTCGTCTTCCAGGTACTGGGCCAGTTCTGGGTCCAGATCCATGGAAGCCTGACGCCGACGCCGCTCGTTCTCCCGCATCCTGCGCTGGATGTAGTCTGTGCTGATGTCTGTCGTGATGAGCTGTGTGACGTGATGATAAACTAATAACACTGATCGTCATCATCTTCATTATTATCATAATCATCAAGGTCCCAGAGATCATTCTTAGCACCGGTCATCAGTCATTGACAAATAAAAATTTCTGAAACCAGAAATACATGGTTGAAATCTCTCTCCCCCCCCCTCTCTCTGACACACACACTAACATACCCTCTGTGGCATGGATGTAGATCTTGTAAACATTTAAAAAAGCAGCAAAAATAACAGCAATCAGAAATAAATGGTTCAAATCTCTCCTCCCCACCCCACCCCCTCCTCTCTCTTTCTCTCCGATACACACACACACACACACTGACATACCCTCTGTGGCATGGCTGTGGATCTGGTCGAAGAGGGGGCGGCAAAAGACAGGGACCTCAGTGGAACGTGGTGCGAGTGACTTCGCTGATGGTGCTGTTGATGGCCCAGTGTGTCCGACGATTCCTCTCGAGTCGATACACTCCTGGAAAAGAACAGTCAAGGCTTGAAAAATCAATCCACTTAAAGGCACTTAAAGGACCGAGTCGAGCCGCGTGGCTTCATACTGCCTCCCTCCTCGGGTGCCGCAACTCTTTATCCCTACCTTTTTCTCTGTAGCGCCAGACAGCAAGTGTCAGAATATCATTACCCAATTCTATGGGTCGGGTGTTTTGGCTTTAGGCCCCCCCCAAAAAAAGTCTGTTTCCGGTAACCCGACCGAGCCTATTTTTTGCTGCCGACCCTAATTTTTTTGGGGGACGAGTTTCAAAAAAAGAAAAAAAAAAAAAAGAAATTTGAGCAGATGATGCAAGGGAAACAACCATTGCACTCTCACACAGCATAGTCAAGAATCGTTACTCGCACAGACTTTCGTGATCAACATCCGCCAACACAATGGCGGGCGCAAGGCACGCGATTGCCATTTCTATGTCTAAATGCGATCATGCGGACGCAGTCAAAATCGTCGCTCGTTCAAATCGGTCACCCGCTACTATGAGAGTGTGTATTTGCGACATTGAGCATGAACCACAAATTTCACTTTTTTCTGTAAAATGATGAAATATGAACGATTGGAGTACGTAAAAATGGTTCAAGTAAAGAAAGAGTGAAATTTGTCGTTCATGCTCAATGTCGCAAATACACACTCTCAAAAATCTGGCACCGCGAAGAAATAAAAAAATAAAAAAAATGTTTGGAAAGCCTACCTACCTACCCTATTTTTTGGGGCCATGTTCCCGGAAACAGACATATTTTTTTGTTTGGCCTTAACAGCAATGACACGTTTTCATTTTATCAAACACACAATTTGTTTAATGTTAATGCTTACACTTACAGCAGACATGTATCTTAACTCATTCAAGTCGTTCCGGCCATATAGTCCGGAATTAATAAATAGCTGTCAGTTTGATGCATTCGCTTCAAGGGAAGTAAATCTGTGTGCACACCATACCTTGGTCACTTCTAAACTCGCTTTGCTCCCTTAGACCACAATTTTGCCTCTGACTTTGCTTTTGTAGTGGTTTGTCGTGGGGGAACCAATCGGTGTAGAGTTTTTCTACATAAAGTCTATATATTAAAAAAATCTGATCTACTTACTACCACTTCCCTATGTCTAAACCTGAAGTAAAAACCTGTAATCTTCTTTCATTTCTCCTTTTGTTTATGTATGTTTTCTTTGTGTGTATGGCTGGAGTGATTTGTGAGATTTTTTAATAATTCAAAATCGTTGCAATGCAAATGAGTTAAAAAAAGTAGATGCCCTCGATCGACGTTAACTCTCCTACTGCCTTGATGTAAATGCTTACAGCAGACATCTTAAAAAGTATCATATTTTTCTGACTATAAGGCGCACCCCCCAAATTTGACACAAAGTTCAGATTTTGTTATTATATTTTCATACTATATTTATAGTCATATTATTAGGCGCAGGGGTGTTTCCGGGGGAAAAGTATCGCTTAAAAATCAGGCATGAAAGAGGATGAAGATCAAAAAAGAGGACATTTTTTCGTCCGAGAAATCCTTCCACCCGGATTTTCACCAGCGCAAACATCTTTCAGGCATCAAAGAATTAGATTCTTTTCAGCCCAGAAAACTCCTTCCACCCCGATTTTCACCTAACGTCCGATGTTTTGTTGACGGGGGGGGGGGGGGGGGGGGGGGGGGTGCACAGCGTTCCCCCCCCCAAAATTTTCAACCACCTTTTGTCACGTCACAAGTTTTATTCAGCGAGGAGGGGGTCCGAAAATTTGGTCGGCACAAATAGCCTTCCACACACATTTTCAGCTAACATCGCTACTTTTTTTTAGCGGGAGCTACTCATTTCGCCTTCCTTCGCACAATTGAAGTGAGTCAACTAAAGTGACTTCCGGTTAACCAGTTTGAGAATCGCCAAATAGAGACTTGTAGATATAAGAATACGGCAAGATCGGTCCTTTACGCGGGAATTTTTTGTTTTCGCGGAAGTTTTGAAAAATGTCTGCGGATTTTGCGCTTTAAAGTCAAAAAAATATGGTAGTCTATGTCCTTGACCTTAACTCACCAACTGCCTTGAACGCAGGTGTGCGCAATGACGTTGTATGTATTATACGTCACTGCCAGTAGGTGGGCACCGGTAAATATCTTCCACGAGGTTGTCTTTTTTTTTTTAGAGCTTATAATATATCAGCGCATTTCTGTCAATTTAACGCATTTGGTAAAGTAAGTGATCACTTTTAGTTCTTTTGAAAGATAACTTGGCAGAGCAGGTCACAAAGAACGGAAAATACTTGCCACTGGCTAAACCCTCCCCAATCTTCTTCGATCGCTCAGACAGTTTCCTGTCAATTATGAGCGTAGATGCATCATGCTGCCGTTATGCGCCTAAGTAAAAAATAATTAGGCCCAGCATGTCCGACCTCGGCTGGAAGAAATCTTTTTGAAAGTGTTTCTTCCAAAAAAAAAGGCAGGAGAATGGTCCAGAAAGGCAGAAAGATAGTAGTAGATGACAGTAAGCAGAGGGAAAAGGCAGTCAAAGAGAGTGACAAGATTAGAGGAAGCTACAAGCACAGAACTTCCAGAAGGTGGGGGGACTATTTATACAAAAGACCCCCCGGTATCCCCACTGAGGGGGGGGGGCCCTCCCCAATCAAAGGTGGGAAAAGACTCAAACACAAAACACCATTGTTACCTATGCAGCGCCGACGGTGTCGACCGCCGATGCCCCGGGTCCGACTTCTGCGTCATGAGCGGCACCCGCTGCGGCACCTTAGGCTTCAGCCGCAGGAAGTCCTCAGGGAGCGTGCCCAGCAAGGGAGGGTTCCAGTTCCTGTAGGGAGGCAACTTTCGGGGACTGCTGCTACTACTCCCCCCTCCCACGGAAGTCGGGGCGAGCTTGTGATGAGTACTGTTGTGGTGGTGGTGGTGACTTCTCTGCTTGCTGTCGGCCGCCCCGAACGATTTGGACCTGACGGGAAGCGAACCCGTGTCCCACGATACCTTGCGGTGCTGGGATTTGTGGGATAGTGTGGTGGCGGTGGCAACGGGGGTGGTGGTGGGGGAGGCAACGTCCTCAGTGTCCTGGCTGAAGTGGGTGTGATGGTGGTGGTGATGGTGCTTGCTGGTAGTTTTCAGCGCGCTGCGCTTCGCAGTAACGGCACCGTGCGAGGCGTTAGTACTTGTAGTAGTAGTAGTAGTAGTAGTAGTGGTAGAAGAAGTACTATCGCCCCAGCCTGCTCCTCCCCGGGATGGAGAGTCGTGAGCCCCGCTGCAGTGAAACGATGCCGACATCATCGATGACGGTTCCCACGCTTTGCCCCCCTCCGTGTTGGGCGAGGCGTGATGGTCCTCGGAAAGCTCCGCGGCAGAGGCGTTAGGGGGTGGGGAAGGGTGGCGCTGGTTGTGGTGCGGGGGGTGGGGGTGGTGTCGCGGGCTGCCGCGGCGCTGAGAGAGGGGCGGGGGGGGGATGGGCGGGGAGGAGGACCGGGTGTTGCCGTGGTTACTGAGGTGGGGGTGGTGGTGGTGGGGGTGGCGGTGGTGGGGTGTGGTGATGATCTGGGGGGACTTGATGGCTTCCGTGTAGGAAGGGGGGGACTCCTCCATCGAAGGTTCGTCCGTCTTCACCGCTCGCGGGTTGGACGACTGAAACAGGCAGCGACGGCATTTTAACAGAAAGTGTTCGGAAATAGTTAAGGGGGGTTAATTTCATGGTGTGTGGGAGCCATCTTGCCTCATTCAATCGGTCAAACAGGGGAAGTCACTCTACCATCAGCTCTCGTAGCCTATCGACTCGTGTGTTTGAGCAGACATACAGCATTTAGAACACTGTGCGCCATTCTAAAAATTTATGTCATTTTATTTTTACGTCACATTTTGCAAGTTTTTTCAGTTTGTGGCCACTGGCCACCCCTAATTTTTCTAAAAAAATGTTTGCAAGTCGCTGACTCGCATCCTGTGATTTCAAGCTTCGACGCCATTGTTGCATTGTTGCTATGGTATTTGGCCAAGTAATGGAGATAAACAATTCTAATTTTCACAAAGTGCTATCCCTATTTTTTTCCCGAAAATCGTCTATTAACTACAGTTTTGTTTTCAATATTTAAAAAAACCCTCTTCTAACCCTCTAACCACATAATCAAACCTAATCACCTCTAGTATACACAAACAAAAAGGCACATGCATACATGTATGGCATACATCAGATTTTGCAGGGGTGCGGATGGGGAGGAGGTCCCAAAATCTGAAACAAGAACTCCTGAAAACGAAAATGAAAATGACAGATCGTTAAAAACCCAAAACCTGAAACTTAACTTCATAAAAACTTCTTGAGCGAGGAGAGAGGCAGGAGGAGGGGGTAACTGACATGAAATGACCCAAGTTTCACACAAACTTACGTCACTGCTTACGAAACTTTCAATGACGTTTCCTGAAGTCTCTCTTCCAGGGAATTCATGCCCGTATTTTTGTGTGCTTTTTTTTTAGTGCTATTCACTCCAAAAACCAGAAGTCCCAAGCTTTGGCACTAGGAAAACCGGAAGCCACAAAGTACGGCACTCAAAAAAACGGAAGCCACAAGTTTCAGCACTAAAAAAACCAAAAACGGATTTTCGATGTATGCTGGAAAATAAGCACCCCTACAAACACATTACATACAGTCAAACCTCTATTTTAAGACTTCCCAAAAGTCAGGAAAAATCGGTCTTCATTTGGAGGGGCCTTATAACGGAGGTCGGGTTTTACACATAAATTATAGTAAGATACATTACATCCGTGCCAGAAAAATCAGTCTTAAATGAAAGGAAGTCTTTTAAATGAGAGGTCTTTTAACACAGGGTCCTATAATAGGGGTTTGATTGTACTACACTACTAATACCGACTCTCTCTCTCTCACACAAACACACACACACATTCACACACACACACGCACATTCACTCACTCTCATCCCACCTCCCCCCATCTCCACCCTACCCACACCCTCCCTCTCCTCACCTTATGGCCGCCGTGAGTGTTTTCATTCTCCACGTCCCTCTGCACGGACATCAAGATGTGGTCCGGCAGGTCGTTGTCGTCGTCGACATCGACATCGTCCCCGCCGCCACCGCCGTCGTTGTTATCGATGCTCATGGTCAGCAGCTGGTCGATGGTGGCGTCCACGATCCCGTGGTTGGCCCGCAGCACGGCCTCGATCACCTCGCGGTCCATGGACGGGAACATGTGGTGGAAGTCGTTCATGGCCTGCGTGAACTCCAGCTGGCGCATGGGCACCGAGGAGGTCGCCGCCGTCGTCGCCGCTGAAGAGGCGGAGGAGGAGGACGAAGGGGAGGTGTGGTGGTTGGGGGGGGCGGAGTGGGTCTGCGGGGAGGAACCGCCGCCGTGTCTGGTGGGGGTGGTGGAGTTCGAAGGAGCCTCCCCCCCTCCTCCTCCTCCTCCCCCGCCTCCTCCCCTCCGCTGCCCTGCCGACCCTTGTCTCCCTCCCTCTCGGTGTCCGGCAGCGTCCATCCATTCCGTGTCCGCCATAGTTGTGAGGATTTTATTTTATTTTATTGAAACGAACTTCATACATTCGCACACTGATTCCATTGTTTTCTGGATTATCTCGTTTCACTAATCCAATGTAGTCTGTGGCAGTAACACTGATACGATATATATATAACAAGTTGGTCATACACATAGATTTTTTTTATTAATTAACCCCCTAGTCTCTAATCTTTGGGGTTTTTTTCTTTTGGGTCAAAATTCAACGCAGCAGGTTACGGACAACTTTCTTTCAACATTGCTGAAAAGTTCAACAATGGGCCAAGTGTTGAACTTGAAGTCAGTATTTCAGACAACTTTTGTTCTTTCATTCTGAAAGCTCTAAATGAAGACCCACTGTAAAAGTCACTATTTGAGACAAACTTGTTCTCGAATAATGGAAGCTTTTCCCAATGAATAAACGACTGTTGAAAGAAGAGTACGCACAGCTGTCAAAGTGTCATGGAGGGAAGCAGTCACAGACTAGGTCTGGGTTCATGGTCTGTGATTCCAGAGCAGCCTGAATGAAACTTGCGGCGGCGTTTCTTGCCAACCATTGTCGTCATTGTTCGGCCTTCTCTGAAAATGAAAACAACAACAAAACCATCATATAACAACAAAATAAACAACTTTGTGTTTCATAACAATTCTTTTCATTTTGCTTTCCCAGAAAATCGTATAAGTGTTGTCCCGAGGTACAGGTCATAGGCCACTGACCTATTAAAATAAAAAATGTCTATTGTCTTCTTTTTTTTTTCTTTTTTTTTTTTTGGGGGGGTTCTCCCCAGTGTCAGGACAAATGTTTGGTTTGATTAACCCTTTCACCGCCAATGTCGCATTTGTGCACCACAATGGTTTAACACCCATGTCACTAAAAGCCATCAAAACAGGGCCTGTTATCCAAAGACCCTATTTTCATAATTTTGGGAGGTAAGGACAGGCCTAATGTTCTACATGTCACAGAGGAATTCACAATATTGCAGATATAAAAATATCTTTACCCAATTAAGCTTAATGGTAATTTTTGGCTGAAAAATGGCTGGCGGCGAAAGGGTTAAATCTTTAACACTGGGTTTCATTGATTTCTGCATGAGCGAGCGAGGACATTGTCCTATTGATTTCTGTCGTCTCAGGACAGTTTGTCCTATCACTTTTCGATCCTCGGTACATCACTGCAGTTCTACAGTGCTTGACTGGTCGGTGTGCAACAACAGCTTAGTTCCAACTACAGAAGAATCTCCCTATTGTTTCCATGTGTGCAACAACAGCTTAGTTCCAACTACAGAAGAATCTCCCTATTGTTTCCATGTGTGCAACAACAGCTTAGTTCCAACTACAGAAGAATCTCCCTATTGTTTCCATGTGTGCAACAACAGCTTAGTTCCAACTACAGAAGAATCTCCCTATTGTTTCCATGTGTGCAACAACAGCTTAGTTCCAACTACAGAAGAATCTCCCTATTGTTTCCATGTGTGCAACAACAGCTTAGTTCCAACTACAGAAGAATCTCCCTATTGTTTCCATGTGTGCAACAACAGCTTAGTTCCAACTACAGAAGAATCTCCCTATTGTTTCCATGTGTGCAACAACAGCTTAGTTCCAACTACAGAAGAATCTCCCTATTGTTTCCATGTGTGCAACAACAGCTTAGTTCCAACTACAGAAGAATCTCCCTATTGTTTCCATGTGTGCAACAACAGCTTAGTTCCAACTACAGAAGAATCTCCCTATTGTTTCCATGTGTGCAACAACAGCTTAGTTCCAACTACAGAAGAATCTCCCTATTGTTTCCATTTTTAATGCATGCAAATGTGTTTCCTTGCTTGCATTATGCTTGTACGAGAACACATTGTAATTTCACCTAACGTGATAATAAAGTATTTTTGACTTTGACTTGACTTGACTTTGATTACTAGGGCCTTTTCATGTTAAACTATTGCACAGTACAGTGGAACCTCCCTTATAAGACCTTCAAAAATCATCCAAAATGAGGTCTTATAAGGAAGGGGTCTTATAGGGAGGTAGTTTTAATACTTACAAAGAAGGGCAATGTCTCAGAGAAGTAGGTCTTATGTGGGAGGAAGTCTTATAATGGGAGGTCTTATAAGGGATGTTCCACTGTATTAGCCAGTCTTAGGATTGTGCAACAATTTGAAACACCCATTTACTGCATTAGTAACATTATGTAAATCTGAGGCATTGCCCTTCTTTGCAAGTATTAAAATTACCTCCCTTATAAGACCCCCTCCTTATAAGACCTCATTTTGGATGATTTTTGAAGGTCTTATAAGGGAGATTCCACTGTATATATGCAAACACTTTTAGCTATGCCCAGTCTTGTGGTTGTGCAACACTATTTATGTTTAAAACAATAGCTGCTTAACATTAAATATGCAAATTTGCGGGCTATGGCTCTGTCCAGAGTTGTAGATTGTACTCCAGAGTTGTAGATTGTGCTAGGCTTTCCAAACAGTCATTGTTGCTATCGCTTACATCCTGTAAACTTCTTCTTCTTCTTCTCCTTCTTCTGCGCTCAAAGGAGAAAAAAAGTATTAGGAAGATTTTTTTTTTTAAAGGCAGGAGAATGGGCCAATAAGTCAGAAAGATAGTAGATGATAGAAAGCAAAGGGAAAAGGCAGAGTCAAAGAGTTAGACGGTGGCAGATTAGAGGAAGTCACAAGCACAGAGCTTCCAGAAGGTGGAGGAACTATTTTTACGAAAGACCCCCCTGTACGAGAGACTCGTGGAGGGGGCGGGGGCGTCCAGCTCCCCGTATGGAGGCACGAGGCATCCACCCACTGCCCCACACAACTGCTGCTAATTAACGCACACACTCACACACAGGGCTATACGCCATGCCCAGTGTTTTGCTGTAATTGTGTTTCAAGTGATGCTGATGACTCAGAGCTCTGTCAGTCGGTGCAATCAGACTCACCCCACCCACTGAGCCCCCACCAGCAATCACGTCCCTAATTTCCTATTGCCTGTCGCTTAAAATCGTTTTAGCTGCACAACCACAGCCAATGAGGCTTTATACAGTGGAACCCCCCTTATAAGACCTCCCATTATAAGACCCTCTCCCATATAAGACCTACTCCTCTAACACATTGCCCTTCTTTGTAAGTATTAAAATTACCTCCCTTATAAGACCTCATTTTGGATGATTTTTGAAAGTCTTATAAGGGAGGTTCCACTGTACAGATCATTCTCTGCCCCTGTCTCGTGCACTGAGACGCATGCGCCACCTACATAAGATTATCGCCCTTGCCTGTCACGAAGTAGTAGCACAGAGCCACAGAAAATTATCTGCCCCTTACTCGTCGCTAGGTGGCATGGTCAACTCAGTCCTAAAATTGTCGACCTTTCGTGTTGCCAAGAAGTAGTTCTAGTATAAGGCCTCATTAAGAAACTATAATGATCATTTTCTAAGCACCGCCACCACACATCATCTGCTATAATGAACTTTATAGTCTAAGTTATCAGGTTAACTCATTCAAATCGTTCCGGCCATATATGTCCGGAAATAATGGATAGCTGTCAATTTGATGCATTTGCTTCAAGGGAAGTATATCTGTATGCACACCATACCTTGGTCACTTCTAAACTCGCTTAGCTCCCTTAGACCACAATGTTGCCTCTAACTTTGCTTTTGTAGCGGTTTGTTGTGGGGAAACCAATCGGTGTAGAGTTTTTCTATAAAGTCTATATAAAAAAAAAGTCTGATCTACCACTTCTCTATGTCTAAAACTTAAATAAAAACCCGTAATCTTCTTTCATTTCTCCTTTTGTTTATGTATGCTTTCTTTGTGTGTATGGGAGTGATTTGCGAGGTTTTTTTAACAATTCAAAATCGTTGCGATGCGAATTAGTTAATGAACAAAACAAAAATCTCCACCAGACAAAAGAGTGTTAAATCATTTACCCGTTTCTTAGTCATTATATAAATGCTTGACATTTCCGAAACGGCAGCCTTCAGCTATGCAGAAACTGCAACAGTGAGTCAGCCTGGTTAACTCTTCTAGCACCGTGGGCGAATATATTCGCCCAAGACATCACTCTACACTCCCACCAAATGCAAAGACATTCACTGTCAAGCACCCTGCCATGTGTTTGTCTGTTTTTGAAGCTTTTGTTACTGTTTTTGCCGTTAACCCCTTAACTGCCAGAAGAAAAAAAAAATATTGATTTTTTAATTATAAAGTTTTAACCAAACCTCTTACAATCAATCTGAGAAAATGGTCTAGAGATATATACCTTTCCTGGCTTATCTAAACCAAGAACCATTATTCTAGGTCTATGACATAAAAAGTTATGACATCATCAACTACGAGCAGCACTCGTAGCAAGCAGTGAAGGGGTTAAAGCAATGCATGCGCACTCCAAAAAAAAGTAGTTACTCCCCTCTTGTTGGTTGAGTTGCAACGGACAACCAAGAACGTCAAAAAATGCATGGGGCTAGAAGAGTTAAATCCTGCAAAGGAAAACTCAACTTGTGGTCTTTTTCCACAGCACACACACAAACACAAACACAATCAATAAACCACACAACCACACAAACATCAGATGCTTTCTGGAAAACTGTCTGCTGTCAAGTCCTGTGGAAAAAAAAATTTTCCTGAGCCACACAAATCTCCGTGAGAAATGTCTGCAGCATTTAAACAAGAACCAGCCTCCGCAAAGTCTGCATCAACTTATTTAACTAGAGTGTAGAAAGCAATTGACAAGCTACATCTGCAAGGGTTGACAATAAACGAAACTTCTTCTTCTTCTTCGATCGCTCACTTTCCTGTCAATTATGAGCGCAGATGTGTCATGCTGCCATTATGCGCCTAAGTAATAATAAGGCCCAGCATGTCTGATTTCGGCTGGAAGAAATCTTTTTGAAAGTTTTTTGGGGGTTTTTTTAAAGGCAGGAGAATGGACTGGAAAGGCAGAGATTAGCAGATGACAGCAAGCAAAGGGAAAAGGCAGAGTCAAGGAGAGTGACAGATTAGAGAAAATTACAAGCACAGAACTTCCAGAAGGTGGGGGAACTAATAAATGAAACAACTGCAAGAACCTTGTTACGGTTAGGGCGTATGCACACATTGTATGCGGAAACCCATGCAAATTTCCTATAGACTGCAAATGCAATCAGCAAATAAAATAAAATAAAGTATCTAATACGCGAATGGATTTCCATACATGTGTATGTGCACACACCGTATTTCTTACTTCCAGATTTCTGTACGGATTACGGATGGGTTTCCGTAAGGAATATGCCCATAAAATGTATCATGTGCACACACAGCCTGAAGCTTAAAAAATGGAAACTATTTTCTTTGCAGTAAAACAGGATTATTTCAAACATTTGATATCTTACACACTATATGAATTTGATAGAGCACAACATGGCCTTATTGGTCACTGCAAGTAGGGTTATTAACGCCCCTTGACGGCAAGAGTTAAGCCCTTGTTGATCAGTATCCAAAAGGGCATTTACTCTTGCAAAAGGCAGTCATTAAGTGGCCTCAAATAGGGTTATTGGCGAGAGTTATTCCCTTGTTTGGTCAGTACTCAACCATCTTCCCCCACCCACCAAGGGCATTCACTCTTGCAAAAGGTGTTCTTTGCAGTGGCCAATAGATATCATACAAATGTGTTTGAAATAGGACACCCCTTCCAATATGCTGGTTTTCCATTTAATATTGTAGAACTGCACAAGTAGTGTTTACTTATAGCAACATTTTGAGCTAATTATGTTTTCTCAATAATTATGGTCACTGGTTGGTTGGCTGGCTTACCCTGGCTAAAAGACTCCAGGGATCATCCCAACAGCGAGAAGCACTTGAACACTAAGGTATAAATGCATCAGCTAGGGATGAGAACATTACGTACATCCATATGTGCCTTCCCAGGTCGAGAGGACGTAAAGCCCTACATTTTGTTCGTTCGAGAACATTACGTGTGTGACCGTTTTTGATTACCACGCCATGTGAGCAGCCACACTCCGTCTTTGGGGGATTTTAGACGGATGATGTTATGCTGGGAGCTTGTCATGGCTTAAGACAATCCCCGCACAACCATTCAGAGCATAACAACATTTTGATGTAGCCATGGCGTTCTAGCTTATGACATGTCAACTGGTCTGACACAGCCTCATGCCAAGGCATATTATTGTCACTAATATTGAGTAATAATTAAGTCGGTTATTTAGCATTTATTCCAAAAGACGGAACAGCCAGTTCAGAGTTTCCCGCTTGTGACGTCACTGTCATGCGACTGTCAGTGCTCTTTTTCCCTACTAGTTATTACACTGGACAGGAATTTTCCGTTCACTGTTCCATCAAAGTTAGACTTACCCAGGTGCCATTATCTAAATTCTAATGCATATTTCTTCTTCTTCTTCTTCTTTCTTCTTGTCTTACCCTGGCTTAAAGACTCCAGGGATCATCCCAACTAGCTGAAGCGATTGAACACTATGGTACAAATGCACCAGCTAGGGATGAGAACATTACGTGTGTGACCGTTTTTAATTACCCCGCCACATGAGCAGCCACACTCCGACTTCGGAGGATTAATGCATATTTTAAATTGGTTAAATGGACAAAAATTTACGTACATTTATAGAAAATGATGGAGGTTTAACTGATCAATCTATAGTAAGAAAGGCAACACTGAAAGAATGGAAAGAACTAAGAAATGGAGAGGTGGGGGGGGGGGGGGGGGGGGGGGGGGGAACTACATCTTTCCCAAAGTTACAAAGAGCAAGGGAATAATTTTTCAGAGCTGATTTAGAAATTAACAATGTCCATTAATCAACGTTGTTAACATTTCTAATTTCGTAGCTTCCTTCGTCTTTAAATTTCAATATTTTCACAACTAAATATTATAATATAATATTATAAGGGAAAGCAACTTGATATTAAGCAAAAAACAATTTCTATGGCACAGCTGTTATTGTTAATCTTGGATTGAGTGACACATTTAAGTTCCATGTGCTTAGTGACCCTAGCCTTTTCTTTAATTAGCAAGATGCAAAAATTGCAATGGTGGGTGGGAAAAGAGGGCGGTGGGGCTAGGAAAATGGGTAGAGATAGCTAGGAGTAAGGAAATGGGTGGGGTGATGGTAATGAGATAAGAGGACTTGACGTAATATTGTACTCTTCCACTGCAAATATAAATCTAAATAAAGCTAAGATAGTGAATCTCCCATATATCTTATAAAAATTGAACACACACACACACACACACGTGGGGATACTGGGGGGTCTTTTGTATAGTTTCCCCATTTTCTGGAAGTTCTGTGCTTGTAGCTTCCTCTAATCTGTCACTCTCTTTGACTGCCTTTAAATTCCCTTTGTTTGCTGTTATCTACTATCTTTCTGCCTTTCCGGTCCAATCTCCTGCCTTTTTTCAAGAAACACTTTCAAAAAGATTTCCTCCAGCCGAAGTCGGACATGCTAGGCCTAATTATTTCTTACTTAGGCACATAACAGCAGCATGACAAATCTGCACTCATAATTGACAGGAAATTGTCTGAGCGATCAAAGACGAAGAAGACATGTTTTCTTGTCTGCTGAAAAATATTTCAATGGGCAGTTGAAAATCTCCACTAAAGGAAATGCATTTGATGGCTAGGGAATCTGTGGTCAAAATGTATGTTTTACAGATCAGTTTTCTATCTAGAAGATGCACCATACTTAACTCTTAACTGGGAAAGGGTTACCAGGGTTCATTTCACAAACTTTCAAAGACCTTTTCAAAGACCATTTATTCTATTTTCAAATTCCTCTCACAACATGCAATTATGACGATTGCTTCGATCATCAAAATCATTCAAGTTGCACCGATGTTAAAATCTATATAGATAGATTTTTCATATCAAAATTCACAAACTTTCAAAGACCTTTTCAAAGACCCTTTACTCTATTTTCAAAGACCTCTCACAACATGCAATGATGACGATTGCTTCGATCATCAAAATCATTCAAGTTGCACCGGTGTTAAAAGACCTGGATATATATATATATGTGAAGGGAAGTAATTCTTGACAAATCGAGGATGTCTGATATGGAAAATAAGTGAAATTAAATTGCTTCTTTATCAATTCTGAAAGCAAACCAAACAAAAAGTTATGGCTTCAATGACTTTTTTAGGTATCAATCACAATGACTTTTTTTCACAAACCATTTCACAGTTTTCACAAGCCACAGCCAAGTTTCAAAGACTTGAAAATGGCACTCCATTTCTCAAAGACCTTCAAAAACCGTGCAGACCCAGATTAAACATCATAACCAAATGTTCTATTTTTGAAGTTTTGTGAAGATTTACAAGTGAAACTGAAAGCATTGCAATTTTTTTTTCAAGCATTTGCTATTGATCACATTTAGGCCTACTTAGGGTGTATATGACTATATATGTCTATGAGACATTAACATGAAAACACTGCACACCATGAGACTATCAAGGTCCAGACTTAATACCACCTAGAGTTTTAAAAGAGTTAAGTGATGAAATTTCTGTTCCTCTGTCGTCCTTGTACAACAAATCTTTAGAGACTGGTGATTTACCTAATGATTGGAGAACAGCAGAGGTAATAGCTATTCATAAAAAGGGACAAAAATCAGACCCTGGTAATTATCGTCCGGTAAGTCTGACTTGTATTGCTTGTAAAGTATTAGAAGGCTTAGTTAGAGATGCTGTTGTGTCTCACTTCAGTGATAATGACTTATATGTAAATTGTCAACATGGTTTTCGTAAAAAAAAATCCTGTGTAACGCAGTTATTGGAAGTTATGGAAAATTTAACCTTACTTACTGATCAGGGCCATAGTGTAGATGTAATATATTTGGATTTTATAAAGGCATTTGACACGGTACCGCATGAGAGGTTATTAGTCAAATTAGCTGCTTATGGAATTTGTGGTAAATTGATTAACTGGATCAGTAACTTTTTAAAAGAAAGATCACAACATGTTAGAGTAGGAGTGGATAAATCAGTAGAGAGTAGTGTCCTCAGTGGAATTCCCCAGGGAAGTATACTTGGTCCTATTCTATTTACTATATTTATTAATGATCTGCCAGATAATGTTATTAGTGCTTGTAAAAATTTTGCTGATGACACAAAAATCTATAATAGCTCATCTTGCAGTACCACTTTACAAAATGACATTTACTGTTTGCAGGATTGGTCCGATACCTGGAATTTATATTTTAATGTATTAAAATGTGGTGTGTTACATATTGGTAAAAACAATCAGAATGTTGAATATGAAATGAGACTCAATGATGGAATTCAGCAGATAAATACTGTCACAGAAGAGAAAGATTTGGGTGTTACCTTTGATAACAAATTATCATTTGATCCTCATATACAGAGAGTGGTGGGCAAGGCAAACCAGATGTTGGGAATTATTAAAAGAAGTTTCACTTATCTTGATAAAGACACTTTTCTAAAACTATATAAATCTTTTGTAAGGCCACATCTGGAATATGCTAATGCTATATGGTGTCCTTAAAGGCAGTCTAATCAAATAGAAAAAGTTCAAAGACGGGCCACAAAACTGCTAAAAGAATGTAAAAACATGTCATATATTGAAAGGCTAAGACACCTAAACTTACACTCTCTTAAGGGTAGGAGGTTGAGAGGCAGCCTTATACAAACTTATAAGATCTTCCATGGTATTGATGACATCAATTTTGAAACTTTCTTTTCTGTTCCACAATTTAACATCACGAGAAAGTCAGAAGGCAAAATCTTTATTAGATATTGTCAAAGTAATAGAAGAAAATTTTCATTTTCTTATAGAGTTGCTGTTCATTGGAATGAACTAAGTACTAACATCAAGTTTGCAACTAATATTAACACCTTTAAAAATCTTCTGGATTCCAGTCAGAAATTTCAGAGTCTTTTTAATGATTTTGACTGATTGTCTTTCAAAAACTTGCTCAGACCCAAAATATTTTTTGCAACATCATTGCCAAAGAGGGGACGTTATATAGGCCGCGAGGCCTAGGCTTGAGAGCCTGTCCCTACTACTACTACTACTACGAGTATCAGTATCACAGACTGAAATCATCAATATCAACACAGGTAATGTTCCCATCTCTAGCTGAAGCATTTGTACCATAATGTTCAACTTCAAGTGCTTCGGCTGTTGGGATGATCCCTGGAGTCTTTTAGCCAGGGTACGTCAACAAACAAACAAATCAATCCCCAATCAATGAAATAATCCAGTAGAATGCATACAATTTGTTGTTTATCTGAATGGTTATTCATTCATTGTTGTATGAAAATTATGACACATGATCACGTTCACTGATTGAAAACAGCCACCAAAGCATTGGAGCAGAAATGGGGCACTGAGGTTCGGATCTTGAAGCCTGATAGGCGACAGGCCTAACTTGACCACATTTGGCAGCATGTGGGATGGGCAGGGTTTTCAGCTTTTGTGATTTGTGCAAAGGAAATGCTCCATTGCATTCAGATTCTTGCTCCTGTGGTGTCTTTTCAGATAAGACAGACAGCAGATCAAAGCATAAACTCCGACATGGGCAGACTTCCAGTGAGCAGATGCCGCGCAGACGAACGAAAACACCGCTTTCGTTTGGGGGAGCAGCCCCCCTTGATTGAGTTTTTCAAGAACACACATAAATCAACATACACATGAAGCATCATCAGAAATCGTTTCACAAGCAAGCCACTTACCCAGTCCTCACTGTGCCCAACTGGTTATCATAAAGTTATCTTGGATCGCAGAATCTTCTTTTATTTTTCTATTTTATTCACCTTTTTTTTCACCCTTACATCCGCTCTCAGAAGGCAGACGTTTCGCACACAAGGTGGTTGCAAATGTTGGATCGGGACTTTCACACCATCCCAGAAAACGTCGACAGTCTGTTTTCTCTTGAAATAATGAACGGATTTCCAATAAAACTGTCGCCTTGCGGAATACGTTATGCAAAAGTCGATGTATCACTCCCACACCAGTATCGATGTCACAAAATATCTCAATAAATGGAAAGTCGTATTAAACACATTTACGGAGCAGAGGGATATTTCTATCTATGCATATATTATGGTCTCGACCAATGAAAGCGAAGGACAATGTTTCATTCACAAATCATAGATTAGCTACTCTCCACGCAAGTCAAAAAAGGTACACGAAATCCAGCCTGTGTGCGTGTGTTTGTATTTCGATATTGACCGAGAAAACTCGCTTAATAAAATGGATGCGTTCTCTTAAAAAGAAAAAGACAGCACACGAATCAATAGCTTAATAATAGCTTCTTATAATCAAGTGATGTTTACACATGCATGGAGCTAACCCGCACGCGCGCGTGCACACACACACACTGACACACACACACAAGTAATAATTATATATGAGCATTTATAAAGCGCTCTACTCCCTTTGCAGGGAGCTCAGAGCGCTGTATATCAACCTTAAGATAAGCATTAAAAACCCCAATGAATGATGCCTGCACATAATGAGACAAAAACACAAAAATCAACAGAGCATTGTACGACTGATCGATAGACACTCCGTAACTATATCCTATGGGAGAAACACAGAAATCATCATATATATACAGAACAAAATACATGGGATAAATACTAAGTACTAAGCACATTATGTATACGCAAAAACACAGAAACCATAATATAGGCGTAAAATGCAGTAGGCCTACGTACTGCACTGTTTTAAAATGAGTCCTGTTTTAATGCCGCGGCCTGCCTCAGTAATGTGACCAGTTAGATGGACTTCAAACGCCAGCGATAGGGCCCTGTCCAGTATAATTGGAAGAAGAAGAAGAAGAAGAAGAAGAAAGCCAAAATACATTCTGAATTTCAGTGGCCAATGCCAAAACACACACACACACACACACACACACACACACACACACACACACACACACACACACACACACACACACACACACACACACACACACATAAAATGCATCCACTGAAATCCCAATCCACCCACTCACATTGTGACGTACGCACACACGCGCGCGCACGCACGCACGCACGCCGCACTCACCCGCGCACGCGTGACTACGCACATAAACACAACCACACCTCCCCTTCCACACACATAGGGCGGGGTTACCGGAGAAAACGGCCCCTACGAAAACGGCCCTACTGTCAATAACGACTCTGCTGCCCTACTGTCAATAACGAAAACGGCCCTACTGTCAATAACGTAAACGGCCCTACTCAAAATACTAAAACGACCCTTGTCTTACCAAAACGGCCCTATACTGTTAATAACGAAAACGGCCCCGCTATTTATTATACCCCTGCTTTCTTAGGATAGGGGGTATTATAAATAACAAGAATGTTATTGTGGCGATGAGGTTTAACCGAGGCGTGGTTACTGCTACACCTATCTATATTGTTAAAAAATCAGTCGAGACTTTACTGGTGTTGCACTGCCTCCGGGCATTGCTTCCAGTATTGTTCCCACCATCTTTGTATCTACAAATGTCCTATACTATGTGTCTGTTCCAGACCGAGAGGACGTAAAACACCATTTTTCATTCATTCAGGGTAGGGGGTAGGGGTATTCTGGAACAGGGTTTCTGAAAACGTACAGATTGTGCGTATTTACGCACTAGAGCTCTCAAATCACCCCCTAGAACAAAACTGTATGACATTTACCCTTTAGGGATGAGATGATGCGCTGTGTCTTGTGAGCATTTGTCAGAACAAAGTCCTTCGGTCAACGTTCTTTCTCCTTTCAGGGACCAACTGTCTGGAATACACTTCCCATCAATATCAGACACTTACCTTCAACTTCTTCCTTCAAGTCTGCTGTGAAGACACACTTTTTTCAACGATCATAATTCTTCCCCCACCAATCCGCTCCTCTCCACCCCCTTGTACTCAGTTTCCGTGAAATGATGAAGTGGCTGTCACATGGCGTGCTCGCGCGCATGTGTGTGTGTGTGTGTGTGTGTGTGTGTGCGTGCGCGCGTGTGCGTGCGTGCGTGCGTGCGCGCGCGCGCGCGTGTGTGTGTATGTATGTGTGTGTGTGTTTCTGTAAGTTGTGTACCTTTTTCAAGATATGGGTTTTTGTTCATTTGTATATATGTACTTTTCTATATTCTACTCATGTAAAATTTATGTATGTTCGTCATGTTCTGATTGTATAAGATAATTATATTCTATGTTGTATTTGTATTAAATATGTAAAGCGCTTAGAGCCCTAAATCAGAGAATAGGCGCTATATAAATAATCATTATTATTATTATTATTATATGCTCACAATTAAAACACTTGCTCACAGGACACTTGCTCACAAGACACTTGCTCACAACCGTAAGACATTTGCTCACAAAAGAAAACAACAACAGAGGTGAATGTGTATGTGTGTGTTCATTATGTGTAAAGTCTATGTATATGTATGACTGTCTGTCGTTTCCGACAATGACTGCCATATTAGGAAATAGCAATTAAAGAGGGCAATGGCTGTTCCGGTAGAATGAATGAAAATTCGTTTAACGTCCTCCGGCCCGGAGTAGGCGCAAAGAGAGAGAGACAGAGAGACTAGACTACACATAGACATACAGACACAGAGACAATAGACAGAGAGAGAGAGAGAGAGAGACAGACAAAGACAGAGAGAGGGAGAGACAGACAGAGAGAGCGGAGAGAGACAGAGAGAGAGAGACAGACATACAAAGAGACAGAGAGACATACAGACACAGACACACAGAGAGACAGAGAGAGGGAGACAGAGACAGAAAGCGATGTGGTCGGTGTGCGTTTATGCAGACAGCTTCACCACCCTCGAGATGAAGGAGCTGAACGTAATTTTGTAGAACATGCCAAGCCTGGTTGCACGGCGGCGTTCGGCCAGGGTAGACCACTGCAGATGGTGGAGCATTGCGTTGACGCTATATATATGTAGGGGAAGACGGGGTAAAAAGCGCATGGGCGGGTAAGAAGCCCACCCCAATTATCTCATGAAGCAAATTTCAGTCTCATTTTGCCCATGAGACGAGCGTTAATGTCTAGCATTCGTCTCATGGGCAAATTTGACTGAAATTTTCTTTATTTCATGAGATAATTGGGGTGGGCTTCTTACCCGCCCATGCGCTTTTTACCCCGTCTTCCCCTATTGTCCTGTGTCTTTATTCAGGACACATCTTGCCGCCCTGCGCTGCACTTTTTTAAGATCAGTGATCAGCTTGTCAGTGTGAGGGTCCCAAACTGAGCTCGCATATCTCATGATAGGTCTAACCATGGCCTTGTATGCAAACTCCTTGCGATAGCAGTAGCGGAGCACACCGGTTTCTCGAAGCCGAGGGTTCTGTTGGCTTTGGCGCAGGTGGCTGCGATGTGGGCTCCCCAGGAGAGATCGGCTTGCAGGGTGACCCCCAGATAGGTGAAGACGGGGTAAAAAGCCCATGGGCGGGAAAGAAGCCCATGCCAATTATCTCATGAAATGAAGCAAATTTCAGTCAAATTTCACCCATGAGACGAGTGTTAATGTTTAGCGTTCGTCTCATGGGCAAATTTTCACTGAAATTTGCTTAATTTAATGAGATAATTGGTATGGGCTTCTTACCCGCCCATGGGCTTTTTACCCCGTCTTCCCTTACTTCGCAGAGGGCATTCTTTCAAGGGCGTGGTCATGGAGACTGTAGCTGGTAGTGGCGTTCAGCGGCTTTTTGCTTCTCGTCAAAGGCAGCTGACTGCATTTGGCGGGGTGAAACGCCATGTCCCATTCTCTGTCCCAGTCTTCCAGCTTTCTGAGGTCCTCTTGTAGTTTGGCCGGGTCGTTTTGATCGTTTGTGTTTTTGTGTGTGTGTCTTACACATGAACTATGGCACAAAATCCGAAAATTTTGTACGATGGTAAAATATTACCTGAAACTAATGTGTCTGAGTGACTAATTGAAGCTGAAGCAGACCTGCATGGTTACCCCCTACGCATGTCTTGAGCAGTCTGGAGAGCTAAAATGAGTAGTTTCGGTGCGAAATGTGTAGTCCTATTTATTAAAACCATTGAACACTGTTCACTGAAAATGAGTAGCAATCAAAGAGCATTATCATCAATTTTGAAGAGTAGTACATATCCACCGAAAATGAGTAGCAATCAAGAATTAAAGAGCATTATTAATTTTGAAGAGTAGTACTGTAGATGTCCAAATTGAGTAGAATACTACCGGTACTCCAAAAGAGTAGAGTAAACAGGTATGCTGAAGTCTTGTCAGTGTATCCCCCCCTCCCCCCTTTTAATTTAGAGCTTTTGGGGGGGCAGTGGGTGGATCAGGATGCCTCGTGCCTCCATACGGGGAACTGGACAACCCCCCCCCCCCACACCCCCACACCCACACTCCACGAGTCTCTCCCCGTGGGGACACCGGGGGTCTTTCAGTTGTGTAAAAAATAGTTTCCCCACCTTCTGGAGGCTGTGCTTGTAACTTCTTCTAATCTGCCACTCTCTTTGACTCTGCCTTTTCCCTTTGCTTTCTATCATCTACTATCTTTCTGACTTATTGGCCCATTCTCTTGCCTTTTTTCAAATTCTTTGAAATATTATTTTCTCCTTTGAGCTCCTAAGAAATAACAATGTGTTGGCTGTACTGGGAGACCAGTGAAAACTGAAAACATTATGTAGCTTATCCATTATGGCTATATGGCATGGGAACGAAGAACGTCTCATTTCTCGCTCCCCTAGGTACGATCATATCACTCCGGTTCTTCGTTCCCTACATTGGCTCCCAGTTCAATCACGCATTGACTACAAAATTCTCCTCCTTGTCTTCAAGTCACTGAATGATCAAGCTCCCCTGTATCTCTCTGATCTTCTTCATCTCTATGTCCCAGCTCGCCAACTACGTTCGTCTTCTGATTCTCGTCTCCTTTCCCTTCCCTCCCTCCATCTCAAATCTGCCGGCCAACGTTCCTTTTCCTGTCAAGCACCATCTCTTTGGAATTCTCTGTCTTCTCCTCTCCGACACTCCAACTCAGTCTCCTTATTCTTAAAACCCATCTTTTTCCTACTGCACCCTAAATATGTGACCAGTTGTCTATCGTTGTGTGCACGTGAGAGAAGATTGAATAAGAGGTTTGTGCTGTGTTTTGTGCGTGTGTGTGTGAGCATGCATGTGTGCATACATGCATGCTTGTGTGTGTTTTGGTTTTGTGGGTTGTGTGTGCACGCATGTGTGTGTGTGTGTCTGTGTGCGTGTGTCTGTCTGCGTGCGTACGTTGTGTGTGAGGGTGTTTGTGTATGTGTGTTGGTGTATGTGGTCAGTCCGTGCGGCTCGGTTGTTGTTGCTTATTGAATGGGGGATGAACGAGTCGGTGTCGATAAACGTGTGTGTATGTGTGTTAGAGAGAGAGAGAGAGAGAGAGAGAGAGAGAGAGAGAGAGAGAGAGAGAGAGAGAGAGAGAGAGAGAGAGAGAGAGAGAGAGAGAGAGAGAGAGAGAGAGAGAGAGAGAGAGAGAGAGAGAGAGAGAGAGAGAGAGAGAGAGAGAGAGAGAGAGAGAGAGAGAGAGAGAGAGAGAGAGAGAGAGAGAGAGAGAGAGAGAGAGAGAGAGAGAGAGAGAGAGAGAGAGAGAGAGAGAGAGAGAGAGAGAGAGAGAGAGAGAGAGAGAGAGAGAGAGAGAGAGAGAGAGAGAGAGAGAGAGAGAGAGAGAGAGAGAGAGAGAGAGAGAGAGAGAGAGAGAGAGAGAGAGAGAGAGAGAGAGAGAGAGAGAGAGAGAGAGAGAGAGAGAGAGAGAGAGAGAGAGAGAGAGAGAGAGAGAGAGAGAGAGAGAGAGAGAGAGAGAGAGAGAGAGAGAGAGAGAGAGAGAGAGAGAGAGAGAGAGAGAGGGAGAGAGAAAGCTAGAGAGTTGCTTTGTATATGAGTTGTTGCTGGTTGGCGTAATTCTTGAATTCTGTTTTTGTTGTCTATTTGTTGATGAATAACTGATTGTAAAGTGCTTTGGGCTCATCTGAGGTAAAGCGCTATATAAATGTACTATTAAAGTAGAACTTTTATAAATTATCAGTACAATTAGGGTACACACACATTAGACGCAAAAACCTCATGCGCTTATCCGTAAATAAGTGAAAGAAAATTAAAGAAATAAGCGCATGGGTTTCCGCTTATTTTTTCCTTCTTTCTTGTACTTATTAACGGATACATGCATGAGGTGGAATGTCTAACGTGTGTGTACATACCCTTACTTAGGGTGTAGAGTCCCGTAAATAAGTGAAAGAAAATTAAAAAAAATAAGCCCATGGGTTTCCGCTTATGTTTTCCTTCTTTCTTTTATTTATTAACGGATAAATGCATGAGGTTTCCGTGTCTAACGTGTGTGTACATACCCTTACTTAGGGTGTAGAGTGGCACAGAGGTAGCGCGTTCGCCTTGTGTCAAGTAAACCCGAGTTCGAACCTGGGTACAGGGGATTTTTCCTCTCACTTTGCACTAGGCCTTACGGTCTGAACATGGAGTCTTTCGGATGAGAGGATAAACCGAGGTCCCGTGTGCCCATGCACTTAGCACACGTTAAACCCAGTGGCTACAAAAAAGTTGTCATTTGGTCAAAATGTAACCACCACACAAAAATTGCATGCAAACAAAGAAAAGGGTGGCGCACCTCTGGCTGCGACACGCTCTCCAGGTGAGAGCAACCCGAATTTCACAGACGCCTCTGTGACTATAAAGTACCTAATAATACCTAATACCCTATGTGCTTCACATTTAGCTACTTTTGTTTTATGTGAGAATGGATGAACAATAATTGTGCGCACACTGGTTTTCAAATTTCAATTTCTGGTAAGGGAGTGTGTGTAGGGTGGGGTGCAAAGGAGAGTGTGAGAGTTTTGATGGTCAAGGGGGGTTAAAGGGGCACCCTGACGGATGTGTTTTTGCAGGAAACACGTCGAGATCACCAGAAACAGCCTTTTCCAGAATCGGATCGTTTTGCTTTGGTTTCCTAGAAATCAAACCGTCAAAACAGCGATTCCTCCTTGGCGGAGTTGTCGGAGAGAGAAGCCATTTTGGACAGGGTGGGTGGAGGACACTCAGAGTGGTTGAAGCTTTTTCTTCTTTGTAGTGCAGTAAAAACAACAACAGCTATTTCCTTTGTTGTGAGTGAAACTCCTTTTGGTAAACTGTATAAAAAGGCTTGTATTGTAGAAATTTCTTGCAAATGATTTGGTCTAACTCAGGTGGCCATTAGAGAAGGGAAGGCACATGCCTTCTCTTTCACTGAAAGTCTTACTTCCAGCATCTCCGCCAAGGAGGAATCGCCAATTTGACGGTTTGATTTATAGGAAACCAGAGCAAAGTGAGTGTTGCAATCTCTGTAAAGGGTGTTTTCCTGGTGATCTCAACGCGTTTCTTGCAAAAACTCATCCGCCAGGTTGCCCCTTTAAAAAAATAAGACCAAAGCTATGAATTTTGGACCAAAAAAAGGTAGAGAAAGTGTGTGTGTATATGAGAGAGAGAGAGAGAGAGAGAGAGAGAGAGAGAGAGAGAGAGAGAGAGAGAGAGAGAGAGAGTGAGTTTTAGAATGCTTGACATTATGCATAAAATGACAACAATAAATGTGATCTAATACAGTGGAGCCTCCCTTATAAGACCTTCAAAAATCATCCATAATGAGGTCTTATAAGAGAGGGGTCTTAAAGGGAGGTAATTTTGATACTTACAAAGAAGGACAATGTCTCACAGAAATAGGTCTTATGTGGGAGGGAGTCTTATAATGGGAGGTTCCACTGTATGAACAAATGTCTGAAAGAGGGACAGGAGAAAAGAAAGAAACAAAATGAACAAAACCAGACCAACACACACACACACACACACACACAAAAAGGCACGCACACAAAACAAAGAAAACCATCTTTTTTTCTCCATGATTTACATTTAATTACAAAGATGTATAAAGAAGACCACACAGGCTGATCATACAAGATTTTCATGAGTTAAATCATGCAGATTTAATCAGTACAAAATACGATGTAGAAAAAAAAATCAAAAGCATGCAGAATCTATATCAAGAGAATATATATTTAAAAAAAACCGACAACGATAAAGTAAATCCTAAACCGATTAGGCATCATCCACACAATGAATGAACGTAAAGCACTTGCATCGTTACAATACTGTGAGCAAACTGGTGTACAAAAAACCACCCCAAAATCCAAAGGACCACAATAAGTAGACTGCATGTAACATTGCACTGACAAATGACCAATATCATGTGAACAAAATAATACCAAGTTACATTTAAAAAAAAAGATTTTACAGCACAGTAGCTTTGCACCTACCCACCCACCCTCCCCAAAAAGTCTCTTCTTTTTAGTTGTCCAAAACAATCTAAGAGCAGAATACTATATTAGTCTGCCATATAAGCGCAGTTTTTGTGAGCAAAACTTCATTCTTTGTAGAGGTGGATCAAGGCTACACACTCATCGCCACACACAAGTATTTTAACCAAACCAAACCCTGGTTGTGTCAAGCCTTACAGGTCCAACCACCAGACTATATCTTTTTTTAAAAATTCAAAGTTTTAAAAGAAATACTTTACTAGCATACTTTTCCGACTTTCTCTTGTGTTTTCTGGGAATTACCCCTAAACAATAGTTAGTGAACAACCATTTCGTGTGTTTAAATACTCTTTCCAGTTTCATTAGAAAAAAAAAGGTCTAAGCTTTTCTAAATCAAAATGAAAGAAACAAATAGATTTGATTCTTTTTAAAGTCACAAAAGGAAACAAATGGGTTTTTTTTTTAGTGGGTTACTTCTTCTTTTCCTATGGAAAAAAATCATGTCTATGTGTATAATAAGTAATGACAATTATAGGTCAAGTGTAATGTTGGTTTGGAATGCCTGCCACATGCTTCAAAACTGACACTGTATAATCGAAAGGAAAAGATATTTAACACTACAAGAATTAAGTATTGTGTCCCGTTTGTGTAGTTAAAAATGTTAAGTTACATGGTGAATATCTGGAACAATTTTTAAAAAATCTGAAAACCAACCCTTTTATTAATAAATCACAGGGGTAACAATTCAAAAACAACAAAACCATTAAGGTCGGGAATGCTAACTTGCCAAAACTGTTGAGTAAATTCTTGCCTTGGTTCAAAACGATACGATTACAAACCCGAACTGCTTTCTCAGTCTGAAATACAACCAGATATAATTTGATTCTTCATGACTGATTATAGAAAAAAAACAACGGGCAAAATAACTGTACAGTAAAGTTTGGACTTTCACAACTTCAAAACGACCACCGACGCAAGCGTCCATGATACAACAAAAGTCATAATATTGATTAACAGATGAAGTAGTTGCAAACAGTAATAATACCTGATCACCTACAACGTAAAACAAAAATACATGAGAATTATTATATCATTACGAAGACATAACGATTATTTAGATAGAAATCAACAACATTTCTGAAGTAAATATTTACAAAAAAACCGTAATATAAAAATTTATAGAAAAACTGTATTACAAAATGTGGAAGAGAAGAGGGTCACATCAGACAACATATATTTTAAATGTTCAGTTTCAATAATTAAAGACTATACTATCTAGATTATTTAAAAAAAACACTTCAGTGCATATACCTCCAGGATTGTCCCGCTATCTCTATAGTTATCAATGTCCCATATGTGCCTGTTCCAGGCCGGGGGACGTTAAACGAACTTTCATTCAATAATTAAGAATTTTCTCCATCATCTAACATCTATCAATAGTTGCGACTCTTAACCCCCCTCCCCTCCACCTCTCGCAACTGATCTTTTAACATGAACAAAAATAATCACAACTCAAAAAGTTAGAGAACAATGCTGCCAAATGTGACTATGAAATACCAGATACGAATCAAGTGTTGGATTAGAAAGAAGAAGGGAAAACGATACCCACAATAGTTAGCATTAACGCGGCTGTATGTACAGCTAAAAAATAATCACGGTCGAATCAAATAAAAACAGCATTCATTTCTTAATTTCAACACACTACAACTATATACATTTCGGGACATACAGGAAAGGAAAGTTAAAATTGTTGTTAAAGCAGCAAAAAAACAGGAAAGGTTTTGCAAATCGATCTAAAAGACGCGTGTCACATTCCCTCTTATGCTAGGAAGATTTCTTAAGATTTCTTACCAGCTATTAGAAGGAAAACATGTGAAAACTGTGATTTTGACACGTGATGTGGTGGGTCTTTAAGCGCAAGAAAAGAAACATTTTCATACGTGCCATATTTGTTCAAACTTTTTGGCCACAGTTCCCAAATTTTCAACAATGCTAGGAAGAATCTCAATGAAATTGTTCAAACCTTTCCTGACCAGTCACAGCTCTAAGGATAAATAACCCAAATACCAATACAACCTTATAAGAAATGTGCAATTAATCTACCAAACCGCCTCGGCATGAGGCTGTGTTAGACCAGTCGACATAAGCTAGAACGCCAAGGCTACATCAAAATGTTATGTTCTGCATGGTTGTGCGGGGATTGTCTTAAGCCATGACAAGCCCTTAGCATAACATCATCAGTCTAAAATCCTCCCAAGTCGGAGTGTGGCTGCCCACGTCGCGGGGTAATCAAAAACGGTCACACACGTAATGTTCTCATCCCTAGCTGGTGCATTTGTACCATAGTGTTCAAGTGCTTCGGCTGTTGGTATGATCCCTGGAGTCTTTAAGCCAGGGTAAGACAACAACAACACCTACCAAACACCCTTCACTTATTTATTTTGAACTTTTCCCCTTCCATTACTCTATTTGAGATTTTCTATGAAAAGTACCTGATATCCCTGCTAACAGAATAAACTTCGTTTTTTGTTTTTCAACCAGAAAAAAAATCTACCACTTTAAATATGAAATCCTGCAGACATTCCAAACACGGAGAAATGTTTAAAAAAAACCAACAACAACAAAATAAAACAAACAGCCTTGAACAGAGTAGAGACAATGGTCAACTTAGCTCGCTGATTTCACCGCCAGGTGGCGAAAAGCTCAAGTGGGTCCAATCCTAGTGATAGCCTCTGTTGGGGAGAGAGAGAGAGAGAGAGAGGGAGAGGGAGAGGGAGAGGGAGAGGGAGAGGAGAGAGGGAGAGGAGTCCCTCCCTGGAACTGGAACTTTTCGCCACCGGGCGGTGAAATCAGACAGCTAAGTCGCTCATTCCAAGTATGCAGACAAACACTTTGGATAAAAAACGTAGTGGGAAAAAAACCAACCTCACAGGGTGAGAAATCTGATTAACAAAGTTGTTATCCATTATAGAGTGAATAACTTTGAAAGTTGTCTAGCATATAATTATGACAAGTGATCTGAAATTTAAAAAAAATTCTGTTTAATTTTGTTTTAACACAGGGAAAAATAAATAACGACATACAAGAAATGGGCGTTAATTACAGACATTTTTTTCACATTTTAACATGTGAAGGGAGGGTGTTTCCGTGTGTGTGTGTGTATTTAAAAAACCTTCATCAGCCCCTGAGTTTAGCATAACGTAAGGCAAACCAATCCACTAGCTATAGAGAAAAAAACAACAAACAGTCGAGAGCTTTAGACAAACAAAGCCTAGAGTCACTATCATAACGATGGCTTGGAGTCAAAGCGGACTATCTTTAGACAGTCCATTGACATATTATTGAACCTATTGCAAAAACTAATAACTTGTATTAAAAAAAGACTGCAGAAATATAAAAAGCATAATCTCCATTTTGTAATATTTGCAGTGTTTTTAAATACAAGTTCTTAGTGTTTTTCAATAACATCAATAATAAATCAATGGACTATCTAAAGATAGTCCGTTTTGACTCTAAGCCATCGATAAAGCATAGCTATTAATTAAGCCTCGCCAAACACATAGAAGCTACAGACGGTTCCAGGTTAGGGTTAGGGTTAGGAATAGGCTTAGGGTCAGATTAGTCATCAACCGTTTTTGTTGCTGTGTATTTGACACTAAACTGACCCTAAACCTATCCCAAACCCTAACCCTAAACCGTCTAATAACCGAAACCGTCCAAAATGAATGGAAGTGGCAGAGGAGGGGGCTATTCTTAACATTTGCCGACCACTCTTCTACGCCACACAGCATAACCAATGTCATCACATGACACCACCATTTCTGTTCTCTCCATTCACTGCAGCAAAAAATACAAAAGGAAAAAAAAGAAGAATGAATTATGAAAACAACCCATGGCAAGACGAGCAGAAAAGAAAACAAGTTCAGGCTAAAAAATCGTTTTGCAAAGAAACAGGACTGTATGTCAAACATTACTTTATAAGATGTTTACTTAAAGAAAAGAGGTTTCCTAGCTGCAACAAAGAAAGAGAGAGAGAGTGATGTAAAAGAAAGAAGGGTAAAGGTAAAGATGTGCCACCACCCCTGCATTTCTCGGTTAATTCCATTTTTCCGTTTTTGCCTTTCTTACCAAACATACAGCTGTATTTTATGAACCTTTTCAGCTAATTATCTTTTTGGAATACTAACCCTAACCCTACCCTCCCCTATCAGACGGAAAAACGCAATGAACCACTACTGTGACAAATGCTGCGGTGTACTGCAGTACAAGGGGGGGGGGGGGGGTCCTATTAGATAATGCCCTTTATTATGACTGCAATTAATTATTGAACAAAGATAATTAGCTGAAAATGTTCATAAAATACAGCTTCATGTTTGGTAAGAAAGGCAAAAACGGAAAAATGGAATTAACCGAGAAATGTAAGGGGGGGGGCACATCTTGACCTATACCCAAAGAAGACTGTCCTTCCTAACAATCATAAAGTTTGTTTGAAAGAAAAAACCCTAAACAAACGGTTTTCGACAGTTTCAACAAAAGAGATGATGATTTTAAAAGAAATCAAAGTACAATGGTATAAAATTCTGAAACACTGTTTCAACACGACCTTAGAAAATGTCAAACAGGAAACCAGTTTCAAAGTGAAATCAAAGGACACAGATGTATACGTAAAAGCGACGACAGCAGCAGTTGATAAAAAAAAGACCTAGTCTACGAAACACACACCACCCAGTATAACAACAACAACAGCAACAGGAGGCACACCCCTCGCTGGAAAGATACGTAAGATATATACATACATGATATATACAATTTGTAGACATGCAGACGAAGGATGCACACAAGTACAATTACTGTCCTATGCAGTAGAAGATAATGGAAGGGGGGTAGCGTTGTCAACAGTAAGGGATGACTGGATGCATGCTGTCAATACTCCTGTCGGCTTTCCCTCACTAGGCGGTCTTGGCACCAGGAATGTTCCCCATAACCTGAAAAAATAGCATCAATGTACACATTAATCAACAACATTGAAAAGTTATCGAATGTAGCATTCGAGAATCACCGGAGCGGAGCCCGCGTTGCTAGTTTTCAAGGTCACACATCAAGGTCATGACCATGACCCCAAAAGGCACATTTACAATACCCAGCCAACATTCCCACCTGATTTCATCTTGGGAACTCCATTTTTCCGACCCCCCGATTTTCAGGGTCCAGCGATCTTCTTGACCTTGACCATGACCTTGATTGGTCAACAATATTCGGAAGGAGAATAAGCCAAACCACCTTCATACCAAGTTTCAACATCCTGTCGACTGGTGCCTGAGATAAGGCTAAAAATGTTTTTTGCTTTCAAGGTCATGTCAAGGTCATGACCTTGACACCAAAAGGCACATCTACAGTACCTAGCCTACATGCACATCAAGTTTCATCTTCCTATCCTTATTCCTTCATGGTGATATGCTGTTATCTTGGGATTTTCAGGGTCCAACGATCTCCTTAACCTTGACCTTGATTGGTCAACAATATTCGGAAGGAGCATAAGCCAAACCACCTTCATACCAAGCTTCAACATCATATGTTAACTGGTGCCCGAGATATGGCTAAAAATAGATTTTCAGTTTTCAAGGTCATACATCAAGGTCATGACCTTGACACCAAAAGGCACATCTACAGTACCTAGCCTACATGCACATCAAATTTCATCTTCCTATCTTTATTCCTTCATGGTGATATGCTGTTAACAAACACACACACATACATACATACACACACAGCCACTTGTGACAACAAAAACAATATCACCTTCGCTCCGTAAACTCCGCGGGTGATAATCAATCAATCAATCGATACATTCAATCAGGGTTCCCACAGATCTCTAAAAGAAAAATTCAAGGACTTTCCAGGATCCTAGGACCATGCTGGTAAATTTGAAGGACTGAAAATACTTGCAATATGGATAATAAACATTATGGTAAGAGGTGTGCTAATATCGAACTATTCTAATTACTTGAAACTACAAAACCTGCACACGCCAAAAGTCATGGTCGTCTGCTGCCACAATATCAGGCAGTCAAAAGTCTTTCAGTTTTACTATATATATTTTCAAAGAGACCAAGTGTTGGTTTTGCTTGCTTGAAAGTTGAGAATCTGGTAAGCAGATTCAGAAAATTCCAGGACTTTTCCAGGAACTTTAAGGCCTGTGCTGTTTTCCCAGCACTTTTCAAGCCCTTGAAAAGGCCTTGCTAGTTTCCCAGGACTTTTCAAGCATAGCTGCCAACCTTTGAGAAGCAAAATATACTGGCATTGTAATCATTACATTAGAAGAGAAATGGAAACATGTGACATTTCTTTCTTTTCAATGAACAAAAACTCTTTCAAAATAAACGCCTACTTCTACATTGATTGAACTGTTGTCCGTTTTGGGAGAGAACCATTACGCTATCGAAGGCGTTTTCTTGCGCAGAATATGGTTTTCAGGTCGGAAAAGATGGATCGGCATTGGAAACCCGCACGCACGTCGACTCAACTCGATTTTAAGCGTTTTTGGTTTTGTTTTTGTTTTTTAAAATTTTGGAATACGTAATTCTTTTCTTTAAATCGGAAAAGCGGAATCGCGGACAGAAAACGGAAAAATTCAGAGAAAAAAGGAATGGTTGGCAGCTATGTTCAAGGACTTGTGGGAACCCTGATGAAAGTATCATGTTTTTTACAGACAATAAGACGCACTCCCCAAATCTGATCAATTCTGATTTTGTTGTTAATAGTGCCTTTTTAAATTATAGTCATATTACAAGGCAAGACTGTCCTAGTCTGGGGAAGAAAAGATGGCATAGTTTATCTGTTAAACGCAGTACAGCAAACCATGAATGTTTCAGTATGAACATTTATTTTATTCACCAAAAGCATCACTACAAATTTAAGCGGAACAAAATTGAATTGCATAATGTTAAAAACTCAACTCTAGGATGCACTGACACAGATATCATGACGACATTCTCCCTCTTTTTCTCTTATTTTTGTTTGGTCATGTGTGTGTCTTTAGTAAGGATATCCTTTTTCCTTTAGAACAACGCCTGCGTTCACGTTTCTCTCTCTCTCCTCTGTTGGGGTGTGTACGTATTCGTGTGTTTTACATGTGAACAGTAAACAAACCTATAGAGGTACCTCACTGCTGGTAATAGCAATAATACCTTGGACACATCAACACCAGTCAATACTTGCACGGCGGGTGGCAGCTGGAAGATTAATTCAATTGTGACAGTTCACTGGTTGTAACTGAGACAACTTATCAAAATCATCAGGTATAGGTCAAGATGTGCCACCCCCCCTACATTTCTTGGTTAATTCAATTTTTCCGTTTTTGCCTTTCTTACCAAACATGAAGCTGTAATTTATGAGCATTTTCAGCTAATTATCTTTGTTCAATAATTAATTGCAGTCATGATAAAGGCCATTATCTAATAACCCCCCCCCCCCCCCCCTATGTACTGCAGCGCACCGCAGCATTTGTCACAGTCGTGGTTCATTGCGTTTTTCCGTCTTATAGGGGGGTGGGGGGGAGGGGGGGGGGGGGGGGGGGTAGGGTTAGGGTTAGTATTCCAAAAAGATAATTAGCTGAAAAGGTTCATAAATTACAGCTTTATGTTTGGTAAGAAAGGCAAAAACGGAAAAATGGAATTAACCGAGAATCATCATTATTATTATAATCATCATACCTTGGACACATCGACGTCAGGCAAGGCCTGCACGGCGGGCGGCAGTTGGCTGACCAGTCGTGACACTTCGTTGATGGTGCAAATGTTACTGCTATAACTAATGAAGATGACAATAAAGATATAAATGGTAATGATGGTGCTGATAACAGTACCTTGGACACATCGACGCCAGTCAAGGCCTGCACGGCAGGCGGCAGTTGGCTGATCAATCGTGATATTTCGCTGGTGGTGCGGTCATCTCCGACCAGAACAATCTCGTCAGTCTTGGCCAGAGGAGCGGACACCTCTGCCGCTATCTGTTAATAGTAACAACGGTACGTTAAAAATTTGCATATATTACATTAAATTTGCACACTAACTCAACATTATGTTATAACTTATATATCCATGGGTGCAACTACACAAAATGAAAAAAACTGAAAGTCTGGGGTCTAGGGGTAATGTCCCCCTGCAGCTGAAGCAAACATTGATTTATGAAGGTATTATAGTTTGCTTTTTTCACAATTTATACAAATGCTTATTTTAAAGTGTTTGGAAAATACAGTAGACACACAAAGATCTTCTTTGATACATTTAAAAAAAAAGGAACTTCCTTTTCTGGTAAAATTCAAAAACAGGAAATCCTTGTATACCAGGAAAAGTTGCACCCATGTATATCTAGTGTTGCAGCCAATGGGATTGGTTGGCCTTCGGGGACCTTCTGCAACGCCAACTCTCGTCCTCAAATCCCTTTGGCCGAGAGAGTGGGGATGTACCCTGGGCAAGGCTTCTCCATTATAAACAATTGTAGCCCAGCCCGCCGGAAAAGCAGCTGTCCCCCTCTGCTATCTGGCAGTCATTGTCAGAAACGGCAGACAGGCAGGCAACACATATACCATATTATGGTATGTTACGTGAACAATGTGCTACATTGGAGTGAACGTCATCAGAGCAATCTCTCCAGCCTCGGACAATTGATCGACCACCTCTGCAACCTTAGTTATGTAATACCACTCAACAACGCTGTCATAAGAATATGTTGCATCATAATGCAATAAGCTATAGTAACACACGGCCAGACCTAAAAATCGAAGCAATAATCACCCCTATCATGCTTTAGTCAAATTACATCTTGGACATCATTTCCAGAACCAAACTCAACATGGCAGCTTTTAATGCAGTTTACAAGCCGCCATTTCAGTCACCTGACAAAATGATTCCTGGATCAGTTCATGATGGACCACACTCAATGCATAACACAGCGTTTTCCAGCACCAGATTCAACATGGCGGCCTCACCATACTGTTTGTAGGCGGCGGTCTTCAGTCTCAACACTGATCAACGAATAACAAACCAATCACTTATGCACAATAACCCCCTAATCAATCATTTATTGTCCCCATTTAAAACAAGGACATTTTATGACAATAAATGACATAAAGCACAACATTAATCGTACTTTGGGCAGTGTTTCCAGCACCAAATTCAACATGGCGGCCTCCCCGTACTGTTTGTAGGCAGCGGCCTTCAGTCTCAACAAACAGCGAACAATAATCAATAAATCATATAAAGCGTTGTATTAACCATACCTTGGGCAGCGTTTCCAGAACCAGATTCAACATGGCAGCCTCTCCGTACTGTTTGTAGGCGGCGGCCTTCAGTCTCAACAGCAATCAACAAACAGCGAACAATAATCAATAAATCATATAAAGCATTGTATTAACCATACCTTGGGCAGCGTTTCCAGAACCAGATTCAACATGGCGGCCTCTCCGTACTGTTTGTAGGCGGCGGCCTTCAGTCTCATGCGTTCGGCCTCGGCCTTACCAACGGCTTCGATGGCCGCGGCCTCCGATCCACCAATCAGCTTGATCTTCTCGGCCTCCGCGCGCGCCACCTCTACTGTCTGGAACCTGAGAAGAGAAAGATGGGAAATCTTGCATAACGTTTGTTTATTCTAACTACCTGTTATCTGAAGAGTGCACAATTTTAGTTTTGGGAAGTAAGGATAGACCTTATTTTATATATGTCACTGAACAATCCCCAATACTACAGATGGATTTTATTCTCAACCCATGTAAATTTAATGGCAATTTTTGGCTGAAATATGGCTGGCGGTGAAAGGGCTAAGACCTTCCACATTAACCCTTTCACCGCCAATGTCGCATTTTTGCATCACAATGGTTTAACACCCATGTTACTAATATTGTAATAGGCATCAAATCAGGGCCTGTTATCCGAATACCCTTTTTTTTTAAAAAAATGTTGGGAGGTAGGGACAGGTCTAATGTTATGCATGTCACAGAAAAAAATCCCAATATTGCAGATAATTTTTTTTCCTCTACCCAGTTAATCTTAATGGTATTTTTGGGATGAAAAATGGCTGGCGGTGAAAGGGTTAAGATGTGACCCAGAAAGGTTTCACCGATTTTCCCTTCTTCATACCCTGACTACCGAGTGTCCACCTCCCTATTAAGACCCCTCCATCTAAGACCTTTTTGGTGGCTGATTTTTCAAGGTCTTAATAGGAAATTTCCACTGCATTAGGTTTGGGCAGTCAAGCTTGGAAGTTGGATACATATCTTAAAGACCCTCCACGTCACATTCCTTCTTATGCTAGGAAGATTTCTTAAGATTTCTTACCAGCTATAAGAGGGAAAACACGTAAAAAAACCCGTGATTTCGACACGTGACGTGGTGGGTCTTTAACCCTTTCACCGCCAATGTCGCATTTATGCACCACAATGGTTTGGCACCCATGTCACTAAAAGGCATCAAATCAGGGCCTGTTATCTGAAGACCCTATTTTCTTAATTTTGGGAAGTAAGGATGGTCCTAATGTTATGCATGTCACAGAGGAGTTCCCAACATTGCAGGCAAACATTTTCTCTACTCAGTTAAGTGTAATGGCATTTTTTGGAAGAAAAATGGCTGGCGGCCAAAGGGTTAAGGCTGCTACCCTGACGTTTAACCATAAATCTCTGTGGATTTTTGACCTTCAGTGATCTGGGTCACCTTGCACATGGAGGCCTTTGCGGGCCTCTTGACAATACTGACCTTTAGCTTTGTCCTACTAACCTTTGATCCTCAAGGCTCTTCTCTTCATATACTGACTGTACACTTTAACAGCAAATCCAGTGGTTTGACCCCCTGGTGTCATTGAAGTTATCTTGTCCTCTGACCCACTGATCTTTGACCCTCTGCAATCTGGGTCATCGTGTTGGCAGAAGCCTTGCGGGCCTCTTAACCTACTGACCTTTGATTTTTTAGTAGCAAACCAACTAACCTTCGACCCTTTAACGGTGGACTCATTTGCATGACCCGATAACGGCAAACCCAATGACCTTGTAGGCGGAGGCAGGCCTCTTGACCTACTGACCTTTGGCTCTGACCCACTGATCTTTGACCCTCAGCGATCTGGGTCAGTTTGTAGGCTCTGACCGACTTCGGCGATCTGGGTCATCTCATAGGCGGAGGCCTCGGCAGGCCTCTTGACCTACTGACCTTTGTTGACCCTCGACGATCTGGGTCATCTTATAGGCGGAGGCCTCGACAGGCCTTTTGACCTATTGACTTTTGGCTCTGACCCACTGACCTTTGACCCTCGGCGATCTGGGTCATCTTGTAGGCGGAGGCCTCAGCAGGCCTCTTGACGGTGGCGATGAGTTCCTTCTCCTTGCGCAGGATCTCCTTCTCCTCCACGTCGATCTGCTTCCGCCGCTCCACCACCTCGATCTCCATCTCCTCGCTCCTGATGCGCTGCTTCTCTTTGGCCGCCTGCAGTTCATAGGCCAGCTCTGCCTCTGCACGCTGTGAGACAAATGTATGAAGAAAAGATTTCAGATCATAATGCACGGGTGCAACTCCCCCAAAAGGAAAAAAAACCTGAAAGGCAGGGGCCCAGGGCCCTAGCAGGGTACAGGGCAGAGCCCGTTGAAGGATTCAGGAGGGGAATGCAGGAGAGAGAGATAATGAGACAGACAGGCATTTAAAATGATGGACAGAGAAGAAGAAGATCACAAAATATTGCATAAAGCCATCACATTCAATGACCAACAATTTAACCCTTTCACCGCCAATGTCGCATTTACGCACCACAATGGTTTAACACCCATGTTACTAAAAGGCATCAAATCAGGACCTGTTATCACAAGACCCCATTTTCTTAATTTCGGGAGGTAAGGATTGGCCTAATGTTAGGCATGTCACAGAGGAGTTCCCAATATTGCAGATAATTTTGTTCTCCACCCAGTTAACTATAATGGTATTTTTTTGTTTTAAAGAATGGCTGGCGGCGAAAGGGTTAAAAGAAAACAAAACAAGAAAAAACAAACTATTAATTTCTATGGAGTGATTACCTTGGTGTTGACCTCACTGTCGAAGTGAGCCTTCTGCATCTTGAACTCTCTGGAGGAATCGGCGATTGACGCGTCCGCTTTGAACTTGGTGTCCATCTTGGCTTTCTCACACTCTGCCTCCTGCACAACGATTGATGTATGTTCTAGTGAATGACTAACACGACCTACATTTATATGAAGAGAGAGACAGTGAAAGAGAGGAAGAAATGGAGTGAAATCATGTTTGTATAAATTTATTGTTGGTTGGTCGAGTTATCTTTTTCAGATGTAGTCTGTATTCAAGGTAACAATATATCCGACCTCTCGTGTGTGCGTGTGTGTGTGTGTGTGTGTGTGTGTGTGTGTGTGTGTATGTGTTTTGTGTGCATGCGTACATGCATGCATGCACATGTATGTATGCGTGCGTGCGTGTGTGTGTGTGAGCAAGTGTGTGTATGGAAGGTTGTTAGAAAAGGGAAGTTGTTCAACATGTTGGCCTAGTAAACACAATGAGAGTATGATTTCTACTTTTTCGGACTTGTTATTTCTATTTTGTTGTATTAATATGATTTTTTTTTCTATATTTTATTTCTGATGAATTTTACACATTTTGCCAACCCCCCATGTCATCACACCTTGTTTGGTAATGACAATAAAAATGTCAAATTGTCAATTACCTCCTGCACAAGTGCATACACACAAACACATATATCTCAAAAATTGTTATATATGAGAAAACTCTCATGTAAAGTACTAGATACACAACAACAGACCTGGTGACCCATTACACTTGAAGCCATGTGTAGTCTGGATAGCTGAACTGTGTAGTCTTCGAGTAAATTAAGCATTCCATTCATTAAAGTCATCAAGCACAGTTCACTAAAAATGTGTAGCAGGTGAGAGCTGAAACACGTAATCATAAATTTTTAGGTGTAACAGAAGTTCCCATTGTGTACAACTCTTCATACATATTTGAAATGCATAGAGTAATCATGTCGGCATCCCTCTTGATGATCGCACTCTGGGTGCAGCATATGTTTATTAGTCACTGTATGAGCTTCGATTATTGGCTTTCTTTTGCTCCTACAGTGGAACCTCCCTTATAAGACCTCCCATTATAAGACTCCCTTCCATATCTGAGACATTGCCCTTCTTCATAAGTATTAAAATGACCTCCTTTATAAGACCCCTCCCTTATAAGACCTCATTTTTGATGATTTTTGAAGGTCTTATAAGGGAGGTTCCACTGTATTAGCATGCACACAGTACCCACCCTGATTCCGGCGTCTCTGTTGGCCTCAGCCACACCGATGTCGGCGTCCCTCTTGACATTGGCGGTCTGGGCACGGCCCAGGGAGGACAGGTACTGGACGTTGTCGTAGATGTCCTTGATGGTGAAGCTCAGGATCTCGATGCCCATCTTGCCCACGTCCGGCGAGGCCACCTCACGAACCAGCTGGGCGAACTGGTCACGATCCTGGTAGATGGCTTCCACGCTCAGTGTGCCTGAAAGCATGGAATTATCATCACCATTATCATCTCTGTATTTATGATCATTGTGTTTGCATTTTGCCCACGTCTGGCGAGGCCACCTCGCGAACTAGCTGGGCGAACTGGTCACGATCCTGGTAGATGGCTTCTACACTGAGCGCACCGGAAAGGATGGAATCATAATAATCATCATAATCATTTTGACAATAATTATTTATACTTAGGGAGAGGCCACTTCTCGAACAAACTGGGCAAACTGGTCAGGGTCTTGGTAGATACTATAGCTTCCACACCGAGTGTGCCAGGAAAAAACAAAACACAATGTTAATTATGATGCACAAAAGTGTGTCTCTGATGCTCAACCCCCATCTGCTAAAGCATTGGAAATTTTCACTCAATGACCTACTGCACAGCTTTAAATTAAAAAAATTATAGAGACCCCTGCAAAAGAAAACAAAGTGACTGTCGAAAAATCTAGACATACTTTGTGTGCTGATTTTGACCCCTTGACTTTGAAGACAGAATTAACACTCCAAAAGGGCTGTTGCTCACACTTTGCTAGGCGGTGGTGCCGAAAATAACTTTGATGGAGGGAGCTAATTATCTAATATATTTCTTAAATCCTATCTCATCCCGTGCTGTGCATCTTCGTCTTTGAACCCCTGTATATGTCAATAATTGCCGATAAACGACAGGTGGACATTACTGGAAGAAGAAGAATTAACGGACAGTTTCTTCCCCTTGTTCATAACTCAAAATGTTGAAGACCTACCCAGAATGGCGCGCAGATGCCCCTCCAGGGTCTGGAGGATCACGTGCTGGATGTGTTCGGGGGACTTGCCCAGGAACTGCTCGCAGGCGTTCTTCAGGATGTCAATGAAATAAAATAAACTACAACACAACAAAATAAATGTTGAAGACCTACCCAGAATACTGCGCAGATGCCCCTCCAGGGTCTGGAGGATCACGTGCTGGATGTGTTCAGGGGACTTGCCCAGGAACTGCTCGCAGGCGTTCTTCAGGATGTCAATGAAATACAATAAACTACAAATTACAATAAAATAACTGTTGCAGACCTACCCAGAATGGCGCGCAGATGTCCCTCCAGAGTCTGGAGGATCACGTGCTCGATGTGTTCCATAGTAATAACACTTTACATCTGCATTGCTTAAAAAAAAATCGGGACTTTACTGGTGTTGCACTGCCTCTGGGCATTGCCTCCAGTATCGTTACCACCATCTTTACATCTACTAATGTCCCACATGTGTCTGTTCCAGACCGGAGGACGTTAAACGGATTTTCTTCTTTTGTATGTGTTCGGGGGACTTGCCCAGGAACTGTTCACAGGCGTTCTTTAGGATGTCAATGAAATACAATACAACGAAATAACTAATGATGACATACCCAGAATGGCACGCAGATGCCCCTCCAGGGTCTGGAGGATCACATGCTCGATGTGTTCGGGGGACTTGCCCAGGAACTGCTCACAGGCGTTCTTCAGGATGTTAATGAAATACAATACAACGAAATAACTAATGATGACATACCCAGAATGGCACGCAGATGCCCCTCCAGGGTCTGGAAGATCACATGCTCGATGTGTTCGGGGGACTTGCCCAGGAACTGCTCACAGGCGTTCTTCAGGATGTCAATGAAATACAATACAACGAAATAACTAATGATGACATACCCAGAATGGCACGCAAATGCCCCTCCAGGGTCTGGAGGATCACGTGCTCGATGTGTTCGGGGGACTTGCCCAGGAACTGCTCGCAGGCGTTTTTCAGGATGTCTGGGGCACGCATGATCTTGCACTGGGCCACCCCAGTCACTGTCACCGGCACGCCCTCTGACGTCTCCACGCTCTCACACACCGGGTTGAGCGTCATCACCTCCAGGGAAATGCTGCAAAGTTTGGCGTCATCGGTCATCACGTGCAAGTGGGGGGAAAAAACACTTTTAAAGTTCATAGGTCACTGGGTGTAAAAGAAGTGTATCAAAAGTTCATACTCGTCGAGTCGTCATAGATGGATTTTAAAAATAATAGAATTTATCGCTCAAGGATGTCTCCACGCCCTCGCAGACTGGGTTTAGCGTCATCACCTCCACGGAAATGCTGAAACAGTTTAGTTAGCTAAATTAATTTGCAGGATATAATAGTTTTACAAAATGCTTAAGATATACTAGATTTTGCATTCAAACTCTGAAAATCAGCATTTAAATCAGCGCCAAAGTTGGCATATTATTTAAGCAAAAGAAATACGTAAAAGCAGGTCAATTACCTCCCTTTACCTAACACTGTATTAGGTTTGAATAGTAATAACTTTTATATCAGCTTACAGTAACAGACATACATCATAAAACAACCATACAACAAAAGTCAATGTTGAGAGAGAGAGAGAGAGAGAGAGAGAGAGAGAGAGAGAGAGAGAGAGAGAGAGAGAGAGAGAGAGAGAGAGAGAGAGAGAGAGAGAGAGAGAGAGATCTCTCTCTCTCACACACACACAGAGTGACACACACAGAGTGACAGACTGACACACACACACATCAGCAGACAAATTATGTTAATTGAAAAGGGCGATAACTAGGAAACTACATTCATTTGACTCGCTAGTGAAGCTGAGATGTAAAGGGACTTAATTCACTTTGTTAATTACTTTAGTTTCAGCTTCACCTATGACATATATATATGCACAATGTTACTAAAACTAATACACTATTATTAATTGTCTTTAAAAAAATAATAATAAAGTGCACAGATGTTTAGTAGTAGTAGTACTAGTAGTACTCTAGGTAATACACCACAATACACAATTTGAACTGATTCCGCTAGTCGGTTCACAAGATACAGGGTGGAAAGTCAGACACAAAAAATCCCCACGATACAGACAGACATGAGTGATTGCAATCTGCTCCACACAACACTATGGAGCAGAGGTTCCGTTAGACCGGCATATGTGTAATGTCATCGGTATCGCGTACCGGTACCTGAGAATTTCTTTCGAGCTGGTAAGGAAAGACCCTGCGTCACACACCTACGTCAGGCAGATGCGTGATAAAAGTTTTGCGTCATGCTTACGTAAATAGCAAGGTTGTGTTCCCGCTTGTGGGCTTCCCGCTCTTTGCTCTCCGGTTTCTAATCTGTATAGATTGTGTAGCTCTCCCCTCACCCCCCTCTGACGTCTTTCTGTCGTTCTGTTTGTCTGATGACGACAACATCACAAAAGTGACGTAACTTGGTCTTAAAAGGCAACATACAATGACGCATTACGATCGCATAGATGTATGTACAGATATTTTCTGCACAGCGAAGTTTGATTGCACCGGCTGTGTGATGGCCAGTACCGGAATATTTTCCTGTTGCCGGTACTGTCCACCGAAACTTTTGGTAGGCTAGCGGAACCTCTGGTGGAGCACAATATAACTATTATAAGTGAATACAAGCTTTACCTCTGTGTGTCTGTGACCAGCCACCACGCCCACCCCCATCCTCCAATGATGTATTTCCGGCCTTCATTGCCACAGCAACCGCCTATAAAACAGGTACAAATAAACAACAGTACAGTTATTTTCTGTTAAATACAGGTCACAGCAAAAACGTTATTATACAAAATTTGGGCATATTTCTCAATAATACAGACATAGATCTAGACATACTTTGTGTGTTTCATACAAAAAGAACTAAATTTAAACTTTCACTTTTTAATGTGTGTGTGTGTGTGTGTGTGTGTGTGTGTGTGTGTGTGTGTGTGTGTGTGTGTGTGTGTGTGTGTGTACAATTATTTCTACTTCTACTGTTCTAGAAGTTGGTCACCACCACAGAAAAAGTGTGTGTACAGTGTGTGTGTGTGTGTGTGTGTGTGTGTGTGAGAGGGAGGACAAGACATCATGATTACCAAGATTAATTCAGATTAATTTAGGAGTTCCTTTCTTCCTTCCCTCCGTATAGCGACCAGTCTCTTGTGACTATTATGTCGCTATTACTTCAGGGAGATCTGGGGAAATTGCGCACTGAGGTACTGAGACAAAGAAGTTCTAAGCGCTACCAGCCGCCGTGGTGTAGTGGTTAGCGTCGCGGACTACTGGCTGGGAGGTCTGGGGTTCGAATCCCATCAGAGGCAAGGGTTTTTTCGGTCCTGGACCGACTCCTACCCAGAGTGAGTGGCTATGGGCTCAATGGGAAGACTGAAACCACACAGTCGAGTTTCATCCGCTTAACAGATGCGATTCTGAGTGTTGCTCTAATTGCAAGACCAACACTGCAGGTGTCTGTAGTTCTCGGGCCTGGTTAACGCCGGGATATCATTATGAAAGGAAGCGTAGAGTACAGCCCTGCCATGCAGTCTCAGACCGATACGGAACTCCATAGTATCATCATCATCGTTATCATCGGCCTCATTTTCCATCAATTATAAAATTAAAAACAATGTCTCAAATTCTGTGGCTTTGCATGCCCTGCTCTCATGGTGACCTCAGTTTCGGTTTCCAATCCAGTCTATGCCTTGGTGCGTTCGGGTCAAAGTCATTGGGATCAGTGTGTTCTGGGGAGCTGTCGGTGGACGGTCGTGGTGGCGCCCTCGGAGGAGGACCTCACTCACGCTGGCTCCGCGACTAAGAGAACAGTGTCGTCAGTAGGGGGCTTAGTAGGTGGTGTCCTGAACAGGCTCCACTGAACTCCACCGAAGTGACTCAGCAGAAGTGCAGTGTCTCCTCGGTTGGTTGCCTCCTGACGGCCTAACATAAATTCTCTCCCTTTGGACTGCTGGTCTCGGTTTCTGCGACTTGAACAAACCCGGGTGTAGCTGCGAATTGGGATTTGGAACGAGCGGCGTGGGAGCAACGCCACTGTACAGCCCATAAGATTGGACAGCAAAAAAAAAAAAAAAAAAAAAAAAAAAAAAAGTCCCAACACGACAGTACGTTTAAGCTGTGGGTACAAATTCTTGTTATATTACAATAATACAGACAGAAAACGCACAGGCCCTTTTTGCAAGTTTCCCGCTCCTCCTCTTCTTTTAAACTGCTCAGATAAGATGTTAAAAAAAACCTTGGCAATAGGATAAGATCTAATAGAATACATGTATTTAAAAGGAAATATAGAAATGTTAATAAAAAAATTCTTCTTTCATTGATAAGGCAACCGCTGTCATCTTGCTGACGATTTTGATGCACATTTAAGTAACCTGAATATATTCATTCCACTTACAGAACTTTACACCCACGCAATCATCTGATGTGCAACTTGGTTTATTTGGGGGACATGGATGTAACTTCTTATTCCTTGATCGTTCAGACAGTTCCCCGTCAATTATGAGCGCAGATGCGCCATTATGCGCATAAGAAATAAATAATTAGGCCCAGCATGTCCAACTTCAGCTGGAAAAATCTTTTTGAAAGTGTTTCTTGAGAAAAGGCAGACTGGACCGGAAAGGCAGAAAGATAGTAAATGACAGCAAGCAAAGGGAAGAGGCAGAATCAAAGAGTGACAGATTAGAGGAAGTTACAAGCACAGAATTTCCAGAAGGCAGGGGAACTATTTAATAATTTATACAAAAGAACCCCCCCCCATCAAAAACCGTCACAGCTGTGCCCAATACTACAAAAACTAAATTGAAAGGGCACTTCAGAGGCCGCGAGGCCTAGTTGCCCTCATTACCCTGACCTGACCATATCCCCACGGGGGAATGGATGACCAGCAATCCTCAAATCCTCATCAGTTTACTAGATTATTTTCAACATCACATGCTGATTTCGCAATCATATCATTATCTTCTTGTTCAGTGGATGTGCATCAGTGCTGCTGTGTGACAGTGAGAGTGTCACAACACAGTGTGAGTGTGTGTACGTGTTGCAATCTTGAGACGTCGGGTTTGTTCGTGCAAACCACGAGGCGAGGCCCATATCAAGCCCTTGTGACTACTAGTACTACTACAGTGGAACCTCCCTTATAAGACCTAAAAAAATAATCCAAAATGAGGTCTTATTATAATGTCTTACTAATAAGGGAGGGGTCTTAAAGGGAGGGGTCTTATAAGTTATATGGGGAGGGGTCTTAAAGGGAGGTAAGTTTAATACTTACAAAGAAGGGCAATGTCTCAGAGAAGCACTTCAAGCAGGTCTTATGTGGGAGGGAGTCTCATAACAAATATGCATTTACCTAATTATAACAGATACATAAATGCTCGTAAAAGCATTTTCTCAAGAGGTGAAGGTCGTTCAATACGGATGCTTGGGTGGCCTCCTTGGCCCAAACAACATTCTTCTGTAATTCCATGGAGAATGCAAAGTATTTCAGACACGCACCACATCGCTTCAAACCAATAAAACAAACAGTAAACTCTCACCCGAAATAACAAGAGCTTCATTCGGTCCAACAGTGTGAATGTTCCCCATTGCGGAAGCAGAACACAATCAAACACACACACCCAATCGCAACCTGTGTGGAAATGCAAAAACAATCAAGTGCTTGCAGCGCCTGCGATTGTCAGGAAAGCTCTTGCTCAATCCACAACATCTCGTTCAAAGCGAGAAATTAATATAACCGTTCATTATAATGTTTAGATAATATCTCCTGATGTTTTATAATAAAATAAGAATTTCAAGCTTTGTCTATGAAAATAGTCTATTCTATTTTCTTTTTTGCAGTCGGTTACGTTTACTTAGAGAATACCAGCGAGATTTCCTGTGACGTCACAATTGAGCTCACCAACAAGTCCCGAGACGAAACTGGAACTTCTACAAAATTATCGAGGAAGTATGTGCAAATTCAAGAAGTGTTGACCCACGTTTTTAGCGATGTTTGTTTTAAAGCCAAAGATTTTAACAATTTGTGATTTGATCAATCAATTACATATCGAAAAACTTACTAAACGGCATCCCAAAATGTCTTGCCAAGTGCGTTGTGAAGTCAAGTCTGGCCAAGCTTTCTCAGTTTCTGCTTTTCTAAATAACAGTTTCAATATTTGTACTGTCGTTTTGATAGCTTATCCTTTACGATTAGGTCCAGTTAAATTACTCATCCATCACGTTAACATTCACCTGAGGCAATTGTAATAATTAATATGTTTGTACGAACTTTCCGCTCTCTCACTCTCAGTGGTAATTTTTGTGGTATGTACTTCTATTGTAGAATTTGTACATTTAAGTTTATATCACAATTGTATATAAGTGAATCAGAATGTAATGCCATTGTCACCCATTGATGGAAATGGCAGAGAATCTTCTTCTTCCCATTGATCTTCTTCCCATTGATCAGCCTCCTTCATCAAGTTGAAGATTCTGCTGTGATAGAAATGAGCTCAGGTCGTCTGAATTATTTGCCATCCTTTTCGGGGGAACTGGTCGTTTCGTACCCAAGACATTTCGTACCCTGGACGTTCCGTACCTATTTTTCGTTGGGATGGGGGTAGGGATAGGGTTAGGGTTAGATAGTCTTTTCTTTTGCCACAAGCATCTGTTTTTTGGTCAAAATCATCTCCTGTCTTTAAAAAACGACTAAAATTTGGTACGAAACGTCCAGGGTACGAAACGACCTGTAACCCTTTTCGGCTTTTGAACAGTACTTATGCTTTATACATTTTTCTACATTTCACTTATGAATCACTACCTCCATCCACCCCCACCCCCCTTCCACTTTTTTTAATTTTTAAACATCCGGATATATTCACATTTATGCCCGTCAAGAATCTGTTGACTGAAAAAGCAATCGCTATGTTCTTTTCTGTTACAAATTATCGTTCTTGACGGGCATAAATGTGAATATAGCCAAACATCCTCCATTGATCAGCATAGTGATGATTCTGATGTTGTAAACTTGTACAAATATAGGGGTTTTCCGAAAAGGAATTGAGTCTGTAGAACTAGAAGTGGTTGCTGCCCGGATGATCAGCCCAGGAACAGGAGTAGCACGCCTATATCAGTCATCACTTAACACTGGCTGTGTTCCCCTGGACTGGAGGACTGCGAACGTGACACCGTTCTTCAAAAAGGGTGCTGCGTTCCCCTGGACTGGAGGACTGCGAACGTGACACCGGTCTTTAAAAAGGGTGCTGCGTTCCCCTGGACTGGAGGACTGCGAAGATGACACCGGTTTTCAAAAAGGGTGCTGCGGTTCCCCTGGAATGGAGGACTGTGAACGTGACACTGGTCTTTAAAAAGGGCGCTGCGTTCCCCTGGACTGGAGGACTGCGAAGATGACACACACACACACACGCACACGCACACGCACACGCACATGCACACACACACACACACACACACACACACACATCCTCTCTCCTCTCCCCCTGCATTATACAACTCAGTCACACACGCACCGCACACGCACACGCACACACAGAAACTTGTTTGCAGCAACAGGTTTAATGAAGATGAAATGAAAACAAAACTTTAAAAATGTGTGTGCATGAACTTTTATTATGCCGCTCAATTTTGTTGTGAGGGAAGCCAAGGGGCTCCTTTTTTTTCAGTCAAGGGAGTCCGGGCTCCCTTTTGTAAAATCCTAGAATCAACACTGTGACACCATGGCAGAGTGGGAGAATAAATGGAAAATGGAGTTCCATCCAGGAAAGTGTCAGACCCTGCACACGTCCAGAAAAAAACCCTCACAACCTGGCTCCTACCATCTTCACGGCCAGAAGCTGCGGGCAGTCAAAAAGGCGAAATACCCTGGTGTCACCATCCAACAAGACCTGTCGTGGAACTCCCCTGCCCCTCTCTCTACACCCTTCCCCTAACTTCTTTCTTTCCCCCCTTGAGCTGATCATCTGGGCAGCTGTTCTTTTCCCACAGTACCTGTGTTTTTAGATGATACCGGAAACCCCTGTTGTATGCATCATAATCGTCAACAAGATGACGGAGTATGTTAAAGCAAAGAAGAAGGGTGGTGGTGGAGGTAGAAAAGTCTGGGAGGGGGAGAGTCAAACAGTCAAACCTCTAAGATACTGTCAAACCTCTATTAAAGTATTATAAGACACTGTTAAAAAACCTCCTCTCATTTAAGACTGATTTTTTTGGGGGACGGATGTTGGACTCTTCCTATAAAAACGACCTCCATTATAAGATGTCTTAATTAAAATAGAGGTTTGACTGTACTACATAGTATAGATTCTTGGTCTTGTCCACTGAGTTGTTTTCTGAAGATGATAGATTAATTATCTCTGTAAGATAATACTACTAATAACAATACTACTAATAGTACTAACATGTGACGTTTTGCATGATGATTTAATTGGGAATATTCACTTAGTGGCCCTAGGGGAGGTAATGTGTTGACTGAAACATTGATCAACTTTGCTCTTTCCAGTGATAAAATAATCTTCCCTCGGGGCAGAAACATGAATATTGTGTTGGTGTGGATGATTTTGTGAACACTAATTTGATTATGATCTGACGTTGTTTCAGGTTTAGCGTAAAAAAAAGATGACTGACATCAGCGACTTAGACAGGTATGAAGATGATTTGATCTTATCTTTAAACAACAGCAAACAGTTAATTGCAAGTTCGTTTACATGATCTTAATAATAATGCAGTGATGTCCCGAGGCCCCGGTCATGGGACATTGACCTATTAAAATTGAAAATGTCCTATTGTGTTCTTCCCTGCAGGGGTAGCGCTAACGCATGTTTTTTGCGTATTTGACGCATTTTTACGGCGTTTACACTTAACCCGTACGCAAAATGACGTCCACCCCCCACCCCACCCCCACCCCCTTCCAGCCTTTGCTTACTTTCATGGTGCTTGGCCACTGGATATCCAGATTCCAGTCAATTAACTGTGACGTAAACGAAGCGTTTGGCGCGAAATGAGCGCGTTGTTGCAAAATTGCGTGTCGACTTTTGAGGATCGCCGTGATCGCCGAAAATGACTGGTTAGTGAATAAAAATGCATGTTTTTGTTGCTGGTCCTGTTTTCATTGTTTTTAGCTTAGATTTATCATTTTGTTCTTTGACGCGATTTTTTGCTTCCCATGCGCATTTTTTTGCAGACGTCGCGTAAGCAAAACGCGTTTTCAAAAACACTAGCGCGACCCCTGCTCCTGTCAGGACAAATGTCTGTTAACATTTTTAACTTTAACATTTTGTCTTATTTATTGCTTTCTGCAAGAGCCAGGACATTGTCATATTGATTTATTTTGTTTCAGGACAGTTTGTCCTATCACTTTTTGATCCTCGGTACATCACTGATAATGTTTAAAAAATAAAAAAAAGGAAAAGGAAAGTTGTTTAAGAAAACAAAATGACTAAGTATGAATTTTAGAATAGGTTATTTACAAAAACTTCACCCGTCTTGATAGAAATGAGTGTAACATCTACAATGTACTGATCTAGTGACAGAATTATTACCATAGATGTATTAGGTGGCATTTAATCTGTTGTCTGTGTTCAGTATGTGTTGTCTTTTGATCCTTTAAAGTAAAATCTGTTGTGTGACAAGAATGGCATTTTGCTTTGTTTATTCCGTCTAGGCTTTCATTCTGTCATCTTTTGGCACCACATTGATTTTAAATCATTCAGAGGATATTATCCAATGTCCTTTTGTTGTTGACTTTATGAGGTAAGGATATAATAATAATATTAATAAAGTAATAATACATGGCATTTATATAGTGCCTTTCTCTAAAGAAATGAATTAGACTGAAGGCGCTTACATTCACTGAACCACATGCAGATGCACTTGCAAAGTTGCATTCTCCCTCATTTATACAACCATGTCTCTGAAATCACAGAGGAAAAGCTTTCTGAAACAGATGGGTCTTGAGCTGGGATTTGAAGCTGGAAAGGGTTGGCTGGTGACGGAGAAGGACAGGGAGAGAGTTCTAGACAGTGGGGGCACAAAAACTGAAACTGCGCTGACCAAAAGATTTCAGATTAGTTTTGGGTACCTTATACTAGTTATAGGCCTTTTTGTCCTTGTCATAAGGAAAACCCAGGTAGTGCTAATGACTTCTTTTTTTCTGTTTGGGTAAGGTAGGCAGACATTTTTGGCTGATGGTTGGCAACGAAAAGATAAATAATTCACCTTTTTAAAGCAAAACATGCTTTTAACCCTTTCACCGCCAGCCATGTTTCAGCCAAATATTTCTGTTAAACTTTACCAGGGTAAAGAGAAGTTGGCGTCTGCAATGCTGTGAATCCCCCTTTGACGTGTATCAACTACGGCCTTTCCCAATCTCCCAAAGCTAACAACATAAGGACCAAGCTCCCTGTCATTGTGTTTGTGTCAGTTTTTAGAGATTATGTCACTGTTTCTGCCTTTAAAGCAATGCATGCACAGTCGTAAAATTCCCAATTTCATGACTTTAGTTTTAGTGACATGGGTGGTAAATCTGTGTGGTGCAGAGATGCGAAGTCGGCGGCGAAAAGGTCAGATGAAATGGATCGTTTCAAGTTGTTAACTGTACATATAAAGTATGACGAGACTACAGGGTTCATTCTTGCCACAGGACATCATAGGTCATTTGACCGGTTGGCAGAAAAATCAATAGGTCATTTTTCCAAAACAATAGGTCACAGATTTACTTGCGGTACATTACCATGTTCATGAAGGTTAGCAAACTGTGTGGCCTTTCCCCATGGTTGAAGTGTTTTCATCAGATTTTTTGAAAAGCTTCGTCTTCCTGAGGTGATCACTGGGAGCGAGGTATCCCGCCTCTGTGACCAAGGCCAGGGTAGATAAGGAGTCCAGGGGACCCCTTGTTTTGCGGGATGATTGGGAGCCCTGTACCGTTCAGATTTGGTCAACGAAGAAATGCAGACCTAAAACTTGAAGCGCTTCGCTCTTGAACAAGCATTCAGATGTAGACAAAGATCGTTTTGGAATGACCGGACATGTGTCTGCTTTAGAAAGGAAAACCCCGGATGGTCAGAAACAAGACTGACAACCAGGAGAACCAAAGCAAACAGACTGACCGCTGTGGCACGAAGCGAAAATCGGGTTCGGAGTTTTGATGTGGAAAAGTTGGGTGGCTTGACCTAATTCCAACGATCCTACAAGTTGCACGATGTCTGAGCGAGTCCGAAACTAGCAAACATAGCTATTTATCATTCTTCTGCCCCTTTCCTACTCGTGGCTTCTTTTTGGGAGGCATGGCTGGTTTTAAACACGAATTGTTGTCAAAAGGCCGAGAAACGATCAGAACGATCTTGCTTAGCACTAGAAGACTAGACTAGGTCACGCTGGAACTTTATTTGGTCTTCAAAAAGTTGGATCGGAAAAGCTTTACCGAATGTGCAATGCCGCCATTTCTTCGTTTCGGCGTTCGTTTTGCCAGATACAACTTTTTAGTTCTGTTTATGGTCCGAGGCCGCGTGTGACTGCAAGTTTAGCAGACGACAGAATCCTTGAAGTTGTTGACTGCTTTGAAGAAAAATCAATCGTCCAGATGACCGCCTGCCTGCTAAAACAGTCGGTCAAAATCGAAGGTTTATGCGTCAATGACCGATGACCGACGCCAAGAATGAACCCTGGACTAGAGTGCTCAGTTGTTTATTGTATTCATTAGTAAGTGAAGTATGATGAGAATGGTAAAAAAAATTCTTCTTCTTCTTCTTTTTTCTTCTTCTTGCAGTAGAAACCATCATCATTGTTAACTGTGAGCACCCACAGTTTGTCGTGTGTTTGCGTTGCAGACAAATTGAACAGCTTCGTCGGTGTGAGGTGATCAAGGAGAGCGAGGTGAAGGCGCTGTGCGCCAAGGCCAGGGAGATACTGGTGGAGGAGAGCAATGTACAGAGGGTCGACTCCCCCGTCACCGTGAGTACTAACAGACCCTGCACAGGTCGATGTGCGCTTTACCTTCTAAAATAATTCAGAGATGAGATTTGTCCTCCAATTGGAGGATTTCCTCCTTTTTGATGGCCCCAGGGGTCATTTTTTAGATCAGTGTAAATCCATTGAGAAAATCGGGGGTAAAAGGGGTGTTTAAATTTTGTGTTGAATCGTAAATGCGGTCAGTGTTTGATTGATATTTTGTTCTCAGATTGGTTCATTCTCAAATGGACATTTCCGGTCACTGCCAAGACTGCTCTATTTATCATTACTCTGCTAGTTTGCAAAACTGAAAACAGAAGTTGCTCGATTTGCCCGTGTAGCCTCACACACAAGGCCCCATAACCCAGTACAGCTTCTTTTTTCCTCCTTTTTACGCTTTCTGAGAATCTCATCTCTATCTCTGCTTCTTATTGTTAACTCTTCTACAGTGATGTTAGGCCCCGGTCATAGGACATTGACCTATTAAAATTGAAGCCATCATAATGTGTTCACTCCTGTCACGGCAAATGTGTGATTGCATTTTCGACACTGCTGCTTTGTCTTACTGATTTCTGCAAGAGCCAGGGCATTGTCCTGTTGAGTGCACGCTTGTCTCAACGCAGTTTGTATCACTTTTCGATCCTCGGTACATCACTGCTTCTTGAAACCGTGGGCAAATATATTCGCCCAGTGACATCACTCTGCACTGAGTTCAAACTGCAAAGACATTCACTGGGCATCTATTATTTCTACATGGATTACGGGTATACAATTAAAATGAGTTAGGAGTAATTGTAAGCATCTATTATCTCTACATGGATTACGGGTATACAATTAAAATGAGTTAGGAAAATTGTAAGCATCTATTATCTCTACATCGATTACGGGTATACAATTAAAATGAGTGAGGAGTAATTGTAAGCATCGTATTATCTCTGAATAAATTCTTCAATTATACAATTAGAATGAGTTCGTTTTTATTGAAGCATCTATTATAACTACAGTGGACCCCGGGTGTACAATTAAAATGAACTAGGAGTAATTGTAAGCATAGATTATCTCTACATTTTTTACGGGTATACATTTAAGAATGAGTTGCATCGGTCGTAATTATAAACATCTATTACGGTCTACATGGATTACGGGTATACAATTAAAATGAGTTAGGAGTAATTGTAGAAAAACTATTATCTCTACATATTACGGGTATACAATTAAAATGAGTTAGGAGTAATTGTAAGCATCTATTATCTCTTCATGAGATTACGACTGTATACAATTAAAATGAGTTAGGAGTAATTGTAAGCATCTATTATCTCTACATGGATTACGGGTATACAATTAAAATGAGTTAGGAGTAATTGTAAGCATCTATTATCTCTACATGGATTACGGGTATACAATTAAAATGAGTTAGGAGTAATTGTAAGCATCTATTATCTCTACATGGATTACGGGTATACAATTAAAATGAGTTAGGAGTAATTGTAAGCATCTATTATCTCTACATCGATTACGGGTATACAATTAAAATGAGTTAGGAGTAATTGTAAGCATCTATTATCTCTACATGGATTACGGGTATACAATTAAAATGAGTTAGGAGTAATTGTAGGCATCTATTATCTCTACATGGATTACGGGTATGCAGACAACACTTGCATCCCTTTTGCACCATTTCTCTTCCTAGGTGTGCGGCGACATCCACGGTCAGTTCTACGACCTCAAAGAGCTGTTCAAGGTGGGAGGTATACAGACAACACTTACGTCACTTTTGCTACCATTTCTCTTCCTAGGTGTGCAGCGACATCCACGGTCAGTTCTACGACCTCAAGGAGCTGTTCAAGGTGGGAGGTATGCAGACAACACCTACGTCACTTTTGCTACCATTTCTCTTTCTAGGTGTGCGGCGACATCCACGGTCAGTTCTACGACCTCAAAGAGCTGTTCAAGGTGGGAGGGGACGTGCCAGACACCAACTACCTCTTCATGGGCGACTTTGTCGACAGAGGCTTCTACAGCGTGGAAACCTTCTTGCTCCTCTTAGCGCTAAAGGTGAGAAATGGGCTCGTGTTATGGAGGTGCCTGCCATCACGGAGTGTCCGTTTATGTCCCGGAAAAATTTGAAAAGACGATTTTCAGGCGCCTGTTCTGGTTATCAGTAATCTTCCGATTTAAGAAATTTGAAACTGTGCATGTGTGTAAGGGGTTGTTTTTAATATGAATCATGTTAGTGTATTTGTAAAGCGCTTAGAGCTTACAGATTAAGCGCTACAGAAATTGTCTTAATAAATAAATAACTGCCAAATTTGTGTATTGCAACCATTTTGAGTGCCCTAACATCACTTTCCGCTTGTATATTATAGTGTGCTCGAAAATGGCGGCTGATAGTGAAGCGAGAGGCAATTCTGACTGTTTAGCGCAAAAACATTTTTGCCCCCAAACGACCTCAAATATGCAAAAGGAATGTTTACCATGCTAGGGAAGAATGCCAAAGATAGACTCCCAATCGTCCCGCAAAACAAGGGGTCCCAGGGACTCCTTCACTTACAGTATAGAGGGTCCTAGAGGTGGGATAGAGGGTCCCAGTGGCTTTGCAAATGCTAAAAATAATTTTTCTAGTGCATCCCTGTGACCCCCTGCACATTGGTTTAGAGGGTCCTTTAGAATTTTAGTACTTCATAGACCCCCAAATGGGGGTCCCTGGGAGCCCTGTTACATTTTGTTAACTTCGCTCTTGTGAACTGGCATCTAAGTTGTAGGCTACATTTTCTTGCCATTGTGGTAAATTCTGGATTTTTAAAGTTTTTGTTCCTGAAAACTGAAAATTCGGGTAGGCATCTCTGGACTATTGATATTTTCGTGAAGAAAAGATTCAGTTATTTGCCTTTCTGTTGAATTTTGAAAGTGAAAATTGTATTTTTTACGTCAACCTTTAAGTGTTGGCGTTGAAAACGTGGCGATATCCACATTTATTCCCATAAGAGAAGATAATTTATAGACCAAGAGGCACAACCAAGGTTTCTTCCAATAGATTATCTGCTCTTGGTTAAAAGTGGATATTGCCACATTGTAGTTGGGATTTTGAAAAAAGAGTTTTCGGATAACTTAAAAAGCGCAGCACGTGTGTGTGTTTCTTTTCTCGGTTTGCATATCTTGGAAACCAGTGCCTGATTAGTGATAAGTTGCCATTATTTACACTTAAAAGAATAGAAATAATAATAGTGTTTAACCCAATGACTCCCAACCATTCGAACCGGAAATCGATCCCAGTTCCTGAGAGATGGGAATTAACTCCGAACGTCACACCAAATATTTTCATTAAAAAAATCACCCAGAATAAAGTCTAACTCACATTTCATTTTTGAAAGATGCATATTGAATAGCAATGATGATATTTTTTATTCGAAAGCTAACACAGTGTCACACAACAAACCATGAAATAGAAGAAGAAATCCGTAATGGAGCTCCGAGCATCGCGCCGAGTCAATACTGCACACGTCACGTGGAAAGAAGAAAAAAATTTGGGGTCACTTCGAAAAATCCGTTCAAAAAGACTAGTGGGTGCTTTCCCTTGCTGTAAGAACCAAAAACGGACCACTGAGAGTCAGGAAAAGGAAGCACTAACTTAGTATATTGCATTGTGGGTAGGGCAAAAGTGAAAGTGAAACTACTAGACCGGGCGTTCAGCAGGGCACTACGGGAGCCAATGGTAAAGAAAAAATCGGTCAGATCTGGCGTATGTAGCCGTGAGAGGGTTAAACGTTATATTCCAAAACCTTGATCCATTGGTTTGATTGCTGGACGGAGCTGGCATGAGGTTTGTTTTTCAATATGACATCTGACTGCCTTTTAGCGTAATTCTTGAACATTTCAAAAGCATTTTATTTCTGTAAAAAAAAAAAGAAGCAATAACATATACTTTAAAAAAACACAAAAAAAACAACTGAAACAGACTGCAACGTCACTGGAACATACAACAAACAAACAACTACACAAGTGTAAAGTGACGTTATTTTATTCACAAGAAACAACAAAAACTACTGGATATTTCGGCGAATGCGCCTTTATCAACACAGACAAACAATTAAACAGCAAACAACAAATATAGCAAAAGGAGCAAAAAGCAGGCAACAGAAGGAGCAAAAACCATCAAGATCAAAATAAAAACAATACTTCCCCTCTACAGTCCAACGCGTAAATGATCATATACTTAAGTGTTAAAAAACACCCATCACTTTCCACTACTTCTACAATGATGAATTATAAAAGCTAGAATTGTTCACAGTTCATTTTCAGATGCAGCGCAGATGATCACCCCCATGTGATCGAGAGAAAAGAGGGAGGCGCATGAAATGTTGGGAACGGGAAGGGACCCAAAATATGTGAAAGCTTGGGGTGACTTGGAGAGGGGTGGGGGTGTGCGTGAATAAATGAATGCGGGGATAGAAATGGTGGGAAAGAGGGCAGTTCTTGATGTTTTGATAGTTGCTTGTATCGACCCTAACTATGTCCAACTTCTTGCGAAGCATGATTTGTTGTCCATTTTTCCTTAGTTTTGTTTCCATTTAATGCATGGAAATGTGTTTCCTTGCTTGTATTGTGCTTGTATGAGACCACACTGTAATTTCACCTAACGTGATAATAAAGTATTTTTGACTTTGATGTGCGTCCTTGCAGGTCAGGTACCCCGACAGAATCACGTTAATCCGGGGGAACCACGAGAGTCGACAGATCACCCAGGTGTACGGCTTTTACGACGAGTGTCTCAGAAAGTATGGTTCCATCACCGTGTGGCGCTACTGTACCGAGATCTTCGACTACCTTAGTCTCTCCGCTATCATAGACGGCAAGGTAAAGAAAAATAGGTCATATTACGTTTTTCCCTATGAAAGGTATTTTTTCACGAAAATTTTATTTTCATTTTATTCTGGATCATAAAGGTTGCATGTGAGAATTTGAATTATGGCAAACCATGGTAGTCGCATTGGTTAGTGCTGTAGGATGATGGTTGGAAGGTACAGAAGTTCGATTCCCACCAGAAGCGAAATTCTGATTTGTTCTTCTTTTTTTTCCTTTTCTCTGACCAGAATCTTTCTCGAGTTAAGATTGCAACCATAAAATTGAGTTTCATTTGCTTGAGGGATAGAAATCTGAGAATGTTCAAATTTCTTGAATGTGATTGTCTTTATGTAGGACCTTACATCTTTATAATTAAGTTTGTTGTTTGTTGGCTTACCCTGGCTAAAAGTAAAAGACTCCAGGGATCATCCCAATAGCTGAAGCACTTGAACACTGGTACAAGTGCATCAGCTACAGATGAGAACATTACGCATGTGACCGTTTTTGATGATATAGGCAGCCACACTCCGTCTTCAGGGTAACCTTCATATAAATTGCTGCCTTTGAACTGTGACATGACGGACCAGTATTGCCGCTGAAATATGGAGGAGATGGAATTGCAGTGGTAACCATCATCATGGCAGACCTGTTTACTCTACTCTTTTCGAGTAGTAGTCTACTCAATTTGGACCTCTACTACTCTTCGAAACTGAAGATAATGCTATTCAATTCTTGATTACTACTCATTTTCAGTGAACATTGTTTGATGGTTTAATAATGAATAAAACTACATATTTCGCACCAAAGCTACTCATTTCAGCTATCCAGACTACTCAAGACTTGTGTAGGGGGTAAACAGGTCTGTCATGGTGAACCAATAAAGGAAACGATAAAACACGAAAAACTGCATCCTGCTATTTTGATTTTTTTCTTCAGATTTTCTGTGTGCATGGAGGGTTGTCGCCGTCCATTCAGACGTTGGACCAGATTCGTTCCATCGACCGCAAGCAGGAGGTTCCCCACGATGGGCCCATGTGCGACCTGCTGTGGTCCGACCCTGAAGGTATGTATGTGTATCAGTCTGTGTAATCTGTTGAAGATTCGTTCCATCGATCACAAGCAGGAGGTTCCTCACGATGGGCCCATGTGTGACCTGCTGTGATCCGACCCTGAAGGTATGTATGTGTATCAGTCTGTTGATTCGTTCCATCGATCGCAAGCAGGTGGTTCCTCACGATGGGCCCATGTGCGACCTGTTGTGGTCTGCCCCTGAAGGTATGTATGTGTATCAGTCTGTTGAAGATTCGTTCCATCGATCACAAGCAGGAGGTTCCTCACGATGGGCCCATGTGTGATCTGCTGTGGTCCGACCCTGAAGGTATGTATGTGTATCAGTCTGTGTAATCTGTTGAAGATTCGTTCCATCGATCACAAGCAGGAGGTTCCCCACGATGGGCCCATGTGTGATCTGCTGTGGTCTGACCCTGAAGGTATGTATGTGTATCAGTCTGTTGAAGATTCGTTCCATCGATCACAAGCAGGAGGTTCCTCACGATGGGCCCATGTGCGACCTGTTGTGGTCTGCCCCTGAAGGTATGTATGTGTATCAGTCTGTTGAAGATTCGTTCCATCGATCACAAGCAGGAGGTTCCTCACGATGGGCCCATGTGTGATCTGCTGTGGTCCGACCCTGAAGGTATGTATGTGTATCAGTCTGTGTAATCTGTTGAAGATTCGTTCCATCGATCACAAGCAGGAGGTTCCCCACGATGGGCCCATGTGTGATCTGCTGTGGTCCGACCCTGAAGGTATGTATGTGTATCAGTCTGTTGAAGATTCGTTCCATCGATCACAAGCAGGAGGTTCCTCACGATGGGCCCATGTGTGATCTGCTGTGGTCCGACCCGGAAGGTATGTATGTGTATCAGTCTGTGTAATCTGTTGAAGATTCGTTCCATCGATCGCAAGCAGGAGGTTCCTCACGATGGGCCCATGTGTGACCTGTTGTGGTCCGACCCTGAAGGTATGTATGTGTATCAGTCTGTTGATTCGTTCCATCGATCACAAGCAGGAGGTTCCTCACGATGGGCCCATGTGTGATCTGCTGTGGTCCGACCCTGAAGGTATGTATGTGTATCAGTCTGTTGAAGATTCGTTCCATCGATCGCAAGCAGGAGGTTCCTCACGATGGGCCCATGTGCGACCTGCTGTGGTCCGACCCTGAAGGTATGTATGTGTATCAGTCTGTTGAAGATTCGTTCCATCGACCGCAAGCAGGAGTTTCCTCACGATGGGCCCATGTGCGACCTGCTGTGGTCCGACCCTGAAGGTAAATGTATATGAACTGCATTATTATTAGAACTACATATTATCAGGGGGCCTGGGTCAATGACCTGAATTGACCCCTCAGTTTGTGTAGCCTGTGTTTGTGTGGGATGAGGTGGGGAGGGGGTGTATTTCACAGACCTAGCTACTCTACACATGAGTAGCATGCTACACAATTTGGACCTTTGCTTCACTTCAGAATTGACAATTATGCTACATGTTTTCCATTAACTGCTTTTTATGGGTTTTTGTTAATGAATAGGACTACACTTTTCCTACCAAGGCTACACATGGCTTGTGTAAAGGGTATCCAGGTTGTGATAATATAGTTCAGCCAAATGACCATTTACCGCAGGCGAGCAACTTTGAATTTCAATTAAGTTCACATGTTTATTCATTTCTTTGAGTTACAAAGAAAATAATTGCTCGGGATGCACATAAAACATAACAATAAAATGTTTCTTACATAAGCTACACAAATGAAATGCACAGAAGCAACACACACACACCACATTTTGCTAAGACTTTTTACAAACACTTCTGATTAAAATAAGTAATGATAAGATTACTAGATTATGACAGGGTTTTGAATAAGAGTTCACGTAACTACGTATCTACGTGCAAACGTAGTCCGACACTAGTCTAGTCTACAAATGGACTGACTGTGGCAAATGCCCTATTCAAAAGGGTTCACTAATTGTGTTTTGAATTTTAACCCGTGCAACAGGGTTCAATAATTGCTGTTTGGCTGCTGCACCCTTAGACATGCAGGGTTTGGGGGCTCTTGATAGCAGTGCTACAGCTTTCTAGTTCGACGGGAAAATCTAATTGAACGTCGAGCCCTTCAAGCTAGCCTGACCTGTGTGCTTTGCTCATGTAAAAATCCCTCGGCAGTTAAAAGTTGATAAGAACAGGGAGAAATCCTGCTGCCTGGTATGAGCAGATTGATAGCTAGGTTTCCCAAGCCTGCTCACCTCTACTCCGCTCACCCTGTCCACCCACCCACCCCCCACAAAAAGAAAGAAAAGTGGGTAGGCGCTGCTCGTGCGATGAAGCTCTTTCCGGGAGAGAGCAGCCTGAATTTCACAGATGATAAATAACTGATTAGAATATATCAAAATGTAATGCTAAGCATGTTCAGTACCAGGCATGGGAATTTTCAGCTTTTAAGCAAATTTCAGTTGTTTTTTATGCCCCATCAGAACATTTTTTAGATAAAAAAAAAGAAAAGAAACCAGCTGTGTAAGAATTACGTCTTATGAGTGAATGCAAAACAAACTAAATATATCAGTTGAATTTGTAATGCTGTTTTTAAGGCTTAGATTACAAAAAAAAGCTTCAGTTCCAGGGGGCTTTTTCACATGCTTTTCAGCTTTTTTTACGATTCCTCATTCCCATGCTTGAGTACTTACGGCTTGTCCGTTGCTGTGGCAGACATGCAGGGTTGGGGTGTGAGTCCCCGCGGGGCGGGCTACCTGTTTGGCAGCGACGTGGTGTCCCAGTTCAACGCGGCCAACGACATTGACCTGATCTGCCGCGCACACCAGCTGGTCATGGAGGGCTACAAGTGGCACTTCAACGAGACCGTGCTCACTGTGTGGTCCGCACCAAACTACTGCTACAGGTGACTGTACTGTGCAGTTGATATGGTATAGCAGACCTGTTTACTCTACTCTTTTCGAGTAGGATTCTACTCAATTTGGATCTCTACTACTCTTCAAAATTGCAAAATAATGCTAGATTCTACTCATTTTCAGTGAACATTTGATGGTTTAATGAATAAAACTACCGTATTTTTCGGACTATAAGGTGATACTTTTCCCCCAGACTGAGACCCCTGCGCCTTATAATATGACTACTAAAATAGTAAGAAAATATAATAACAGAATCTGAATTTTGTGTAAATATTTGGGTGCGCTGTATAGTCCGAAAAATACGGTACACATTTTGCACCAAAACTTCTCATTTCAGCTATCCAGACTACTCAAGACTTGTGTAGGGGGTAAACAGGTCTGGTATAGTGTGTGTGTGTGTGGGGGGGGGGGGCGATATGATTTATAAAACTGTTAGTTAAACACTAAAACAGCCAATGACATGGGCCTGGTTTGTTGGTCATGGAGGGCTACAAGTGGCACTTCAACGAGACCGTGTGGTCCGCACCAAACTACTGCTACAGGTGATTGGTGTAAATACTTAAAAGTCTGTTAAAGGCACGGCCGGACTATAAAAGGGGAGGCGCTGAGTGCATGCCGCATTTGAATCACAGCTGGCGAGAGAGACGGTTCGCCCTTCTTTGTTCCCTGTTGTGCGAGCCACGGGAAAAAGACCCGATCCCTGGGATCGGTTGTTTTCCCTTTAAGTTTGTAAATCGGACACATACGTACCTTACTCATTATGGCCATATGCCCTGGGAACCCAGAAGATGAAGAAGAAGAGGTGTCATGCTGTCATGCGCCTAAGAAATATTTAGGACCAGCATAGCTGTCTTCAGCTGGAGAAAATCTTTGAAAGAATTTCTAGAACAAAATGCAGAAAAATAGACCAGTAAGGCAGAAAAATAGACGACAGCAGTAAGCAAAAGGAAAATGCAAGAGCCAGAGAGAGTGACAGATTAGAGGAAGTTACAAGCACAGAGCTTCCAGAAGGTGGGGGAACTATGTGTACGAAAGATCCACGGTATCCCCATGGGGGGACGGTAGTTACTGATTAGTATGTTTGTGTGTGTGCGCGCGTGTATGTGCGATATGTTTATGTATACGTGTATGCATGTGTGGTGTGTGTGTATCTTTGTGACATGTGCGTGTATATCAAAGGGTTCATGTGTAATATGTGTTCATGTGAACATATAATTTCTTTTATGTTTGCATTTTTGTGTCATTTCAAACTTGTTTTAGGCCTTTTGTAAGTAGTAGTAGTAGTAGTAGTAGTAGTAATAATGGTGGTAGTTGTTATTGATTGTTATCTGCACTTGCTGATCATGTTACTGATGTACGTTTCATGTTATTCTATTTTGTTGTGTGTAAAGCGCCCTGTAGCCTACTTCGTAGGATGGGCGCTATATAAATTTTCCCTATTATTATTTTGAGTGAGATTTTGACATCTATGTGACTGATGTGTTGATTTCAGATGTGGTAACGTGGCCGCTATTCTAGAACTAGACGAACACCTTCAGAGGGACTTCACAATATTTGAGGCAGCTCCTCAGGTGAGACACTGCTTCCCAATATCTCTTGGTGTTACATGGTATAAAGCGTAAGAATATCTCGTGACAGAAACGTGTGGAAAAGGGATGACATGCATGAAGTTATGAAAAAGCAACAACTTCTCCACTGATTTATGGTGTTTCAACTTCAAGATTTTTGTGGTTTGTTGGTTAATAGCGCTAACCATACCATATCCTTTACAAATAAATAACTTCCCCCCATAAAAGCCTGCAAGGGTGATGCCACTGGTAGAATAAAATAAGATGTTCAAATGATGCGTTGTGTACTTATACTCTGTACATACTATGTATATCGTTAAAAATTTGGGACTTTCCTGGAGTTGCACTGCCTCCGGGCAGTACCTCCAAGATCGTTCCCACCATCTTTATATCTACTAATGTCCCATATGTGTCTGTTTCAGACCGGAGGACGTTAAACGGATTTTCATCATGCGTTGTGTACTGTGATGTTACATCAGGCAATCTTTCTGAGCGTATCTCCAATATTCAGGCATGGGAATTGTCCGATTTTGTTGTTGAAATTGTTACTAAATACTTCAATTGGGGGGCTTTTCAGAGTTTTTTGGCTCTGACAATTCCCATGCCTGAATATTATTGTGTGTTTCATTCGTCGACAGGAGGCGCGGGGAATACCATCCAAGAAGCCGCAGCCCGACTACTTCCTGTAGCGCTGTGACCAAGCTAAGGCAGCTTCCTGTGGATGGCGTGCGGCGTGAATGGACGGATGCATGGATGATGGGATTATCCGAAACGTGTGGGTCATGAGTGGGGAGCCTATCCTAACTGCTGAACCTAAAAAACAATGGGGGTTATGTAGCCAGGATGCTTTGCTGATAACAGGCACGGCCATTTTCAGAGAATTCTATGAATTCAGAGAAAAGTGAATGCAGAAAAACAAATGTCAGAAGGGGTTAAGCTTGAGGAGACGCCCTTTCTCCAAGTTTGAACAGTTTTATGAATTCATCTTCAGGAGCAGTTGCCCCCTGATCACCATAAAGGGCTTTGAATCCCTTGATTACACCAAGAGAAATCTGAAACCCTATAATATTTTCAGAGAATAATGCTTTTCCTCCATTTTCATTCCTGGATGTAGGAATGTGTATGCCTTTCACAAGGACTTCCAGACTGCTGGCTAACCAACTGCTACTCTGGAGGGCTGCGTTGAATTGTGAAGTACTATATCTCTGAAGGTTTCGTCTAGTTACAATTTGCCAAAGGGACTTGAGGACACTTGGCATGGCAGAAGGTCCCCAAAGGCCAAACTAACCCCCAAGGCAGCATTTAGAGCCAGTGGTAGTGCCACCTGTTTTTGTTGGTTTGAAAATCGTAGTCCTTCACAAAAGACTGAGCTGTAATTACAATGCGTGGGTCTTGAATTTTAAATGGATTCAAATAATTGCAACTCTTTTCTAAATGTGTGGCTCATGAAATGTGGATAATATTCTGAATTAGATCGTGGTGGTCATGAAATTTTATCAATGTCCCAATTTATAATTCGTGGGTGTCATGAAATGTGCATGCTACCCCAGTTTAGACATGTATGGTTCATGGTTAAATATGGTCCTGAGTGAACTAGAAATAAAATGCAATACGTGTTCTGGTTATAGAATGGCAGTTCATGAAAAATGGTTAATATTTTTGACTTGGGAATGAACTCGTCATGATTATTTGTGGATGCTGTCCTAACAACAATGTCCTGACCGAACAATGCGTGGGTCCAAAATGGTAGATGTTATCCTAAGAAACGTAAGGGTTATGATTTGCGGGGATACTGTCTTTTAGGCCTCGACTTAGTGGGGGTAATTAGTATCTCGACGTGGCGTGGATATTATCCTGACTTGGTGTGGATAATTACTACCCTGCCTTTGTGTGGGTACTACTTTCTGTACGGAAGTTTTCGTTAATGTGCACAAGCCCTAAAGGTACAATGGTGATCCACAGTAGTCACCAAATCGCGGACCACTCTGGTGTCCCCTTCCGGCTTTGTTCATCTGTTGAAAGATGAACATGGGTGCATGCGGTGACCCGAACTGTTGTCTGAACTTTCTTGCTGAAACCCTATGTACAAGAGCATGGTGACCATATTGAAGAGCATTTTCTTCAGGCAGTCAGCTGCCTGCAACTGCATCAAACTGCCTGAATTCAGGCACAGCCACAGGCACCCTTGGATGAATGAAATGTGGGACATATTTTAGAAAATAACATCTGTGTTGCTAAGATCGTTTGTAGCCTGGAAGGCAGTAACTTGAAGAGCTTAGCTGAACTGGTTGAGCATTGATAAATTTGGATTGGAGATATATTGAAACCGGCTTTGTCGGTCAAATCGAAAGGTACCTGTCGACAGGCTTCATTTATAACATTGTGCAGTTTCCAAAGGGTGGTTGTGCGGTGGAAGATGTTCACTAATAACAGTCTACTGTTTTTATAAAAATAGCAACAAACAGCGGAAGGTTGACAACGAGAGTGAAAAAGCCTGAAAGCAAGCTTGTGAGCACTTTTTAACGTTTTTGTATTTGGTTGTAGTGTGTGTGTTTGCATGCATGTGCGTGTGTGTGCATGCATGCGTTGGAGTGTGGGTGCATGTTTCCAGAGAGGCATAGTTGCATGTAACTTGGGGACATCTTGCTGCCAGGTTAGAATGGAACAGAAGGAAGATTGCGTGTCAAGTCCAGTTTTTAGGCCATTTTTTACTCTGTATATTTCCTATTTCATCTAGTTTGTAACTGATGCTTCTCCGAAACCCGGGTGGACAGAATGGTTGGAGTGTATCACAAAACTGTAGCCGATTAACACAGACCAGTATAAACCAGGACATATCAGCACAGATAGTGGCAGAGTGATGGCATGTGCACATACACATACATGGATGCTCCTTCTTGCAGGATGTCCTGAATTGCAGGATTTTCAAATTGCCTAGAGCCGGCGTCGCCGGATTATGAGAATTTGTACATTAAAAAGGGCCTATATAAGCATTTGCTATATTCAAAGGAATGTAGCACTTGTCTAGAGGGGTGAAAAAAGAGCAGTAAATGTGTGTGCCGACCCTGCTCTCCGTCGGGGCTGCCCTCTTGAAGGATTTTTGTAATTTCCCAGGAGCACCCATGCACTTGGAAACCTTTCTGCATATCCCATCCCATTTTTATTGTTAAGATATCCATGTACCCCCGAGGGGCTTTTGGAACTGACTAAATCTTGAATCCTGCAAATATTGGAAGTAATAAATACGCACAAACCCTTCCGCATATTTCTTTCTTTCAGTACTTGTGTGATTTCGAATGGGATATGTGGATAGGTTTTAGCGTGTATCTGCACAGGCCCTAATAGAAACCTTACAGGACCTTTGTGAACGTTGGGACTTGCTCATTTTCCTGTTCTTCAACTCTTGTCATTTTTATGCCTCTTTTGGCATCAATTAGCAAAATGATCTGCGAGATGTGAAGATTGAGGGCAAAACGTGCTAAAGACACTTTGACGGAACTTAATGATTGATTTTCATAATTGATCTTTAATGGAAAGTGTTGTAATGCTGTCACACGCCGATTAACTCTTCTAGAGCCATGTATTTTTGTTTACCTTCATGGATGTCCGTTGCATCACAACCGACAAGAGGGGAGTAACTATTACTTGGCAGTGAATATCTTTGCATTTGGTGGGAGTGAAGTGTGATGTACTGGGCGAATGAAAGTACCAAAAGAGTTCAATACATCCCTTTGCATTTACCTAAGAACAATAACCTAGAACAGTTTAAAAGAACACAAACTCCAAAGAAACTGAAAGAACACACAAAGAACAATTATGGAGACCGCATTGGATCAAATTTGTGTTTGGTAGTGAGATACAGTGGAACCTCCCTTATAAGACTCCCTCCCATACAAGACCTACTTCTGTGAGCCATTGCCCTTCTTTGTAAGTATTAAAATTACCCCCCTTATAAGACTCCCTCCCATACAAGACCTACTTCTCTGAGCCATTGCCCTTCTTTGTAAGTATTAAAATTACCTCCCTTATAAGACTCCCTCCCATACAAGACCTACTTCTCTGAGCCATTGCCCTTCTTTGTAAGTATTAAAATTACCTCCCTTATAAGACTCCCTCCCATACAAGACCTACTTCTCTGAGCCATTGCCCTTCTTTGTAAGTATTAAAATTACCCCCCCTTATAAGACCCCTCCCTTTTAAGACCTCGTTTTGGATGATTTTTGAAGGTCTTATAAAGGTTCCACTGTACTACCAGAGCAGTTTCTCAGAACACTTGCACGAAAATAACTTTTTTAGTTGTGTGTGCTTTGTGGCGAGTCACTTGAGTCTACAACCAAACCTATGAAACCGCCACAATCAGCACAGTTCGCGCTCTGTGGCGTGTCGTGTCGTGTCGTGCCATTACCGTATTTTTCAGACTATAAGGCGCACACCCCCAAATTTCAGATTTTGTTGCTATTGTATAAGGCACAGGGGTCTCAGTCTTGGAAAAAAAAGTATTGCCTTATAGTCCGAAAAATACGGTATACAGTTTGAAAATGAATGCACAGCATGGAGATGTTTGTGTTGCGTGGTGTCTGAACACATTACAAGCTTTGGTAAAATTTACAGTGGAACCTCCTAATATGACCTTGAAAAATCATCCAAAATTAGTTCTTGTAAGGAAGGGAGGGGTATGATCAATAGAGTGGTACAGACAAACCTCTATTTTAAGACTTCCAAAATGTCCGGAAAAATCGGTCGTAAATTGGAGGGGTCGTATAACGGAGGTTTTCACTGGCAGCCGTAGAAAGAAAAAGTTCAGCACAGTTCATACTCTCTTCTTCATGCACACATACAATGACATATTAAAACTGGATTTGGGTCTTTCCAACTCCATAGGATTGTGCAATCGATGTATTACAGTTTCACTTCGCCGACTTCTGTTAATCACCTCCACTCTCGTCCAAAGTCAGTAGTTTTCTTTTTCAAAGTCAGTGGTTTTCGTGCTTTTCCTTTCCGCCATCTTTTCTACAACAAGGGAAGCGACTCCGCTTTCAGGCCCTTGACCATGGTTGTTTCCCTTTGCTCGAAGTCTATGCAGACAACGGTCGTAAAAACCAACAAATTGGCGGTCATAAGTCGCGTTTTAGAGGAAGTCGTTTAAGAGAGGTCGTTTACATAGTAAAATGCATCCGTGCCAACAAATCCGGTCTCAAATGAGAGGTGGTCGCTTAACAGAGGGTCATAAAATAGGGGTTTTGTCTGTAGTCATTGAAAGGGTAAAAAAAAATGGTGAACATTTTTGGGGTCTCATCTTAGAGAGGGTCTTAATAGGGTACAGGGGAGTTTTCCTCTCACTCTGCACTAGGACTTACGGTCTGAATGTGGAATCTTTCGGATGAGACGATAAACCGAGGTCCCGTGTGCACATGCACTTAGCACACATTAAACCCAGTGGCAACGAAAAAGTTCTCATTTGGTCAAAATTTACCCCACCCACAAACCCTTTCCTTCCTCAGTCACACAAAAATCACATGCATATTAAAAAATGGGTGGCGCGCCTCTGGCTGTGATGCGCTCTCCAGGTGGGAGCAACCCGAATTTCACAGACGCCCCTAAAGTACCAAATACTGATGGGGAAGTTCCACTCTATTTTTGTGGTGGTGTAAATAAAAATTAACAAAAAAGCATGATATGGATAGTGGAGATGTACAGTGTTTTCCTGTTTAACCCGGCTGGCAGCTAAGACCAATCATCTAAAATGGACTTTTTCTAGGTAATAATAATAATGTGACTGGTCAGAATATGTACGGAAAGTGAACAGTTTCTATTGTTATTATACTGTAAGGGAACTTGATCTGTTGTTAAAATACATTGTACTTGGCTAATATATGATAAATGTTAGATGGATTGCAGTGTGGACATATTTTTTTTTATCTTTCGAGACATGAATGCAGAAGTAGCCAAAAACAGTAGGGGGAAAAGGGGAGGGTGGAGGGTGGTATGACCATAAAAGAAAGGGTAGTTTTCTGATTTGAAATGAATTTTGAGGCATGTGAATGTTTTGTGACTGTTTGAATAAATTATTATATATCAAAACCGTTGAAATTGTTGGGTGGTTTGGTTTGTTGCGATGTATTTCTTTGTGTGTTGAAAGGCTTGGATGGGATTTATAGAGGAAAGGAATACACAGTGTTATTAAATGAAGACTTGACTGTGCAGATTGTGTGAGGATGTGTGCGCTTGCGTGCACACAAACTGCACTGTGTGTAAGTGCGCATGCGCATGTGTTCTTTTCTCGTTTGTAATTAATTAAATGATTTCTGTTAACTTTGCGAACCAAAAAAAACCCCAACTATTATTTTTATTATTAAATCCATTACCATCAAATTATCAGATAAACTGGAATGACAAGTATTTTGTCCCTGGCTCATGAAGAACAAAGCTTCAAATTTTCGGTGTTCAATAGCATAGGCTGATATGACAAACACATGTCTTGTCTCTCTTTCTCTCTCGTACATACACACACAGAAAATTGCAATATTGACGTTACTGAGAGTATTAAAAAAGACATAACACAAGCGCAGCAAAAGCCAAAACTTCATACCGGCAACTCTCGGCAATGTAAATGAAGCTTTGTTTTGTAATTGAAGAGAAATTCACATCAATACCAAGTCAAAATTCTCACTAAAATTATAATTTTTATGTACAATATATCACTCCTCTTACAGATTTAATTTTCCATCTAGATATCTGTATTCGCTCATATGCGAGGGGGAAAAAAAAGTTCCTTCATGTACCACAAGCAGCTAACATTGAACTCTGAACATGACAGTGTGGGTTAAATTTGAAGAAACTAAAGGCTTATTCCAAATGCATGAATAAACACAAGCTAACATTGAACTCTGAACATGACAGTGTCATGAGTGTGGGTTAAATTTGAAGAAAGTCGAGGCTTATTCCAAATGCGTGAATAAACAAGCTAACATTGAACTCTGAACATGACAGCATGGGTTAAATTTGAAGAAAGTGGCTTATTCCAAATGCATGAATAAACACAAGCTAACATTGAACTCTGAACATGACAGCGTGGGTTAAATTTGAAGAAAGTAAAGGCTTATTCCAAATGCATGAATAAACACAAGCTAACATTGAACTCTGAACATGACAGCGTGGGTTAAATTTGAAGAAAGTAAAGGCTTATTCCAAATGCATGAATAAACACAAGCTAACATTGAACTCTGAACATGACAGCATGGGTTAAATTTGAAGAAAGTAAAGGCTTATTCCAAATGCATGAATAAACACAAGCTAACATTGAACTCTGAACATGACAGCGTGGGTTAAATTTGAAGAAAGTAAAGGCTTATTCCAAATGCATGAATAAACACAAGCTAACATTGAACTCTGAACATGACAGCGTGGGTTAAATTTGAAGAAAGTAAAGGCTTATTCCAAATGCATGAATAAACACAAGCTAACATTGAACTCTGAACATGACAGCGTGGGTTAAATTTGAAGAAAGTAAAGGCTTATTCCAAATGCATGAATAAACACAAGCTAACATTGAACTCTGAACATGACAGCGTGGGTTAAATTTGAAGAAAGTAAAGGCTTATTCCAAATGCATGAATAAACACAAGCTAACATTGAACTCTGAACATGACAGCGTGGGTTAAATTTGAAGAAAGTAAAGGCTTATTCCAAATGCATGAATAAACACAAGCTAACATTGAACTCTGAACATGACAGCGTGGGTTAAATTTGAAGAAAGTAAAGGCTTATTCCAAATGCATGAATAAACACAAGCTAACATTGAACTCTGAACATGACAGCGTGGGTTAAATTTGAAGAAAGTAAAGGCTTATTCCAAATGCATGAATAAACACAAGCTAACATTGAACTCTGAACATGACAGCGTGGGTTAAATTTGAAGAAAGTCAAGAGGGCTGAGAGGGGCAGTGAAAACCCCCCATAGAAAATGTAATGCGAAAAAAATAAAAATACAAATGGAGGAATTTTCCAATGTTAACCCTTTCGCCGCCAGCCATTTTTTAGCCAAAATATATCATTAAACTTAACTGGGTAGAGAAAATAAAATATCTGCAATATTGCAAATTCCACTGTGACATATATAACATTAGGCCTATCCTTACCTCCCAAAATTAAGAAAAGAGGGTCTTTGGATAACAGGCCCTGATTTGATGCCTTTTAGTGACATGGGTGTTAAACCATTGTGGTGCTAAAATGCGACATTGGCGGTGAAAGGGTTAAGCACATCTCCAACATAAATGCCAACTATGCTTAATGTCGAAACTGAGCTAAGAGGATGTAAGCTAAAAAGATTTCCAATATTTTAGATTAAAAAAAATTGCTTATCAAATGTAACAAACAAACTACACGCCAAGTGTAAAGTGACGTTATTTTATTCACGAGACAAAGCAAAACTACTGGATATTTCGGTGAATGCACCTTTATCAACATAGACAAACAAGAAAACGGCAAATATAGCAAAAGGAGCAAAAAATCAACAAGATAAAAAAAACCACTTCCCCTCTACAGTCCAATGCGTAAATGATCAGTCTGTTTCAGTTTTTTTAATTTTTATCAAATGTAAGCTAAAAAGATTTCCATTATTTTAGAGACAAAAGATATCACTTTAAAAAACCAGAACAACAGCTTGGCAGGATTAACTACATGTTTAACTTTTGGAGCACAAACCAATATTCAACAAGATAACATGTAAAAGCGTACAGTGGAACCTCCCTTATATGACCTTCATCAAACATCCTCCAAAATGAGGTCTTCTAAGGGAGGTAATTTTAATACTTACAAAGAAGGGCAATGTCTCAGAGAAGTAGGTCTTATGTGGGAGGGAGTCTTATAGTGGGAGGTCTTATAAGGGAGGTTCCACTGTAGCAGCATTACCACCAACAAAGTGAGCAACATTCAACACAGAAGATTGGGCACAATCAATCATTTGTTGTACAAAATGCACTGAAACGGCCAACATTAGCCCAACACATTTCTTCACAGCAATTTACAAAATTATATCTCTCTGGACAAATTAAACATTTCAATGCAAGGTCTGTTTTTCAAATGGGGTTGTTTCAGACTTACACCCGAGATTCTTATTTTAGAAAAATTAAAATGATATATGGAGAAAAAAGTTCAATTATATGTTGCAATGTCATTTGACTGGAATCCCATTTTAAAATAGAAAGGGAGGGGGGTCTCTCATCTGAAAACAATGATGAGTTTCAAGCGATGTTGCTGTTGATATAAACCCTACATGAAAAAATAATTTCTTAAAGGGCCACCCTGACGGATGAGTTTTTGTAAGAAACACGTCCAGATCACCAAGAAAACACCCTTTACAGAGATCGCAACACTCGCTTTGCTATAGTTTCCTGGAAATCAAGCCGTTAAATCGGCGATTCCTCCTTGGCGGAGGTGCTGGAAGTCAAATTCTTTCACCCAAAGAGAAGGCGTGTGCCGTCTCTTTTCTAATGGCCGCCTGCGTTTAAACCAAATCGTTTGCGCGAAATTTTCGCAATACAAGCCTTTTATTCTTTTTTCTTTTAAAATTTTATACAAATTATCTAATGGAGTTTCGCTCACAACAAAGAAAACATCCATTTTTTTTTTACTGCACTACAAAAAAAGAAAACGCTTCACCCACAATGAGTAACCTTCACCCGGCCCACCCCATCCAAAATAGCTACTCCTTACGGCATCTCCACCAAGGAGGAATCGCCGTTTTGACGGTTTAATTTCTAGGAAACCAGAGCAAAGTGAGTGTTCTGATCCTTGAAAAGGCTGTCTTTCTGGTGATATCGATGTGTCTCTTACAAAAAACTTATCTGTCAGGGTGCCCCTTTAATAAATAATATATTACATTATCAGTATATGCTAGAAAAAATAACGTGTCTGGAATTGTAGCTAAGAATGAAGACTGAAATACTTCACCATTAGGCACAATGCAAATGTAAGTAATGTAAGTAGTAACCCTCAACCTTTCACAAACATCAACAGTACATCAATGCCGTTACACCAATGACAGAAATTGAACTTCAAGTGCAAAGCATTGCAGACAAAGTGCCATCAATAAAAACGTTGAAGCAAAACAGCTCTGCCAATGAAAACTATTCTACTAGTAGATAAAACTCCCCAGACCAAGGTTCCTTAATAACTAACCAGTGCCAAAATTACAGCAATGATTGGGATTAACCCCTTCACTGCCAAGCTCGTGTCCTGTTCTGAGGCAACAGGGTTCCCAGGTTTTGAACATGAAACGAAAAAAGGACTTATAAGGACCTCAATAAAGATTGTAAAAGGACCTTCGCCAACCTGATTGTATGACATGTTCATGATAGAATGCCTGAATGCCGATTGTTGACCAAGAGCACAACTCCAATACTTATGGAATGAATCACTATGTCTTGGTGCGGAAAGACTCACACAGCTCGTAATGAATTGTCTGCTCCGAACACCAACTTTGCATACTGACAGTTTTTTTGTGATAATTTTTATTTAGATGTTAGTAAGTTTTTTTATCACTTTTTTCTTGATAAAACAGGACTTAACAGTACCTTTCAAAAATTAAAAGGACCTCTTGATGAATTAAAAGGATCTACTTGCTGAAATAAAGCACTTAAAAGGCCTGTTGACCCCAAACCAATTCACAAGGACTTAAAAGGCGCCTGGGAAACCTGGGCAACCATTTGCCAAGCTGTTTTAGGTTGCGGAGTCTATCGCAAAAACTACTGAATAAAAATAGCATATAACCTATACTTTTCTGAAAGGGAATTGAATATACTATCTTCTGAGAACACTTTCACATGCATTTGAACATACTGCTGAAAGCAAATGAATAGAAAAAGGGGAAACTCTTAGAATGACGCAGACAGATTTTTTATAGGTCACTGGAACTTGACGGAAATATCCGTGACGGGGCAGTGAAGAGGTTAAAGGTTAATAATCCAACTTGGATAAAAAATTCAAATGTAGTGAAAATGCCAAAAACGCGTGCATTGAAATGGAATCATTGGACAATCTTAAAATGAATCGACTGCAATGTGAACCACCCACCTATGCTAACACTCCGCTATAGGCATTGCAGTGACAATGCCAAAGACCAACCACCACAAAAATTCAACTTCAGTTTGAGACACCAGTCCTGCGGAAACTATGTCTAAAGTGAAAGTCCTGCTTCCTTTTCAACTTTATATACAAGATCACACCTTTTTCAGACAAGGAACACTATCAATATGCGAACTGAATGTCTCATCAAACACAATCACCACATGGAGTGAATGTCCCGCTTTTACATGAAACTAGAAAATGACGAGATCAACCCAATGCCTCACTCTGCATCAAACACAAAACTATTGGGGAAAAAAGAAAGACAGAAGTAAACGTTTTACTTATTTACAGACACAAAGCCTCCACTGAGAAGTGAACATCTCTTTCAAACGCAAACCAACAAAAAAAAAGAATCTGTAATGACCCACCCTGAAATTTGAATCAGTAACACACGCACACATTTATAAGTAATCCCTTAAAAGAAAATGTATGGAACTAGAGCGTGAAAACACTAGATCAACCAGCGGCGTTTTCTGATACTGTGACCTTGACCTTTGACCAGCGGCCTTCGTTTTCGAAATAGGCCTAGATATCGTAACTACCAGCACCTATCCGCATGCAAAGTCTGGGCATCCTAGATCCCTCTCTTCCTCCCTGTGGGGATACCGGGGGTCTTTTGTATAAATAGTTCCCCCACCTTCTGGAAATTCTGTGCTTGTAACTTCCTCTAATCTGTCACTCTCTTTGACTCTGCCTTTTCCCTCTGCTTGCTGTCATCTACTATCTTTCTGCCTTACCGGTCCATTCTCCTGCTTTTTTTCACAAAACACTTTCAAAAAGATTTCCTCCAGCCGAAGTCGGACTTGCTGTTTCTTAGTTAGGCGCATAACGGCAGCATGACGCATCTGCGCTCATAATTGACAGGAAACTGTCTGATTGATCGAAGAGGAAGAAGAAGATCCCTCCTGTTCAAATGCTATCGTGTTGACGTAATCAAATAGGAACCAACAGACAGCAGTGAAAACATTAACCAACATCGCTTTTCCGCTGGTTAAAAAAATGCAAAGAAATATAAAATCTTCAGATTTTGCAGAAATGGAATGTTGGGTCAGAAATACAACGCCAATGTAGAGTCAGAAATGCAGAGCCCAGGAAAAAGGTTCAAAAGTTTATTCGCTTCATATGTCTATTATATCATGCTCGTTAGTCTTGTCCTGACTATAGACTCCAGAAAGCAAAGGAGACTAACTGCTATTCTGAAAACCAGGGCCAGTATTCACATCAAGATAGTATGAGACTTGTCGTCATGATATCTTAGCAGTCCTTCTAAAGTCCTATCCAATCCTACTACTTCAGAAGTCCCCTAAGATATGATAATAAGTCTCTGAATACTATCTCAATGTGAACCCAGGCCCAGGGCTACAATTTGTCACTTAGTTAAGATGCCTTCATACAACAGCTTGCGACGATAAAGGGTCACCTTGCTCCATGACGCTAAAGCACGGGGTGATGAGACGTGAGAGATCCATGGTCCACTTTTAGTCTGGTGGCAAGGCTAGGACCACGCCTGCTTCCTGGCAGCAACCTGCACACACAAAACACACCCCCATGGGTGAAAGGAGTTCATGAGACCGTTTCACAAGGGCTAACGTTACGTAGCGTGAGCGCAAATAGGCAAAAGAGGTCTAAGAAACACCCTTCGTTTGCAGATAGATCGCGTGGCGTTTTGTTCTTGCCAAACACCGAGCAAATGGCGAACTATCCGGAACTAGTAGGGGGTGAATACGTTTCTTGTTGTTGATTGGTCCATTAAAGTGTGTTTAAAAAAAAAATATTTGGGGGACCAATCAAACAAGAGCTTGCAATATTCTTCCGCAAATGTTTTCTAAAGTGTTTCTTAGGCCCTGTTTGGCGTAAGCGTTCTTTGCGCAGCAAACGTTATTTAGAGAAACTCGACCCAAGAAAGCTCCTAAAATCGGGATTGGAAAAGCTGATAGAAAGAATCTTGAGGATTGGCCATCTTGTCATACAGAACACAGTCTTATGGTGTTGTTGGCTTAACCCTTTTGCATCCAGCCATTTTTCAGCCAAAAATATCATTAAACTTAGCTGGGTAGAGAATTTGTTTTTATCTGCAATATTGGGAATTCCTCAGTCCATGTACAGTCTTATAAAATCAAACATTTCTGCCAAAATTGATGGCAGATTAAAACAAGAAGATAGTCGTGTGATTCTAACACCACCTCCACCCATCCTGTATACACACAGACATTGGAAATTATGTTTAATGCGGTCAGTACTTCAGGAAAGGGAAGACCCAGAGAACATTGTTGTCGTCATTCCCTGGCTTAAAGACTCCAGGGATCATCCCAACAGCCGAAGCAATCGGACGCTAAGGTACAAATGCCCCAACTAGGGATGAGAACATTACGTGTGTGACCGTTTTTGACTACCCCGCCACGTGGGCAGTCACACTCCGACTTCAGAGGATTTTGGACTGATGATGTTATGCTAGGAGCTTGCCATGGCTAAAGACAATCCCCGCATAACTATGCAGAACATAACAACATTTTGATGTAGCCTTGGTGTTCCAGCTTATGTCAATTGGTCTGACACAGCCTTATGCCAAGGCGATCAGAGAACATTGAAAAGTGTCATTTGAGGATTGAGATAATGTTTTACTTTCACCCTTGCACACAACAGTACAGCAAAATAATGAGTCTCAGGTAAAGGTCAAGATGTGCCACCCCCCCTACATTTCTCGGTTAATTCCATTTGTCCGTTTTTGCCTTTCTTACCAAACATGAAGCTGTATTTTATGAACATTTTCAGCTAATTATCTTTGTTCAATAATTAATTGCAGTCATGATAAAGGCCATTATCTAATAGGACCCCCCCCCCCCCCCCCCCCCCCCCATGTACTGCAGTACACCACAGCATTTGTCACAGTCGTGGTTCATTGCGTTTTTCCATCTTATAGGGGGGGGGGGGGGGGGGGGGGGGGGGGGTAGGGTTAGGGTTAGGGTTATTATTCCAAAAAGATAATTAGCTGAAAAGGTTAATAAAATACAGCTTTATGTTTGGTAAGAAAGGCAAAAACGGAAAAATGGAATTAACCGAGAAATGCAGGGGTGGTGGCACATCTTGACCTTTACCTTGTCTCACCTGGTTACCTCTGTGCCACTCTACAGGTGATGGTGCATGAGAAAAACAGACATAATCGAGAATGGAATTTTTGCATGAATTTTGAGATTTCGCTTTCACAAAGCAGCTTGGATTCCTTATCAATATACAGAAGACAGAATATAGTAAATATTTTTGCTATTTTCAAAAACGATAAAGAAAAAGATCTTTCAAATTTTCTTTTTATATTTTGGATGTTTGTAGAAAACATAAAACTAAAGAGAAATAGAAAATGGATAATATTAGGGTCGTTGACTATTTTTTCTCTCCTTTTCTCATAAGGTTGCTGTACGACTTATGGTCTGGTTTTTTTCTAAATGCAACATCATATAATATGCTTTAAAAAATGAATATTGACTTCCCTGTTGATGTGTGTATTTAACACACTTGGGACGAATGAGCCGGATCCGGCTCATGGCTCACACAACCGTTTAGGAGCCATGAGCTCCGGCTCATAAGAGTTTTCAAGAGGTTTTGATTTCTGGCGTGTAACCAGCTTTCAAGTGCGACGTCATAACCTATTTTCGGTTTGCTTTGACCTTGCATCCCTTGAAATCAACCAATCATTGCAGACTTTACATTCAGGTTTGGTTGTAGAGGGGGGTCAAAGATCGGAATGTGACATTTTCCTTCTTTCTATGTGCTAGCTGTTTTCGTCAGTAGGAGACAAACGACAAAGGTAAGGAATTGGTGATGGGTTTTTGAACCTAGTCAAATGGCCCGTCCGAAACAGTTGTAAGGGGAAGCAACTGGCCAGTGCCGAGAGAGTTAATACTGTATACAAATATACTGCTGCTGCATATTTAACATACCTGATGACATGTGTGTCATCATTGTTGTTGCCTGTCTGTCGTTTCCAACAATGACAGCCAGATAGCGGAGGTGGCAGCTGCTATTCCGGCGGGCTGGGCTAAAATTTGTTTATAGTAGAGAAGCCTTGCCAAGGGTACATCCCCATTCTTGGCCAAAGGGATTTGAGGACGAGAGTTTGGCATTAGGGAAGGCCCCCAAAGACCAACCAATCCCCCTAGTTAGAGAGCCATAGTCTTCCACGAAAGACTAAGCTGCAGCATGACATTCCAATAAAGTGGAACCTCCCTTACAAGACCTTCAAAAATCATCCCCCAAATGAGGTCTTAAATGGAAGGAGTTGCATAAAGGAGGTAATTCTATTACTTACAAAGAAGGGCAGTGTCTCAGAGAAGTAGGTCTTAAAGGGAGGGAGTCTTATAATGGGGGGAGGGGTCTTGTAAGGGAGGTTCTACTGTACTGTAGAAAATCATATGTAGTACAGCTCTCATTTACTATTGGCCCTTTCTACAGGCTAATGTTAACCAGTGATAAAAGCCATTTGAGTAAAAGGCACTCAATCCTTCTACCTGAAATGCATGGTTCTTACCATTCCTTCTACCTGAAATGCATGGCTCTTACCATTCCTTCTACCTGAAATGCATGGTTCTTACCATTCCTTCTACCTGAAATGCATGGTTCTTACCATTCCTTCTACCTGAAATGCATGGTTCTTACCATTCCTTCTACCTGAAATGCATGGTTCTTACCTGCGGAGTGAAGCCGCGGTGCCGCATGCGGTCCGTTTCCTGCCGCAGGAAGTCCTGGTATTCCTGGTCGGCCATTCGTTCCTCTTCGTCCTCCTGCCGCAGGTTCAGTCGGGCCACCTTCTCGATGTTCTGACGCTCCTCGATCTGCGAAACGAACACGATTGGATTCAAGTCAGACCTGCTTACCCCCTACACAAGTCTTGAGTAGTCTGGATAGCTGAAATGAGTAGTCTTGGTGTGAAATGAGTAGTCCTCTTCGTTAAACCATCAAACAATGTTCACTGAAAATGAGTAATTGGAGCATTATTTTCAATTTTGAAGAGTAGTAGAGGTCCAAATTGAGTAGAATACTACTTGAAAAGAGTAGAGTAAACAGGTCTGTCAAGTGCTGAGGCAGTGGGTGGATGCCTCGTGCCTCCATATGGGGAGCTGGACAACCCCGCCCCCTCCACGAGTCCCTTCCCGTGGGGATACCGGGGGGGTCTTTCGTAAAAATAGTTCCCCACCTTTCTGGAAGTTCTGTGCTTGTAGCTTCCTCTAATCTGCCACTCTCTTTGACTCTGCCTTTTCCCTTTGCTTTCTACCATCTACTAACTTTCTGACTTATTGGCCCCATTCTCCTGCCTTTTTTTCAACAAAATCTTCCAAATAATATTTCTCCTTTGAGCTCCTCCGAAATTGTAATCATGTGTCGGCTGTATGCAGCGAGGCGACCAGTGAAAACTGACAACCGGACACATACATACCTTACTCATTATGGCCATATGGCCAGAGAATGTAGAAGAAGAAGAAGAAGATTTAAGTGTGTCTTTATCGACTTTGGGCGTGGGCCGCATGCATGCAGACGCCCGTGCACATTATCCTGTCTGCAATCCAAACAAACAAAAACATTCTGGAAGAAATATGAAGGCGTGTACATATTCACGCACAAACCCATCCCCACATTCTATTTGCATATTTCTTCTAGCTACGTAAAAATGCTCGTAACTTTAGAACAAAAAAAAGATACAAGAATGGTTCTTTTATCATTAGAAAGACAATTGTCTGAAGTTTCCAACCATACCATTTTTCTCAGAATGGTCAGCTCGACACTTAATGTCCCTTTTGGTATTAGGTACTTTAGTCACAGAGGCGTCTCTGTGAAATTCGGGTTGCTCCCACCTGGAGAGCGCGTCGCAGCCAGAGGCGCGCCACCCAATTACAAAAAAATTTTTTGCATGCAAATTTTGTGACTGATAAGGAAGGGGGGGGGGGGGGGGGGGTACATTTTGTCCAAATGAAAACTTTTTCGTTGCCACTGGGTTTGACGTATGCTAAGTGCATGGGCACACGGGACCTCGGTTTATCGTCTCATCTGAAAGACTCCACGTTCAGACCGTAAGGCCTAGTGCAAAGTGAGAGGAAAAATCCCCTGTACCCAGGTTCGAACTCGGGTTTACTTGACACGAAGCGAACGCACTACCACTGAGCCACTCTACACCTTTTGTGACGCTGGGTCACACACACACACATACACTCTCTCTGTCCTACCTGTCCTTTCAAGTCATGTTTAAAAGCCTCTTGTTCCTCGATCATTTTTTCCTGTTCACGTTGAGTCATTTGATTGGCTATCTCCAGCTCCCTCAGAAGCTCCTCGCGACGATCCAGCGACTCTTGCTGTCTGCGTTTGACCTCCTCCAGTTTGTCGGCAATCTGTTCCTGACGCCCCTCCAGCACCTACCATAACAACAAAGATGTTTTGACGATAAAAACAGCAAGTATTACATGGTTTGATTAACCCTTTCACCGCCAATGTCGCATTTTCGCACCACAATGGTTTAACACCCATGTCACTAAAAAGCATCAAACCAGGGCCTGTTATCTGAAGACCCTATTTTCATAATTTTGGGAGGTAAGGATAGGCCTAATGTTGTACATGTCACAGAGGAATTCACAATATTGCAGATTTTTTTTCCTCTACCCATGTAAGCTTAATGGTATTTTTTGGCTGAATAAATGGCGGCGAAAGGGTTAATACAAGCAATATAATTCTTATGATAAATATCCAGCGACAATTGCTATCTGTATTTGACCTCTTTCTGGTTAGTCAGTGATTTGCTCTTGATACGCACCCCTCTAGCACCTAGTTTAACAACAAATATATCTTGACGATAAAAACAGCAAATATTACTCAATTTGATAAATACAAGAAATATAATTCTTATGATAAATATCAAGCGACAATTGCTATCTGCATTTGACCTCTTTCTGGTTAGTCAGTGATTTGCTCTTGACGCGCACCCCTCTAGCATCTAATATAACAACAAATATATTTTGACGATAAAAACAGCAAATATTTCACAATTTGATTAATACAAGAAATATCATTCCTAATTATCTAGCGACTCTTGTTATCTGCATTTGACCTCTTTCTGGTTAGTTGGCGAGTTGCTCATGACGTGCACCCCAGTTTTCTCCATCCGAAGACGGACATGCTGGGCCTAACAATTTCTCAGTTTGGCGCGCAAAACGGCAGCATGACGCATCAGCGTTCAATGACAGGAAATTGTCCGAGCGATCGACGAAGAAAACAAAGAAAAAGGAAAAAAAAGATTCTCACCTCCTCCATCAATCGTTGGCGTGCCCTTCTTTCCTTCTCCCACTCTCCTTCTCGCTTCTGCCACATTCGCGCTGCTTCGTCCCTGGATAACATCAAAAACATTGTATGTGACCCAGCACCACGAAATGGACAGTTAAGTCACTGGGCTAGTTTCTCACAACTGGCTTGCAGTTTTCAAGCCTTTTGAGTTTTGAGTTATGGGTATTTTTGTGTTCGCTAACATCCTATCTTTCATATTTATAAAGGATAATCTTTATCATGATCTCTAAATGGTCTTATAAGTGTTTTGAAATGAGTAGGTAAATGCATTTTCTTAAAGGACCATGCGCATCTCCATTCGGACCTAAAAACGTTCTGGAAAACGTTTCAGCATTATTTCTTACTACACATAGACACAGTATACAAACTGTATCTATGTAACCTACCTTTTATGTCACATTCGTCAAGATAAAGTGAGCGCACACACTTTTATTTCGCAAAAATCGGTCTCCTGGGGCAGATTTGCCAGCTGCCATTGAATCTCACCAAAAATGGGATTTGTGCGATAATCCATTTGGCGTGACGTAGATTAGGGGAAATCAATACGGCACCTGTGACTGATGTTGAACTATTTGAAGACAAATTAATTTGCCTGTTTGTGGCCCGTTTTTAATAATAGAACTTGTTGGGACACTTTCAGACCTAGCTTATGACGTAACGCTGTCAGAGGATACGTATTATTATTATGACGCTAAGTTGTACGCCTTCAAGTTCCTCTCTTCTTGTTCTAGTCCAGGCGAAATTATAAAGTGTACCTTGTTTTGTGATATATATTAGGTTTCTATGTTGATCTAACATGATTTGAGGGTGCTGAATCCAGATCCGTTAAAGGCCAAGTTGTAAATGTTGGATATTTTGAGTTATGATGCAATATTCAAAATGGCCGCCATAGGTATCTAGAGAACTGTAAAAACATGCACTTAACGTAATTATTTTGTATCTAATGCTTGTTTTGGTAAGAAAAATAGTACAATTTGCTGAAATGATTCAAACTATGGGAATTATATCCTATTTTAGTACTTCTTAGCCCCCAGCCACTGTGGAGAGGGCTATCACGATCTTTCGTGCCCTTTCATTTATCTTAAGAACCATGTCACAGGATCACTTCGAATTTGTGTGTTACTATTTTAATGAAGCTGATATGCCCCTCAGTATGCCTTGTTGACTTTGACCTTTGACCTTGAGTATGTGATTTTATTGTATCAACTATACTTTTCCAACCTTTGCACTGCTGTTGTAACATGTTTCTAAGCTAAGGTTTGTAGAGGATGTTGAACTACTGATGCCTATTTTATGCCTAAGCCATTCATCTGAAATGCTTTACCTTGAATTTGCATGGAATATTTCAACTTTTTGCTTTAATATATTTTAAATCATTGCAGTAACTGTCTCATAATTGGTACATGAGCCAATGGTTAAACATATCTAGATGCTAACCTAAGTACCAATGACATCTCTAGCCTTCATCTTGACGCTTGGCCTTTGTTGTTAGGCGCCAAGCAGAATAACACGACGATCAGTGTCGATATTTGTTTTTATTTTATAGGTGGGTAAAATGGCCGACATTCCATTGCACGCCGACAGTTTTACCCACCTATAAATTGGCTAATGCACCAATTATGAGACCATTACTGCCAAGATTTAAAACATATAAAGACAAAAAGTTAAAATATTCAATGCAAATTCAAGGTCAAGCATTTAAGATGAAAGGTTTAATAAAATAGGTATCAGGAATTCAATATTCTCTATACACGTTAGCTTAGGAAAAAACAAACACATAGCTTATTTTACCACAGCAGTGCAAAAGTTGAAAAAGTATAGTTGATACATTAAAATCACATACTCAAGGTGAAATGTCAAAGTCAATAAGGTATACTGAGGGGCTCATCAGCTTCATTAAAATAGTAGCACACAAATTTGAAGTGATCCTCTGACATTGTTCTTAACATAATTGCCAGGCAAATGAAAGGACACAAAATCGTGATAGTCCTCTCTGCAGAGTGGCTGGGGGCTAATAAGTACAAAAATAGGATATAGTTCACATAGTTTGAATCATTTCAGCAAACTATACTATTTTTCTTACAAATAAAAGCATTAGATACAACATAATTACGGTAAGTGCATGTTTCAACAGTTCTTTAGAGTCCCATAGTGGCCATTTTGAATATTTCGTCATAGCTCAAAATGCCCAACATTTACAACTTGACCTCCATCGGATTTAGATTCAGCACCCTCAAATCATGTTAGATCGACATAAAAACTTAATATATATCACAAAACAAGGTCAAGCTTAATTTCGCCTGGACTACTACTAAGCTAGGCCTACTGACTACCCTTAGCTGCGTCATTTGAGCTAATTACCCCTAGACGAGATTTCAAGATAGCAGAGTACACAGAAGAAAAAAGGTCAGCGCATTTTTGCTAACTTTGAGCTCACAGTATGATTGCGTTCAGTTTTATGCTTGTCTGTGACTTTGAATTATGTCAGAGTTTACAATACAGATCGATTTTGCATCATTCTGCACGTTATTTACGAGAAGCGTATGGGCCTTTAAGCTAGGCTAGACTTTAGACTGTTTTCTCAAAATGGCAGACGCTCACCCTACTAACTTTAAATGTTCATAACTCTGGAATGGAAAAAAGATACAAGAATGGTTCTTGTATCATTTGAAACAGAATTGTCTGAAGTTTTCCAATATATAACTTTCTCAGAATGGTCAGTTTGACACTTAATGTCCCATTCGTGGTGCTGGGTCACATATTGTATGTATGCCTGTCAGTCCATTTCCGACAATGCAGAGGGGGGCAGATACTATTCCGGCGGGTTGGGCTAAAATTTGTTTATAGTGGAGATGCCTAGTGCAGGGTGAATCCCCACTCTCTCGGGCCAAAGGGATCTGAGGATGAGAGCTGGCGTTTGGGGAAGGTCCCCAAAGGCCAACAATCCCTTCCGGCTGCAGCACCAGAGCCGGTGCAGACATGAACAAAAACGCACCAAATCAGCGTCAAATAACGACTATGTGTCATATATACAACAAACAAACAACTACACGACAAGTGAAAAGTGACGTTATTTTATTCACAAGAGACAAAACAAAACTACTGGATATTTCGGCGAATGCGCCTTTATCAACACAGACAAACAAGAAAACAGCAAACAGCAAAGGGAGCAAAAAGCAGGCAACACAAGTATCAAAAAATCAACAAGATCAAAAAACAATACTTCCCCTCTACAGTCCAATATATAAATTTCAGTTTTATGTGTCATATAGCTGACTTTGACTACATCGATTTTGTTGTTGTTGAAAGAACAGGTGCAACAAATGTTGGGATGAGATTACTGGAATAGTATTGCCTTGGCTTAAGGCTGTGTCAGACCATTTGACATAGGCTAGAACACCAAGGCTACATCAAAATGTTGTTGTGCTATGCATAGTTTGCCGGGGGATTATCTTTAGCTATGACAAGCTCCTGACATAGCATCATCAGTCTCCAAAAATCCCCCGAAGACAGAATGTGGCTGCCCACATGGCGAGTAATCAAAAACGGTCACACACGTAATGTTCTCATCCCTAGCTGATGCATTTGTACCATAGTGTTCAAGTGATTCAGCTAGCGGTTGGTATGATCCCCGGAGTCTTTCAGCCAGGCTACATCAACAACAAACAACTGGAATAGTATTTGGCCTCTACTAGTCAAATGGCTTTTATAATTGGCTGACATGAAGTAGGCAAGAGGGAGAGGAGAGAAAGAGAGAGTGAGCTTCAATGACGGGGGAACAGGTGGGTTTTGAGATTTGATTTGAAAGTAGAGAGGGTCGGTTGCTCTCTCTCTCTCACACACACATCGACTCAATCATTCATGCAGAACAATCAACCAATGCATGATAAATTGTTGCCTGTTTATCATTTCCGATGACTGCCAGATAGCAGAGGGGGCAGATGCTATTCCGGCAGGCTGGGCCACAATTTGTTTATATGGAGAAGCCTTGCCCAGGGTACATCCCTACTCTCTCAGCCAAAGGGATTTGAGGATGAGAGTTGGCGCAGGGGAAGGTCCCCAAAGGCCAACCAATCACACAGGCTGCAGCACTAGAGCCAGGCGTGATACATACAACTTCGAAAAAGAAAAGAGATGAGTTTTCAAATTAGTTTTGAATGCTTCCAGAGAGTCAGAAAGAAAAGAGATGAGTTTTCAAATTAGTTTTGAATGCTCCCAGAGAGTCAGAGTGTCTGAGAGACAGGGACAAGTTGTTCCACACAGATAGAGCTTGGAATGAAAAGGCCCCGTCACCATACGTTTTAGTTTTGACAGTGGCTGGTTGCAGGAGGCGAGTGTCAGAGGCCTGTCACACACATAATGTTCTCATCCCTAGCTGATGCATTTGTACCATAGTGTTCATGCAAAGTGCTTTGGCTGCTGAGATGATCCCTGGAGACTTTTAGCCAGGGTACATCAACAACAACAAAATTGGAAATATACAGTCACTGCTTCTGGAATGGAGATAGGTTGCTCAGGAATGGGAAGATTCAGACTGAGAGTACATTGGAATATATCGTTTCAGGAATTTCTTCTTTTTTTTCTGCGTTCCCAGGCCATATGGCCATAATGTGTCCAGCTTTCACTGGTCTCCCTGCTGTGTGCAGCCGACACATCCTGATTTCGGAGGACCTCAAAGGAGAAAAAATATTTTGAAGATTTTGGGGTTTTTTAAAGGCAAGAGAATGGGCCAATGAGTCAGAAAGATAGTAGATTATAGAAAGCAAAGGGAAAAGGCAGAGTCAAAGAGAGTGGCAGATTAGAGGAAGTTACAAACACAGAACTTCCAGAAGGTGGGGGAACTATTTTTTTTACGAAAGACCATCCCGATATCCTCACGGGGGGAGACTCGTGGAGGGGGCGGGGTCATCCAGCTCCCCGTATGGAGGCATGAGGCATCCACCCACTGCCCCGATTTCAAGAATAAGAGTATTCTTTTTTTTACTTTCACCCATGTCTTTCTCACTTTCACTCTCTTTCCACTCCCACCCCCACCCCCTCTCTCTGTCTCTCTCTTTCCACTCCCACCCCCACCCCCTCTCTCTGTCTCTCTCTCTCCACTCACTGGAACAGCGTTTCCATCTCTGCCTCTCTGGTCTTCTCCAGCCTGATCTGGTCTTCAATCACCTATGGAAAGAAACGAAACAAAGACTCACTAAAACGTACGTTTAACCCTTTTGTAAAAGCCATCTGGGACATAAATGGATGTTGTGAAGATGGGGATTGTTTTGGTATAGTACATGGACGCCGAGGGTGGGGTCTAGCAGTTTGATGGGTAACCAGGACAACAAGGGAAGGCATCCCGATCTAGTGGAGCAGTAATGTGTTGGTTTTTAAACATTGGTTTCGAATAATGTAATACTATTATAATGGACGGATTGCAGGAGTGCGTGTGAGGGCCGTCGTTTAAATACAGGATTGATATCGTTATTGATTTTTCTTTATTTCTTTCGTTTTGAAATGTCCCAGGCCAAGTTCACTCTTTTATTTTCGTACATTGTTAAATTACATTAATCTAAATTCCAAAGTGTTTTTTTGTTTTGCGAGCTTTTCAATACATGTTTTTTGTAATGAGTATAATCTGTCACTAACGATTATATTTAATGTTTTAAATATTTCATTTTTGTGAACAAATTTGTAAATAAGTTAATGTCTTTAATTTTGTTAGAGGTTACTATACTTAATACTACGTTGACCGAACGTTTTCACTGGAACCTCCATTTTCCACAGTCAATGAAAGTTTTCAAACCACGCAATGCCATTCATCTCCAAATCCAAGACAAAGTCGCCATCAAGTTTGACTGTCAACGCCATTCATGCCATACAGCCATAAGAAGCACTGGTGAGATGATTAAAGTCAGTAACAAACAAAGATAATACAATATTTGAATCATAAAATAGAATTGAGGCCTCTTATTAGAGTCAACCTGGCAAAAAGAGTCACATTAAATAAGTGGAAGAAAGAAAGATAAAAGTTTACGCATATAGGGGAAATTCGGACACGTGCACAAATCTTTACCCTTCTTTGTTTCACTTATTTATGGATTGCGCACGGTTTTTGCATGGAATATCTGCTTATGTGTGTACACGGCCTAAATGTAGGTACACACCCTGCAGAGAAGTGCCTGTGTGTTATCGTTTTCTAACCCCCCCCCCCCCCCAAAACAACCTAAATGTAGGTACACACCCTGCAGAGAACAGAGCTGATTCTAGGATTTTGAAAAAGGGGGGGCATTCCCCCCCTATGATTGAAAAAAGGGGGGCAGGTCCCCCCCTAAGAATGAAAAAAGGGGGGACACTTTGCACTGCATTCCGCCACTCTCCATCTTGGACAGCCATGGCCACTTCTTCAGCCAGTCGTCTTGGAACTGGTGTTCCCTTGCACTGGCGCTGTTATCGGGTTGCTTCTCCGAGTTTTTGGATGTAGTCGCCGTTTCTTCAAGCTCTTCTCCACACTCTGACTCATCATGTGGCACAGACTGCTTTTTTTTCACTTTGCCTCCGCGAAAGTCAAAATCAAGGAGCATGGCTACGCGCTTCATTTTGGAAGAATCCAATATGGCGGCTTAAACTCTCGCAAGTTCTCGTCGGTATTCAAGATGAATGAGATGAACGCGATTGACTGGTTGATCAGTTTGTGTAGCCTAGACAACAGGTTTAGCAGACGACGAACGCCATGCCCGCACCGATCGGTGAAAACAGCGGGCTGTTCTGCAAATGTGCGGGAGTCGGCCCGCATTAAGACTCGATTATCGCGGGAAGGAACAGATTTTCGGGGGATTGTACCAATCCCGCGCTCTAGAATCAGCTCTGGAGAAGCGCCCGTGTGTTATCGTTTTCTAAAAAAAAAACCAGACCTAAATTTAGGTACACACTTTGCAGAGAAGTGCCCGTGTTATCGTTTTCTAAAAAAACAAAACCTCTTAAATTTAGGCACATAGCCTGCAGAGAAGCGCCCGTATGTCAACATTAAAAAACAACAACCTCTAAATTTAGGAACACACCCTGCAGAGAAGCGCCCATGTGTTATCGTTTTCTAACCCCAAAAACACCTAAATTTAGGCACACAGCCTGCAGAGAAGCGCACGTGTGTCAACATGAAAAAGAACAACTCTAAATTTAGGAACACAACCTGCAAGAAGCGCCCGTGTGCTATGGCTTTTGTAAAAAAAAACCCACCTAAATTTAGGCACACAGCCTGCAGAGAAGCGCCCGTGAGTTATCGTTTTCTAAAAAACACACACCTAAATTTAGGAACACAGCCTGCAGAGAAGTGCCATGTTATCATTTTCTAAGAAACAAAACCCCTAAATTTAGGTACACAGCCTGCAGAGAAGCACCCATGTGTTATTGTTTTCTAAAAAAAAAACCCCGTAAATGTAGGAACACAGCCTGCAGAGAAGCGGCTGTGTGATATTGGTTTCTATACACATTTTTAAAAACACTTAAATGTAGGAACACAACTTGCAGAGAAGCGCCCATGTGTTATCGTTCTCTAAAAAAAATCCACCTAAATTTAGGTACACACCCTGCAGAGAAGCGCCCATGTGTTATCGTTTTCTATAAAAATATTTTCCTAAATTTAGGAACACAGCCTGCAGAGAAGCGCCCATGTTATCATTTTCTAAGAAACAAAACCCCTAAATTTAGGTACACAGCCTGCAGAGAAGCGCCCATGTGTTATGGTTTTTAAAAAAAAACCACCCATAAATGTAGGAACACAGCCTGCAGAGAAGCCCCCATGTGCTATGATTTTCTGTTTAAAAAAACCCTTCAACTTAGGAACACAGCCTGCTGAAAAGCACCTGAATGTTATCGTTTTCTAAAAAAAAAAACCCACCTATTTTTAGGAACACAACTTGCAGAGAAGTGCCCGTGAGTTATCATTTAAAAAAAACCACCCCACTAAATTTAGGCAGTCTGCAGAGAAGCACCCGTTTGTTAACATATAAAACACACACCAAAATTTAGGAACACTGCCTGCAGAGAAGCGCCCATGTGTGTGTGTGTGTGTGTGTGTGTGCGTGTGCGTGAGTGTGTGTGTTTATTTAAAAATTAAAAAAATGTTTAATGTCCTCCGGCCTGTCATAGGCACATAATATGAGACATTTCTTAAATAAAGATAGTGAGAAATGAAAAGAAGGGGGTGGGGTGGGGTGGGGCAGTGTGTTACGGTTTTCCTTGTAGCACACCCACCTGCTTCATCCACTGTGCGTCGGCCTTGGCCTGCTCTCGGCGGGACGTCTGCAGGGAAATCTCCTCCTTCTGCTTGTGTATCATGTCCTCCAGCAAGCGCCTGTCCAGCTCCTGGGAACAGCACCAAACCACAGCGCACAACATTATGGACCCGCATATTCCTTCTTCCATTTACAGACCTGCTTACTCTACTCTTTTCCAGTAGTTTTCTACTCAATTTGGATCTCTACTACTCTTCAAAATTGAAAATAATGCTCTTTAACCCTTTCACCACCAATGTCACATTTTAGCACCACAATGATTTAGCGCCCATGTCACGAAAAGGCCTCAAACCAGGGTCTGTTATCCAAAGAGCCTATTTTCATAATTTTGGGAGGTAAGGGTAGGCCTTACTTTATACATGTCACAGAGGAATCCCCAGTATTACAGACATTTTTGTTTTCTCTACATAGTTAAGTTTAATGGACATTTTTTGCTGAAAAATGGCTGGCGGCGAAAGGGTTAATTCTTGATTACTACTCATTTTCAGTGAACATTGTTTGATGGCTTAATAAAGAAAACTACACATTTTGCACCAAAACTACTCATTTCAGCTATCCAGACTACTGAAGACTTGTGTAGGGGGTAAACAGGTCTGCATTTAGTATCCACAATCCACTTTTTTGATACTGTTTGGTCGAGGTCCGAAGGTCGCACACAGAACAAAAACAAATCAAAACAACCCTGATCTACTGTGACCCAGCCAGCCAAGACCCGTTCAGCAGAAGCTCGGCATGATGCTGAATCGGCAGGAACTGGAACCCTTTAAAAGAGGATATTTACAATGGTTATTTCTAGCAAGCATACTCTGACAGTTCTGATGCCTGCCTAAATTTAACAGAAAATTCAGATATTGCTGCGACATTTTCTTCCTATATTAATATCAGTCATAATATAAGGTACAGGGGTCTCACTCAGGGGGAAAAAAGTATCGCCTATTAGTCATAAAAATACGGTATTAACAAAAAGAGAGAAGGTGTTGACCGTAGCATCTTGAGCACTGTGTCACCTTTTCGCTGGATATCTTCTTCTTTTGCATTCCCAGGCCGTACGGCCACAACAGTTTCAGTTTTTGTGCCCCCTTTTGTCTGGAATTCTCTCCCTGTCCTGTCTCTGTCACAGGCCAATTCTTGCCGGTTTTCAAAACCCAGCTCAAGACCCATCTGTCTCAGAAAAGCTTTTATTGGACGAATAAGTATTGTGATTGTGATTGATTGTGATTGTGTGATTCCTTTTGTGAGGGGTAATGGTCGACTTATGGCGATTATTTGAGCGCCAGGGGACAGTCAAACCACTAGGGGCTTATCACGCTATATTCGTAGTTGGGCGTAGTGAGAGAGAGAGAGAGAGAGAGAGAGGGTTGGACTCCTCTCCCTATCTCTCTCTCTTTATCCCCAACTAAGAATATAGAGATGAGATGATTAGCCCTACTCGAGCGTTATGCCACCTGGCGGGCAAAAGAGCCAGCTAAGTCGCTCATTGCCTAAACGTGGTACAGTGGAACCTCCCTTATAAGACCTTCAAAAATAATCCAAAATGAGGTCTTATAAGTGAGGGGTCTTATAAGGGAGGTAATTTTAATACTTACAAAGAAGAGCAATGCTTCAAAGAAGTAGTAGGTCTTATGTGGGAGGGAGTCTTATAATGGGAGGTCTTATAAGGGAGGTTCCACTGTACCACCTTCCTTTATTCTGTTTGTGATGATACGTTTAGACGATTGTTACAAAGCTTGGGGGGGGGGGTGAAGTTCAGTTTAATGTCGCGTATCGGCTTTCGCCATGTACGACGGGCTGAACAAACCAACCAGGGTATAAACAAAAATTTATGTTCCTGAATCACTGTCTCAGCCGAAAGGCCGAGAAGCGATCAGATGCAAAGCTTAACTCTCTCTACACAGAGAGAGAGAAAAGTAGAGATTTAACGCCTGCTGGGCCAAAGGGCCATTTGGGGCACTTGGAATTATAAAGATCCTGACCTCTCTCTACACTAATGTACGCTATAGCGTACATTCCGCGCACAAACGTTCCACACTAGGCGGGTTTGCATCATTACATAAAAATTATTAAAAAAATAATGCTTAACTGCACAGTTTTGAAAGTTTGCGGTATTGTTTATAATAATAAAAGCTAGCATATGTTATAATTCCAAAGTAAATTTTTTATTATTAGCAGATTAAAAAAAAAACATAACAAAGACGACGAAGAGAGGGGTAGTGACTCGTTTTCATTCATTGCGGTACTAAAAATAGACTGGAAGTGATTTCATTGTTTGAAAACTATTAAGGGACCGTAGAGGAACACTTCTATACCAGTTTGGGTTGCCAGGCTTCGCGGAGTTGTGAATTGTGAATGGTTAAACGCTATGTACGCTATAGCGTACATTAGTATTGAACGGTTGTAAAGGGAAGCAATCGACCAGTAAAGAGTGAGTTAAAATTTACGTACCAGTTCTTGTTGGATCAGCCTGGACTTGTGCATCATCTGGGTCTTGTGCTGCCGCAGTAACGCCCGCCTGGAAACAGTGCATTGAAACAATAATGATAATAATAATAATAATAATAGTACATTTATATAGCGCTTCACCTCAAATGAGCCCAAAGCGCTTTACAATCAATTATTCATCAACAAGTAGATAACAAAAACAGTATTTAAGAATGACACAAACCAGCAAAAACGCATATAATAGAAAGCAACTCTCTCTCTTCTCTCTCTCTCACACACACACAATCAATCAAAATTTATTGTCTTTAAAAAGATAAAGAAAATCTTTGTCTGGCATGCACATAAAACATAAACATAATAAGAAACATCATTTAGAAACTCTCATCCACAATCAAAATTTATGCCCATTTTTCCTTATATAAATAAATAAATATAATATGAAACTACAATCCAAAATAAACACTACGAAGCACACACACACACACACACACGCAACACCCCCCCCCCCCCCACACACACACAGCTAAAAGTAAGACCAACAGTTTGTGTATGATAACATGACAATATGCATAAAACAAATAAAATGAATAATATCACAAGCAAATGTATAATAAAAGTACATAAAAACAATAGAAGTACATAAAAACACACACATTTATCGACACCGACTCATTATTCATCTTTCGTTCAGTAAGCCATAGCAACTGAGTTGCACGGACCGACCACATACACCAACACACATGCACAAACGTTAGAGGATACACATACAAATACAACTCACACACAACATACGCATACAGACAGACACACACATATGCATACAGACACACACACACACACACACGCTTGCACACATAACCCACAAAACCAAAACACACACAAGCACACACGCATGCATGTACGCACAATTGCATGCTCACACACATGCATGCACAACACACACCACAAAACACAGCACAAACCTATTCAATCTTCCCTCACGTGCACACAACGATAGACAACTGATCAAATATTTAGGGTGCAGCAGGGGGAAACAATGGGGAAAATGAATGCTACTGCACACATCAGGCATGAAAACTAATGTAAAAAAAAAAAAGGACTTTGCCAGCCGATAAATCCTTCCACCCAGATTATTCGCTACTGTCGGAACTTTTGTTGAGAGGGAAGTGAGGGGGGGGGGGGGGGGGGGGGGGGGGGGGGGGGGGGGGGGGGGGGGGGGGGGGGGGGGGGGGGGGGGGGGGGGGGGGGGGGGGGGGGGGGGCAGCCTACGCGGGTTACAACTTCCAACCGAACCCAACATTAACCTCTGCAGAATTTCTGTTGAGTAGGGGATGGGGGCAGAGGAGGTACTCATTTCACAAACTTACAAGTTTGCCTTCAAACACTCGAAAACAACATTCGCGGGCTGCTACGTCTGTCATTTTTACTCATGACCGCAAGCGTACACTCGGCCGATTACGGACCACGCCGTTTCGGAAAATAGTTCCCCCACCTTCTGGAAGTTCTGTGCTTGTAACTTCCTCTAATCTGCCACTCTCTTTGACTCTTGCCTTTTCCCTTTGCTTTCTGTCATCTACTATCTTTCTGAATAATTGTCCCATTCTCCTGACTTTTTGAAAAAAAAAATTCTTCCAAATTGTTTTTCTCCTTTGAGCTCCTCCAAAATCGGAATGTGTCAGCTGTACGCAGCGGGGAGACCACTGAAAACCGGACACATACGTACCTTACCCATAATGGCCATGGAATGCAGAAGAAGAATGCTTCGTTCATCATCAGCCAATCCCAGTCCCCAGACAACATCACACAAGCCCTCACAGTTGGATAACATGACTGAGCAATCCCTCACCCCAGGTCCAGTTTGCGGCGCTGCTCCTCCTTCTGGTGGCGCTCCGTCTCCAGCCTCTCCATCTCCCACTGCTGCCGCAGCAGTAGATCATGCTGCAGCTTCAACTCCTGGGCCTGCAGTGAAATGGACAATATGATCACAACTCCTGTGTCTGCAGCGAAACGGACAATATTATCACAACTGCAGTGTCTGTAGCAAAATACAGACAAATTGATCACTGCTCCTGTGTCTGCAGCGAAACGGACAATATTATCACAACTGCAGTGTCTGTAGCAAAATACAGACAAATTGATCACTGCTCCTGTGTCTGCAGCAAAAAGGACAATATGATCACAACTCCTATGTCTGTAGCAAAATAAAGACAAAATGATCACTGCTCCTGTGTCTGTAGCAAAATAAAGACAAAATGACTACTGCTCCTGTGTCTGTATCAAAATAAAGACAAAATGATCACAGCTCCTGTGCATGTTGCACAATACAAACATGATTATAATAAATTTCTGTGCCTGCAGCAAAAAACAACAACAAATCAAACCACACCCCCCCAAAAAACACCCTTCTTCTTCTTTTTCTTCTTCTGCTTTCCCAGGCCATATGGCCATAATGGGTAAGGTAGGTATGTGTCTGGTTTTCAGTCTCAGGGCTGCGTACAGCAGACACATTGCCATTTCAGAGGAGCTCAAAGGAGAATTATTTGGAAGATTTAAAAAACAAAGACAGGAGAATGGGCCAATAACTTTTTTTTTTAAAGTCAAAAAGATAGTAGATGATAGAAAGCAAAGGGAAAAGGCAGAGTCAAAGAGAGTGGTAGATTAGAGGAAGTTACAAGCACAGAACTTCAAGAAGGTGGGGGAACTATTTTTACGAGATCCCCCGGTATCCCCACGGGGGGAGAGACGTGGAGGGGGCAGGGTCATCCAGCTCCCCGCATGGCGGCACGAGGCATCCACCCACTGCCCCACCAAACAAACATAATTCTGTACCAGTATCAAAAAGGTATATAACGTGAGTGCTTGCAGTTAAAAAGTGAGCGCATTCACATGTTCAGTTCTTCCTCACACTGTCCATTGTCAAATTATTTCTAACTTAAAGGGCCACCCTGACGGATGAGTTTTTGTAAGAAACACTACAGATCACCAGGAAAACACCCTTTACAGAGATTGCAACGCTCACTTTGATCTGGTTTCCTAGAAATTAAACCATCAAATCGGCGATTCCTCCTTGGCAGAGGTGCTGGAGTCAAATTCTTTCACCCAAAGAGAAGACGTGTGCCGCCTCTTTTCTAATGGCCGCCTGCCTTAAGACCAAATCGTTTGCACGAAATTTTCGCAATACACGCCTTCTTTTTTCTTTAAAAAAAAAAATGTTATACAGATTATTTACAGGAGTTTCGCTCACAACAAAGGAAACAGCTCCAATTTGTTTTTTACAGCACTACAAAAAAATAAAACGCTTCAACCACAATGAGTGACCTTCACCCACCCCATCCAAAATGGCTACTCTCTCCGGCTTCTCCGCCAAGGAGGAATCGCCGTTTTGACGGCTTAATTTCTAGGAAACCAGAGCAAAGTGAGTGTTCCAATCCTTGAAAAGGCTGTCTTTCTGGTGATCTCGACATGTTTCTTGCAAAAACTCATCTGTCAGGGTTCACCTTTAATAACACCCCCCCCCCCCCCCCCACTACAACCGTTGCTTACCTCAGCCTCTCTGTCTTTGAGCTCCGTCATCTGTCGCTTGAGGTGCCTTCTCAGTTCGAACTCGTCCTGCAGTTTCTGTTCTTCCCTCTGTCGCTCCGCCTCCAGCGCCGCCTGCCTGTCTTCCTCCATCCTTCTCTCTATCTCCTCCTTCGCTCGCCTCTCCTCTTCCGCTCTCTGGAAGTGTGAAGAGGAAAAATGAGGTCCTTCGGGAAATTGTGTAACAGTGCAATCACAACATATAAAAAAACAATAACTGTATTTTTCTGACTATAGGCGCACTTTACTACATTATTATTAGGTTTTTTTTTTATAGTCACAGAGGCGTCTCTGTGAAATTTGGGTTGTTCCCACCTGGAGAGCGCGTCGCAGCCAGAGGCGCGCCACCACATTTTTTTGTTCTTTGTATGCGATTTTTGTGACTGATGAGGAAGGAAAAGGGTGGGTGGTGGTGGTAAATTTTGACCAAATGACAACTTTTTCGTTGCCACTGGGTTTAACGTGTGCTAAGTGCATGGGCACACGGGACCTTGGTTTATCGTCTCATCTGAAAGACTCCACATTCAGACTGTAAGGCCTAGTGCAAAGTGAGAGGAAAAATCCCCTGTACCCAGGTTCGAACTCAGGATTACTTGACACAAGGCGAACGCGCTACCACTGTGCCACTCTACACTATAAGGCGCACGCCCAAAATTATACACAAAATTCAGATTTTGTTCTTATATTTTTTTAACTATATTATTACTAGTCAGATTGTAAGGCACAGAGGTCTCAGTCTGGGAAAAAGAGTATCGCCCTATAGCTTGAAAAATATGGTATGCAAACTTCTGAAGCATTTATTCTCATTAACCCTTTCACCACCAGCCTATTTTACCCATAAATGTCCATTAAATTTACCTGGGTAGAGAACAAAATCCATCTGCAGTATTGGGGATTCTTCTGAGACATGCAAAATAAGGTCTATCCTTACTTCCCAAAACTAAGACAATAGGGTCTTTGGATAATATGCCTTTTGGTGACATAGGTGTTAAATCAACATGGTGCTAAAATGCGACTTTGGCGGTGAAAGGGTTAAGGGCTGTAAGGGCTCTACAGAACATGCTTACACATGTGAAGAAGAAAACATTAAACAAGAAAACAAACAACCAAAGAGCCATCATGAAGTGACCTTGCATGAAAACACACACACACACACACATACACACAGAGGCATTCACATAGAAACTCTTTCGGAGAAAACATTTCAATTGTCTGCAAAATGTCTGTTTCATGAAAGATTGTGCACATACACGCAGAAACCCAACCATATATTTCTTACTTTATTTGCGGATCGCGGAAGGGATGTGTTTTTGGTATTTGGTATATTCTAGTCACAGAGACTTATCTCTGTGAAAATCGGGCTGCTCTCCCCTGGAGAGTGCGTCGCCGCCTACCTTTGTTTTTGGAGGGGGGGGGGGGGGGGGGGGCAAAGGGTGAGGAGGGTGTGTGGGCACACTTGGAAAACCTAGCTATCAAGTTGGCCATACCAGGCAGCGGGATTTCTCCCTGCTCTTACCGACTTTCAACTGCCGTGGGATTTTTACGTGCGTAAAGCGCACGGGTCAGACTAGCTTCAAGTCCCCATCCGAAGGACTCGACGTTCAGTTTGATTTTCCTGTCAAACTAGAAGGAAAGGACGAGGCCGGGATTCGAACTCGGGTCACTCACGCTGCAGTCACGCATTACACTTGGCAGGCGAACGTCTTAACCACTCTGCCACTTTTCTCCCAGTGCATGGGTTTCCGCGTACAGTATATGTGCACAGGCCTTTGTTCTTGCAAAATTTGTTTATTATAATTAGTCATGTAACTGGTATGTCGATGGCAGTATGATTTTATGTCCAGTATTGTATCTAAGCTTGATTGAGAAGGCGAATGTGGTACATGTTTCTTCTTAGAATGTTCATATTGTAACTATTTTACTCTTGTATGATTGTCAGTGTGTGTGTGTGAGTGTGTGCGTGCGTGTATGTATGTGTGCGTGCGTTCATGTGTGTGTGTGTGTGTGTGTGTGCATGTATGTGTGCCTGTGTGCATGCACGTGTGCGTGTGTAAGGAAGAAAGAGAACGTTACGTGCAAGCATCACATTTATTTTACTTTCTAATGATTCATTATTTGTTTGCCTTTAATTTTCTTGTCATCAATGTAAAGCGTCGATCGCTCAGACAATTTCCTGTCAATTAAGAGTGCAGATGCGTCATGCTGCTGTTATGCGCCTAACTAAAAAATAGTTAAAAAGGCAGGAGAATGGACCGGTAAGGCAGAAAGACAGTAGATGACAGTAAGTAAAGGGAATCAAAGAGAGTGACATATCAGAGGAAGTTACAAGCACAGAACTTCCAGAAGGTGGGGGAACTACAGTGGAACCTCCCTTATAAGACCTTCAAAAATCATCCAAAATGAGGTCTTATAAGGGAGGGGTCTGATAAGGGAGGTAATTTGAATACTTGCAAAGAAGGGCAATGTCTCAGAGAAGCAGGTCTTAATTAGGCGTTACACTACTCCTTGCTGAGACGAAAGGGCGATAATTTTAGGGCCGAACTGCCGATGCCCCCTGGTGACAAGTCAGGAGCAGATAATCTTCTGTGGCTACATACCACTAGTTCCTGACAGGCAAGGGCGATAATCTTAAGTAGGTGGCGTTCGTATTTGAGGTCGCGAGACAGGGGCAGATAATTTTCGGTATAAAACCTCATTGGGAGGGAGTCTTATAATGGGAGGTCTTATAAGGGAGGTTCCACTGTATTATTATTATACTGTGGACTCACCAGCCTGGTTTCCTCCTGCTGCTGCGGCCAGTGGCCCACCACGTGGTCTTTCATCAGCTCCGACTGGATCTGAAAAACGCAACCACCATTTGACTACAGTTGATGGTGACAGCAACGAAAACCAATGAACACGATGGCAAAGACATATAAATGTACTCCCAGTTGAACCCAAAAAAACAACAACACCCAATGAAACAACTAAACAAAATCAAACTCACTTGAGGTATACTTATATAGCTTACCATCTGAATAAAATTATATTGCGGGTCCCATCCTTCAGGTTACAGATCCGTTTACTCCTATTTCGCAAATTTGTCATTTCTGAGAAGAGAAAAAATATTGAAAAAAAAAAAGTAATCCAAAGCGTGGCCGATTCTTTTTCTTCACACTAATGTCCTTCAAGCAGTAGACACAGAACACATGCTCGTCACCTAGCGCCAAACGTCGTATTCCTGGAGTTTTGAGGCAACTTTCCCGGAATTTCTGTGCCACTTTCGGTGTCTTTCCATCAGATTTTGGATCATTTGATCTAGAACTCTCACCATGCGGTCGCTTTGACGCCATCTTGAAACAGAATGAAAAGAAATTGACGCCCGTTGTATGCTGGGAACCGGAACTTTTTACCGCATTGTTTCAAAAGCATCGCTTGCCGACGCAACTGTAGTGGTGTTGGTTTTTTTCCGTATTTTTTTCCCAGTCGCCGTAATTATCGTAACTGGACTTTTTTTCTCTCTCGTAAAAATTACGGCAAAATCGTAAAGGTAAACAAACAGGTCTGAGGTTATCAGAAACAATTCTGCAAAGTTTCATGTTTTTGACCCTATTCAATGTTAGTAAACAAAAAAACAAAAAACTTTGTTCTTACTATATTAGCAGTCAAATTATAAGGCGCAGCTGTCTCACTGAGAAAAAAGTACTAACTTATAGTCCGAAAAATATGGAACTACTTACTGCCTGTACTGTTGCTGCTACTAGTCTCCAATCACAGTTTTTACTTTTTTGATAAACGCTTTGTCAGTTCATACAAATGTATACTTCATATAAGACTAAAAACAAACAAACCTCAATAAATTGATAAAAAAGTCAATGAAAAATATAAAAGACTTTCAAGTTTAAACATGACAAAACACACACACACACTCACTCACGCATTTTATTTATTTATTAAGAAATTTTCTTGAATGCTTCTTTAATGCATAAACACACACGCGCACATTTACATTCTTGAATAATTTTTTTTTACCTTTCTTATATCAGGGTTGTTTTTCTGGAAATGCTCATACAACTTTTCTTCAGCAACCTGAAAACCAAGAAGAAAGATTGAACATAAACTAAACACAACAGAACCTCCCTAATAAGACCTCCCCTATCAAAACTTCCTCTAAGGCGTGACCAAAACAAAATGTTCACCAATTTTTTGCCCCGTCACATCCGCACTACTGTGAGTGTCTCCCTTCCTATTAAGACCTTTATTTGGCTGATTTTTCAAGGTCTTAAAGACCCACTGACCCACCACGATTAAGTCCCTTGTTTTTTTGGGGGGTAGCTGTGACCCACATACAAATTCCCAACTTCAAATTAAAGCTTCTCTTTAAAAGAATGTTTCGTTTTGAATTTGGGGGCGCTTGTATGGGAGTCAAACCTGGTCAAAACAAGATTTCTTACCAGCTATAAGAGGGAAAACACGTGATTTTGACATGTGATCTGGTGGGTCTTTAACAGGGAGGTCCCACTGTAATAAACAAAAATGTATTGGCAAAACCCATATTTTTGCCCGTAGGAAAAGATAATCTACTGATGAAAGAAGCATCCCGTCTTGCTCTTTCCTGACACCAAATTATCTCCCTCATGGTCATAAATGTGGATATTATATGTATTAATGTCATCCACTGTTCATGTACAGTCCTTTCTTTTGGTGTCCTACACTTTTTGTAACGTGTAATTAAAATATGTTTTATAAAAACTATAACAATCAGTAGGTAACTGTGTTGATAATTGTGACCCAGCACCACGAAAGGGACATTAAGTCGCTGGGCTAGTTTCTCACAACAGGCTAGCAAAGTCAAAAATCAATTTTTTGGGTCAATTTTGAGTTATGGGTATTTTTGTGTTCTCTAACATCTTATCTTTCATATTTATAAAGGATAATCTTTAATATTGTCTCTAAATGGTCTAAGTATTTTAAAAGGAATAGGTCAATGCATTTTCTACAGCTAGGCTATACTTAAAAACTGTGCTTTCTCAAAATGGCCAACGCTCACCCTACTAACTTTAAATGCTCATAACTCAGGAACAGAAAAAGATACAAGAATGGTTCTTGTATTATTAGAAAGAAAATTGTCTGAAGTTTTCAAATGTATAATTTTCTCAGAATGGTCAGTTTGACAATAATGTCCCTTTTTACATAAATGAGCAAATGTATCTGATTTTTAAAAAATTCAAAAGGCAAATAGTTTGATTACCATTAGGGCACACACACATTAGACGCGAAAACCTCATGCGCTTATCCGTAAATAAGTGAAAGAAAAGAAGGACAAAATAATCGCATGGGTTTCTGTGTTTGTGGATTTTTCCAAATTCGATTTATCAGCATTATTAACCCTTTCACCGCCAATGTCGCATTTATGCACCACATTTAACACCCATGTCACTAAATGGCATCAAATCAAGGCCTGTTACCTGAAGACCCTATTTTTTTAATTTCGGGAGGTAAGGATAGGCCTAATGTTATACATGTCACAGAGGAATTCCCAATACTGCAGATAATTTTTTATTTCTACCCTGTTCAGTTTAATGGTGTTTTTTGGCAACAACAAAAAAAAGGCTGGCGGCGAAAGGGCTAAAACTGATTCCAGCCACACTCTCCAGTCTACTGTGAACTTTATTGAAGCTCCCAAAATTGGTTTTGTTTTAAAATAAATTCAAACCCCATGTTTAAAGCGTATCGGAGCATGAAATACTCATCCTTTAGTACCAGTACAGACAAACCTCTATTTCAAGACTTCCAAAATGTCCGGAAAAATCGGTCGTAAATTGGAGGGGTCGTATGACGGAGGTTTTCACTGGCAGCCGTAGAAAGAAAAAGTTCAGCACAGTTCATACTCTCTTCTTCATGCACACATACAATGACATATTAAAACTGGATTTGGGTCTTTCCAACTCCATAGGATTGTGCAATCGATGTATTACAGTTTCACTTCGCCGACTTCTGTTAATCACCTCCACTCTCGTCCAAAGTCAGTGATTTTCTTTTTCAAAGTCAGTGGTTTTCGTGCTTTTCCTACGCTTTCCGCCATCTTTTCTACAACAAGGGAAGCGACTCCGCTTTCAGGCCCTTGACCGTGGTTGTTTCCCTTTGCTCGAAGTCTATGCAGACAACAACGGTCGTAAAAACCAACAAAATGGCGGTCGTAAGTCGCGTTTTAGAGGAAGTCGTTTAAGAGAGGTCGTTTACATAGTAAAATGCATCCGTGCCAACAAATCCGGTCTCAAATGAGAGGTGGTCGTTTAACAGAGGGTCGTAAAATAGGGGTTTGTCTGTATTTCTATTTTTGTCTTCTGGCGTGTGCATGTGCAGTGAAGTAAGCTAACCAAAGATATTCTAGGGGAAGATAAGCATCCGGTCTCTTTTCCCTATATGAGTAGTGAGGACAGAAACACTGGTTATGTCCCTTTTAAACAGGACACATTTTGCACGTCGACAGGCCAGTTGAATTCTCCGTTCCAGTTCCAGTCTGAGTTTTTGGATAGCCTCCACTGTGAAAATGTACTGTCGCCACTAACGATAACTCTATCAGCCCGGTTCGCCGAGCTCTTTTAAGTAGTCCATCTTACCCTTTTAGAATATCTTTGGGCTAACTCTTTTAATACAGTGGAAATCGTCCAAGTCAAATTTGAAAATAATTACATGTAAATTTAATGTTAAGACAGCCAATGTTTAGAGATAAAAGGATTTTTTATCATAAGGATGGCTAAACTGGGACTAAAAACTTATTATGACTCATGAGTTATGCAGTGTGTTTGAGTAGCGGTAATCCGTTTTTGAGTTAGCAGGATTCCACTGTGCTTTTTTAATTTATTACCTTTGTCAAATTTCGGACTGAAAATTTTATCTGCTGTGGCTTAAATATGAATAAACACTTGACATTCTGTACATTTTAGCAATGTGGCATGTAATAAATGATATATAAATGTGTGTTTCGTTGTCAGAATTTTATGGTTTATTTAGTTTTCAAAGTCTTAGCTCACTATATTGCTATGCCCTAATGTAATTTCTGATTACATTTAAATGAAAAACATGCATTTTAAACTTTTAAAAAAAAGAAGCGTGTGTCAAGTCAAGTCAAGTCAAGTCAAAATTATCTTTAATGACGATAAAAGAGTAAGCTACAAGCTTTTTTTCATCCTGTCGTCATGAAAAGAAAAAACATACTGAAAGTGTGTGTGTGTGTGCGTTTTTGTTGTTGTAAGGTTTAATTAATTATTTTTGTAACAGACATTTTATTTTATTTGTGTATTGCGATCTACGGTGGAGTACAGTGAACGAAAATAGTAGTCATTTTTAGGCGGAAGTATTTAACGTGAATCATGACTCACAGACATCATCACAAACATATCGTATTAAGGTCATATCGTATGCAGTGTGGCATTCTCAAAATGGATTTGTTCTCAACATGTCTGCGCATGTGCGAAGAGTTGGGGATAGACTTAGGGATAGTGTTAGGGATAAGCTTAGGATTAGGGTTAGGAATAGGGTTAGGGTCAATTTAATGTCAAATATACAAAAGATAAAATTTGATGGTACGTCATGATCGATTTCGCACATGCGCAGATATGTTGAGAACAAATCCATTTTGAGAATGCCACACTGAAAAACGTGTCTCAAGATTTTAAAGGGGTCATCTGGGTATTTTAAGGAGTGTCTCTTTAGAGTTTTGAAATGTTTTGTTTGTTGAAACACTGTGCTTCAGTTCAAAATTTGCTACCTTTAGTGACGGCACTGATCTAAAAACTCAGCCTTTCCAATGGCAGTTTTGAGCGTCATAGACGCATAAACGCCTGTCAAAATGAACACTGTCTCATTCAATTATTGTCCCCTACTGCAGGCTATAATGTCAACCAAAGGTAGAAGTCAAATTTTGAGTCAAGCTGGGGCAGTGGGTGGATGACTCGTGCCTCCATACAGGGAGCTGGATGACCCCGCCCCCTCCACGGGTCTCTCCCCGTGGGGGGTACCGGGGAGGTCTTTCGTAAAAATAGTTCCCCCACCTTCATGTGTAACTTCCTCTACTCTGCCACTCTCTTTGACTCTACCTTTTCCCTTTGCTTTGCATCATCTACTATCTTTCTCCTGTCTTTAACAACAACAAAAAATCTTCCAAATAACTTTTTTCCTTTCAGCTCCTCCGAAATTGGAATGTGTCGGCTGTACGAGGCAAAAACCAGTGAAAACTAAAAACCAGACACATTCGTACCTTATCCATTATGGCCATATAGCCTGGGAAGGCAGAAGAACAATACAGTGGAACCTCCCTTAGAGGACCTTCAAAAATCATCCAAAATGAGGTCTTATAAGGGAGGTCATTATAATACTGATAAAGAAGGGCAATGTCTCAGAGAAGTAGGTCTTATATGGGAGGGAGTCTTATAATGGAGGTTCCACTGTAGTAAAGGGCCATAACCCATTGATCTAAAGATCACAGTAAACGCCTCACCTGTTTTCTCTTCTCTTCCCTCGCACTCTTCAGGTCTTCTGCCCGATCCTTCAGCTCCTCGATGCGTTCGTAGTTCATTCTGGACATGCCTTTCAGCTCCGCCTGTGTGTGTGTGTGTGTGTGTGTGTGTGTGTGTGTGTGTGTGTGTGTGTGTGTGTGTGTGTGTGTTTGACAGAGTAACATAATGTGTAAATGAGAGACTCAAAGACTCAAAGATATTGAACATAGCAAAACCCGTGCTCCGCTCGGGATGTCATGACAGCAATTGTAAGCTCCGCACAGACTTGGGTTTTGTCACTTTGAGAAAAGTAGGGACCTAATGCCCTAAATGTTGTGAAAAGTGGGAGGAGCATTTATTTTACTTTATAGTATGTTAGACACACACACGCACTGTAGTAGACAGCACACACTTCATCATTGCTTGCTCGGGTTCCTGTCAATTCATGAGCGCAGATGCGCTATTCTCCGTTATGGTTAGACCAAACACAAAACTTCCAGAAGGTAGAGGAACTATTTGTACAAAAGCCCTACTCGCCTCCCTCTTCTCCTTCCTAGCTTCGCTTGGGGTTTCCCCATTCCTGCTTTCCCCCTCCCTCCGCCCACCCCCAGCTTTCCCCCTCACTGGGCTGCTCCTCTTTTAAAAAAAATTAAAAAATGAAGAAAAGAGACCAAAGAATATGTGGTGGTGCCCCCTCCTTTCCACCCACTCCCCTCTAAAAAAAATGATGACCCCCCCCCAAAAAAAACCCCACAACAACCCAAAATTGTGGCGAGGGGCAGACTCGAACCCGCGACCTACGGATTTGTGATGACATGTCCTACCTATCGAGCTATTAAGGCTTCATCAAAAGTCGATGTAAAAATGTTATTATAAGAGGAAGAAGGGAAAGCAGTCAGTCAGACAAGATGACACAGCTTCGAAATAATGCCAATTGACATGCGGAAAACATTTTGCCTTCAAAATCAACTTTCAAAAGCAAATTTGTTAATCCGACATAGCGGAATAAATAGACGAAGCGCGTATCTTGACCCGCATCGCGAGCGAAAGTCCGACATTTACGCGGTACTCGAGTTTTTAGGGGTCCCTCCATGGATCCTTAGCGCATTATATTATAGATATATAACGGTACCAGTACCTCAAACTGCCTTGATTCGTCTGACAAAAGCAACTTCAGTCTCTCCTGCCGTCTCTTCAAGTTAATGGCCTTCAGGTCTCTCTCACATGATTGGTGGAATGTGTCCATGCTGAAAGTAGAAACCAATCAAAGACAACGTCTCATCTTATACAACATACTACATGATTGGTAAAACATGTCCGTGCTTTAAAAAAACTATCAAGAACATCTTTTGTTAAGAGATTTTTGACATGACTGGTTGACTATGTCCTGAATAGAAACCAATTAAAGAAAACAAAACTAATTATAGTGCATCCCATGAATACTAGAATGTACCCATGCTTTGTAGACCAATCGTTATTACAATTTATCACATAATTAATTAATAATGAAATGGACAATAAAACAATGCTTTATCAAAAAAATGATAATCACTGGAATGAAACATGCTGAACGAAACAATTACAGTTTGCCTTATGTTTTGAGCATGCATCACCATGATAAACAAACACAGAAACTTAGTAATTATACATCTGTATCTAGATAAACAAAAAGACAAACATCAAACTCATATTGTTAAACATACAACACAACAACAAAATATTGATGTAAATTGATGCATACATTCAAGCTCAATGTACAGTGGAACCTCCCTTATAAGACTCCCTCCCACATAAGACCTACTTCTCTGAGACATTGCCCTTCTTTGTAAGTATTAAAATTGCCTCCCTTATAAGACCCCTCCCTTATAAGACCTAATTCTGGATGATTTTGGAAGGTCTTATAAGGGAGGTTCCACTGTATATAATGCAATAATATATGACTGACACAGAAAGACAACCAAAAACATCACTTAATTACAAACATATCTACTTCTTCTTCTTCTGCATTCCCAAGCCATATGGCCATAATGGGTGAGGTACGTATGTGTCTGGTCTCCAGTTTTCCTAGGTCTCCTCGCTGCATTCTGATTTGGCAGGAGCTCAAAGAAGAAAATTACTTGGAAAATATTTTGGAGAGAAAAAAGGCAGGAGAATGGGCAGATAAGTTAAGTCAGAAAAATAGTAGACGATAGCAAGAAAGGGAAAAGGCTGAGTAAAAGCAAAGACTCTAAAAGGGTAAGATGGGCTACTTAAGAGTTAGGGCGAGCCGGTGTGGCGGTGTATTTTTACCTCTGTGAGATAAGTAGTCCTAGCTGGAAGTAGTCCTAGTGTAGCCAATCAGAATCGTTTGTTTGTCCGCCATTGTGAATTTTACGAAACTAAGTGCATGGCTTTGTACATCGATTTCTCGGCAAATATGTAGATTTACACCCTCCTGCTCTATTTCTTGGTTCTTTCCGTGGTTAGGGATAGGGTTAGGGTTAGGGTTAGGGATAGGGTTAGGGTTAGATGGGTACAGTTCGCATGCGAGAGGTAGATATTTAATGACAGGTACTTATTTATCATGACACCGGGCTGATAGAGTTATCGTTAGTGGGGTAGTTAACACCATTCACAGTGGCGGCTATCCAAAGACTCAGACTGGAATTTGAACGGAGAATTCAACTGGCCTATCGACGTGTTTTTAACCTAAATGTGTCACGCTTAAAAGGGACATAACCAGTGTTTCTGTCCTCACTACTCATATAGGGAAAAGGGACCGGATGTTAGTCTTTTCTTTTCAGTGTCTTTGGTAAAAGAGAGTGATCAATGAATCAGAGGAAGTTACAAGCACAGAACTTTCAGAATGTGTGGGGAACTATTTGTACTGAAAGGACACCCCGTGGGGATAGTATACCGGGAGGTCTTTTGCATAAATAGTTCCCCCACCTTCTGGAAGTTCTGTGCTTGTAACTTCCTCTAATCTGTCACTCTCTTTGACTCTGCCTTCTCCCTTTGCTTACTGTCATCTACTATCTTTCTGCCTTACCAGTCCATTCTCCTGCCTTTTTTCACGAAACACTTTCAAAAACATTTCCTCCAGCCGAAGTCGGACTTGCTGGGCCTGTTTCTTAGCTAGGCGCGTAACAGCAGCATGACGCATCTACGCTCATAATATATACAAAGATCCATGTTCAATTACCATTTGTTTTTATAAGCCTTCCCAGAACCCCATTCAGTCTGCTTGGCTGCCAACACGTTGTTTTTGTGGAAGTAATCTGATGTTTCGGCCCATTTTTGTCGGAAGTCGTTCTCGTGGTTGCGTTGGCGAACGATGGCTCGCTCATACTGGCTCTTTCTGCCCGTCCAGTAGCTCGGCATCGTGGGAAGAGCCATCGTTCAATTATGGCACCAATCTGAAAATACAGTTCTTTGTTTTTTAACTCTTCTAGCACCATGGGTGAATACATTTGCCCAAGACTATCACTCTACACTCCCACCAAATGCAAAGACATTCACTGCCAAGCACCCTGCCATGTGTTTGTTTGTTTTTAGAGCTTTTTGTCACGGTTTCTGCCGTCAAAGCAAATGCATACATGTGCATTAAAAAAAACCTAGTTACTTCCCTCTTGTCGGTTGAAATGCAACGGACAACCAAGAATGTAAAAATATATGTATTGTAACGCTAGAAGAGTTACAATTAAAAAAAGTAAACCATTATGTCGTCGCTGTCCGACGCTAACCGTGTATCTACAACATTTGACAAAAATAGTTTTTTACTGAAACTCCTTCCAGTGACCTCACGCAGGTCTTCTATAAATATCTTGTGTCTGCGACCAATGAAAATGCTCAAATTTGTCACATGATACCACGGAAATAATCGTGTATGTGGCGGGTTGTTGCTGGTTTTGACGCGATAAGCGTGTAACTGGTCACGCTAATCGTGTAACTGCTGGCAGCTGTCGTATCTCCCATTGTGAGAACAATGCACTAACTTTGTGACTAACCGTGCAACTGAATTATCACAAAATGTTTTGGTGTTAATGCAACTTTTATTGTGTCACATGTTTACTCATCGGTAAAGAAGAAGGGTCAAGCGTATATCAAATGGGGATTGACTTTGTAGCAGGCGACAATGTTTTTTGATGCTCCTGTAAAATCACTGATTATTGTAAATACACGGTTAGCGTCGGACAGCGACGATGTATATATAAGTGTAATTTTAGAAAAAAACCAAAAACAAAATTGTCATGTAATGATGTATGTTACTTGTTAGCTAGTAAGCTACACAACTATCTAACAGCAGTTTTCAACAGCTACTAAGGCAGGTGTGTGTGTGTGTGTGTGTGTGTGTGTGTGTGTGAGAGAGAGAGAGAGAGAGAGAGAGAGAGAGAGAGAGAGAGAGAGAGAGAGAGACAGAGAGAGAGAGAGAGAGAGAGAGAGAGAGAGAGAGAGAGAGAGAGAGAGAGAGAGAGAGAGAGAGAGAGAGTGTTCAAATGCTTCTTCTTCTTCTTCGCCTTAGGCAGCCAGCTTCATCACGTTGAAGATTCTGCTGCACTTTAGGGGGTAGTAAGTACTAGTACGAAAAAGAAAGAATTCAAGCTTGAAATTGAAAGCTTGTTTCATTGTATGTTGTTTTTCGTACTTTGAAAAATAATAAAAAATGCGTTTCCTTATAATCTAAAAGCAAATATCAGGCTAAAAGCCTATATGCCATATTATTTTTCATATATGATATGATATGATTATGATAGGTTCCTGTCACTGCATGTCTGTCACTGTGATGTGTCAGTGCTATCTTGATCTTCTCTCGTTTCAACGTCGATGTTTGCATTATTTACAAACATCTACATAACCTTCTTCTTGTGTAACAGGAATATTTCATATCTACAGTCATTCTGGAACTTACATGAATGAGCTGACGAACTAAATTGTCTTTGAAGTCGATCAGTTTCACATACCGTATCGGTTTTAATCTTGATTAGACGTAAAGCTTTGCTTGTCGCGAATGTCAACAAAATGGCCGACTACGTCTAAAGCTAACGTTCTAAATTGTTTTACTTTTTACATTTTTCTTCGGCTTTCAACCACTGTAGCTACTGTTGGAGTCAACTGAGATGAAATGTAGTATGAACGAGACGTTTTTGTATGTTATTGTTCTAAATCAACCTCACAGAAGTACAGAAAACCCTTATCTTTAAAATAAAGTCTTTTTACACTATTTCATACAAAACAATCTTTACAAAATAATCCACTATCACTTTCCAGAAGGCCACAAATCAGATGAGCTGTGGCAAGGCCCCTGGAAAGGATGGTATACTTGCAGAGGTATACAAGGCACTCAGTGAAGACAGTCTCGAGGCATTCCACAATGTCTTAACCAGTATTTGGAAAGTGGAAGAAATGCCAGCCGACTTTCGTGATGCCACTATAGTTGGCTTTGTACAAGAACAAAGGCTCTAAAGCAGACTGCGGAAATTTCCGGGGTGCATGAGTATATCCCTCCTCTCCATTGCCGGGAAAATCCTCACACGAGTCATCCTGAACAGACTGATTTCTATGGTCTCAGAGGAAAACCTTCCAGAGTCACAGTGTGGTTTACGCCCTGACCGTAGCACAGTCGACATGATATCTTAATCTTTGCAGTGAGACAGGTTCAGGAAAAGTGCCTTGAGCAGAACATTGACCTGCTTCTTCGCCTCAGGCAGCCAACCATCAGGCTGAATATTCTGCTGCATTTTGGGGATAGTAAGAAGACAAGAAACTAGAAAGCTGAGGTGATAGAAGTAGCCCAATGAAAAGGGGGGGGGGGGAGTGGACCGTAGCCTTTATTTCGTATATAGTGTCTGCCCAGTGGGCAAGACCAATCCGGCTACCGTAGCGGCCCCCCCGGGGGCGAACCCCTCCCTCTTTGCTGTCTTCATCGACCTAACAAAGGCATTCGACACAGTCAACAGGGATGCACTGTAGATTATCCTGAAGACACTCGGCTGTCCACCTAAGTTCACTAAGCTGATACAGCTGTTCCATGACAGCATGACAGAAGTATGTCAAACGGTGAAACATCTGAGAGTTTGGACATCTCCAGTGGAGTGAAACAAGGATGTGTACTTGCTCCTGGGCTTTTCAACTTCTTCTTCACCCAAGTACTGCTTCATGCGTCAGAGACCTTGATCTTGGCACTACATTAGATACCGTCTGGATGGCTCAAGACTCAAGACTACTTTATTATCTCATGAGATCTGAGGCGCCTCACAGCAAAAACAAAGACCTTGGAGAAGTGCATAAATCCATCGAGACATTTGCGGTGGGGAGGGGGGGACTGGGATTGGCTGATGATGAACGAAGCAATCTTCTTCTTCTTCTGCATTCCCAGGCCATTTGGCCATTATGGGTAAGGTATGTATGTGTCCGGTTTTCAGTTTCAGTGGTCTCCCCGCTGCGTACAGCTGACACATTCCGATTTTGGAGGAGCTCAAAGGAGAAAAATTATTTGGAAGATTTTTTTTTTTTTCAAAAAGTCAGGAGAATGGGACAATTATTCAGAAAGATAGTAGATGACAGAAAGCAAAGGGAAAAGGCAAGAGTCAAAGAGAGTGGCAGATTAGAGGAAGTTACAAGCACAGAACTTCCAGAAGGTGGGGGAACTATTTTCCGAAACGGCGTGGTCCGTAATCGGCCGAGTGTACGCTTGCGGACATGAGTAAAAATCTTAGCCTCCATCCTGTTTGCACACTTTGGGTGATACATTTCCACAGACATTTTGAAGTGATTTCACGCAGTGGCTCACGAGATAGAGGATTAAGAAAAACTGGAGGGAATGTCTGTCACTTGGCGACACTCCTGGGGATAACGCATAAATTTCTTCTACTCTTCAAAAAGTGTGAAGTGATTGCATCCAGTGGTTCACGAGATACGTGGATGAAGAAAATCAATGGGAAGTCTGCCGCTCAGCAACATCCCTGCCTGGCATAATTTATGCACCAGTGTCTTCTATCCTTGGTATTATATTACGCCCGCATAAAAAATTCAGTTTGAAGCGCTTGATTTCGTGCAGCAGTTTGCAAGATTTCCTTGGGACAGACAGACACATAAACCCAAACAGACCGTGACAAACTTATACTCCTCAACAACAAAGACCACTCTCGAACAAACAAACAAGCAAATCAGCCACAAAAATAATACATTTCAAAATAAAATAAAATAATCGTACCTTGGTCTTGCAGCTTCTTTGCGACGCAAGTTTATCACTTATCAATAATCCAATAATCATTTTCCAATCACACACACAGAGTTTTAAATGCACAAGATCTACGACTCCTAAATTAATGCTGCAAAGCAACTGACATTTTATCACATCATAAATGAAACAAAAAAATACAACAAAGCCCATTTCAACTCAAACTGTTTAATTACAGCAGCATGAAATAACATGAAATAGAAAAATGAAATAATCTACAAACTGTTTAATCACAGCACCATGAAATCACATGAAATGAAAAATGAAATGATCTACAAACCGTTTTTAAGATTAAGATTAAAATTATAGCCCCGTCGACAGCTAAGGCCATGTCAGGGCTGTCACCACGTTACATCGCACCACGTTACATATCACCACGTATTAAAAAGGGATAAACACACAAAGTAAAACGAGATCAGTTTTTGGGTTAAAATACTTCTGTTAAAAACCCATTAATCAATCACAAACTTAGCAAGTAAAGATTAAGATTAAAATAATAGCCCCGTTGACAGCAAAGGCCATGTCAGGGCTGGCACCACGTTGAATCACACCACGTTAAATCTCACCACGTATTAAAAAAGAATAAAAACAAGATAAAACAGGATTAACTGCGTTACATCTCACCACGTATTAAAAAGGGATAAAAACACAAGATAAAACAAGATCAAAGTTTTTTTGTTAAAATACTTTTGTTAAAACCATTAATCAATCACAAACTTAGCAAGTAAAAACATGAAACGTCTAGAGTTGGTAAAAATACCACAGTAAATTACATCAAGTGAAATATATTAATCAGCTAAGCAATGTTATTAGTTATGTAAGGTCTTCTCATGTACCATCACATACGCTAATTACCATCACATACGCTAATTATACAAAAAAGAAATGTTTGGGAAAAGCAGTTTCCTAATCTTGGGGATAGCCCCCTTTGCTGCTTCGTTGACCTTTTTGTTGACCTTGGCATTCATGGAAGGAGTTTCATCGGGCACTGCCTTTCCTGCCACGCCAACAAGTCGTACTTTCAGACAGGCCATACTCTTCAGTACGGCAGTCTGGCGCCAAGTTTAACCGAGTAATGAGTAAGGCAATCGTTGCCTCTCTTCTCACGATTTTGTTCACTAATAGGGCGCCCTCGTTTATTAGGCGCATAGGTCGAAATTGGAGAAAACAATTTCGCCTTATAGTCCGAAAATTACGGTACTTGAATAGTAATGCGTGGAAGAGTATAAGTATTTCTCTAATTTGCATTCATTGTAGGCCTATATTTTTTCTGTTTTCAGAAATGGCAACTGTTTCGACAGCGACTGTTTCGACAAGATGCCCAGAGTGTTTGGAACTTTTCACCGAGCCTAACATACTTCCCTGCTGACATATTATCTGTAGAAAATGTGTATTAAACTCTGTTGATAAGTCAGGTGTTGTTGGAGCGAACTGCACACACTGTGGACACCCCATACCCACTGTTGAAGTGGAAGATGTTTCAACTTTTGTTGAGAGCCTACCCACAGACTATGGGATGGATTCCTACACACAAGCCGAGACAAGACTGCCCAGCAGTTCATCATACAATGTCTGTGAAGCAAACCCTTGCATATATTGCTACAATTGTCAGATTAAATTGTGCACCAACTGTAGGGTGGTGCATTAAGATTACGATTAAAATTATAGCCCCGTCGACAGCAAAGGCCATGTCAGGGCTGTCACCACGTTACATCTCACCAAGTTAAATCTTATTACGTATTAAAAAGGGATAAATGTTTGGGAATTGTGGTATTAAGATTTTAGTTAAGCGCGCGAAGCGCGAGGGTCACGTGATGGCTGGGCAGACGAAGATCCGCCATCTTGACAACATGCACATCATGATCTAAATAAAGAGGTAAACACGACTATTCGGTATCATTGTGTATATTGAGTGCATGAACTTGGTGTCAGAAGTGGTGCTACAAGTACCCCGACGTATCTATGGCAGGAATCAAGCCTCCCAAGGCGTTTTCGTTTAGGCCAGAGGAATGGGCCACATGGATCAACGAATTTCGTCGTTACAGGAATGCCTCCAAATTATCCAAAGAAGAAGGGGAGCTACACCTTGCTCTACATTATGGGCAGGGATGCCGAGAAAATATTCCAGACGTTCAACTTTGTTGAGAGAACTGTAGGAGAAGGTGCACAAGCGAGGCAAGTGCAGGAAAAAGATACTGACTTTGAGACGTTGATACAGAAGTTTGACTCCTACTTCATCATCAAAAGGAACATCATACACAAACGTACGAAGTTTCAAGAACGAAAACAGAAGGAAGGAGAAACAGTAGAATAATTCTACAGGGAGTTGTGAGATCTGGCTGTGCATTGTGAGTACAAAGTCACGGAAGATCAGGTGAGGGACCGATTTGTAGTTGGCCTGTCGGACATTAATCTAAAAGAAAGACTGCAGTTGAACTATGATTTGACGTTGTCCAAAGCTCTTGAAATTGCACGTCAGCACGAACAGATACAGAGACAAATGAGAGAACAGCAAAGTGAAGTTCAAGTAGATGAAGCAAGAAGGGAGGAAACAGCTTACGGTGCTGGACCTGCTCGGGGGAGAGGTTTAGAACGAGGCGCCTTCAGTCGCAGAAGTAGAGGACAGACATCGTCTTACCGGGTTTCATATCGCCAAGAACAGTGTGGAAAGTGCGGTTACAGCCATGGCAGTGGAAGATGTCCAGCACAGGGTCAGACTTGCAGAAAATGCCTGAAAAGGAACCACTTCAAAAAGATGTGTCGCACACAAATGCGTGAAGTTCAAGAAGATGAAGAGTTTGTCTTAGATTCTGTCATAGACAAGGACAAACAAGAGGCACCGTGGACAGTGGATTTAAAAATTAGAAACACCAACGCTAGGTTCAAGATTGACTCAGGGGCAGATGTTTCCATCATGTCCTACCACACGTTCAAAAACCTAAAAAGTAAGCCTCGACTCAGAATGTCACCTGCAGTACTGACTTCACCAGGAGGGAAGTTGACAGTTTGTGGAGAGTTCCATGCACAGACTTTGTACAAAGATGCACTGTACAAGTTTCGTGTGGTGGTAGCTACATCTGGGAGTAACCTACTCAGCAGGAGTGCTTCAGTGAAGATGGCACTCATCCAGCGAGTAGAAGAGGTTCACAGAAATGTATTTGGAGCATCAGGACTCCTTCAGACAGAGCCAGTGGCGATAGAACTCAAAGAAGGTGCTACACCATACTGCGTCACCACGCCACGCAGGGTGCCGTTTCCTCTTCAAAAGAAAGTAGAGGTAGAACTCCGACGCATGGAGGACGCCGGGATCATCGAGGAGATAAAAGAACCAACCTCATGGTGCGCTCCCATGGTGCCGGTGGTGAAACCTTCTGGTAACATTAGGATTACCGTAGACTTCAAACAACTCAACAAAGCTGTCATGAGGCCGAATTGTTTCATCCCGAACTTGGATGATATTGCTCCAAAGCTGGCTGGAAGCAAAGTCTATTCAACACTAGACGCATCAAGTGGATTTTTTCAGGTCCCTCTTAAAGAAGAAAGCAAGAAGCTGACCACTTTCATAACCCCATTCGGACGCTTTGTCTTCAAACGTGTGCCCATGGGAATCTCTCTGGGTCTGGAGTGTTTTCAAGCCGAGATGAAAGAAACACTGAGGTTCTGCCAAGACCATCATGGATCACACCATCGTCTACGGGAAGACAGAAGAGGAGCACGATGCCAGGCTGGAAGCAGTTCTCAACAGAATTGAAGAAAAGGGACTGAAGTTGAACAAGAAAAAGTGTCACTTTAGTGCGGTGAAGTATTTTGGCCACATTATTAGTGAGAAAGGAGTGAGCCCAGACCCGGACAAAGTGGGCGATTGTTGAAATGCCTCCACCGACCAGTTTCTGAACTCAGGACTGTGTGGAATGCTCAATTACTTGAGCAAGTTTGTACCCGGGATGGCCACCACAATGAAGCCAATGACCGACCTGCTCCACAAGAACACAGCCTGCACAGCAACAGGCGTTTGAAAAGGTGAAGAAGCAAATTTCATCATCAGGGACATTAGGATTCTACGATGCTGAAAGAAAGACAGTAGTGAGTGCGGACAGTTCCAGTTATGGACTGGGATGTACCATCCTGCAGTGGGACGGAGATAAGCTCATTCCCATAGCTTTCGCCTCCAGTGACAGAAGCTGAGCGCAAATATCCTCAAATTGAGAAAGAATGTCTTGCGTCAGTATTTGCATGTGAAAAAATCGCAAAATATCTGGTTGGACTTGACACATTTGAGCTGCTGACCGACCAAAAGACATTGACAAAGCACCGCTTCGTTGCCAGCGACTCCTCATCCGACTCATGAGGTTCAATTTCCAAGTACGCCATGTGCCTGGAAAAGAAATGGTCGTCACTGATGCGCTATCTAGACACCCTGTACCCGACACCGGTGATGACCTGTCAGAAATTGTGTCAGTCTACGTGGACTCTGTGATGTCCAGCTGTGAGATATCACCTACTCGTCTTGAGAAGATCCATGCACAAACAGTCCATGATGCCGAACTTCAGCAAGTCATTGACTATATCCTCAATGGGTGGCCGGCGAAGGTTGACAAGCAGTTCGAGCCCTACCAGCAATCACAGGGAGAACTGTCTCTAGTGGACGGTCTGGTGGTGTTCAGCAACCGGATTGTGGTGCCTACAGCATTACGCCAGGACATTCTACTCAAGCTCCACGAGTCCCACCAAGGACTAACCAAGTGCAGGCAGAATGCTCAGGCTATGGTCTGGAGGCCTGGCCTGAGTAAGCAACTGGCTGACCTGATCAACTCATGCAGAGTGTGTCGAGAGCAATGCCCAGCACAACGACATGAGCCACTGCGCCCGACAGAGTTGCCCCAGCGTCCCTGGCAACAGTTGGGTGCTGATCTGTGCTCGTACAAGGGGAAGGACTACCTCATCGTGATGGATTACTACTCGAGGTGGGTAGAGATACGCCACCTCCATTCCACCACAGCCACTGCCGTGATCAACAAATTCCGGCTTATTTTCTCTACACACGGCATCCCAGAGACCATTATATCTGATAATGGGCCTCAGTTCCAGTGCCGTGAATTCCAGAAGTTCGCCCAGGAGTACGAGTTTCTACACCGAACCAGCAGTCCAGGCTTCCCACAGGCAAATGGAGAAGCTGAAAGCGCCGTCAAGATCGCCAAGAAGATACTTCAGCAAGCAGAACCAGACCTGGCATTGCTGAACTACAGGGCAACGCCTCATTCTTCAACTGGGGTTAGTCCTGCTGTCGCCTTTACGGGGAGACGTCTGCGGACAAAACTCCTAATTTTCCCTGACAACCTGCTGCCAAACCGTCCGGACGATGACCAGATCCGGAGAAAGGACAGCGACGTGAAGGAGGCGTACAGAAATCGGTACAACCAAGCCAAAGGTGCTACGCCCCTGTCATCACTACGCCCGGGAGATGCAGTCCTGCTTCAGCCCACTCCAGGTGAGAAGACCTGGAAGACGGACGGCACGGTTGTTGCTGCAGATGGCAGCAACAGAACCTACCTAATCAACACTCCTCGTGGCGTGCTTCGTCGCAACAGGCAGCACATCCAGGCACTGCCAACACCCGTGAAAAAACTTACCTTATGCTTTTCAATAATGGTGAAACCTAAAACTCTACCTCAGTTAGTATTGGATGGAAACATTCTTGCTTATAAGCATTCAGTTAAGTTCTTAGGTGTATATTTGACATCAAAATTAAATTGGACAGTTCACATTGAGTATTTGATTTCAAAAGCGAGAAAAAGACTTAATTTTCTGAAAATTATAAACAAACAATCATGGAGTCAAAATACCAAAATATGACTACATCTTGCAAATTCTTTAGTTCGATCAGTACTATCCTATGGGCAAGAGGTTTATTTCAGTGCATCAAACACTCTTTTAAATAAGTTACAAAGCATAGACAGTAAAGCTATTAAACTAGCACTTGGTATTCCTATGCACTCTAACACTCTTAGAACATATAAAGAGAGCAATATAATGTCATTAGCTGAACATAGAAAGTTATCTGCCTCAAATTAATAGTAAGAGGTCTCTCTATTGACAACAATATAAAGGAGGAAATATTCACAGACTCAGAGACAGATTATCCAAAGCGAGCAAAAAATATAACGTTTCTTCAGCCAATCAAGAATTTCACTGAAGACGTTATAAGTAGAAGTAAGGTAGATATCCACAATATCTCAGCCATGCCTATTATACCACTAATGCCACCATGGGAACAAAGAAAGGCAAAATTTGATATAGAATATACAAGTTACAAAAAAGATGAAGAAGTTAATCAATTAGTTTCTGACGTTTCGACTTCATTTAGATTCAAAATATTCAAATCATCTAAAAATTTACACTGATGGTTCAGTCTTAGAAACGTCAGACAGTGGAGCAGGTTTTGTTATTCCATCACTTAGAATAGAAAAGTCATACTATTTAGGCAAAGGCATTTCAATATTTACTTCTGAATTATATGCAATAATGCGAGCTTTAGAATTTGTTTATGATCTACCATATTCAATTTATAACATTTTAGTTTGTGTGGATTCAAAATCAGTTTTACAAACTCTAAAGCAAAGTAACAGTAAAACTCGTAACGACATTGTCTTTGAAATTAAACAGTTGATTCATTGTATTGTTGCAAAAGGTATTGGTATTGATTTTTGCTGGGTGCCATCTCATTGTGGACTCTTTTGGAATGAAGTTGCTGATAGAGCTGCCAAAAGAGCGGCTTTTAATAAGTCTAACTTGGTTTCTAATGAGAAACTAGCATTATCAACACATGAAATTTACTGTTTATTGGACAAATCTACTTACATCAACTCATCTGACTTTAGATCTAACATTTTTATGCACAGTAGATCGATAGTTAGTTTAGTGTACAAGATACGACTCAGTTCATGGAAAACTAAATACTTGGAACCTAACTGTCTTTGTAGTGATAAATTATCAATTCATCACTTACTATTAGAATGCCCAGTATTGCTCTCTAAATATCGAATGATTAATATGGACTTTTTTCGTAAGTATGATAATACCAAGGATATTTTAAATGACGCAGAAATTGACATTACTGTAATTGCAAAAGCAATGCTGTCCTCAACTATTGGAAGACTACTGTAGAGGTTTTCTTTACTTTTTTTAATATGTCGTTCTTATGCATGTTATTTTACCTTTTTTTTCTTCTTTTTTTCCCCCCAAAAATGTTTGCATGCTGTCTAAAATCACGATCTATGTGAAAAGACATTAAATTAAAGATTCATTCATTCATTCAACACCCGTGAAGACACCACCGCCTCCTGTCCAACCGTCGCCTCAAAACGATGCTGAACCGGACATGTCGCAGATCATGACGCAGCTTGAAGGAGCAGCTTCGGGAGACGCTCCTCCACAAACAACATCACGACCAGCTACCCGTGCTTCGAAAGGCTACTTTGCTCAAAAGCCAGTCAGATACCGTGACGATTGAGAGCAGTTGACTTTCTTGGTGGTGTAATTTAGGGCATATTTGAATACCATAGCTCTGTGGTGTAGGTGGCTGTTATGCCTCGCAGAGCTTAGTCAGGTTGTGAGGGCAGTTTTGCTCTATAGTGATAGTGTAGGTGATCATCATTTATTTTCATAGCTCTGTCGTGTAGCTTTGCAGAGCTTAGTTAGGTTGGTGAAATTTAAAACAGCTCTGGTGTAGAGGCTTATTAAGCCTAGCTTAGTCTAAGATTTTGCTCAGCTCTACAGTGTAGTGGCGGATATGCCTTTGTAGAGCTTAGATCATTTTCTTTGGAGTTTCATTCATGAGGAGTGGATTACCCGCAACGTTCAGACTCCTCCATTTATTTTGTGTTTGCTGTGTATGCAATGTATTGATGTTGTGCTATGTTAAAAAAAAGAGAAAAAAAGTGTTTCCTATACTACTATTATAATTACTTTTAAAGGGTTATGTTGTTTTGAGAAGAGAAGAGAAGAAGAAGACGAGAAAATGAAGTTTTTAATTGAGTTACTTTTATGTTAGTTTGTTTATTATTTGTTTGATACAGCTTGTTTTAAAATAAGGATGGTGTTGAGTAAAGAATAGGATATTCATATTCTATGTTCTTATAAAAACATTTGAAGAACAAAGACGGTACTGTTTATTTTTGAAACAAGAGTAAACATTGAACCAAGACTGTTCAGAGAAACATAGACATTAATAGGAATGAAAACAAAATATATTATTATTTAGTTATTTAATAGTAATAAATGACAGTTCAAGAAATAATGTGAAAAAGATAAAATAATAATAATGTATATTATTTTAAAAGGATTTAGTAATGCTTTTTGTTGAAGCAAATTATTTTTGTTATTATTTTTTCTTTTTTATTCTTCTTTAAAAAGAAAGGGGAGATGATTGGGAATTGTTGTGGTATTAAGATTTTAGTTAAGCGCACGAAGCGCGAGGGTCACGTGATGGCTGGGTAGACGAAGATCCACCATCTTGACAACATGCACATCATGATCTAAATAAAGAGGTAAACACGACTATTCAGTATCATTGATATTGAATGCATGACTATAAAAACACAAGGTATAACAAGATCAAAGTTTTTTTGGTTAAAATACTTTTTGTTAAAAAGGGTGGTGCATAACAAGATGCCCACAGGCAAAGGACACGAGGTCACCAACATAGATGAACGGACTGTCACTGAAGTGGCAAGGAACAATACAATGTATTGCAAACTACACACCGACCAACAGGCAAAGGACACGAGGTCACCAACATAGATGAACGGACTGTCACTGAAGTGGCAAGGAACAATACAATGTATTGCAAACTACACACCGACCAACAGGCAAAGGACACGAGGTCACCAACATAGATGAACTGACTGTCAACACTGTGTGTGTGTGTGTGTGTGTGCGCGCGCGCGCGCGCGCGTGCGTGCGTGCGTGTGTGTGTGTGTGCGTGTGCGTGCGCGTGCGTGCGTGTGCATGTATGGTTTTTGTTGGTGTTGAATTTGTTTAATGAAAACAATTGACTTTTGTAATCTAATGACAGAGCCTAAGATGGGACTTCATGATGTTTATTCTCAGTTTTAATTTTATGACTTATGAAAGACAGCTGTACTATTCATTACTGTGTTTTTACACCTGCACACAAAATTTGGAGTGATTCTAGACAGTATTTCACGAGATATAGGAGGGTGAAGAAAAACGGAAACATGTCTGCTGCTCGGCGACATTGTATTTCCGAGGGACAGTTTATGTACGAATGTGTTATACCCTTAGTGTCACATCCTGACACAAAATGGGAAGGGATTCTGTCTTCTAGTTCACGAGATACAGCTTGAACAAGAAATATATAGCGCAAAGAAGGAAAGTTCGGTTTTCAAGGTCACACTTCAAGGTCAAGATCAGCATGAAGATAATTTATGCTCGGATGTTTTCTACTATAGGTTATACAGTACCACACACAATCTGAAGCGCTTCTGTCAAGTACAAATGTGGAAATTACGGCTTAAAACCCATATATCTCATTTTTGTATTAAGAATAAGATTAAAATTATAGCCCCGTCGACAACTAAGGCCATGTCAGGGCTGTCACCACGTTAAATCTTACCACGTATTAAAAAGGGATAAAAACACAAGGTAAAAACAAAATCAACGTTTTATGTTAAACTACTTATACATGAGAAGACCTTACATGACTGACAAAATCGCTTAGCTGATTTTTTTAGTAAAAGAAAATCGATAATTTCTGTTTTCCTCTGGCAGTGAAGGGGTTAAATTGCCCCCCTGAATCGTCCGACGGGGCTCTGCCCCTATACCCTGCCGGGGCCATGGACCCCTGCCTTTCATTTTTGTTCTTCATTTCTGGGAGTTGCACACATGTTATAGTGATAATAGAGTAAAAAACAAAAACCCACCCAAAATAACGTATCTCGCTTTGAGCTGTAATTATGAGAATATTGCGCCATATAAATATTATTCATTATTATTATTATTATCTGAATTTTGTGCACAAGTTGGGACACACACAGATACTGGATATTATTTTCAATGTGATCACCGCTTCAGGATTGGGAAGAATCAGGACATTGAAACGTGTTATTTCCGGATAGAGATGTTTTACTGTCATAAGTGCAATAAATAAGTCATTTTGTTCCCTTCCAGATCAATGACTTGGAAGAGCAGTACTTTGATGGGCAGGGAAGCTACGACAACATCAAGGACCAAGTAAAAGAAACTTTTGCCAATCTTCATCAAAACCTTGACAAAGAAAGAAAAATAGACACAGAAAGGTCATCGAAACGGCAAAGGGGGCTATCCCCAAGATTGGGAAACTTCTTTTCCCTGGAAAGGTGGGAAAATATTTCATTTTTGCATTAAGATTAAGATTAAAATTATAGCCCTGTCGACAACTAAGGCTAAGGCCATGTCAGGGCTGTCACCACATTGAATCTGATCATGTATTAAAAAGGGATAAAAACACAAGGTAAAAACAAAATCAAGTTTTATGTTCAGATACTTTTACATAAGACCTTACATAACTGACAAAATCGCTTAGCTGATTTTTTTTTAGTAAAAAAGAAACAAAAAGTCGAAGAAGCCTTAAATTACAAATTTCTGTTTAAAATGTATTTATCTCTATTACTTCAGCTATTTTCTACCATATTCAAAATATAAAATCAAATAGTGATTTATTTATTTGTTTATGTATTCATTTTTTTAACCAAATCAATCGACACAGGAGCCGAAACTCTCTAAAGAAAGTCAAATTTGTGAAAATGATACATTTGGGGTGTCAAACTTCAAACACCTCTAAAATCGAAAATAGCTGAACTAATACAATCATGTTTTATGTTTATTTAAGAGGAATCTTTGGGCCATCTTGCAAAGGAAACACCAGATATATATGCAGCGCATAGGTTGTGTCCTATCTTAACATCGTATCTCAATATTTGCTGTTTTAAGAAAAACACTCCATAAAATTCAAATTACATTTGTGGATATATCTTTTTTCAGAGAAGGTAGGCTATGTTCAAGTAATGAAGCTCCAAGTCATTTTGAACGAAAGCAGATAAAAATGAATGAGATTTTTGCTAAATTTGTTTGTTACGTGGTTTTAGCTCTTAAGACGATCAAAATCAATCACTTACGAGGTTTTATACGGATGCTTATGTTTAGTTTTGAGAATAATGTTACACTGGTCCTGGAGAGGCTGCTGCAACAAACCAGGGACCAGCTGGACCCAGCAGTTTGCCTACCGTGCACACAGGGGCACTGACGATGCCGCCATCATCATCCTGCACGACATCCTGCAGCACCTGGACTGCCCCAACAGCAGCGCTAGGGTTTTAGTCATTGATTTTAGCTCATCGTTTAACACTGTAGTGCCTAGTGTCATGTATGACCAGCTGGAAGCCATGTCTGTTGCCCCTCAGCTCATCAAGTGGGTGGTGGACTTTCTCACTAGTCGTTCCCAGTTTGTAGCGATAGAGGGAGCAACATCAGACACCTTAGCTATTGACACAGTCAGGACACCACAGGGCTGTTGCCTCTCACCCACACTGTTCACATTGTACACCAATGACTGTACTGCCTCACTAGTCGTTCCCAGTTTGTAGCGATAGAGGGAGCAACATCAGACACCTTAGCTATTAACACAGGGACACCACAGGGCTGTTGCCTCTCACCCACACTGTTCACATTGTACACCAATGACTGTACTGCCTCTGGCCACAAGAACAAACTAGCTAAATTTGCTGACGACTCTGCGCTTGTTGGATTGATCGACAACGACGACGAAACAGAGTACCAGAGGGACGTAGTGCAGCTCGTTGATTTAATGCGAGAGCAACAGCCTTGATCTTAATGTAGACAAAACCAAAGAAATGGTCTTTGATTTTAGGAAGAAAAAGACACTCAAGACCAGTAGTGATAGGGGGAGGGATGTGGAAAGGGTGGATAGCTACAAATATTTGGGCACAACTGTAAGTTCAAACCTTGCATGGACTAATCATGTAGACAGTGTGATAAACAAAGCGCACACAGGTCCAGCATTGAAAGCATTTTAACCTTCAATTTTCTTGTTTGGGTTTCTAGTTGTAATGCTGGAGATATTAACAGACTGGACAGGGTGGTCAGGCAGGCATAAATCATTTGTACCATCTGCCACAGCCATCTTAAACACTTGATGAATCAACATCAGGAACAGTATACTTTTTTTGTACACAATTCATAATCATTACTTACCTTGTACTCACAGATGGTTTATGATTGAATTTTTAAGATTAAAATTATAGCATGTCATAAATTGTCCAATAGATCAGAGAAAAAAGGAACATTCAAAAAATAGATTTGTAAGGAAAGATGAAAGAACAGATTGAATATCCGGGAGAGACAGAAATCAGACGAAATGGGAAAACTGCAGATCTTGTCGGGAGACTTTATGGGGGGAAAAGAGACAGTAAAAGACATGGTAGGAAGAAAAATAGGAAAGGTTAGGTAAGAAAAAAAGGGGGGGGGGGGGGCACAGCTTGGTCGAGAACACCTCCGCCACGTGAAGGCTTACCCACAGGGGCCACAAAAGGGTTAGAAAAAATGACAACGACAATGTGTTTAATTGCTTGTTTGTGTGCGACAGGAAGAAAACATACCTATGCTGACTATTTTTTTGGTTGATTTTGACTATTCGGTATTTGTTGGAATACACAACGGGACTTGCAGTGTCACAGCGTACAATACAACAAGACAAACAAAACCACAAGTGTTTACTTACACATCTTAACTTTTTTTCTGGGACAAATTGCCAAAGCTTCACACAGGGCGGAGAAATAAAAAACGGCCACACACGTAATGTTCTCCCTAGCTGATGTATTTGTACTATAGTGTTCAAGTGCTTTGGCTGTTGGGATGATCCCTGGAGTCTTTTAGCCAGGGTACGTCAACAACAAAGTCCGATTTACCACCCTTTTCACAAGAAATTTGCAAAGGGAACTCCCTTTATACATTTTGTTCGATTTTATTACGCCTTTTAACATAAAAGAGCAGTTGCAATTGCGGCAAAAATTGGTTTCTGTGCTCATAGTAATGGATTAAAAAATTATTGCTCCGTTTTGAGGGCATATGGAAGCGAAAAACTAATCACTTTTTTATCGTGATTTTTGTTATGATGCTTACTATTCGGTACTATTCAGTATTTGTTGGGATACACAACAGGGCTTTGTAGTGTCACAGCGTACAGGAGCACAAGACCAAGCAGAAAACTACAAGTGTTTACTTACGCACCTGAACTTCTCCCCCCCCAGGACAAACTGCCAAAGCTCTGCGCGGAAGGTCGTGTTCTAACGAGACGGTCAATAGATGGAAGGGATGGAAGTTCAGTTTAACGTCGCGTATCGGCTTTCGCCATGTACGACGGGCTGAACAAACCAACCACGGTATAAACAAAAATTTATGTTCCTGAATCACTGTCTTAGCCAAAAGGCCGAGAAGCGATCAGTTGACATTAAATGAAAATAAGGAGGGGATGATGATGGTCGGCATATATACGCCATGTTCTGCGGGCCCTCATAACGTGCTGGTGGCTTCTTTCGTCCTGACAACACACATCGTGACACACATGATGCTATAGGAAGCATAGAAAGGCAAGGAAACGACTGTCATCAGATGATCTTGGTTTAACCCTTTCGCCGCCAGCCTTTTTTTGGGCCAAAAAATACCATTAAATTTAACTGGGAAAAGAAAAGAAAAAAAATCTGCAATATTGGGAATTCCTTTGTGACATGTATAACATTAGGCCTATCTTTACCTCCCAAAATTAAGAAAATAGGGTCTTCGGATAACAGGCCCTGACTTGATGCCTTTTAGTAATATGGGTGTTAAACCATTGTGGTGCATAAATGCGACATTGGCGGTGAAAGGGTTAAACAAATTGTATTCGTAAACAATCATGTAACAAAGCGGCATCAACATGAAGATCGCAGAGCACAACAAGCCTTAGAGACGATACTTGGTGCTCAAAACGTTGAAATTGCATTGTAGTATCTGAATCGGAATTATATATGACGCTGAAATGAATGAAAAATGGTGCTTTACGTCCTCTCGGTCTGGAACAGACACATATGGGACAACAAAGATGGTGGGAACGATACTGGAGGCAATGCCCGGAGGCAGTGCAACTCCAGTAAAGTCCCGATTTTTTAACAATACAGGTAGGTGTAGCGGTAACCACGCCTCGGTTAAACCTCATCGGCTATGGTACCGCCACAATAGTATGAATATGACGTTGAGCTGTCCCTCCGGACACTTATACAGTGTTGTGCGTTGCGGCAGGAAGAAAAGTAAAAACTAAAAATCACCCCCCCCCCAAAAAAAAAAAAAAAAAGAACAGGGGGAGTGGGGGGTAGAGGGGGATGTGAGTGGGTAAGGAGAGGGGGGAGGGATTTTCCTATTTAATATTACTTTGGAATATATTTCAGGGATAAATAGCTTGATATCAGATGCGCCCCCTTTTTCGAGGGAGGGGGGGGGGAAGCGGAGGGGAGAAGGGGAATGGGGAGAGGGGAGCGGATGTGAGTGGGTAGGGAGAGGGGAGGTGGAGGGAGGAGGGGAGAGGGCATCGGTATCGAACCGATTACATTCACATTTTCAGAAGATAATCTGATGGCAGAAAGAGCCAACTGTTTCGCTCTGTTCTGTCATCAAATTATCTCCCCTACGGGCGAAAATGAACACGTGGCGAAGACGGGATGGCCTGGTATTGCACTACCTCCAGGATCGGCCCACTGTTTAGTGACGACTACCGCAACCGAAATAAATAATTGTCCCTGGACTAGATGCCACGAGGACGTAAGACTTTCTACTTTCTTTGAACATCCTGAACATCTTCTTCTTCGCAGTGCGTGGCCACAATCAACACACTGATTATTAAGCCACGGAACCGGGGAGGTTCATCCACACACGCCGGAAGAACATTCTTTCTATTGGCTACTCCGGTTTTCCTCACTCCACGTTAAAGCCCATCCCACTATTCGGTACGAGTAGGCAGTGTGTGCCGGTGGGATGGATGACACGGAATTCACATAGCACGCATCCTGTGCGCTATTAGGGGAAGACGGGGTAAAAAGCGCATGGGCGGGTAAGAAGCCCACCCCAATTATCTCATGAAATGAAGCAAATTTCAGTCTCATTTTGCCCATGAGATGAGCGTTAATGTCTAGCATTCGTCTCATGGGCAAATTTGACTGAAATTTTCTTTATTTCATGAGATAATTGGGGTGGGCTTCTTACCCGCCCATGCGCTTTTTACCCCGTCTTCCCCTAATGGTCTAAATGAAGACCGGTGAGCGCGGGGCAGGATAAACATCCCCAACTGGAAGAAAAAAAAGAAGAGACCAAAAAAGATGGACATTTTGTTGTTCGTCAAAGATGGAACCGTTTGCAATCTTTCGCGCAGATTTTTCGAGTAATGTTAATTTAAAATCGTTCTAGTTTCTTAAATGTCAGTACATTTTGCTTAAAAAACAAACCGAGACCTTCACGCTATCTCAGGCAGAATTGGCTGAACATACCAAAAATGTCAAAGTATGGTTTAGAACGATGACAACGACAATGTTAGAATTTAATTTGAAGAAGAAGAAGAAGAAGAAGAAAAAGAAGAAGAAAACGTAGCTTACCTACATCCTAAAAAAAAGTCTTACCCATTGTCAGACAGACAGCTAACATGGCGCTTGAAGTTGAAGCATGTGGTATAGGGGAAGACGGGGTAAAAAGCGCATGGGCGGGTAAGAAGCCCACCCCAATTATCTCATGAAATAAAGAAAATTTCAGTCAAATTTGCCCATGAGACGAATGCTAGACATTAACGCTCGTCTCATGGGCAAAATGAGACTGAAATTTGCTTCATTTCAAGAGATAATTGGGGTGGGCTTCTTACCCGCCCATGCGCTTTTTACCCCGTCTTCCCCTACTTATAGAATAGTATACCAAGAACGACCGGCCAATTTCAAAATGAGAGTGAACACCTTTTTGGGGGTCACGTCACCTCTCACGCGCCACGCGCGCAAAAAGCTCATTAGTTCGTTGGGATTTTTGTAAACTTTAAAATTATTTTTTAGCGAGTAGGCCTACGGCGTTTTAAAGACCCACCAGTCCACGTGTCAAAGTCACGGGTTTCACGTGTTTTCCCTCTTATAGCTGGTAATAAATCTTGTTTTGACCAGGTTTGACTCCCATACAAATGTCCCCAAATTGAAAACGAAACATCATTTTAAAGAGCAGCCTCAATTTGAAGTTGGGGACATTTGTATGTGGGTCACAGCTACCCAGAAAAAAACAAGGGACTCATTCGTGGTGCGTCAGTAAATTTTCACCAAGAAGCAGCATACTGCCACTCTCGGGAAAGGGATAGGGTTAGGATCAGCCTAGGATTATTTGCATAAAAGTGAAGAAAAAACCCTGAGAGAAGCAGACTTTGAAACAGAGAGTCGTAATC
>CM065700.1:42066164-42078664 GCA_017654935.2 Phymorhynchus buccinoides | reverse complement strand
ATACTATTGTTAAAACCAATAATGCAACAGGAGAAGATATAATCTCCTACACTCTTATAAAGAAATTGCCCCCATCTTTTCTCGAAGTCTTGCATAATTTTTACTCAAGATGTTGGGATGAGGGCGAAGTCCCACAAGCTTGGAAGGAGGCTCAAGTAGTTGGGGTCCTTAAGCCAGGAAAACCGGCTAGGGACCCCGCAAGCTACCGCCCCATTTCCCTCATCCCTCATCTGGGTAAAATTTACGAACGTATTGTAAAACGCAGACTCCGCTTCCGCTTCTCTCTCTCTCTCTCTCTCTCTCTCTCTCTCTCTCTCTTTGTTCAAACATTTTTTATTAACCCTTTCACCGCCAATGTCGCATTTATGCACCACAATGGTTTACCACCCACGTCACTAAAAGGCATCAAATCAGGGCCTGTTATCGAAAGACCCTATTTTCTTAATTTTGAGAGGTAAGGATAGGCCTAATATTATACATGTCACAGAGGAATTCCCAATATTGCAGATAATTTTTTTCCTCTTCCCAGTTTCAGCTTAATGGAAATGTTTGGCTGAAAATGGATGGCGGTGAAAGGGTTAACAAAAACATGTCAGATTCCAACAAGCCAACAACAACACAACCCACTTCAGGAAACGCCACTTTTCTAAAAGATCCCGATCATGACGCATCTAGCGTCTTTAGCTACATCACCGAAATAATATGGTTATTCATACCTCCGATACTCCTGGCGTTGGGGACGTTCGGCAATGCGATGACAGTGGTGGTGATGCGAGGGATGCGAGCTAGAAAATCCACTGCCTGCCTGTGTCTGTACTTCACTGCACTGGCTGTGTCAGACCAGATTCAGCTCACCTCACTGATTCTGTACGTTTGGATAAAGCGGGTGTTTGGTTGGCCCTCGTCCGTTTACCGCTTCCATCTTCTGTGCAAACTGCCCAAGTTTGCGTGGAACATCACTGGCTTCACCTCGGCTTGGTTTCTGGTGACAATGACGTTTCAAAGAGTGATATCCGTCGTGGCGCCACATCGCGTTGAAGTTTTGTGCACTGTAAGGAGGGGGAAATATGTCGTACTGATCATTTTCACCGTAGGGTTTGTCTTATACTCGCAGTTTTTGTTTCACTGGGTCTACAGGGCGGAATACGGGGATTGTCATTACCGCAAGAATGTCACGCTCTTAGTAATGGAACTGTTTGAATGGATGGATCTGTTCACTTTTTCGGTGATACCCTTCTTTTTTTTGGCATCCGGGAACGCCGTTCTTGTGCGTCAGGTTGTGAAATCTACTCAGCTGTCTCTGAAAATGAGAAGACGTGATACTAATAATGATACTAATCAGCAGGCAAAGCCTGGAACCGACAAAGTTCATTTTATGACGGTAACCTTAATCGTGACGTCCACAGTGTTCTTGCTGTTAACCGTCCCGGTGTGTCTTTATGGTCTGGTTCAAATGAACTCCTTCTACGAACAGAATAAACCAGAATTACAAATGGCGTATTTAGTGATTGAGATGCTGTACTTCAGTTCCTGTGCCTACAACTTTTACTTGTATTTGTTGAGCGGCAGGAAGTTCAGGCAGGAAGCGAAGCGTGCCTTATCATGCTGCTTGGGCACAGGCGCAACACAATGAATAAAGCTAAACATTCACCGTAGCTTGTATTTCTTTTGGCAGAGCCGTACTCCCAATTACAGTGAAAACCATGGGAGAGAATTTTCGACTCTTAAAAAAAAAATTCCTATATATTAACATTGCAGTACCCACTAGATTAATATTTTACGAAAACATTCCTTCGATTATACTTTTTGTCGCCAAGCCAACTTTAGTTGTAATCCATCCATTATATTTTAAATAACCAGTGTCTTTGCAGTATTTAAATTTTGATCCATAGTGCTTACGTTAATATGGCTTGTCATTTGGTCGATCTGACACGACGGGTTGCATTTGACATGATTACCAGATTACTTGTGGCGGTGCCATAGCCGATGAGGTTTAACCGAGGCATGGTTACCGCTACACCTATCTGTATTAATACAAAATCGGGACTTTACTGGTTTCGTACTGCCTCCGGGCATTGCCTCCAGTATTGTTCCCACCATATTTGTGTTCACAAATGTCCCATATGTGTCTGATTCAGACCAAGAGGACGTAAAACACCATTTTCGTCGGGTTGCATTTAAAAGCAGAATTGTTGCGGTGCCATAGCCGATGAGGTTTAACCGAGGCGTGGTTACCGCTACACCTATCTGTATTAATACAAAAATCGGGACTTTACTGGTTTCGTACTGCCTCCGGGCATTGCCTCCAGTATTGTTCCCACCATATTTTTGTATTTACAAATGTCCCATGTGTCTGATTCAGACCAAGAGGACGTAAAACACTATTTTCGTTGTCGGGTTGCATTTAGACTCTTTAGAACTACACTCAGATGTTTTGATACACATCTGTATTGTTCAAAATTCGGGACTTTACTGGTGTTGCACTGCCTCCGGGCATTGCCTCCAGGATCATTTCAACCATCTTTATATCTACTAATGTCCCATATGTGTCTGTTCCAGACTGGAGGACGTTAAGCAGAGTTTCATTCCCGTGTTGCATGCATACTGCATATGAAACCATTTTGCCAAGTTTCGTTAAGATTGGTGTGGTACTTTAGGCGCTGTGAAGTGGAAGAATTTCTGTCACACACACACACACACACACACGCACACACACACACACACACACACACACACACACACGCACGCACGCACACGCACGCGCACGCACACACACACACACACACACACACACACACACACACACACGGACAGAAAGGTGCACTGCCCTCGTTCCCAATCCAATGTACTCCTATTCTTACATAATAGGGAGTACGAAATCAGCGAAAACGCCATACAGCAAACATAGCAAAACAACAAAACAATACTTCCCCTCTTCAATCCAATTATTTTGCAGAGTGGAAAGGAAAAATAAGTAGAAGACCACAAAGAAGAAGAACAAGTACAAGAACGACTGCGCTAGGTTTCATGTACCTACAATGCATTATGTGGGGTAATAATAGTGTGTGCATGTATAGTGTGGGATGACCTCCCTACATTTTATGTGTATGGGTTGGGTAGAGGGTGTTTTGCTAGTGGGCTATCGCCCTTGAACAGTGAGGGGTGAAGTAGCCGGTTCACTGCCGAGAGCTATAACCACTTGGGATTGAACATGCCTCATTTTATTGTGGTTGTTTACCTGTGGGGTTCAAAAAAATGAAACAGACTGCAACGTCACTGGAACATACAGCAAACAAACAACTACACGACAAGTGCAAAGTGACGTTATTTTATTCACAAGAGACAAAAGAAAACTACTGGATATTTCGGCGAATGCGCCTTTATCAACACAGACAAGCAATTAAACAGCAAACATCAAATATAGCAAAAGGAGCAAAAAGTAGGCAACAGAAGGAGCAAAAAATAAAAACACACACATCAAGATCAAAAATAAAAACAATACTTCCCCTCTACAGTCCAACGTGTAAATGATACAACAAAGTTGAAACCAAAGAGCAAGGCTGTGAACACAAATCAAGGGGGGGGGGGGGGGGGGGGATTGAAGTGAGAGAGGTTGGGGACAGTGAGTACGCAATCACAGATGGTAGAAGTTGGAAATGAGGGTCAGTTGTGTTTAAGGGGTGGGGAGGGGGAGGTTTGGTGAAAAGAACAAATCTCGTGCTAAAGTGAACACATGTAGCAAAAGTTGACATTACATTTCAATTGAAAAATGAAAAGGACAGAGAGAGAAGGGGGGGGGGGGGATGGAAATAGAAATAGAGGGGGGGGGGGGGGTTCGCCGCCTAGCGCATCAAACCCATGTCTGACCCCAAAGTGGGTTGCCCCACCCTGGCACCGAGGGGTGAGGGGGGAAACGGAAGTTCTCCGAGAAAAAAAACCCCTAGTCAGACACACTTGTCTAAGTGTGGGGTTGTTGGTTTGATGGTGAAAGGTGGGGTTAGCCATCTGCAGCGTTTAGTTTATTGTTTGTGGCTCAAGCCACAAACCTATAACTCACTTTGTCGGTCGGTCGGTCGGTCTGTCGGTCGGTCTGTCGGTCCAAAATTGTCGCACATTTTGACAAAATTGTCGCACTTCAAATCGACGCTACACTTCTGGCCGCTCTTTAAAACGATGCATTTTAAAAGCGTACAAAATAATAAACATATGTAATACAGACACTACAACAGACACGACGAGTATGCGGTGCTTCTTTTGATGAGTATAAGTAGGATACATAGTTTTAAATGTTTTCCAAAAGATATAAAAAGTTACGAAATGGTGCAGAGATAACATTCTGGTTTACAGATTAAAATTATTGAAAAGCCAGGGGAAGTGACTCATGATTGGAGTGGTAAATATAGACCGCGTGCCACAAACTATTGCGATTTCGCGCTTGTTAGTGTATACCTTTGGGTGTAACATTAGTGGTATTTCCTGTGTGTTGGTACTTGTTCACTCTTGGTGGGGTGGATGAGAAGTTACTAGTGTTAAGCGTTCATTTCTATCTTTTTTAGGTTCATTCATTTTGGGTGAAGTGAGTGGTTCACAGTTAGGACTTAATTGTAATTATAATAGTTGGCGGGTTTTTTAGTTGGAAAGACAGATCATTCTAACAAATTTGGGTAGCTTGTTTAGCACCTTTGTGTGTGATCTGGTCTTGAACTATACTCAAACCATTTGTTCTTCTCTAAACGTAATTAATTGTAATCATAATGGTTGGTAGGGGTTTAGTTGGGTAGGTGGGTCACCGCAATAGTTTTGGTGATTGTTTGGCACCATTGTGTGTGATCTGGCCTTGAACTATTTCCGTACCGTACCATCTATTTTTGTTGTTGATATAATGGGTTTAGAAGTAATAAATAATAAATAATAATCAATAATGCTTATATAGCGAATAATCTTGCAAAGCAACTCAATGTGCTTTCCACCCACCATTCGTACAAACACTTCCAACAGACCTGCCCACGCATCCTCACCATACATCGCTATGAAAAGTGAATACATTACGCCATGTGAAGCTTAGTTTTCATTGGCTGATTGGTTTTCTGATTCCGGGGTGGTGAAGGGAAAATGTGGCGACCAATCAGATCTGAGTCTCTAGAATCGAGGTTTTTCCACTCATATTTAAGGCTGAATTCCTTCATAATTCTTTCTTCGCAGCAATCATCATCATCACGTCATCATTCAGAGGTCTGACTGCCGAAGCCGACACATCTACTTTGGACGCTCCTGCCTGCTTTTGCTGCTTTTTCCTGCCGCTGAAGAAAGATCATCATGGCCCACCTTTCTCTTCAGGACGGCTGTCGCGTAGCAGCCAGGAGCGAGATCCACTTTGACAGTCCACGAGGAGCAGGGGTACCCGCTCAGCCAGGAGGCTTCGAGCTTGCCCTGTCGTCCTCTTCTTTGCTTGTAGCTCACCCTCTTGGGGAGAGCTAGGAAGCCTATCTTCGAGGAGGAGTTGGGGTCATCTCTAGCAACGTCTGTCTTCAGCCTCTGCCCCCACCAACGTACGACTTCTTCTGCTTCCTCTTCACGTCGTTGGGCTATCTCGGGTGACTATCAATAGGTGGGTTGTAGGGCTGGGTGGGCGTGTTGCCGTGTTTCATCGGGACACTAGATTAGTGTAAGGCCACACCAACGTGTGGACCCAGAGTTAGTAACAGAAGTGAGTTGTTGCACCTCGGACCACATTGCACTCTGTGAAAGCTCTGGGGGCTCCCAGGTTCGCCTGGGGGTCTAAACCCTTATAGAGTAGGTTTTCAAATTGTATGGGTTGGTAAATTCGGTCTTTCAAAACTCCACTGGTCGTAGGCACTTATATTTGCCGCCAGTGGAGTCCATAGGATAGGTCTTTCTCTTTTGAAATTCTCAGTTCCATATGTTTAAATTGTTATTCTCATTCTTTGGGGCCTTCATTTAAGTTTTTAAATTTGTAAGTAGAAAAGTTTTGGATTTTTCTCCCTAGATTTGACCCTTCCTCCTAAAAAACATGTAAAGTTATATAATACTAAAGACTGACAACAGTCATTTGTTAAAATAAGTTAAGGCTTAATTTTAAAAGAATAAAGAAGAAAAATCATAAATCATTGCATAAAAGTTTGTTAAACAGTCAGTTTAGCAGTAAAAAAATAAGATTTAAAATCGCGTTTAATCTATCAGATCAAGAATAATATAGAGTCCCGTGTGCTCTGCTAGTTAAAGACGTATTCAGAGTAATATTTTTCATATATTTTTCATATGTCTTGTCACAATAAAGATTTCAAAATACAGTACAGTGCTCTAGAGCATTCTAATTAGTTAAAATAACTGTGTAGTGCCGTTAGGAAGCACATTCGCGTTTCATTGGTCCTTGCGAAATCGTTTGCTTTCATACTGGTTGTTTTGCAACACGTTAGAAAATGTAAAGATAGCTTTTTGTTTTCTTTTGTCCTTTTCCTATACGTATATAGGAGGAGCACAGGAGGCAGATAAATACATTGTGTTATTATATGGACTTGACAGTACAGATAGGATCAGCCCGTTTAGGGTTGTGGGTTGGAATCGACTCCACTCTCCAGAAGTCACGGTCAACTCCAAGCAGTGTTGGCTTAGGTCTGTTATCTTTTAATTCTTTTTTTGTTTGAATATTGTTTTTGGCTCTTCTTATAGCTTCGCTGTATGGGAGGAAGGCCTGCCCCCGAATTTTGTTGGCCCGCAGCCTGAGTTGATACTGGGGGCATCCTTGGTAGGCGGCAGAATGTCCGCCGCCACAGTTGATACATTTACCGTTTTTTTAGCAGTCTTTAGCTGAGTGTCCTGGTGCAAATTTCGGATTTTGCCCTGCACTGGTTAGGCCCATGTCCATATCGAGCGCACCTGCGGTACCTTCGCACTGGAGCGACGTATGGCGCAACATGGAACTCCTGGACAACGACCTTCACCAGCGAAGGCAAAATTGGGTTTCGAAATGTGATTTTGATGGCACGGGATTCTGTGCCATCTCTGTTATTAAGCCTTTGGATGGATTTAGCTTGAGGAATGAACCGCTGTAGGTCCTCTAGATTTTCCTCAAGAGAATGGGTTTGATGACTCCCTCAGTAGTTGCCTCAGGTACGCTACATCTGATGTTGATGGAAGCAATGGATGTTAGATTTGCTAATTTCTGCTGCTATTTGGCTGATACACAGCCAATCAATCATCTATTACTTGAAAGTTGCCTCTGGCTGATGATGTCCCCTATGTTGTTCCGAAAAACGTTTAGGTTTGTTGTAGGTCCCAGCGACCTGAAGGTGTCTGCACCAGTGCGCAGATCCTCCAGGATCACTGGGAACTCCAAGTAGACTGGGGCGACTGAGTTGTTGGACTGGGTGGGACGCCTCCTTCGAGTCGTGACTTCAACGAAGTCTCCCTATCCGTCCGTTCCTTCAGAACTAGATTCTACGCTCTCTTTTGTTTCCTCTATGACTTCAATAGAGCTGTGTTTTTCATTAGTCTGTTTTTCACAAGCAAAGTACAAAGTGTTAAACAAAGTACAAAACCAGAAATTTTTAAAAACTTAAATACTCCAAATCCCCCGCTCCCGGAAGGACAGGAGAACATGGAGGAAAACACAACTTCAACTTCACCGAGAAAAAATAAAAATAAAAAGACCAGATCTCACAGAAGACATTCTGAACACAAAGAACAAATGTCAGAACAAAAAATAGAAGAACTGGTGGTAAAACACCTACAAAGACAGACAGAGATCATGATGACTACAATTACTAAACACATTGATAATGTACTAGCAGGTTACACCAACAAAGCATTTCCTCCTAGTACTAAGACTTCATATACGTTAGACTCCACAGCTACAACTTTTCAAAATGTAAAATTAAATATACAAAAAAGATGAGACAAAACCATTGAAATAACTTTTTGTCATCCGGGTCCTCTGAAGTCTGGCACAGGCCAGAATCTCAAACCAGCCAAAGGTCCTAATCGAAGATTTGGCCTCTCTGGTCTCGGAGGAGTCGGAGAACACCCAAATTAATCCGAAGAATGCCCTCAACATCTTGAAACTTGCAGAAATTGCCTGTGGTGCATCCCCGGATGCCCACGGACCAAGACCCAGATTGACTTCACAGAGGGTGAAATAAAAAAAACCCATTTGAATCCTTATAATCTTTTAATATTTTAAAAATCCTTTCTCCCACGACCACCCACACAGGATTGAATGTACTTCAGTGGAATTGTCGTTCTCGGAACACTACTTTTGAGTATTTAGTTGATTTTTTAGCCAATTCTAAAATACAATATCAAATATTGTGTTTACAGTCTGTCCGTTTAAATTATACAGATCTTCCTCAAATTGTAGGTTACTACTACCCACCATCAGTAAGTAATAAAGAGAATAAGGTGTATACCGCCACATACATTCACAAATCTATAAATTACACAGAAACTTCCCCCCAGAAGAGAATATTATAGGACAACGATACTCCTCCATGGTACAAATAAAAGTTAATAATACTTTCACAAATGTCCTAAATATCTACTATCCCAGAGGATATTCGAAAGTACCCACTTCAAACTGGCTTTCTAACCTTTCTTCAGATTACTCCTGGCTGGTTGTAGGCGATTTCAACGCACGCCACAGCAGCTGGGAACCTCTCTGTACTAGAAATAATGACACTCTTTTGAACGATCAAATAAATGATTCTGAATTAATTTTTATTAAATGACGGCTCATCCACCCACTATCAGGATATTTCTCATCGTTACCCAACTGCCATTGATCTATCCCTTGCCAGTCCCAATTTGTTAGTTAATCATGAATAACCCATTTCTATTCAGTTTAAAATGAAATTAGACAACACCAACTGCAGAACCTAAATTTAATTTTGAAAAAGCCAACTGGCCATTATTCCAATCCCTCCTCTCCAAACACAAAGTTGACAACACAAGTGACATATAAATAAAGAAACGTTTTATGAAACTATCAGACAGAAAATTTTAACAGCAGCCAAAATAGCTATACCCCTCACTGTTCCTCCTATAAAACCAAACAGCAAACCATGGTGGAGTGACAACATTAAAAAAGCTAAAAGAAAAAGAAAAAAAAGTAATTACTTTAACCTACACCCTATTCAACCAAACTACGAAGAAAAAGTTAAAGCAGAAAAAGAATGTGACGATCTAATAAATGACGCTAAGTTAAACTACTTTAATAAAGAAGAAATTGTTGACTTTAAGGATCTAGGTAAAGCCTGGAAACGTTTAAAGTTAATTAAAAATAAAGGTCGCCACATAAACACCCGTGTTTTGGATGGTGACCAATTAACTACTTCTGATTCTAATACAGCTGACGTCCTGGCCAACCAATTCGCAAAGGCGAGCCAAACCAAACACTTACCCGTTTATCAACGAGATAAACGAAAAATAAATTATACTTTTGAAAAATCTACTGATAATTCACATACCATAAACGCCCCACCCTAAAAATTACCTAGCTTGCTGCAGCCATTAATTCTATTATTAAAACCAATAAAGCAACAGGAGAGGATATCATCTCCTACACTCTTATAAAGAAATTGCCCCCATCTTTTCTCAAAGTCTTGCATAACTTTTACTCAAGATGTTGGGATGAGGGCGAAGTCCCACAAGCTTGGAAGGAGGCTCAAGTAGTTGGGGTCCTTAAGCCTGGAAAACTGGCCAGGGACCCCGCAAGCTACCACCCCATTTCCCTCACCCCTCATCTGGGTAAAATTTACGAACGTATTGTAAAACACAGACTCGAATATTTTCTAGAAAAAAATAACGTTCTCCCAAAGTTCCAGGCAGGCTTTCGGAAACATTGATGCTGCATGGAACAAGTAATAAGACTAACCTCCTATGTCAGAAAAGCTTTTGCATGATGCAGGAAAGTCCTCGCCACCTTTTTTATATATAAAGGGGGCGTACGACTCCGTCTGGCATGGGAGGTTGTTAGATAAAGTCAGCAGACTCGGTATACAGGGAAATATGTTTAATTTTATTCAAAGCTTTATTAAAAACCGATCATTAAGAGTCAAAGTGGGATCCGCCGTGTCCAAAAAACACCAGGTTGACATGGGGGTCCCACAAGGCAGCATCATTGCCCCGACTCTCTTTAATATTATGATTCACGATATTTCTAAATTAAAACTAAAAAACTGTCAAATTTCCATGTATGCTGACGACATAGCCATCTGGTCATCAGCCTTTACTAAAAGTACAAATGCACTTGCAAAGTATTTAGAAATTCATCAAACCAACACAAATCTGATTGTTGACTACCTACAAAATAATGGATTCACCTTGTCCCCGGACAAGTGTGAGTTCATGTGTTTTCGTCATAATTTAATTTTTAAAAAAACCTTCATTAATATTTTAGACCAAAAAAGATCCATGGCAAACAAGGGGTTGTGCTTACCCCTCGCTTAAATTGGTCCCCACATATTGAACATCTTTGCAAAAAGGCTATTAAAGCAGTAAATGTTATCAGAATTATTTCCACTCGGTCATGGGCACAGAACACTAAGTTTCTTGCCTATTTAACACAAGCTTTAGTTCGCAGCTGCCTAACTTATGGCATGGAAGTGTTCCATAATATTTCAAATAGAATACTACAAAAACTACAAACCACAGAACTTAAAGCTCTTAAATCAGCCCTCAGACTACCACGATATGCAAACACCAAACTTGTTTATGGTACAGTAGGGTGGCTTCCCCTCGACTACCTTATGAAACTAAATACAACAGCATTTCTCACTAGACTTTATGCAACAAATCAGTTCACGCTTGACAGCTTTTCAGCAGAATTCGAAGACCCCTTTTATAATCATCCAACTTATCAGCAACAAAAGCCTATGAAATCACAACAAGTCCGCAACCCACTAGACTATTCCCGGGAAATGCTTTCCATGGCAGGCCTGGAAATAGACGATATAGAAACCCACCCTAAATATCCCATTCCACATTGGGAGTGGGAATCTGCAAACTTTGACACTTCACTACATCAGTTGTATTCAAAATCAGAGCAGCCTAATTTACTTTCAGTTGCTGCTAAAGAAAGTTTTTTCTAATATTCAACACCAACTCCTAATTTATACAGATGTTTCAAAGATCTCCGACTCGCAGATAAGCTGTGCCTTCACCATTCCAGCTCTCAAAATAACCAAATCTTTCTGTCTAAATTCAAACATTTCAATTTTCAGTGCAGAGCTTTGGGCCATTCTGGAAGCCTGCTCTTTTCTGAATGATTTTCCAAAACCTCCTTTCAAAGCCACAATTCTTACAGACTCCTTGTCCTCAGTGCAAGCACTGCAGGGAAAAACTAAAAATAGAGCAAAAATTATTCAGGAAATTAAAAACTTAGTAGACCAAATAATAATAAAAGGCACCGACCTAACTATAACATGGATCCCTTCCCATCTCGGGCTAAAGGGAAATGACCTTGCAGCCAAAGCAGCCAAAATGGCAGCGGAATAGAATATAGGTCAAACTATTAATATAAAACTATCCCTTTCAGAAATTAAAAAACATTTGAAACGCAACTCATACCAGAGGTGGGCTGATGAGTTGGATGCCTACTCCGCAGCCCATTCCTGACACATGAAATTCATAAAAGAAGGACTTTTTCTACCTGTTCCTTACAAAATTCAAAGTAGAATCCTAGGGTTAGGGTTAGGGTTACACGGATTCAATCTACTGCAAATTTAAGAACACTCCCTGCCGGTGCGGGGAAATTCTTAGCTTAAAACACATTTTCAATCCTTGCGATCAGATGAGAACAGAATTACAACCTGCTATATACAAATTTGAACAAAACAATCTGATATATAATGAGAAAAATATTCTAACAAAACATCATAAATTAGGTTGGACTCCTATTGTTTGGCTCACCGAGACAATTGGCCAGGCGTCATTTAAACATTTGATATAATTAATAAAAGTTGGATATAGATTACAATTAAGTTTAGTCGGGACTCAGTGTTTGGGTCGGATCGGCATCATCCCCCTCTCCAGCTCTGTCCCATCTTGCCCGTTTTTAACAAAGCAATCATACTACAATCACCTTCATATGAAGACTCACACTTCCTACGACAATTTTTCTTTTAGTCCCTCCCTCGGAGGGGGATGGCGGGTGCGACCCATGCGCCGAGTCTTGGTAGTTACTAAGCATCGTTTTATAATAAAACTTTAGCAGGGCCTCTCATGATGGCGACAGACGGGTATCTCTTGCCATCCTGAGCTGCCTCCGGGGGGTCTCCCCTATTGGCGACCGCCCAAGGTAACGCCTCTAACTGAAGGGAATCCTTAACCGAAATCTTAATCTTAAAACAATCAACAAACTAAATAATACAAATAAAATTAAAATACCCAAGTAGTAATGCTTAAAACCATTGGTGGCCTCTGACGGAATGTCCCCTCATTCAATCTAGTAAATATTATTTAAAAACTAATATAGTGGGGAAACA
>CM065700.1:42048664-42061164 GCA_017654935.2 Phymorhynchus buccinoides | reverse complement strand
ACAAAATGCAACATTCTACAATCGAATGAATTTAATAAATAGATCTACACCTAAACACAGGGGCGCTTACTGTTTTGAGAAAGTTTATTTTATCTCCCTTTTCCGGGAAGAAAATAGTTCATTTTTAAAACGTCAAATGCTCTTTATTGTACCCTAGTTGGAGGTTAATAATAGTAAAATTACATTATTTTCGATTTCTACCAAAATTCTGTGGGGTTGAATTGGAACATAGTCCCGCGGGGCAGGGTTTGTAGGCCAGTGAAATAATTTTGTACTCTAGAATGTCACCTAGGGTACCTGGTCTATGAAAACTAAAACTCAAGTTCAAACTCTTATATTATGTTGTAAAATCATCTTATTTAAAACTATGGACACAAGAACACTAAACAAAGACAACGAAATAAAATATACTTAAAAAGTAAATTGAAGTAAAAGTAACAGTATTAACTAGCACATTTTGCATCGCAAGTAACCCTTGAGAAATGGACTCACCCTTAACGGGAAAGCCCCACACGAAGTTTACCTTTTGTTTGACCATAGCAACACGTGTGTTCTGATTAACAATACTGCATCTCTCTTGAACTTGAATGTTGTGTTCGGGATAAACAACCATGTGAGTGAATTAAAGCAGAGTAGATGTTTTGAAAACTGACTGACCTGAATGAGGTGAGGAAGATTCGGGGGGAAGCGTACTTTAAGGCCTACTTGTCCAGTATTCAATAGATCTAGGCTTTTGATTCGGTAGCGATCACGCTTCTGCTGCTCGCGTGCGGGGGAAGGTGTGTGTGTGTAGTGTGTTTGCGCAACGTGGGTTGTTGGTGCATATTGTGCAGTGGTTGTGGGTGTGCTTTTGTATTGTTGTGGCAGGACGTTGTGTGTCGTGTGGTGTGTGTGTTAGTGCATCGTGGTGTCGTGTGTTGTGTGTGTGTGTGTGTGTGTTGTGTGTGAAGTGAGAGCGAGATGAGAGAGAGAGAGAGAGAGAGAGAGGGAGAGAGAGAGAGAGAGGAGACGAGATAGAGAGAGACAGAGAGAGATGTTTATGTGTTTGTGTTTAGTAAAACCAGTAATAATAGGACTAGATCCCTCCACAAATGACAAAAAAACAAACCTTGTTCAAATTAAGTATTGCAACATAAAACGTGTGTGTGTGTGTGTGTGTGTGTCTTTCTTGTGTGTGTGTGTGTTGTGTGTGTGTGTGTGTGTGTGAGAGAGAGTAGAGAGAGAGGAGGAGAGACGAGAGAGAGAGAAGAGGCGAGAGAGAGAGAGAGAGAGCGAGAGAGTGCGAGAGACAGAGAGAGAGACAGAGAAACAGAGGGAGAGAGACAGACAGAGGAGAAGAGACAGCAGACAGAGAGAGAGACAGACAGACGGAGGAGAATAGGACAGAATTATTAGAAAAAGAAGACAGAAAAAGAGAGACTTCAGACTTCAGATACTTTAGTTTACAAGGTTAAGAATTTAGGCTAGGCCCTATTCTTCCATTCTGACTTTGGAGAGATAGGAGAGAGATAGAGAGAGGCGAGGTAGGAGAGTTGAAAGGGAGGGACTGAAAGGAACGATTTGTTTATGATTCAGAGAGTAGAGGATTGACGAGTGAGAGAGGAAAGATGCGAGAGAGAAAGAGAAAAGACGAGAGCAATACTAGAGAGAGTATGCGTGCGTTGTTAGCCTTGTGTAAAAGCATCGACATTTGTGTGGTTCGTTCTTTGTGGTGTGAAACAGAGAAGAGGCACGAGAGACATCTTTCCTTGAGAAGAGATATTTGGGGACAAGGAGAGAGACGAAACGAGGTAGACAGGACCACGTTACGTGTACTGAAATAAGCCAAGGGACAACCAGTGATCTGTGTGGGCTTTTGAAAAGCGAAAACGGTGTGGTTTTAGACATGACACACCTAGTCAGAATCTAATTATTGATTTGGGTGTGGAGAGAGACGTGAGAGAGAGGCGAGAGAGAGTTGAGAGAGAGAGAGAGGGAGAGATGGAAGAGAGAGAGAGAGAGAGAGAGGTCGTGTTAGTGTTTATAGAACTGGTAGATAATACTAGATCCCTCCACAAATGGCAAAAAAAAAAAATCTGCCAAATCAATCTAATACATAATATGTTTTAGAGAGAGAATATTGTTTCTGTTGTATTTTTTAATGATGCTGTGGCGTAAAAAATTTGCATCTCAGTAATGTCTTAATTGTATAGGTCCCTTATTCAGACTTATTCAAACTCATCAGCATAACAGTCTATTGCTCGTGTCTATCGTTTTAAAAATAAGGTTGTTGCTGACAACCTTGGTGGGCAGATTTGATTCTACCCTGGACTCGCTTTAAAAAAATTCAAACTGAATAATTTCATTATATAATCCACATTTAAACCCACACAGTTGAATGGCCCCATTGATATTCCACCACAGGGGCGGACCAGTTGGACATGGAAGGAGGGAGGTACAAATACTCGCATGGGGGGTCTTAGGGGCAAAACGCCCCCCCCCCCCCCCCCCCCCCCCCCCCCCCCCCCCCCCCCCCACCCCCTCCCTCTCCCTCTCCCCCACCCCCCCGAAGTTGACAATAATTTGATTTTCAAAGATGCAACCAAGGCCTCTTATAAGAATAAATGAGATAATACACTAAAATGACACTGAGTCGCATTTCTCTTCACCTTTCTTTCATTCGGGCGTACTTGGAATACTGTTATAATAGGATGAATAAAATTTAATTCCCACTTTCAAAAAAGCACATCGAGTGTCAACTCTGTTCCATCTGTAGCCAGACTTCAGGTTTATTTGCATCAAATGGCCAAAGAAGATATTGCCTTTATGAGCACAATTATCAGTGGTGACCCTTGTCCTGAGTATGGAGGACACAACAGCCAACAGACAAAGAAAACCCGACAGCAGCCAGGAGCAAAGAATGGTGCCTATGTACAATATCTTCCTGGACGTGCCTCCAGCCTCTGTTATTCTTGGTTGAACAGACGTGCAATGAGTTCACCAGTGAAAACAGCTGTACTGGATAGTTGTGCAATTTACAAGGAGGGGGAGGGAGTATAATTACTTTATTCCTGGCTATGAGTGTGATCATGCTGGTGAGCTATTTGGTTGTATTGGCAGGCTAGGGAAATTGTGGGATGGGAGGTGTGTGTGTGTGTGTGTGTGTGTGGGGGGGGGGGGGGGATAATCGCTTAGAGCAGAGTCTGGACACTACAATAGCACTGAAGTACAAAAGCTCCTTTCATGATAAGACTGGATCATCAAGACTCTTATTAGTTTAATCTTTGAGAAGCTGCTGAGGCTGCTATTATTATCACGTTAATACATCCACATAACAAAACCCCATGCCAGCTAAGCACTGGTATCAAGCCTACGGATACAATATCTCATCGCCTCACCATAGAAGTGTTCACAATGGCCAGAACTTGGATAAGACACTTGTTAGAGTGGTCTTCCACCAAGTATGACAAACTGTGAAGCACGATGTTTCTAAGCTCATTGGCAATGAGACGTTTTTTTGTGGAAGCAGACTCACTTTGAACAAACATGTCATTCCTTTCAACTGTAGCTGAAAATGCGTGGGTCAGCACTAATTACACAACATTGACTACTGAGATAATTGTTGGCACCAGACGAAACCCTGACAATCAGAAATCGGTAATGCAGCAATGGGTGCATAGAAGGGCAGCACCCATCTGCACATAATTCTGCAAATAAAAGGAGACTTTGTGTGCAAACATCTCATGACAGTTGCCATCAGAGATTCTGAAAATGATCAAATAAGAGCATTGTGGACATTTAAATTAACCCCCTTGAGGACACATTCAAACAACCATGTTTGTATAATAATATGTATCTGATCAGTTTCTAAGAACTTGGCCATTGTATTTTGTGCTACAATCCCCGACAGGAAGAAGACCCTCTGATTCACTAATAATTGTCTTATTGAAGTTGCATGCTGCTTGACATTAGTTTGCAATCCAAATAAGACCACTAAAACTACACCTTTCTCTAACAAGAGTGGAAAAGCAAGAAGTCGATTTATCCTCTGATGCTTTCCCTTCTTCACTCACCCCAGCCCTCTCCGCAGAGTGGCTGGGGATTGCTAATAAAGTACTAAAATAGGGTATAATTCACATAGTTTCAAACATTTCAGCAAATGATACTATATTTTTTTAATAGTTTCATTACAATGAATTTTAAGTGCTTCAGGCAGATATATTGAAAGGTTGAACACACACATCTAGTCACACATCAACAGTGCCAATCAGAGAGTGGAACATGCTCCCCACAAGCCTGAATGAAACCATCTGTCCCGATGCAATCAGGGCCAGCCTAGGTGGCATTTACATCAGCCACCAGGCCTCCGTCTGCTGATCTCCCAGTGGACCAGTGTATATAGTTTTAACCTCAAGTTTTAGGGATGGATCCCAAATTATTATTCAAGTTTTTAAAATTAGGCATTGAAAGCACACGCCGCCTGTCAGTCGCGCATCAAGTTGGACTTCAAACGCCTTGAGGTCAAGTCCAGTAATAGGAAGAAGAAGAATAAATCAGAGGGATTTTGCAAATATGTTTTAGGAATCATTTAATAGAACATGTATATGCTGCTAAAAGAAAGTAGGGGGTAACAATATACTAACAAGTATACAAAGAAAGCACACGCCCAATATCAGATTATGAGGCACATTTTCAAGTGTGTTCCACATTCTTCGTCACGCCATTATTGCTGTGACACAAAACGTAATAATAATATAGTGTAATCTCTTCATGGATATTATGACCAAATCATCAGCTTGATTTCATGTGAAAACGAAAGTTCAGCCTTTTTTTTACTGTAAAATCGAAGCCTGAAATCAATTCTAAAATGTCACGTGACTGCCAAAGGAGATAGACAATGGGCATGATATTCCAAATCACAACACACTTCTAAAGGTCTGTGTACACGTTAACATTATTCACAAAATGTCACTATTTCCCTTTGTAACACAGTGAGTTGTAAGTCACATTATGGGTGGACTTACACTGTGTTGCCATAGTGAAATAGAGATAGTTTGTAAATAATGTTGACGTGTACACAGACATTATGCAGTTACAAGGTTGTTGGGCTGCTGTGTGCTACCAGGCATTCAAGACAATGCCTTCTCAAGCTCTGGAACAGTCTCCTGAAGATTTTCTGTTTTTGTTTGTTTTGCGTCCCTTGATCCTCTTACGACCATTACAATTGTTCCCCGTGGCCAGAATCTGCTACAAAGTATTCATAATGTGCTTTATGTCGCATAGTGATAATCATTGATAAAGACAAATAATAATAATTAGACATAGTAATCAGCTAAAAACACAGTACTTTCGAAGGAAAATGCCTTCTATGTCAAAAGTCATGATTTAACAGAGGTACTCAATATGCCAACTGTTGCATTCATTAGTATGGCCCCTTTTGGAACCAAAAGTTATTTGCAAAACGAAATAAAACCAACAATCAAATAAATAAATAAATAAATAAATACATAATTTTCCAGTTTTCTAGTTGTTGAGAATGTACAATCAATTCAACAGAACTTTATCAATCTCTATAGAAATAACAATGCTGTTGCTTCCTGGGGATGTTGATAATGGATGATAATGATGGTGATAATAATGATGATGATGATGATGATGATGAAGATTGTGTGGGTAGGTGGTTCCTGCGTATGATAGCTCAGGACAGACTCCACTGAACTCCACCGAAGTGACTCAGCAGCAGTGCAGTGTCTCCTCGGATGGTTGCCTCCTGACGGCCTAACATAGATTTGCTCCCCTTGGACTGCTGATTTCGGATCCTGAACAAGACTAAAAGTGTGTCTGGGAGTTGGGACTCGGAATGCGGGGCGTGGTAGCAACGCCACTATACGGCCCAGAAATAATTATGGAACAGAAAAAATAAAGTTGATTGTGTGATGATATCATCATGATTTTAAGATGCCTTTACGAAGAAGAAGAGCACACACACTTGCGCTTGAGCGTACACGCACAACACACGACTACCTCTCTTATCGTAATATAATCATTGTCCAATGACAACACATTATGTTATTAACAAGTTAGCTGTGGGATTAAAAAATTATTTTTTTTGGTGTCGGTCAGTGTGTGTATGGGAAAGGGGAAGAATGAAGCAACAAAAAAAGAAGGGGGTGGGGGTGGGGGGGGGGGGGGTGTGTGCAGATGGTAGGCGAGTAAATCAGCACATTATTTTCTTATTATATTCTTCTTTTCAGAACACAGAACAAATCGTAAAGTTAAAGTAAACTGAGTTTGTGTCTGAGGTTCACAAATACAGACATTGGACACAGAATAGTTTTATCAAAGCAAACTATTCTGCGTTTCAAATGCACCAACAACGTTTTTTAGTCCTTCAGATTAGGGGCATGGCGCTCAGCTATAAAACTGAGATTTTATCTGTCATTCTATTTTTATCTTTAATTTGGATATCATCTCAGTAGCCAGCCCTCTCCAGTAATGTCTTTTATCTTTTAAAATGATAATTTTAGAACATTATTATTCTTGTCATTTTACATAAGATTTCAAAAGTAGGGTAAAAAGACAGGCAGACGCATTGTGAGTGGTTTGATTGCGGATTTTGAGAGAAAACGAAAAGAGTTTTTTAATGCTAAGAATTTTGCTAGAAGCAGTAACGATGACCCTGCTAAAGAAGCTAAAACTAAAGCTAAGGCAAAGACTATAAAAAGTGAATTATCAAATTGATGCCATTCAGCTTCAAATGGACGCCGATTAAGACATTTGTCTCTTTGAAGCACGATTTACCTCCCCATCACGATCAAAAGTGACAGCCACAGTCGGCACCCTTTTGAACCCTTCCTTTCCAATCACGAGAAGGATAGGAATGTTCGCATGTGATAAGGATGTAACCCGGCGCATGATTGTTCTTTACTACTATACATAAAACTATGACATCATCTTGTGACTTATGGACTGCTATAAACCAATGACAGGCTTTCAGTGTTTTATAAAAATTTGAGTAGTGAGGAAAGTAGCCTACACCCACTCTCTCATAATACCTCCAAAACGTGGCTGGAGCAATATTGCAGACTCAACTTCTCTCGCAGTCAGTCATAATCTATTAATAGTCCCAATCGATGGGAGTTTTATTCGAAGGCTGGTGAGTGGAGACCGCGATCGTTTTGGTTTGAGAGCATTCCGATTGATCTAGATCCTATAGCACAATGACGATGAAGGAGTAGATAAAAATGTATTATGAAAAGATATGTGTAAACATTTTTTTCAATTGTGTGTGTATGGCACTGATATTGTGTGTGTGTGTTTTTGACCACTTTATCACTTTTGGTACACAGAACCGGAGTTTTATGCCTACTAACCCATTTGTATAATTTTAGTAGGAAGCCTATGGGCCGCACTCTTGCACTTTATGATAACATTCCTTTCCAAGTGTTGGATGGGGAGTGATGTTGTCTTGATCACCTTTTATGCTTTACTGATCTCATTTTGTTAACTGAAATTCAGTTTATTTATTTATTAACTAGTGCTATTGTACAAGGGCAGCCTTCTTAGGCCGGTTGGGATCCACTAATTCCCTGTCGACTGAAGCCCTTTGTCTCTAAGCCGTAGAGATCTACAACCACCTTTTCCTGTAATTATCAGCAGGGCATCGTGGTCAGGAAGATTACCCCTAACTCACAAGCACCAAGACAGGAACACAGCCAAGACGCCCCGCACCCAGAATCAGTGAGGAGACCACGCCTGAACCATGCCACCCCACAACGCCGCAACCGGAACGACTGAGAGCAACTCTACACCTGACGAGCAAGCCTAGTCAACCAGCCCAGCACTCACCGATCCCTACAGAGGAACATCACAACAGCTAAGTCCCACCGGACCGAAGCCAATAATAGGGGCAATTTGAACTTTCCCCCTGGCACTGAAGACATTTAGTGACCCTTCCCGCTTGGGGCTAACCTTATAGAAAGACAAAATTCTTGTGTATCCTTTCGGATTTTATTGTGTTTTTGATTCATATTTTTTTTTGGGTGACATTGAGCTGCTTTTTTTATTATTGTTGCGTAATCTTATGCAGTTTTTGTGAGTAAATAAAATACAAGTGGCAAATAATCCTGAACCCTTTGGTCAGACTGAAGAGAGTGGGAGTCTTGTATCTTCATGAAAAACCCTACTTCTCTCTGCACTCTTCTGTCTGTCTGCACATTTAGAGCAATTCAACCACGATTGTATGTCTTTTCTTACAACCATACGAGTCAGAACCCGGGCACAAATATAAATTTATTGGATGAAAAGGGGCCGGGAAAATTGCTCATCTCCCATACCCTAGAGAATTGGGTTAAAAGCAAATTTTCTACTTCAAAATTTAACACACTAAAAGTCTCCTCTAGAGGGAGCGTGGTGTGGCTTTTAACCCATTTACCTATTACCTTCTTCACAAAGAATTTTTGGGATGGTTGTTGTAATGAAAGGTTCTTCCAAATTCCGGCTGAAAAGAGGTGCTTTCCAGCGAGAAATGGTTTGTAGCATAAAGTCTGGATAAAAATGCTGAAGTATTTAATTTCATGAGGTGGTCGAGTGGAAACCATCCTATTGTACCATAGACAAGTTTGTTTCACACACACAGGTTTGGTACTTTAAGGGCTGATTGTGAGGAGCTTTAAGTTCCCCCCCTTGTTGTTTGTAATTTTATTAAAAGATTGTCAGTAATATTATAAAATACTTCCATGCCATAGGTTAGGTGACTGCGAACTAAGGCTTGTGTCAAGTAAACAATAAATTTGTTGTTTTGTGCCCATGACTGGGTAAAAATAATCTTAATAAAATTAACTCCTTTAGTGGCTTTTTTTGCAGAGATGTTCAATGTGTGGGAACCAATTTAGGCAAGGTGTAAGCACAACCCTCCAAAATTTAACTTCGTTTGCCATGGATCTTGGCTGGCCTAAAATATTAATAAAGGTGTTCTTTTGACTTAAATTATAGCGAAAACACATGAACTCGCACTTGTCCTGGGACAAGGCGAATCCATTATTTTGTAAATAATCCACAATCAAATTTGTGTTAGTTTGATGAGTTTCTAAATACTTTGCAAGTGCATTTGTACTTTTAGTAAAGGCTGATGACCAGATAGCTATGTCGTCAGCATACATAGAAATTTGACAATTTTTTAGTTTTAATTTGGAAATATCATGAATCATGATATTGAAGAGGGTTGGGGGGGGAAAGCGATGATACTGCCTTGGTTGACCCCCATGTCAACTTGGATGTTAATTTCTACTACGATGAATCCCATTTAACTCTTAGTGATCGATTTTTTCATGAAGCTTTGTATAAAAATTAACATGTTATCCCTTAATAACCAGGGCCTGCTCTGACTTTTATCCTCATAACGAGCCTTCCATGCCAGACGGAGTCGTATGCCCCTTTTATATAAAAAAAGGTGGCGAGGACTTTGCTGCGTCTTGCAAAGTCTTTTTTGACATAGGAGGTTAATCTTATGACTTGTTCCATGCAGCATTTGTGTTTTCGAAAACCTGCCTGGAATTTGTGAAGAACGTTATTTTTTTCCAAAAAATATTCGAGTCTGCATTTTACAATACGTTCGTAAATTTTACCCAGATGAGGGATGAGGGAAATGGGGCGGTAGCTTGCGGGGTCCCTAGCCAGTTTTCCAGGCTTAAGGACCCCAACTACTTGAGCCTCCTTCCAAGCTTGTGGCACTTCGCCCTCATCCCAACATCCGGAGTAAAAGTCATGCAGGACTTCGAGGAAAGATGGGGGCAATTTCTTAATAAGAGTGTAGGAGATGATATCCTCTCCTGTAGCTTTATTAGTTTTAATAATGGAATTAATGGCCGCACCAAGCTCGGTAATTTTCAGGGGAGCATTAATAGTGTGTGAATTATCAGTGGATTTTTCAAAAATATAATTTATTTTACGTTTGTCACGTTGATATACGGGTAAATGTTTAGTTTGGCTCGCTTTGGCAAATTGGTTGGCCAGGACGTCAGCTGTATTAGAATCCGTGGTTGTTAGTTGATCCCCATCTAACACACGGGTGTTAGCATGGCGACCTTTGTTTTGAATTAGTTTCAATCGCTTCCAGGCCTTGCCTAGGTCTTGAAAATTTACAATCTCTTCAGTATTAAAATAATTTAATTAGGTTCATTTATTAAGTCGTCACATTCTTTTTCCGCTTTCACTTTTTCTTCAAAATTTGGTAGTGTGGGATGTAATTCAAAGTTATTGTACTTTCTTTTTTTCTTTTTTATGGCTTTTTTAATGTCATCACTCCACCATGGTTTGCTGTTCGGTTTTGTTGGAGGAACAATAAGGGGAATAGCCGTTTTTGCTGCATGTAATATTTTCTGTCGAATATTTTCATAATACATTTCCTTATCAGGGTTTTGGTATTATCTATTGAATGTTTAGAGAGTAGAGATTGGAAAAGTGGCCAATTAGCCTTGTCAAAATTAAATTTAGGTATTGGTGGAGGATTAGTATTATCTGGTTTGAATTTGAATTCAATAGAAACGGGTTTATGGTCCGAATGGAGAGGATCAGAAAGAGTATACCATTCGTGATTTACTAGCAGGTTGGGGCTAGCAAGGGATAGGTCAATGGCTGTTGGAAAAAATTGATTAGAGGCATCTGGATAATGAGTAGAAGAGCCGTCGTTTAGTAGGATTAAGTCAGAGTCATTTATTTCGTTGTATAAAGGAGTTACCAGATTTCTAGGACAGAAAGGTTCCCAGCTGGAGTGGCGAGCGTTAAAATCGCCAACAATCAGCCAGGAATAATCTAAAGAAAGGTTTGAAAGCCAATTGGTAGTAGGTGCTTTGGAGTAGCCTAAGGGATAGTAAATATTAAGAATATTAGTGGGGGTATCATTTACTTTAATTTGAACCATAGTGGAGTAACGTATGCTGGTTATATTTTCTTCTGGAGAAGGCACTTCTGTAAACATTTAAGGATTTGTGAACATATGTAGCTGTATATACATTGTTCTGTGTGTTGCTAACTACTGGTGGGTAGTATTAGCCCGTAATATTGGGAAGGTCTGTACATTTTAATCTGATTGACTGCAAACAAAGAACTTGATGTGAAGTTTTGGATGTAGCTAAAAAATGCATAAAATAGTCTTTTGTTTTATTAAGTGCTCTACAGTTCCACTGAAAAAGGTTGAGGCCTGTGCCTGTTAACAGAGGAAAAGGGATTTTAAAGGGTTGAAAAATAACAAGTTTTTAAGTTAAATTTTTGGCTCTTGTGCCTCTGAGAAGCTAGCCGGGGTCTTGTCCCATGGGCTTCCGCAGATGGCGGGGACGAACTTGTTGACGAACTCAAGCTTAAGTACGAGCCTAAGAGACTCACATTTAATTGGAGCAACACCTAAGCCAATGAAAACTAAGTTTGAAATGGCGTGATACAAGACAAGATCCAGAATTCAAGAAACTGCCAAAACGCCTTAGTCTAAAAACAAGAAGAAACAGATTTCGTATAGGAAACTTGAAACTGAGAAAGAGAAAGGATTAACACAGTAGCAGGAGAAGCTTGATAGACAAAACCTAATATCCACTTCGTGGCAGAAAGAGAACTAGCCTAGAAAGTAAATAAGAGAAAAATTAGATAGTATACACACATTATAAAGTGGCATGTGACAAGTTTAACTTCCTTTTTTAAATAGGGTGGGATGTGTGGTGGTCATGACTGCATCACTCACTTATTACTTATTCTAATACTTACACACACTCACTTAAAGACACACCCACTCGCACACTCACCCACACCAAAATCACAGCATTATATTATAATACTTTTAACGGAAGGACGTTACACTGAAGAACACACGCGCACTTACATACACAGACATACGCAAGCACCCACGCACACGTTATTTATACTTATGAATGAAATAGTTTACTGTCCTTCAAGCAGACTAAAATGTTGTACAGGGAGATAAATATTTGGTTTCAGTTCTTTGTAAGGGGAGGTAAGGAAATGAGCAGGCCTAAATGTTTTTAAAGAAGGCACAATAAAATTGGCGAGTAAAGAAAACGTTCCGATATTTTTTTTACAAATGACAAGACTTGTCTTGTCTGAAAGCAACGCCTTTGTTGTCTGACGCCCAGATTCAAAAGTGTTTGGGGTCATTGCAAACGTTTCTAAATCTGGGTACCAGGCAACGAATACATTCAGTCTGAATATAAACGAAATGTAAAATACGCGTAGTCATACAAAAACTCTCCTGCTTTACTGCATTGTGAAGAACGGTGTGAGAGAAATGATTATAAAAATGACCCGGTGAAGAGGTCATCATTGTTTGACAGCAACGTACCAACCTCGTTGGCATGTGCCCTGGGCAAGGCATCTTACGATAACCAAACTCCAACCCAGTTTTCTAGAATACGTCTTGTTTTCTTTTTGCTATATCTGGTGGCCATAAGGCAACATGCAAAAAGCGCGACTCTCTGAATATTCCCATTTGCGCGACCGTACGACTGACAGAAAGC
>CM065700.1:42016005-42043164 GCA_017654935.2 Phymorhynchus buccinoides | reverse complement strand
ACCCCTAAAAAAAAAAACGTGGTCTTCATCAGCTCGATCTCTGGGATACTGAAAAACGCAACCACCATTCTGATATACAGTATGTGGATGGTTGACAGCAACGGGAAAACCAATGAACACGATTGGCCAAACAAGACATATAATGTACTTCCCAGTTTTGAACCCAAAAAAACAACAACACCCAATTGTTGTTTTGATTTGAAGCAACAAAACAAAACAAACTCAATTGAGGGATACCTTATTATAGCTACCATCTGGAATGAAAATTATATTGCGGGTCCAATCCTTCAGGGGATAAGATCGTAATCCTATCGCAAATTTGTCATTTCTGAGAGGAAAAAAATCATGAAAAAAAAAAAGTAATCCAAAGCGGGCCGATTATTTTCTCACATAATGTACTCAAGCAGTTTAGACACAGAACCACATTTTGCTCGGTCACCTAGCAGCGCCCAAACGTCGTAGTCCTGGAGTTTGAGGCAACTTTCCCGGAAGTTCTGCCTGTAACACTTTCGGTGTCTTTCCACAGATTTGGATCATGATCTAGAAACTCTCACCATGCGGTCGCTTTGACGGCATCTTGAAACAGAAGGAAAAAGAAATTGACGCCGGTGTATGCTGGGCACCGGAAAACTTTTTACGCATTGTTCAAAAGCATCGCTGCCGACGCAACTGTATTAAGTGGTGTTGGTTTGTTTTTGTTCCGTATTTTTTTTTCCCAGTCGCCGTAATTATCGTAACTGGACTTTTTTTTTTCTCTCTCGTAAAAATTACGGCTAAAATCGTAAAGGTAAACAAACAGGTCTGAGCTGTTATCAGAAGAGGAAAAAAAAAAAACACCAATTCTGCAAAAGTTTCATGTTTTGGGTAACCTATTCAATGTTAGTAAACCAAAAAAAAAAAACAAAAAACTTTGTTCTTTACTATATTAGCAGTCAAATTATAAGGACGCAGCTGTCTCACTGAGAATAAAAAAAAAAAAAAGTATAACTTATAGTTCCGAAAAATATGGAACTACTTACTGCCTGTACTGTTGATGCCTACTAGCCCAATCACAGTTTTATACTTTTTTGATGAAACGCTTTGTCAGTTCATACAAATGTATACCATTATAAGACTAAAAACAAACAAACTCAATAAATGATAAAAAGTCATGGAAAAATATAAAGACTTTCAAGTTGAAACATGACAAAAACACACACACACACTCACTCACGCATTTTATTTATTATTAAGAAATTTTCTTGAATGCTCTTTAATGCAAAACACACACGCGGCACATGTACCATTTCTTGAATAAATTTTTTTTTTTACCTTGCTTATATCAGGTTTTTGTTTTGTTTTCGGAATGCCATACAACTTTTCTTCAGCAACCTTGAAAACCAAGGATAGAAAGATGAACATAAGAACTCTAAACACAACAGAACCTCCTAATAAAGAAACTCCCCTATCAAAACTTCCTCTAAGGCGTGACCAAAACAAATGTTCACCAATTTTTCTGCCCGTCACATCCGCACCTACTGTGAAGTGTCTCCCTTCCATTAAGACCTTTATTTGGCGATTTTTTAAGGTCCTTAAAAGACCCACTTGACCCACCACGATTTTTAAAAGGTCCCTTGTTTTTTTTTGGGGGGGAGCTGGGACCCACATTACACAAAAAGTTATCCTTCCCCTCCCTCCCCTCCCCCAACCTTCAAAGATTTTTTTAAAGCTTCTCTTAAACAGGAATGTTTCGTTTTGTAATTTGGGGGCGCTGTATGTTGGGAGTCAACAACCTTGGTTCAAAAACAAGATTTCTACCAGCTATAAGAGGGAAAAACCGTGGATTTGACATGTGTCGCGTGTGGGTCTTTAACAGGAGGTCCCACTGTAATAAACAAATAATGTATTGGCAAAACCATATTTTTGCCCGTAGGAAAATATAATTTACTGATGAAAGCAAGCATCCATACTGCTCTTCCTGACACCCAATACCCCAAATTCTCTCCGCCCAGGTAATTAAATGTGATATTATATGTTATTAATGCATCGACTGTTTCATGGTACATCCGTGTCTTTGGTGGTCCTACACGGTTGTAACGTGTCAATATTAAAATGATGTTTTATAAAAACATAACAATCAGTAGGTAACTGGTTGATAATTGTGACCAGCCCCACGAAAGGGACATTAAGTCGCTGGGCTAGTTTCTCACAACAGGCTAAGCAAAGTCCCAAAAATCAATTTTTTGGTCAATTTTGAGTATGGGTATTTTTTGTGTTCTCTAAAATCTATCTTAATATTTATAAAGGATTAACTTTAATATTGTCTCTAAAAATGGTCTAAGTATTTTAAAAGGAATAGGTCAATGCATTTCACAGCTAGGCATACTAAAAACCTGTGCTAATCTCAAAATGGCCAACGCTCACCCTACTAACTTTAAATGAACTCTAACTCAGGAACAGAAAAAGATACAAGAATGGTAGGTATTATTTAGAAAGAAAATTGTTCTGACGTTTTCAAATCTAAAATTTTCGCAGAATGGTCAGTTTGGACAATAATGTCCCCTTTTTACATGTAATATATTGTGGAGCAAATCATATATTTTTAAAAAATTCAAAAGGGCAAATAGTTTGTATTACCATTTAGGGCACACACACATTAGACGCGAACACCTCATGCGCTTATCACCGTAAAATAAGTTGAAAAGGGAAAAGAAGGACAAAATTAATCGCATGGGTCGTGTTTGTGGATTTTTCCAAATTCCGATTTATCCGCATCTATTTAAACCTTTTCAACGCCCCCAAGTCGCATTTTATGCAGCACACCCCACCCATTTAACAACCATGTTCACTAACTGGCATCAAATCAAGGCCTGTTACCCTGAAGACCATATTTTTTTTAATTCGGGAGGTAAGGATAGGGCCTATATGTTATACATGCACAGAGGAATTCCCAATACTGCAGCTAGTTTGATTTCTACCCTGTTCAGTTAATTGTGGTTTTTTTTGGCAACCAACAAAAAAAAGGCTGGCGGCGGCGAAAGGGCCCCTAAAAATGATTCCCAGGCCACACTCTCCAGTGTCTACTGTGAAACTTTATTGAAGCTCCAAAATGGTTTGTTTTTAAAACTAAATCAAAACCCCATGTTTAAAGCGTATCGGAGCGATGAAATACTCATCCTTAGTACCAGTACAGACAAACCTCTATATTCAAGACTTCCAAAATGTCCGGAAGGAAACGTCGTAAATGGAGGGTCGTTATGACGGAGGTTTCACTGGCAGCGTATAGAAAGAAAAAGCTTCAGCACACTCATACTCTCTTCTTCATGCACACATACAATTGAATATTAAAACTGGATTGGTCTTCAACTCCATAGGATTGTGACAATCGATGTATTACAGTTTCACTTTCGCCGACTTCGTTAATCACCTCCCACTCTCGTCAAAGTCAGGCATTTGCTTTTCAAAGTCAGTGCTTTCGTGCTTTTCATCACGTTCCGCCATCTTTTCTACAAACAAGGAAGCGTACGCGCTTCAGGCCCTGACCGTGGTTGTTCCCTTGCTCGGAAGTCTATGCAGACAACAACGAGTCGTAAAAACAACATAAAGGCGGTCGTAAGTCGCGTTTACGGGGAAGTCGTTTAAGAGAGTCGTTGTACATAGTTAAAACGCATCCGTGCCAACAATCCGGCTCAAATGAGAGGTGGTCGTTTACAGAGGTCGTAAAAAGCGGGTTTCTGTATTTATTTTTGCTCTGCGTGGATGTGCAGTGAAGAAGAACCAAAGATAGTCTAGGGGAAGATAAGCATCCGGTCTCTTTCTATATGAGTAGTGAGGACAGAAACACTGTTTATGTCCCTTTTAAACAGGACACATTTTGCACGTCGACAGGCCAGATGAATTCTCCGTTCCAGTGCCAGTTCTGCGTTTTGGATAGCCTCCACTGTGAAAAATGTTACTGTCGTCACTAACGAAACTCTATCAGCCCGCGTTCGACGAGCCTTAAGTAGTCCATTACACTTTTAGAAATCTTTGGGCTGACTCTTTAAACATGTGTAACCATCGTCCAAGCAAATTGAAAATAATTGACATGTAAATTAAGTTAAGAACAAGCCAATGTTTAGAGATAAAAGGATTTTTATCATAAGGATGCTAAACTGGGACTAAAAACTTATTATGACTCATGAGTTAGCAGTGTGTTGAGAGCGGAATCCGCCCAGTTTTGAGTTAGCAGGATTCACTGTGCTTTTAATTTATTCCTTGTCAAATTCGGACCTGAAACTATCGCTTTTTTTTTTTTTTTTTTTTTTTTTTTTTTTTTTTTTTTTTTTTTTTTTTTTTTTTTTTTTTCCTTTTTTTTTTTTTTTTTCTGGCGTAATATGACTAAACACGGACATTCTGTACAATTTTAGCAATGTGGATGTAATAAATGATATAAAATGTGTGTGTGGTAGAATTTTATGGTTATTAGTTTTCAAAGTCTAGCTCACTAATGGCTATGCCCTAATGTAATTTCTGATTACATTTAAATGAAAAACATGCATTTTAAACTTTAAAAAAAATGAAGGTGTGTCAAGTCAAGTCAAGTCAATCAAAATTATCGTTAATGACGTAAAAGAGGTAAGCTACAAGGCTTTTTTTCATCCTGTCGTCAATGAAAAGAAAAAACATTCGGAAAGTGTATGGATGTGTGTGTGCGTTTTGGTGTTGTAGTTTAATTAATTATTTTTGTAACAGACATTTTATTTTATTTGTGTATGCGATCTACGGTGGAGTACAGTGAAACGAAAAATAGTAGTCAATTTAGGCGAAGTATGTTAACGTGAATCATACTCCAGACATCATCACAAACAATCGTATTAGGTCATTATCGTATGCAGGTGGCATTCAAAATGATTTGTCTCAACATGTCTGCGCATGTGCGGAAGGTTCGGGGATAGACTTAGGATAGGTTAGGGATAAGATTAGGATTAGGGTTAGGAATCGGGTTCGGGGCAATAATGCAAAATACAAAAGATAAATTTGATGGCGTCATGATCGATTTCGAACCATGCGGCAGATCGTGAGAACAAAATCCATTTTGAGAATGCCACACTGAAAAACGATGGTCTCAAGATTTAAAGGGGTGAGGCATTGGGTATTTTAAGAGTGTCTCTTAGAGTTTGAAAGTTTTGTGGAAAACACGTGCTCAGTTCAAATGCTACCTTAGGACGGCACTGATCTACAAACTCAGCCTTTCCAATGGCAGTAGGTCATAGACGCAAAACGCCTGTTCAAAATGTAACATGTCTCAGTTCAATATTGTCCCTACTGCAGGCTCTATGTCAACCAAGGTAGAAGTAAATTGAGTCAGAGCTGAGAGGCAGGGGTGGATGACTCGTGCTCCATAAGGGAGCTGGCTGACCCCGCCCCCTCCACGTGGTCTCTCACCGTGGGGGGTACCGGGGGAGGTCTTTCGTAAAAATAGTTCCCCACATTCATGTGTAACTTCTCTACCTGCCACTCTCTTTGACTCTATCCTTTTCCCTTGCTTTGCATCATCTACTATCTCTCCTGTCTTTAACAACAACAAAAAATCTTCCAAATAACTTTCTTCCTTTCAAGCTCCTCCGAAATGGAATGGTCGGCTGACGAGGCAAAAACAGTGAAAATAAAACCAACACATTCGTACCTTATCCATTATGGCCATATAGCGGGAAGGACAGAAGAAACAATACAGTGGAACCTCCCTTAGAGGACCTTCAAAAATCATCCAAAATGAGGTCTTATAAGGGAGGTCATTATATACTGATAAAAATAAGGCAATGTCTCAGAAAGTAGTGCTTATATGGAGGGAGTCTTATATGGAGGTTCACTGAGTAAAGGGCCATAACCCATTTGATCTAAGATCACAGTAAACGCCTACCTGTTTATCTTCTCTTCCCTCGCACTCTCAGGTCTTATGCCCGATCATTCAAGCTCCTCGATCGTTCGAGTCATTTGGAAATGCCATTTCGAGCTCCCGCCTGTGTGGGTGTGTGTGTGGTGTGTGTGTGTTGTGTGTAAATGCCTTAGTATCTCCCCGATTGTGTTGGGTTTGTGTTGTGTTTGACAGAGAACATATGTGTAAATGAGAGATCAAAGACTCAAAGATATGACATTTTATCAAAACCCGTGCTCCGCTGGGATGTTCATGACCAGCAATTGTAAGCTCCGCCACAGATGGGTTTTTGTCACTTTTGAGAAAAGTAGGGGACCCTAATCCCTAAAAGTTGTGAAAAGTGGGAGAGATTTATTACTATATAGTAGTAGACACACACACGCCACTGAGTAGACAGCAACACTTCATCATTGCTTGCTAGGGTTCACTGTTCAATTAATGAGCGCAGATGCGCTATTTCCGTATTGCGTTAGGACCAAACCACAAAACTTCAGATAAGGTAGAGGAACTATTTGACAAAAGCCCTACTCGCCTTACCTATTCCCTTCCTAGCTCGCTGGGGTTCCCATTCTGCTTCCCTCCTCCGCCCACCCAGCTTTCCCCCTCCTGGGCTGCGCCCCCCACCCCCCCTCCCTTCGATCCTCTTTTAAAAATTAAAAAATGAAGGAAAAGAGACCAAAGATATGTGGTTGGTGCCCCTCCTTCACCAATCCCCATCTAAAAAATGATGACCCCCCCCAAAAAAAACCACAACAACCCAAAATTGTGGCGAGGGGCAGACTCGAACCCGCGACTACGGATTCTGATGACATGCCTTACTAATCGAGCTATAAGGCTCACAAACTCGATGAAAAAATGTTATATAAGAGAAGAAGGGAAAGCAGTCAGTCAGACAAGATGACACAGCTCGAAAAATGCCAATTGGCATTGGGAAACCATTTGCCTTCAAAATCACTTTCAAAAGCAAATTGTAATCCGAACAGCGAATAAGTAGACGAGCGGCGTATCTTGACCCGCACGCGAGCGAAAAGTCCGACATTCTTAACGCGGTGTCTCGAGTTTAGGGGTCCTCCATGATCCTTAGCGAATTATATTATAGATATATAACGGTACAGTACCTCAAACTGCCTTGATTCGCTGACAAAAGCAAACTTCAGGTCTCTCCTTGCGTCTCTTCAAGTTGAAGGCCTCAGGTTCTCACATGATGGTGGAATGTGTCCATGCGACATAGAAACCAATCAAAGACAACGTCTCATCTATACCAACATATACCTGATGTAAAACAGTCCTTGCTTTAAAAAAACTATCAGAAAATCTTTGTTAAGAGATTTGGGACATGACTGGTTGACTATGTCCTGAATAGAAAAACCAATAAAGAAACAAAAAATTATAGGCATCCCATGAATACTAGTAATGAACCATGTTGTAGGACCCAATCGTTATTTTAACAATTTATCACAAATAAATAATATGAAATGGACAATAAAACAATGCTTTATCAAAATAAATGATAATCACTGGAATGAAACATTGTTGAACGAAACATTACAGTTTGGCCCTTTATGTTTTGAGCATCTCACCATGATAACAAACACAGAAAAACTTAGTAAATTACATCTGTATCGAGATAAAACAAAAAGACAAACATCCCCAAACTCTATTGTTAAAACATACAACACAACAACAAAATTGATGTAAATTGATGCATACATTCAAGCTCAATGTACAGTGGAACCCCTATAGACGCCCTCCCACATAAGACCTACTTCTCTGAGACATTGCCCTCTTTGTAAGTATTAAAACTTGCCTCCCTTATATATAAGACCCTCCCTTATTAAGACCTAATTCGGATGATTTGGGAAGGTCTTATAAGGAGGTTCAATGTACTAATGCAATAAATATGACGGACACAGAAAAGAACAACCAAAAACATCACTTAATACAAACATCTCTACTTCTTCTTCTCTGCATTTCACAAAGGCCATAGCCATAATGGGTGAGGTACCGTAGTGTCTGTCTCCAGTTTTCCTAGGTTCCTCGCTGCATTCTGATTGCAGGAGCTCAAAAGAAGAAAATTACTTGGAAAAATTATTTGCGAGAAGAAAAAAAGGCAGGAGAAGGCAGATAAGTTATAGTCAGAAAAATAGTAGACGATAGCAAGAACGGAAAAGGGATGAGTAATAAGCAAAGACTCTAAACGGGTAGATGGCTACTAGAGTTAAGGCGGAGCCGGTGCGGGTATTTTTACCTCTGTGGAGATAAGTCGCCTAGCTGGAAGTAGTCTAGTTAGCCAATCAGAAATCGTTTGTTTGTCCGCATTGTGAATTTCGAAATAAGTGCAGGCTGTGTACATCGATCTCGGCAAATATGTAGATTACACCTCTTGCTCTATTTCTTGGTTCTTTCCGTGTTAGGGAAGGGTAGGGTTAGGGTTAGGATAGGTTACGGTAATGGGTACAGTTCGCATGCGAGAGGTAGAATTTACTGACCGGTACTATTTATTCATGACCACCGGGCTGATAGAGTATCGTTGTGGGTAAGTAATCACCATTCACAGTGGCGCATCAAAGACTCCTTCCGGACTGGATTTGAACGGAGAATTCAAAATGGCCTACTGGACGTGTTTTTAACCTAAATGGTCACGCCTTAAAAGGGACATAACAGTGTTTCTTTCACCACTATCATATAGGGAAAAGGGACAGGAGGTTAGTCTTCTTTCAGTGTCTTTGGTAAAAGAGAGTGATCAATGAATCAGAGGAAGTACAAGCACAGAACTTTCAGATGTGTGGGCAACCTTTTACGGAAACGACCACCCGGGGGATAGTAACAGGGAGGTCTTGCATAAATAGTTCCCCCCTTCGGGAAGTTCTGGCTGTAAACTTCCTCTAATCGGTCACTTCGTGGACTTTGCCTTCTCCCTTGCTTAACTGTCATCTACTATCTTTCTGCCTACCAGTCCATATCCTGCATTTTTCACGAAACACTCCTGGCTGTTGTTACTTTTAATTCAAAAACATTCCCTCAGTCCGAAGTCGGGAGTGTGGGCCTGTTCGTAGCTAGGAGCGTATACAGCAGCATGACGCATTCTCGCTCAATACTATATACAAAGATCCATGTCAATTACCATTGTTTTAAAGCCTTCCAGAACCCCATTCAGTCTGCTTGGCTGCAACACGGTTTGTGGAAAGTAACTGATGTTCGGGACCATTGGTCGGAAGTCGTTCTCTGGTTGCGTTGGCGAAGCGAGGCCGCTCAACTGGCTCTTTCTGCCCGTCCAGTAGCTCGGGCACGTGGGAGAGCCATCGTCATTATGGCACCAATCTGAAAATACAGTTCTTGTTTTTTAAACTCTTCTAGACACCATGGGTGAATACATTTGCCCAAGACTATCACTCTACCACTCTTCCCCCACCTACCCCCCCACACAAAATGCAAAGACATCACTGTCAGCACTGCCGTGTTTTTGTTTGTTTTAGAGCTTTTGTCACGGTTTTCTGCGTCAAAGCAAATGCATAATTGTGCATTAAAAAAAACCTAGTTATTCCTCTTGTCGGTTGAAATGATAACGGACAACCAAGAATGTAAAAAATATATGTATTGTAAGCTAGAATGAGTTACAATTAAAAAAAGTAAACCATTATGTCGCGTGTCGACGTCTAAACCGTGTATCTACACATTTGACAAAATAGTTTTTTACTGAAAATCCTTCAGTGACCTCACGCAGGTCTTCTATAAATACTTGTGCTGCGACCAAATGAAAAGCTCAAAATTTGTCACATGATACCACGGAAATAATCGTGTATGTGGCGGGTTGTTGCTGAGTTTTGACGCGATAAGGTGTAACTGGTCAGCTAATCGTGTAACTGCTGGGCAGCTGTCGTATATCACATGTGAGAAACAAGGCACGAACTTGAGTGATAACCGTGCAACTGAATATCACAAAATGTTTTGGTGTTAATGACAAACTTTATTGGTGTCACATGTTTAATCTATCGGTAAGAAGAAGGGTCAAGCGTAATATCAAAGGGGATGACTTTGTAGCAGGCGACACTGGTATTTTGAGCTCCGTAAAATCACTGATTATGTAAATACACGGTTAGCTCGCGACAGCGCGATGTATATATAAGTGTAATTTAGAAAAAAAACCAAAAACAAAATGGTCAGTAAGATGTATGTACTGTTAGTAGTTACAGGCTACAAAACTATCGTATACAGCAGTTTCAACAGGTACTAGGCAGGTGTGTGTGGGTGGCGTTTGTTGTGTGTGTGTGAGAGGAGAGAGAAGAGAGAGAGAGAGAGAGAGAGAGAGAGAAGAGGAGAACAGAAGAGAGAGAGAGAGAGAGAGAGAGAGAGAGAGAAGAGAGTGAGGAGATGAGAGAGGAGAGAGAGAGAGAGGAGTGTTTAAAATGCTTCTTCTTCTCTCGCCTAGGCAGCCAGCTCATCAAGTTGAAGATTCTGCTGCAACTTTAGGGGTAGTAAAGTAATAGCTACGAAAAAGAAAGGAATTCAAGTGAAATTGAAGCTGTTTCATGTATGTTGTTTTTTCGTACTTTGAAAAAATAATAAAAAAATGCGTTCCTTATAATCTAAAAGCAAATCTCAGGCTGAAAACGGCCTAGATGCCAGATTATTGTGCATATATGATATGATTGATTATGATAGGTTCCTGTCACTGCATGTACTGTCATGTGATGGCAGTGCTATCTTGACTATCTTCTCTGTTTCAACGCCGAGGTTTGCATATTACAAACATCTACAAACCGTCCTTGTGAACGGAATATTTCATATCTACAGTCATTCTGGAAACCTTACATGAATGAGGACGAACTAAATTGTCTTTGAAGTCGATCAGTTCACAATACCGTATCGGTTTCAATCTGATGGAAGTAGACGTAAAGCTTTGTTGTCGCGAATGTCAACAAAATGCCGACTAACGTCTAAGCTAACGTTCTAAAAGGTTTACTTTACATTTTTCTTCGGCTTTTCAACCACTGTAGCCTACGTGCGCAGTCAAACTGAGATGAAATGTAGTATGAACGAGACGTTTTTGTATGTTATGTTCTAAATCAACCTCAAGAAGTACAGAAAACCCTTATCTTAAAATAAAGTCTTTTTACACTATCCATACAAAACAATTCTTTACAAAGATCCACTATCACTTTCCAGAAGGCCACAATCAGATGAGCTTGTGGCAAGGCCCTGAAAGGATGGTATACTTAGCAGAGGTATACAAGGCACTCAGTGGGAAGACAGTCTCGAGCATGCCACAATGTCTAACCGTATTGGAAAGGGGAAGAAATGCAGCCGACTTTCGTGAGCACTATAGTTGCTTTGTCCAAGACCAAAGGCTCCGAAAGCAGACCTGCGGAAATGTCGGAGGTGCATGAGTATAACCCTCTCTCCATGCGGGAAAATCCTCACACGAGTCATCCGAACAGAAATGATTTCTATGGTCAGAGGAAAACCTGTCCAGAGTCACAGTGTGGTTCGCCCTGACCGTAGCACAGTTCGACATGATATCTTAATCTTTGCAGTGAGACAGGTTCCAGGAAAAGTGCCTTTGAGCAGACATTGACCGTTCTTCGCCTCAGGCAGCCAACCATCAGCTGAATATTCTAGCTGCATGTTGGGGTTAGTAAGAAGACAAGAAAAATAGAAAGCTGAGGTGATGAAGTAGCCCAATGAAATGGGAGGGGGAGGGGGGAGGGACCGCACGCCCTCGGTAGCCTTTTATTTGATGCGATTATAGTTTGTTGCCAGTGGGAAGCCCCCCCCAATCAGCTACCGTAGCGCCCCCCCCCGGGGGCGAAACCCCTCCCTCTTGCTTATCATCGACCTAACAAAAGGCATTGAAACAGTCAACAGGGATGCAATGTAGAGTATCCTGAGACACTCGGCTGTTCCTACCTAAGTCACTAAGATTATACAGCTGTCCATGACAGCATGACAGAAGTATCAAACGGTGAAACATCTGAGAGTTGTACATCTCCAGTGGAGTGAAAACAAGGCTGTTACTGCTCCTGGGCTTTCACTTCTTCTTCACCAAGTATCATGCTTCATGCCGTCAGAGACTGATCTTGGCACTACATTAGATACGGTCTGGATGGCTCAAGACTCAAGACACTTATATCTCATGAGATCTGAGGCGCTCACAGCAAAAAACAAAGACCTGGAGAAGGCATAAATCATCGAGACATGCGGTGGGAGGGGGGGGGATGGATGGCTGATGTATGAACGAAAGCAATTATCTCTTCTTACTGCATTGCCCAGGCCATTGGCCATTATGGGTAAGGTATGTATGGTACCGGTTTTCAGTTTCAGTGCATGGTCTTTATTTCCCCGACCTGCGTACAGCGACACATCCGATCTGTGGAGACCGAATACCTGCTGAGCATTGTGAGCTTCAAAAGGAGAAAAATTTACAAGGTTAATATTTGGAAGATTTTTTTTTTCTTTTTTTTTTTTTTTTTTTCAAAAAGTCAGGAGAATCTGGGACAATTATTCAGAAGATAGTAGATGACAGAAAGCAAAGGGAAAAGGCAAGACGTCCCCCCCCCCCTTTTTCTTCAAAGAGAATGTGGCAGACAGCATTAGAGGAAATTAGAAACTAGATAAGTATTAAATGCCAAACAAGGGCACAGAAACTTCCAGAGGTGGTTGGAAACTATTTTTCCGAACGCGTGGGCCGTAAGGGCGTATCCTTTCAGCTCCGGCCCACTAGAGTGGTCACGGCTTGCGGTCAAGAGTAAAATTTAGCCCCATCCTGTTGTGACCACTTTGGGTGATACATTTCACAGACATTTGAAGTGATTCACGCAGGGATCACGATAGAGGATTAAGAAAAAAATGGCGGGAATGTCTGTCACTGGCGACATCTGGGATAACGCATAAATTTTCACTCTCAAAAAAGTGTAAGTGATTGCATCCAGTGAGTCACGAGATACGTGGATGAAGAAAATCAATTGGGACAGTCTGCCGCTCAGCAACATCCCTGCATGGCATAATTAGCACAGTGTCTTATATCCTTGGTATATATTACGCCCGCATAAAAAAATTCAGTTGAACGCTTGATTTCGGGCAGCAGTTGCAAGATTTCTGGGACTGACAGACACATAAACCCAACAACCGTGACAAACGTCTACTCCTCAAAAACAAAGACCACTCCGCACAAAACACAAACAAGCAAATCAGCCACACAATTAATAACATTTCAAAATAAAAAAAATAATCGTACCTTGGTCTTGCAGCTTCTTTGCGACGCAAGTTTATCACTTATCAATAATCCAATAATCATTTTCCAATCACACACACAGAGTTTTAAATGCACAAGATCCACGACTCCTAAATTAATGCTGCAAAGCAACTGACATTTTATCACATCATAAATGAAACAAAAAAATACAACAAAGCCCATTTAAACTCAAACTGTTTAATTACAGCAGCATGAAATAACATGAAATAGACAAATGAAATAATCTACAAACTGTTTAATCACAGCAGCATTAAATCACATGAAATGAAAATGAAATGATCTACAAACTGTTTAATCACAGCACCATGAAATCACATGAAATGAAAAATGAAATGATCTACAAACCGTTTTTAAGATTAAGATTAAAATTATACCCCAGTCGACAACTACGGTCATTTCAGGGCTGTCACCACCATGTTACATCGCACCACGTACACAATCTATCACCAAGGATTAAAAAGGGATACAAACGCAAGGTAAAAACGAAATCACACAAAGTTTTTTTGGTTAAAAAAACTTCTGTTAAAAAACCATTACGTTCATCACTAAACTTAGACAAGTACAAGATTAAGATTAAGATAAAAATAATAGCCCCCGGTCAACAACAAAGGCCATTTCATGGGCGGACCACCACGTTGAATCACACCACGTTGAATCTCACCACGTATTAAAAAAGAATAAAAACAAGATAAAACAGGATTAACCACGTTACATCTCACCACGTATTAAAAAGGGATAAAAACACAAGGTCAAAACCATAGATCAGAAGTTTTTTTGGTTAAAATACTTTTGCTAAAAAACATTACTCTATCACAAACTTAGCAAGTAAAAACATGAAACGTCTAGAGTTGGTAAAAATACCACAGTAAATTACATCAAGTGAAATATATTAATCAGCTAAGTAATGTTATTAGTTATGTAAGGTCTTCTCATACGCTAATTATACAAAAAAGAAATGTTTGTCCCCCCTTTCCAGGGAAAAGCAGTTTCCTAATCTTGGGGATAGCCCCCTTTGCTGCTTCGTTGACCTTTTTGTTGACCTTGGCATTCATGGAAGGAGTTTCATTGGGCACTGCCTTTCCTGCCACGCCAACAAGTCGTACTTTCAGACAGGCCATACTCTTCAGTACGGCAGTCTGGCGCCAAGTTTAACCGAGTACTGAGTGAGGCAATCGTTGCCTCCTCTTCTCACGATTTTGTTCACTAATAGGGCGCGCCCCTCGTTTATTAGGTGCATAGGTCGAAATGGAATTAAAAACATTATCGCCTTATAGTCAGAAAATTACGGTACTTGAATAGTAATGCGTGGAAGAGGATAAGTATTTCTCTAATTTGCATTCATTGTAGGCCTATATTTTTTCTGTTTTCAGAAATGGCAACTGTTTCGATGGCAACTGTTTCGACAGCGACTGTTTTGACAAGATGCCCAGAGTGTTTGGAACTTTTCACCGAGCCTAAAATCTGTAGAAAATGTGTATTAAACTCTGTTGAGAAGTCAGGTGTTGTTGGAGCGAACTGCACACAATGTGGACACCCCGTACCCACTGTTGAAGTGGAAGATGTTTCAACTTTTGTTGAGAGCCTACCCACAGACTATGGGATGGATGCCTACATACAAGCCGAGAAAAGACTGCCCAGCAGTTCATCATGCAATGTCTGTGAAGCAAACCCTTGCATATATTGCTACAATTGTCAGATTAAATTGTGCACCAACTGTAGTTGGTGCAATTAAGATTAAGATTAAAATTATAGCCCCGTCGACAGCAAAGGCCATGTCAGGGCTGTCACCACGTTACATCTCACCAAGTTAAATCTTATTACGTATTAAAAAGGGATAAATGTTTGGGAATTGTGGTATTAAGATTTTAGTTAAGCGCGCGAAGCGCGAGGGTCACGTGATGGCTGGGCAGACAAAGATCCGCCATCTTGACAACATGCACATCATGATCTAAATAAAGAGGTAAACACGACTATTCGGTATCGTGTATATTGAGTGCATGAACTTGGTGTCAGAAGTGGTGCTACAAGTACCCCGACGTATCTATGGCAGGAATCAAACCTCCCAAGGCGTTTTCGTTTAGGCCAGAGGAATGGGCCACATGGATCAACGAATTTCGTCGTTACAGGAATGCCTCCAAATTATCCAAAGAAGAAGGGGAGCTACACCTTGCTCTACATTATGGGCAGGGATGCCGAGAAAATATTCCAGACGTTCAACTTTGTTGAGAGAACTGTAGGAGAAGGTGCACAGGCGAGGCAAGTGCAGGAAAAAGATACTGACTTTGAGACGTTGATACAGAAGTTTGACTCCTACTTCATCGTCAAAGGGAACATCATACACAAACGTACGAAGTTTCAAGAACGAAAACAGAAGGAAGGAGAAACAGTAGAATAATTCTACAGGGAGTTGTGAGATCTGGCTGTGCATTGTGAGTACAAAGTCACGGAAGATCAGGTGAGGGACCGATTTGTAGTTGGCCTGTCGGATATTAAGCTAAAAGAAAGCCTGCAGTTGAACTATGATTTGACGTTGTCCAAAGCTCTTGAAATTGCACGTCAGCACGAACAGATAAAGAGACAAATGAGAGAACAGCAAAGTGAAGTTCAAGTAGATGAAGCAAGAAGGGAGGAAACAGCTTACGGTGCTGGACCTGCTCGGGGGAGAGGTTTAGAACGAGGCGCCTTCAGTCGCAGAAGTAGAGGACAGACATCGTCTTACCGGGTTTCATATCGCCAAGAACAGTGTGGAAAGTGCGGTTACAGCCATGGCAGTGGAAGATGTCCAGCACAGGGTCAGACTTGCAGAAAATGCCTGAAAAGGAACCACTTCAAAAAGATGTGTCGCACACAAATGCGTGAAGTTCAAGAAGATGAAGAGTTTGTCTTAGATTCTGTCATAGACAAGGACAAACAAGAGGCACCGTTGACAGTGGATTTAAAAATTAGAAACACCAACGTTAGGTTCAAGATTGACTCAGGGGCAGATGTTTCCATCATGTCCTACCACACGTTCAAAAACCTAAAAAGTAAGCCTCGACTCAGAATGTCACCTGCAGTACTGACTTCACCAGGAGGGAAGTTGACAGTTTGTGGAGAGTTCCATGCACAGACTTTGTACAAAGATGCACTGTACAAGTTTCGTGTGGTGGTAGCTACATCTGGGAGTAACCTACTCAGCAGGAGTGCTTCAGTGAAGATGGCACTCATCCAGCGAGTAGAAGAGGTTCACAGAAATGTATTTGGAGCATCAGGACTCCTTCAGACAGAGCCAGTGGCGATAGAACTCAAAGAAGGTGCTACACCATACTGCGTCACCACGCCACGCAGGGTGCCGTTTCCTCTTCAAAAGAAAGTAGAGGTAGAACTCCGACGCATGGAGGACGCCGGGATCATCGAGGAGATAAAAGAACCAACCTCATGGTGCGCTCCCATGGTGCCGGTGGTGAAACCTTCTGGTAACATTAGGATTACCGTAGACTTCAAACAACTCAACAAAGCTGTCATGAGGCCGAATTGTTTCATCCCGAACTTGGATGATATTGCTCCAAAGCTGGCTGGAAGCAAAGTCTATTCAACACTAGACACATCAAGTGGATTTTTTCAGGTCCCTCTTAAAGAAGAAAGCAAGAAGCTGACCACTTTCATAACCCCATTCGGACGCTTTGTCTTCAAACGTGTGCCCATGGGAATCTCTCTGGGTCTGGAGTGTTTTCAAGCCGAGATGAAAGAAACACTGGAGGTTCTGCCATGGTGTGAGACCATCATGGATCACACCATCGTCTACGGGAAGACAGAAGAGGAGCACGATGCCAGGCTGGAAGCAGTTCTCAACAGAATTGAAGAAAAGGGCTGAAGTTGAACAAGAAAAAGTGTCACTTTAGACAGTCTGCGGTGAAGTATTTTGCCACATTATTAGTGAGAAAGGAGTGAGCCCAGACCCGGCAAAGTGAAGGCGATTGTTGAAATGCCTCCACCGACCTCTCAGGAAATGCTCAATTACTTGAGACAAGAATGTCTTGCGTCAGGCGTTTGTGAAGAAGCAAATTTGCGTGTGAGAAAAGTGCGGACAGTTCGCATGGACTGGGAAATGCATGGGACACACCATAAGCTCATACGGGAAGACATTCGAGGAGCTGACGACGCTGAGCGCAAATATCCTCAAATTGAGAAAGAATGTCTTGCGTCAGTATTTGCGTGTGAAAAATTCGCAAAATATTTGGTTGGACTTGACACATTTGAGCTGCTGACCGACCAAAAGACATTGACAAAGCACCGCTTCGTTGCCAGCGACTCCTCATCCGACTCATGAGGTTCAATTTCCAAGTACGCCATGTGCCTGGAAAAGAAATGGTCGTCACTGATGCGCTATCTAGACACCCTGTACCCGACACCGGTGATGACCTGTCAGAAATTGTGTCAGTCTACGTGGACTCTGTGATGTCCAGCTGTGAGATATCACCTACTCGTCTTGAGAAGATCCATGCACAAACAGTCCATGATGCCGAACTTCAGCAAGTCATTGACTATATCCTCAATGGGTGGCCGGCGAAGGTTGACAAGCAGTTCGAGCCCTACCAGCAATCACAGGGAGAACTGTCTCTAGTGGACGGTCTGGTGGTGTTCAGCAACCGGATTGTGGTGCCTACAGCATTACGCCAGGACATTCTACTCAAGCTCCACGAGTCCCACCAAGGACTAACCAAGTGCAGGCAGAACGCTCAGGCTATGGTCTGGAGGCCTGGCCTGAGTAAGCAACTGGCTGACCTGATCAACTCATGCAGAGTGTGTCGAGAGCAATGCCCAGCACAATGACATGAGCCACTGCGCCCGACAGAGTTGCCCCAGCGTCCCTGGCAACAGTTGGGTGCTGATCTGTGCTCGTACAAGGGGAAGGACTACCTCATCGTGGTGGATTACTACTCGAGGTGGGTAGAGATACGCCACCTCCATTCCACCACAGCCACTGCCGTGATCAACAAATTCCAGCTTATTTTCTCTACACACGGCATCCCAGAGACCATTTTATCTGATAATGGGCCTCAGTTCCAATGCCGTGAATTCCAGAAGTTCGCCCAGGAGTACGAGTTTCTACACCGAACCAGCAGTCCAGGCTTCCCACAGGCAAATGGAGAAGCTGAAAGCGCCGTCAAGATCGCCAAAAAGATACTTCAGCAAGCAGAACCAGACCTGGCATTGCTGAACTACAGGGCAACGCCTCATTCTTCAGCTGGGGTTAGTCCTGCTGTCGCCTTTATGGGGAGAAGTCTGCGGACAAAACTCCTAATTTTCCCTGACAACCTGCTGCCAAACCGTCCGGACGATGACCAGATCCGGAGAAAGGACAGCGATGTGAAGGAGGCGTACAGACAGCGGTACAACCAAGCCAAAGGTGCTACGCCCCTGTCATCACTACGCCCGGGAGATGCAGTCCTGCTTCAGCCCACTCCAGGTGAGAAGACCTGGAAGACGGACGGCATGGTGGTTGCTGCAGATGGCAGCAACAGAACCTACCTAATCAACACTCCTCGTGGCGTGCTTCGTCGCAACAGGCAGCACATCCAGGCACTGCCAACACCCGTGAAAAAACTTATCTTATGCTTTTCAATAATGGTGAAACCTAAAACTCTACCTCAGTTAGTATTGGATGGAAACATTCTTGCTTATAAGCATTCAGTTAAGTTCTTAGGTGTATATTTGACATCAAAATTAAATTGGACAGTTCACATTGAGTATTTGATTTCAAAAGCGAGAAAAAGACTTAATTTTCTGAAAATTATAAACAAACAATCATGGAGTCAAAATACCAAAACATGACTACATCTTGCAAATTCTTTAGTTCGATCAGTACTATCCTATGGGCAAGAGGTTTATTTCAGTGCATCAAACACTCTTTTAAATAAGTTACAAACATAGACAGTAAAGCTATTAAACTAGCACTTGGTATTCCTATGCACTCTAACACTCTTAGAACATATAAAGAGAGCAATATAATGTCATTAGCTGAACATAGAAAGTTATCTGCCTCAAATTAATAGTAAGAGGTCTCTCTATTGACAACAATATAAAGGAGGAAATATTCAGACTCAGAGACAGATTATCCAAAGCGAGCAAAAAATATAACGTTTCTTCAGCCAATCAAGAATTTCACTGAAGACGTTATAAGTAGAAGTAAGGTAGATATCCACAATATCTCAGCCATGCCTATTATACCACTAATGCCACCATGGGAACAAAGAAAGGCAAAATTTGATATAGAATATACAAGTTACAAAAAAGATGAAGAAGTGAATCAATTAGTTTCTGACGTACGTTCGACTTCATTTAGATTCAAAATATTCAAATCATCTAAACATTTACACTGATGGTTCAGTCTTAGAAACGTCAGACAGTGGAGCAGGTTTTGTTATTCCATCACTTAGAATAGAAAAGTCATACTATTTAGGCAAAGGCATTTCAATATTTACTTCTGAATTATATGCAATAATGCGAGCTTTAGAATTTGTTTATGATATACCATATTCAATTTATAACATTTTAGTTTGTGTGGATTCAAAATCAGTTTTACAAACTCTAAAGCAAAGTAACAGTAAAACTCGTAACGACATTGTCTTTGAAATTAAACAGTTGATTCATTGTATTGTTGCAAAAGGTATTGGTATTGATTTTTGCTGGGTGCCATCTCATTGTGGACTCTTTTGGAATGAAGTTGCTGATAGAGCTGCCAAAAGAGCGGCTTTTAATAAGTCTAACTTGGTTTCTAATGAGAAACTAGCATTATCAACACATGAAATTTACTGTTTATTGGACAAATCTACTTACATCAACTCATCTGACTTTAGATCTACCATTTTTATGCACAGTAGATCGATAGTTAGTTTAGTGTACAAGATACGACTCAATTCATGGAAAACTAAATACTTGGAAACTAACTGTCTTTGTAGTGATAAATTATCAATTCATCACTTACTAATAGAATGCCCAGTATTGCTCTCTAAATATCGAATGATTAATATGGACTTTTTTCGTAAGTATGATAATACCAAGGATATTTTAAATGACGCAGAAATTGACATTACTGTAATTGCAAAAGCAATGCTGTCCTCAACTATTGGAAGACTACTGTAGAGGTTTTCTTTACTTTTTTTTAATATGTCGTTCTTATGCATGTTATTTTACCTTTTTCTTCTTCTTTTTTTCCCCCCAAAATGTTTGCATGCTGTCTAAAATCACGATCTATGTGAAAAGACATTAAATTAAAGATTCATTCATTCATTCAACACCCGTGAAGACACCACCGCCTCCTGTCCAACCGTCGCCTCAAAACGATGCTGAACCGGACATGTCGCAGATCATGACGCAGCTTGAAGGAGCAGCTTCGGGAGACGCTCCTCCACAAACAACATCACGACCAGCTACCCGTGCTTCGAAAGGCTACTTTGCTCAAAAGCCAGTCAGATACCGTGACGATTGAGAGCAGTTGACTCTCTTGGTGGTGTAATTTAGGGCATATTTGAATACCATAGCTCTGTGGTGTAGGTGGCTGTTATGCCTCGCAGAGCTTAGTCAGGTTGTGAGGGCAGTTTTGCTCTATAGTGATAGTGTAGGTGATCATCATTTATTTTCATAGTTCTGTCGTGTAGCTTTGCAGAGCTTAGTTAGGTTGGTGAAATTTAAAACAGCTCTGGTGTAGAGGCTTATTAAGCCTAGTGGCGGATATGCCTTTGTAGAGCTTAGATCATTTTCTTTGGAGTTTCATTCATGAGGAGTGGATTACCCGCAACGTTCAGACTCCTCCATTTATTTTGTGTTTGCTGTGTATGCAATGTATTGATGTTGTGCTATGTTAAAAAAAGAGAAAAAAAAGTGTTTCCTATACTACTATTATAATTACTTTTAAAGGGTTATGTTGTTTTGAGAAGAGAAGAGAAGAAGAAGACGAGAAAATGAAGTTTTTAATTGAGTTACTTTTATGTTAGTTTGTTTATTATTTGTTTGATACAGCTTGTTTTAAAATAAGGATGGTGTTGAGTAAAGAATAGGATATTCATATTCTATGTTCTTATAAAAACATTTGAAGAACAAAGACGGTACTGTTTATTTTTGAAACAAGAGTAAACATTGAACCAAGACTGTTCAGAGAAACATAGACATTAATAGGAATGAAAACAAAATATATTATTATTTAGTTCTTTAATAGTAATAAATGACAGTTCAAGAAATAATGTGAAAAAGATAAAATAATAATAATGTATATTATTTTAAAAGGATTTAGTAATGCTTTTTGTTGAAGCAAATTATTTTTGTTATTATTTTTTCTTTTTTATTCTTCTTTAAAAAGAAAGGGGAGATGATTGGGAATTGTTGTGGTATTAAGATTTTAGTTAAGCGCACGAAGCGCGAGGGTCACGTGATGGCTGGGTAGACGAAGATCCACCATCTTGACAACATGCACATCATGATCTAAATAAAGAGGTAAACACGACTATTCAGTATCATTGAATGCATGAACTATAAAAACACAAGGTATAACAAGATCAAAGTTTTTTTGGTTAAAATACTTTTTGTTAAAAAGGGTGGTGCATAACAAGATGCCCACAGGCAAAGGACACGAGGTCACCAACATAGATGAACGGACTGTCACTGAAGTGGCAAGGAACAATACAATGTATTGCAAACTACACACCGACCAACAGGCAAAGGACACGAGGTCACCAACATAGATGAACTGACTGTCAACACTGTGTGTGTGTGTGTGTGTGTGCGTGCGTGCGCGCGCGTGTGTGTGTGTGCGTGTGTGTGTGCGTGCGCGTGCGCGTGCGTGCGTGTGCATGTATGGTTTTTGTTGGTGTTGAAATTGTTTAATGAAAAAAACTGACTTTTGTAATCTAATGACAGAGCCTAAGATGGGACTTCATGATGTTTATACTCAGTTTTAATTTTATGACTTATGAAAGACAGCTGTACTATTCATTACTGTGTTTTTACACCCGCACACAAAATTTGGAGTGATTCTAGACAGTATTTCACGAGATATAAGAGGGTGAAGAAAAACGGAAACATGTCTGCTGCTCGGCGACATTATATTTCCGAGGGACAATTTATGTACGAATGTGTTATACCCTTAGTGTCACATCCTGACACAAAATGGGAAGGAATTCTGTCTTCTAGTTCACGAGATACAGCTTGAACAAGAAATATATAGCGCAAAGAAGGAAAGTTCGGTTTTCAAGCTAACACTTCAAGGTCAAGATCAGCATGAAGATAATTTATGCTCGGATGTTTTCTACTATAGGTTATACAGTACCACACACAATCTGAAGCGCTTCTGTCAAGTACAAATGTGGAAATTACGGCTTAAAACCCATATATCTCATTTTTGTATTAAGAATAAGATTAAAATTATAGCCCCGTCGACAACTAAGGTCATGTCAGGGCTGTCACCACGTTGAATCTAACCATGTATTAAAAAGGGATAAAAACACAAGGTAAAAACAAAATCAACGTTTTATGTTAAACTACTTATACATGAGAAGACCTTACATAACTGACAAAATCGCTTAGCTGATTTTTTTAGTAAAAGAAAATCGATAATTTCTCAGTTTTCCTCTGGCAGTGAAGGGGTTAAATTGCCCCCCTGAATCGTCCGACGGGGCTCTGCACCTATACCCTGCCGGGGCCATGGACCCCTGCCTTTCATTTTGTTCTTCATTTCTGGGAGTTGCACACATGTTATAGTGATAATACAGTAAAAAACAAAAACCCACCCAAAATAACGTATCTCGCTTTGAGCTGTAATTATGAGAATATTGCGCCATATAAATATTATTCATTATTATTATTATTATCTGAATTTTGTGCACAAGTTGGGACACACACAGACACTGGATATTATTTTCAATGTGATCACCACTTCAGGATTGGGAAGAATCAGGACATTGAAACGTGTTATTTCCGGATAGAGATGTTTTACTGTCATAAGTGTAATAAATAAGTCATTTTGTTCCCTTCCAGATCAATGACTTGGAAGAGCAGTACTTTGATGGGCAGGGAAGCTACGACAACATCAAGGACCAAGTAAAAGAAACTTTTGCCAATCTTCATCAAAACCTTGACAAAGAAAGAATAATAGACACAGAAAGGTCATCGAAACGGCAAAGGGGGCTATCCCCAAGATTGGGAAACTTCTTTTCCCTGGAAAGGTGGGAACATATTTCATTTTTGCATTAAGATTAAGATTAAAATTATAGCCCCGTCGACAACTAAGGCCATGTCAGGGCTGTCACCACATTGAATCTGATCATGTATTAAAAAGGGATAAAAACACAAGGTAAAAACAAAATCAAGTTTTATGTTCAGATACTTTTACATTACAGCTAACTGACAAAATCGCTTAGCTGATATTTTTTAGTAAAAAAGAAACAAAAAGTCGAAGAAGCCTTAAATTACAAATTTCTGTTTAAAATGTATTTATCTCTATTACTTCAGCTATTTTCTACCATATTCAAAATATAAAATCAAATAGTGAGTGATTTATTTGTTTATGTATTCATTTTTTAACCAAATCAATTGACACAGGAGCCGAAACTCTCTAAAGAAAGTCAAATTTGTGAAAATGATACATTTGGGGTGTCAAACTTCAAACACCTCTAAAATCGAAAATAGCTGAACTAATACAATCATGTTTTATGTTTATTTAAGAGGAATCTTTGGGCCATCTTGCAAAGGAAACACCAGATATATATGCAGCGCATAGGCTGTGTCCTATCTTAACATCGTATCTCAATATTTGCTGTTTTAAGAAAAACATTCCATAAAATTCAAATTACATTTGTGGATATATCTTTTTTCAGAGAAGGTAGGCTATGTTCAAGTAATGAAGCTCCAAGTCATTTTGAACGAAAGCAGATAAAAATGAATGAGATTTTTGCTAAATTTGTTTGTTACGTGGTTTTAGCTCTTAAGACGATCAAAATCAATCACTTACGAGGTTTTATACGGATGCTTATGTTTAGTTTTGAGAATAATGTTACACTGGTCCTGGAGAGGCTGCTGCAACAAACCAGGGACCAGCTGGACCCACTGCAGTTTGCCTACCGTGCACACAGGGGCACTGACGATGCCGCCATCATCATCCTGCACGACATCCTGCAGCACCTGGACTGCCCCAACAGCAGCGCTAGGGTTTTAGTCATTGATTTTAGCTCAGCGTTTAACACTGTAGTGCCTAGTGTCATGTATGACCAGCTGGAAGCCATGTCTGTTGCCCCTCAGCTCATCAAGTGGGTGGTGGACTTTCTCACTAGTCGTTCCCAGTTTGTAGCGATAGAGGGAGCAACATCAGACACCTTAGCTATTGACACAGGGACACCACAGGGCTGTTGCCTCTCACCCACACTGTTCACATTGTACACCAATGACTGTACTGCCTCACTAGTCGTTCCCAGTTTGTAGCGATAGAGGGAGCAACATCAGACACCTTAGCTATTAACACAGGGACACCACAGGGCTGTTGCCTCTCACCCACACTGTTCACATTGTACACCAATGACTGTACTGCCTCTGGCCACAAGAACAAACTAGCTAAATTTGCTGACGACTCTGCGCTTGTTGGATTGATCGACAACGACGACGAAACAGAGTACCAGAGGGACGTAGTGCAGCTCGTTGATTTAATGCGAGAGCAACAGCCTTGATCTTAATGTAGACAAAACCAAAGAAATGGTCTTTGATTTTAGGAAGAAAAAGACACTCAAGACCAGTAGTGATAGGGGGAGGGATGTGGAAAGGGTGGATAGCTACAAATATTTGGGCACAACTGTAAGTTCAAACCTTGCATGGACTAATCATGTAGACAGGGTGATAAACAAAGCGCACACAGGTCCAGCATTGAAAGCATTTTAACCTTCAATTTTCTTGTTTGGGTTTCTAGTTGTAATGCTGGAGGTATTAACAGACTGGACAGGGTGGTCAGGCAGGCATAAATCATTTGTACCATCTGCCACAGCCATCTTAAACACTTGATGAATCAACATCAGGAACATTATACTTTTACCCCCTTTTTTTGTACACAATTCATAATCATTACTTGCCTTGTGCTCACAGATGGTTTATGATTGAATTTTTAAGATTAAAATTATAGCATGTCATAAATTGTCCAATAGATCAGAGAAAAAAGGAACATTCAAAATAAAATAAAAAGATTTGTAAGGAAAGATGAAAGAACAGATTGAATATCTGGGGAGACAGAAATCAGACGAAATGGGAAAACTGCCGATCTTGTCGGGAGACTTTATTCGGGGGAAAAGAGACAGTAAAAGACATGGTAGGCAGAAAAATAGGAAAGGTAAGAAACAGGGGGTGGGCACAGCTTGGTCGAGAACACCTCCGCCACGTGAAGGCTTACCCACAGGGGCCACAAAAGGGTTAGAAAAAATGACAACGACAATGTGTTTAATTGCTTGTTTGTGTGCGACAGGAAGAAAACATACCTATGCTGACTATTTTTTTGGTTGATTTTGACTATTCGGTATTTGTTGGAATACACAACGGGACTTGCAGTGTCACAGCGTACAATACAACAAGACAAACAAAACCACAAGTGTTTACTTACACATCTTAACTTTTTTTTCTGGGACAAATTGCCAAAGCTTCACACAGGGCGGAGAAATAAAAAACGGCCACACACGTAATGTTCTCCCTAGCTGATGTATTTGTACTATAGTGTTCAAGTGCTTTGGCTGTTGGGATGATCCCTGGAGTCTTTTTAGCCAGGGTACGTCAACAACAAAGTCCGATTTACCACCCTTTTCACAAGAAATTTGCAAAGGGAACTCCCTTTATACATTTTGTTCGATTTTATTACGCCTTTTAACATAAAAGAGCAGTTGCAATTGCGGCAAAAATTGGTTTCTGTGCTCATAGTAATGGATTAAAAAATTATTGCTCCGTTTTGAGGGCATATGGAAGCGAAAAACTAATCACTTTTTTATCGTGATTTTTGTTATGATGCTTACTATTCGGTACTATTCAGTATTTGTTGGGATACACAACAGGGCTTTGTAGTGTCACAGCGTACAGGAGCACAAGACCAAGCAGAAAACTACAAGTGTTTACTTACGCACCTGAACTTCCCCCCCCCAGGACAAACTGCCAAAGCTCTGCGCGGAAGGTCGTGTTCTAACGAGACGGTCAATAGATGGGAGGGATGGAAGTTCAGTTTAACGTCGCGTATCGGCTTTCGCCATGTACGACGGGCTGAACAAACCAACCAGGGTATAAACAAAAATTTATGTTCCGGAATCACTGTCTTAGCCAAAAGGCCGAGAAGCGATCAGTTGACATTAAATGAAAATAAGGAGGGGATGATGATGGTCGGCATATATACGCCATGTTCTGCGGGCCCTCATAACGTGCTGGTGGCTTCTTTCGTCCTGACAACACACATCGTGACACACATGATGCTATAGGAAGCATAGAAAGGCAAGGAAACGACTGTCATCAGATGATCTTGGTTTAACCCTTTCGCCGCCAGCCTTTTTTTGGGTCAAAAAATACCATTAAATTTAACTGGGAAGAGAAAAGAAAAAAAATTCTGCAATATTGGGAATTCCTTTGTGACATGTATAACATTAGGCCTATCTTTACCTCCCAAAATTAAGAAAATAGGGTCTTCGGATAACAGGCCCCGACTTGATGCCTTTTAGTAATATGGGTGTTAAACCATTGTGGTGCATAAATGCGACATTGGCGGTGAAAGGGTTAAACAAATTGTATTCGTAAACAATCATGTAACAAAGCGGCATCAACATGAAGATCGCAGAGCACAACAAGCCTTAGAGACGATACTTGGTGCTCAAAACGTTGAAATTGCATTGTAGTATCTGAATCGGAATTATATATGACGCTGAAATGAATGAAAAATGGTGCTTTACGTCCTCTCGGTCTGGAACAGACACATATGGGTACAACAAAGATGGTGGGAACGATACTGGAGGCAATGCCCGGAGGCAGT
>CM065700.1:41991005-42011005 GCA_017654935.2 Phymorhynchus buccinoides | reverse complement strand
CACACACACGCACGCACACGCACACACACACACACACACACACACACACACACACACACACTAAACTGTAAGCCTAACTTATAAAAATAAGATATTGTTAGTGGCGGTCTACAAACGCAAATAATTGAATGTAGGCACACACATTGTCGTAGGGGAAGACGGGGTAAAAAGCGCATGGGCGGGTAAGAAGCCCACCCCAATTATCTCATGAAATAAAGAAAATGTCAGTCAAATTTTGCCCATGAGACGAATGCTAGACATTAATGCTCGTCTCATGGGCAAAATGAGACTGAAATTTGCTTCATTTCATGAGATAATCCCAATCCTCAACGACCCTCTCGCTTTCTGTCAGTGACATTCGCTCTTTCTGTCAGTGACATTCGCTCTTTCTGTCAGTGACATTCGCTCTTTTCGTACGGTCGCGCAAATGGGAATATTCAGAGAGTCGCGCTTTTTGCATGTTGCCTTATGGCCACCAGATATAGCACAAAAAAATCCAAGACGTATTCTAGAAAACTGGGTTGGAGTTTGGTTATCGTAAGATGCCTTGCCCAGGGCACATGCCAATGAGGTTGGTACGTTGCTGTCAAACAATGATGACCTCTTCACCGGGTCAGTTTTATAATCATTTCTCTCACACCGTTCTTCACAATGCAGTAAAGCAGGAGTTTTTGTATGACTAGGGGAAGACGGGGTAAAAAGCGCATGGGCGGGTAAGAAGCCCACCCCAATTATCTCATGAAATAAAGAAAATTTCAGTCAAATTTGCCCATGAGACGAATGATAGACATTAACGCTCGTCTCATGGGCAAAATGAGACCGAAATTTGCTTCATTTCATGAGATAATTGGGGTGGGCTTCTTACCCGCCCATGCGCTTTTTACCCCGTCTTCCCCTACGCGTATTTTACATTTTGTTTATATTCAGACTGAATGTATTCGTTGCCGGGTACCCAGATTTAGAAACGTTCGCAATGACCCCAAACGCTTTTGAATCTGGGCGTCAGACAACAAAGGCGTTGCTTTCAGACAAGACAAGTCTTGCCATTTGTAAAAAAAAATATCGGAACGTTTTCTTTACTCGCCAATTTTATTGTGCCTTCTTTAAAAACATTTAGGTCTGCTCATTTTCTTACCTCCCCTTACAAAGAACTGAAACCAAATATTTACCTCCCTGTACAACATTTTAGTCTGCTTGAAGGACAGTAAACTATTTCATTCTTAAGTATAAATAACGTGTGCGTGGGTGCTTGCGTATGTCTGTGTATGTAAGTGCGCGTGTGTTCTTCAGTGTAACGTCCTTCCGCTAAAAGTATTACAATATAATGTGATTTTGGTGTGGGTGAGTGTGCGAGTGGGTGTGTCTTTAAGTGAGTGTGTGTAAGTATTAGAATAAGTAATAAGTGAGTGATGCAGTCATGACCACCACACATCCCACCCTATTTAAAAAAGGAAGTTAAACTTGTCACAGGTCACTTTATAATGTGTGTATACTATCTAATTTTTCTCTTATTTACTTTCTAGGCTAGTTCTCTTTCTGACACGAAATGGATATTAGGTTTTTTGTCTATCAAGCTTCTCCCGCTACTGTGTTAATCTTTTCTCTTTCTCAGTTTCAAGTTTCTATACAAAATCTGTTTCTTCTTGTTTTTAGTCTAAGGCGTTTTGGCAGTTTCTTGAATTCTGGATTTTGTCTTGTATCACGTCATTTCAAACTTAGTTTTCATTGGCTTAGGTGTTGCTCCAATTAAATGTGAGTCTCTTAGGCTCGTACTTAAGCTTGAGTTCGTCAACAAGTTCGTCCCCAACTAAATTTAAAGCAATGTTTCATATGACTTCGGTCGAGAAGACGTAAAACAAAATTATTCCGTTTTACAAGTTCGTCTGCAGACCAAACTACGAAGAAAAAGTGAAAGCAGAAAAAGAATGTGACGACCTAATAAATGATTCTAAATTAAATTACTTTAATAAAGAAGAAACTGTTGACTTTAAGGATCTAGGTAAAGCCTGAAAACGCTTAAAATTAATTAAAAATAAAGGTCGCCACAGAAACATCCGTGTTTTGGATGGTGACCAACTAACTACTTCCATGGACACTACACATTGAGCTAATATAGAATCCGTGCTACTTCTGACTCTAATACAGCTGACGTCCTGGCCAGCCAATTCGCAAAGGCGAGCCAAACCAAACATCTACCTGTTTATCAACGAGATAAACGAAAAATAAATTATATTTTAGAAAAATATACTGATAATTCACACACCATAAGCGCTCCGCTAAAAATTACCGAGCTTTCTGCAGCAATTAATACTATTGTTAAAACCAATAATGCAACAGGAGAAGATATAATCTCCTACACTCTTATAAAGAAATTGCCCCCATCTTTTCTCGAAGTCTTGCATAATTTTTACTCAAGATGTTGGGATGAGGGCGAAGTCCCACAAGCTTGGAAGGAGGCTCAAGTAGTTGGGGTCCTTAAGCCAGGAAAACCGGCTAGGGACCCCGCAAGCTACCGCCCCATTTCCCTCATCCCTCATCTGGGTAAAATTTACGAACGTATTGTAAAACGCAGACTCCGCTTCCGCTTCTCTCTCTCTCTCTCTCTCTCTCTCTCTCTCTCTCTTTGTTCAAACATTTTTTATTAACCCTTTCACCGCCAATGTCGCATTTATGCACCACAATGGTTTACCACCCACGTCACTAAAAGGCATCAAATCAGGGCCTGTTATCGAAAGACCCTATTTTCTTAATTTTGAGAGGTAAGGATAGGCCTAATATTATACATGTCACAGAGGAATTCCCAATATTGCAGATAATTTTTTTCCTCTTCCCAGTTTCAGCTTAATGGAAATGTTTGGCTGAAAATGGATGGCGGTGAAAGGGTTAACAAAAACATGTCAGATTCCAACAAGCCAACAACAACACAACCCACTTCAGGAAACGCCACTTTTCTAAAAGATCCCGATCATGACGCATCTAGCGTCTTTAGCTACATCACCGAAATAATATGGTTATTCATACCTCCGATACTCCTGGCGTTGGGGACGTTCGGCAATGCGATGACAGTGGTGGTGATGCGAGGGATGCGAGCTAGAAAATCCACTGCCTGCCTGTGTCTGTACTTCACTGCACTGGCTGTGTCAGACCAGATTCAGCTCACCTCACTGATTCTGTACGTTTGGATAAAGCGGGTGTTTGGTTGGCCCTCGTCCGTTTACCGCTTCCATCTTCTGTGCAAACTGCCCAAGTTTGCGTGGAACATCACTGGCTTCACCTCGGCTTGGTTTCTGGTGACAATGACGTTTCAAAGAGTGATATCCGTCGTGGCGCCACATCGCGTTGAAGTTTTGTGCACTGTAAGGAGGGGGAAATATGTCGTACTGATCATTTTCACCGTAGGGTTTGTCTTATACTCGCAGTTTTTGTTTCACTGGGTCTACAGGGCGGAATACGGGGATTGTCATTACCGCAAGAATGTCACGCTCTTAGTAATGGAACTGTTTGAATGGATGGATCTGTTCACTTTTTCGGTGATACCCTTCTTTTTTTTGGCATCCGGGAACGCCGTTCTTGTGCGTCAGGTTGTGAAATCTACTCAGCTGTCTCTGAAAATGAGAAGACGTGATACTAATAATGATACTAATCAGCAGGCAAAGCCTGGAACCGACAAAGTTCATTTTATGACGGTAACCTTAATCGTGACGTCCACAGTGTTCTTGCTGTTAACCGTCCCGGTGTGTCTTTATGGTCTGGTTCAAATGAACTCCTTCTACGAACAGAATAAACCAGAATTACAAATGGCGTATTTAGTGATTGAGATGCTGTACTTCAGTTCCTGTGCCTACAACTTTTACTTGTATTTGTTGAGCGGCAGGAAGTTCAGGCAGGAAGCGAAGCGTGCCTTATCATGCTGCTTGGGCACAGGCGCAACACAATGAATAAAGCTAAACATTCACCGTAGCTTGTATTTCTTTTGGCAGAGCCGTACTCCCAATTACAGTGAAAACCATGGGAGAGAATTTTCGACTCTTAAAAAAAAAATTCCTATATATTAACATTGCAGTACCCACTAGATTAATATTTTACGAAAACATTCCTTCGATTATACTTTTTGTCGCCAAGCCAACTTTAGTTGTAATCCATCCATTATATTTTAAATAACCAGTGTCTTTGCAGTATTTAAATTTTGATCCATAGTGCTTACGTTAATATGGCTTGTCATTTGGTCGATCTGACACGACGGGTTGCATTTGACATGATTACCAGATTACTTGTGGCGGTGCCATAGCCGATGAGGTTTAACCGAGGCATGGTTACCGCTACACCTATCTGTATTAATACAAAATCGGGACTTTACTGGTTTCGTACTGCCTCCGGGCATTGCCTCCAGTATTGTTCCCACCATATTTGTATTCACAAATGTCCCATATGTGTCTGATTCAGACCAAGAGGACGTAAAACACCATTTTCGTCGGGTTGCATTTAAAAGCAGAATTGTTGCGGTGCCATAGCCGATGAGGTTTAACCGAGGCGTGGTTACCGCTACACCTATCTGTATTAATACAAAATCGGGACTTTACTGGTTTCGTACTGCCTCCGGGCATTGCCTCCAGTATTGTTCCCACCATATTTTTGTATTTACAAATGTCCCATGTGTCTGATTCAGACCAAGAGGACGTAAAACACTATTTTCGTTGTCGGGTTGCATTTAGACTCTTTAGATGTTTTGATACACATCTGTATTGTTCAAAATTCGGGACTTTACCGGTGTAGCACTGCCTCCGGGCATTGCCTCCAGGATCGTTCCAACCATCTTTATATCTACTAATGGCCCATATGTGTCTGGTCCAGACTGGAGGACGTTAAGCAGAGTTTCATTCCCGTGTTGCATGCATACTGCATATGAAACCATTTTGCCAAGTTTCGTTAAGATTGGTGTGGTACTTTAGGCGCTGTGAAGTGGAAGAATTTCTGTCACACACACACACACACACACACGCACACACACGCACACACACACACACACACACACGCACGCACGCACACGCACGCGCACGCACACACACACACACACACACACACACACACACACACACATACGGACAGAAAGGTGCACTGCCCTCGTTCCCAATCCAATGTACTCCTATTCTTACATAATAGGGAGTACGAAATCAGCGAAAACGCCATACAGCAAACATAGCAAAACAACAAAACAATACTTCCCCTCTTCAATCCAATTATTTTGCAGAGTGGAAAGGAAAAATAAGTAGAAGACCACAAAGAAGAAGAACAAGTACAAGAACGACTGCGCTAGGTTTCATGTACCTACAATGCATTATGTGGGGTAATAATAGTGTGTGCATGTATAGTGTGGGATGACCTCCCTACATTTTATGTGTATGGGTTGGGTAGAGGGTGTTTTGCTAGTGGGCTATCGCCCTTGAACAGTGAGGGGTGAAGTAGCCGGTTCACTGCCGAGAGCTATAACCACTTGGGATTGAACATGCCTCATTTTATTGTGGTTGTTTACCTGTGGGGTTCAAAAAAATGAAACAGACTGCAACGTCACTGGAACATACAGCAAACAAACAACTACACGACAAGTGCAAAGTGACGTTATTTTATTCACAAGAGACAAAAAAAAAACTACTGGATATTTCGGCGAATGCGCCTTTATCAACACAGACAAGCAATTAAACAGCAAACATCAAATATAGCAAAAGGAGCAAAAAGTAGGCAACAGAAGGAGCAAAAAATAAAAACACACACATCAAGATCAAAAATAAAAACAATACTTCCCCTCTACAGTCCAACGTGTAAATGATACAACAAAGTTGAAACCAAAGAGCAAGGCTGTGAACACAAATCAGGGGGGGGGGGGGGGATTGAAGTGAGAGAGGTTGGGGACAGTGAGTACGCAATCACAGATGGTAGAAGTTGGAAACAAGGGTCAGTTGTGTTTAAGGGGTGGGGAGGGGGAGGTTTGGTGAAGAGAACAAATCTCGTGCTAAAGTGAACACATGTAGCAAAAGTTGACATTACATTTCAATTGAAAAATGAAAAGGACAGAGAGAGAAGGGGGGGGGGGGGATGGAAATAGAAATAGGGGGGGGGGGGGGGGGTTCGCCGCCTAGCGCATCAAACCCATGTCTGACCCCAAAGTGGGTTGCCCCACCCTGGCACCGAGGGGTGAGGGGGGAAAACGGAAGTTCTCCGAGAAAAAAACCCCTAGTCAGACACACTTGTCTAAGTGTGGGGTTGTTGGTTTGATGGTGAAAGGTGGGGTTAGCCATCTGCAGCGTTTAGTTTATTGTTTGTGGCTCAAGCCACAAACCTATAACTCACTTTGTCGGTCGGTCGGTCGGTCGGTCTGTCGGTCGGTCTGTCGGTCCAAAATTGTCGCACATTTTGACAAAATTGTCGCACTTCAAATCGAGGCTACACTTCTGGCCGCTCTTTAAAATGATGTATTTTAAAAGCGTACAAAATAATAAACATATGTAATACAGACACTACAACAGACACGACGAGTATGCGGTGCTTCTTTTGATGAGTATAAGTAGGATACATAGTTTTAAATGTTTTCCAAAAGATATAAAAAGTTACGAAATGGTGCAGAGATAACATTCTGGTTTACAGATTAAAATTATTGAAAAGCCAGGGGAAGTGACTCATGATTGGAGTGGTAAAAATAGACCGCGTGCCACAAACTATTGCGATTTCGCGCTTGTTAGTGTATACCTTTGGGTGTAACATTAGTGGTATTTCCTGTGTGTTGGTACTTGTTCACTCTTGGTGGGGTGGATGAGTAGTTACTAGTGTTAAGCGTTCATTTCTATCTTTTTTAGGTTCATTCATTTTGGGTGAAGTGAGTGGTTCACAGTTAGGACTTAATTGTAATTATAATAGTTGGCGGGTTTTTTAGTTGGAAAGACAGATCATTCTAACAAATTTGGGTAGCTTGTTTAGCACCTTTGTGTGTGATCTGGTCTTGAACTATACTCAAACCATTTGTTCTTCTCTAAACGTAATTAATTGTAATCATAATGGTTGGTAGGGGTTTAGTTGGGTAGGTGGGTCACCGCAATAGTTTTGGTGATTGTTTGGCACCATTGTGTGTGATCTGGCCTTGAACTATTTCCGTACCGTACCATCTATTTTTGTTGTTGATATAATGGGTTTAGAAGTAATAAATAATAAATAATAATCAATAATGCTTATATAGCGAATAATCTTGCAAAGCAACTCAATGTGCTTTCCACCCACCATTCGTACAAACACTTCCAACAGACCTGCCCACGCATCCTCACCATACATCTCTATGAAAAGTGAATACATTACGCCATGTGAAGCTTAGTTTTCATTGGCTGATTGGTTTTCTGATTCCGGGGTGGTGAAGGGAAAATGTGGCGACCAATCAGATCTGAGTCTCTAGAATCGAGGTTTTTCCACTCATATTTAAGGCTGAATTCCTTCATAATTCTTTCTTCACAGCAATCATCATCATCACGTCATCATTCAGAGGTCTGACTGCCGAAGCCGACACATCTACTTTGGACGCTCCTGCCTGCTTTTGCTGCTTTTTCCTGCCGCTGAAGAAAGATCATCATGGCCCACCTTTCTCTTCAGGACGGCTGTCGCGTAGCAGCCAGGAGCGAGATCCACTTTGACAGTCCACGAGGAGCAGGGGTACCCGCTCAGCCAGGAGGCTTCGAGCTTGCCCTGTCGTCCTCTTCTTTGCTTGTAGCTCACCCTCTTGGGGAGAGCTAGGAAGCCTATCTTCGAGGAGGAGTTGGGGTCATCTCTAGCAACGTCTGTCTTCAGCCTCTGCCCCCACCAACGTACGACTTCTTCTGCTTCCTCTTCACGTCGTTGGGCTATCTCGGGTGACTATCAATAGGTGGGTTGTAGGGCTGGGTGGGCGTGTTGCCGTGTTTCATCGGGACACTAGATTAGTGTAAGGCCACACCAACGTGTGGACCCAGAGTTAGTAACAGAAGTGAGTTGTTGCACCTCGGACCACATTGCACTCTGTGAAAGCTCTGGGGGCTCCCAGGTTCGCCTGGGGGTCTAAACCCTTATAGAGTAGGTTTTCAAATTGTATGGGTTGGTAAATTCGGTCTTTCAAAACTCCACTGGTCGTAGGCACTTATATTTGCCGCCAGTGGAGTCCATAGGATAGGTCTTTCTCTTTTGAAATTCTCAGTTCCATATGTTTAAATTGTTATTCTCATTCTTTGGGGCCTTCATTTAAGTTTTTAAATTTGTAAGTAGAAAAGTTTTGGATTTTTCTCCCTAGATTTGACCCTTCCTCCTAAAAAACATGTAAAGTTATATAATACTAAAGACTGACAACAGTCATTTGTTAAAATAAGTTAAGGCTTAATTTTAAAAGAATAAAGAAGAAAAATCATAAATCATTGCATAAAAGTTTGTTAAACAGTCAGTTTAGCAGTAAAAAAATAAGATTTAAAATCGCGTTTAATCTATCAGATCAAGAATAATATAGAGTCCCGTGTGCTCTGCTAGTTAAAGACGTATTCAGAGTAATATTTTTCATATATTTTTCATATGTCTTGTCACAATAAAGATTTCAAAATACAGTACAGTGCTCTAGAGCATTCTAATTAGTTAAAATAACTGTGTAGTGCCGTTAGGAAGCACATTCGCGTTTCATTGGTCCTTGCGAAATCGTTTGCTTTCATACTGGTTGTTTTGCAACACGTTAGAAAATGTAAAGATAGCTTTTTGTTTTCTTTTGTCCTTTTCCTATACGTATATAGGAGGAGCACAGGAGGCAGATAAATACATTGTGTTATTATATGGACTTGACAGTACAGATAGGATCAGCCCGTTTAGGGTTGTGGGTTGGAATCGACTCCACTCTCCAGAAGTCACGGTCAACTCCAAGCAGTGTTGGCTTAGGTCTGTTATCTTTTAATTCTTTTTTTGTTTGAATATTGTTTTTGGCTCTTCTTATAGCTTCGCTGTATGGGAGGAAGGCCTGCCCCCGAATTTTGTTGGCCCGCAGCCTGAGTTGATACTGGGGGCATCCTTGGTAGGCGGCAGAATGTCCGCCGCCACAGTTGATACATTTACCGTTTTTTTAGCAGTCTTTAGCTGAGTGTCCTGGTGCAAATTTCGGATTTTGCCCTGCACTGGTTAGGCCCATGTCCATATCGAGCGCACCTGCGGTACCTTCGCACTGGAGCGACGTATGGCGCAACATGGAACTCCTGGACAACGACCTTCACCAGCGAAGGCAAAATTGGGTTTCGAAATGTGATTTTGATGGCACGGGATTCTGTGCCATCTCTGTTATTAAGCCTTTGGATGGATTTAGCTTGAGGAATGAACCGCTGTAGGTCCTCTAGATTTTCCTCAAGAGAATGGGTTTGATGACTCCCTCAGTAGTTGCCTCAGGTACGCTACATCTGATGTTGATGGAAGCAATGGATGTTAGATTTGCTAATTTCTGCTGCTATTTGGCTGATACACAGCCAATCAATCATCTATTACTTGAAAGTTGCCTCTGGCTGATGATGTCCCCTATGTTGTTCCGAAAAACGTTTAGGTTTGTTGTAGGTCCCAGCGACCTGAAGGTGTCTGCACCAGTGCGCAGATCCTCCAGGATCACTGGGAACTCCAAGTAGACTGGGGCGACTGAGTTGTTGGACTGGGTGGGACGCCTCCTTCGAGTCGTGACTTCAACGAAGTCTCCCTATCCGTCCGTTCCTTCAGAACTAGATTCTACGCTCTCTTTTGTTTCCTCTATGACTTCAATAGAGCTGTGTTTTTCATTAGTCTGTTTTTCACAAGCAAAGTACAAAGTGTTAAACAAAGTACAAAACCAGAAATTTTTAAAAACTTAAATACTCCAAATCCCCCGCTCCCGGAAGGACAGGAGAACATGGAGGAAAACACAACTTCAACTTCACCGAGAAAAAATAAAAATAAAAAGACCAGATCTCACAGAAGACATTCTGAACACAAAGAACAAATGTCAGAACAAAAAATAGAAGAACTGGTGGTAAAACACCTACAAAGACAGACAGAGATCATGATGACTACAATTACTAAACACATTGATAATGTACTAGCAGGTTACACCAACAAAGCATTTCCTCCTAGTACTAAGACTTCATATACGTTAGACTCCACAGCTACAACTTTTCAAAATGTAAAATTAAATATACAAAAAAGATGAGACAAAACCATTGAAATAACTTTTTGTCATCCGGGTCCTCTGAAGTCTGGCACAGGCCAGAATCTCAAACCAGCCAAAGGTCCTAATCGAAGATTTGGCCTCTCTGGTCTTGGAGGAGTCGGAGAACACCCAAATTAATCCGAAGAATGCCCTCAACATCTTGAAACTTGCAGAAATTGCCTGTGGTGCATCCCCGGATGCCCACGGACCAAGACCCAGATTGACTTCACAGAGGGTGAAATAAAAAAAACCCATTTGAATCCTTATAATCTTTTAATATTTTAAAAATCCTTTCTCCCACGACCACCCACACAGGATTGAATGTACTTCAGTGGAATTGTCGTTCTCGGAACACTACTTTTGAGTATTTAGTTGATTTTTTAGCCAATTCTAAAATACAATATCAAATATTGTGTTTACAGTCTGTCCGTTTAAATTATACAGATCTTCCTCAAATTGTAGGTTACTACTACCCACCATCAGTAAGTAATAAAGAGAATAAGGTGTATACCGCCACATACATTCACAAATCTATAAATTACACAGAAACTTCCCCCCAGAAGAGAATATTATAGGACAACGATACTCCTCCATGGTACAAATAAAAGTTAATAATACTTTCACAAATGTCCTAAATATCTACTATCCCAGAGGATATTCGAAAGTACCCACTTCAAACTGGCTTTCTAACCTTTCTTCAGATTACTCCTGGCTGGTTGTAGGCGATTTCAACGCACGCCACAGCAGCTGGGAACCTCTCTGTACTAGAAATAATGACACTCTTTTGAACGATCAAATAAATGATTCTGAATTAATTTTTATTAAATGACGGCTCATCCACCCACTATCAGGATATTTCTCATCGTTACCCAACTGCCATTGATCTATCCCTTGCCAGTCCCAATTTGTTAGTTAATCATGAATAACCCATTTCTATTCAGTTTAAAATGAAATTAGACAACACCAACTGCAGAACCTAAATTTAATTTTGAAAAAGCCAACTGGCCATTATTCCAATCCCTCCTCTCCAAACACAAAGTTGACAACACAAGTGACATATAAATAAAGAAACGTTTTATGAAACTATCAGACAGAAAATTTTAACAGCAGCCAAAATAGCTATACCCCTCACTGTTCCTCCTATAAAACCAAACAGCAAACCATGGTGGAGTGACAACATTAAAAAAGCTAAAAAAAGAAGAAAAAAAAGTAATTACTTTAACCTACACCCTATTCAACCAAACTACGAAGAAAAAGTTAAAGCAGAAAAAGAATGTGACGATCTAATAAATGACGCTAAGTTAAACTACTTTAATAAAGAAGAAATTGTTGACTTTAAGGATCTAGGTAAAGCCTGGAAACGTTTAAAGTTAATTAAAAATAAAGGTCGCCACATAAACACCCGTGTTTTGGATGGTGACCAATTAACTACTTCTGATTCTAATACAGCTGACGTCCTGGCCAACCAATTCGCAAAGGCGAGCCAAACCAAACACTTACCCGTTTATCAACGAGATAAACGAAAAATAAATTATACTTTTGAAAAATCTACTGATAATTCACACACCATAAACGCCCCACCCTAAAAATTACCTAGCTTGCTGCAGCCATTAATTCTATTATTAAAACCAATAAAGCAACAGGAGAGGATATCATCTCCTACACTCTTATAAAGAAATTGCCCCCATCTTTTCTCAAAGTCTTGCATAACTTTTACTCAAGATGTTGGGATGAGGGCGAAGTCCCACAAGCTTGGAAGGAGGCTCAAGTAGTTGGGGTCCTTAAGCCTGGAAAACCGGCTAGGGACCCCGCAAGCTACCACCCCATTTCCCTCACCCCTCATCTGGGTAAAATTTACGAACGTATTGTAAAACACAGACTCGAATATTTTCTAGAAAAAAATAACGTTCTCCCAAAGTTCCAGGCAGGCTTTCGGAAACATTGATGCTGCATGGAACAAGTAATAAGACTAACCTCCTATGTCAGAAAAGCTTTTGCAAGATGCAGGAAAGTCCTCGCCACCTTTTTTATATATAAAGGGGGCGTACGACTCCGTCTGGCATGGGAGGTTGTTAGATAAAGTCAGCAGACTCGGTATACAGGGAAATATGTTTAATTTTATTCAAAGCTTTATTAAAAACCGATCATTAAGAGTCAAAGTGGGATCCGCCGTGTCCAAAAAACACCAGGTTGACATGGGGGTCCCACAAGGCAGCATCATTGCCCCGACTCTCTTTAATATTATGATTCACGATATTTCTAAATTAAAACTAAAAAACTGTCAAATTTCCATGTATGCTGACGACATAGCCATCTGGTCATCAGCCTTTACTAAAAGTACAAATGCACTTGCAAAGTATTTAGAAATTCATCAAACCAACACAAATCTGATTGTTGACTACCTACAAAATAATGGATTCACCTTGTCCCCGGACAAGTGTGAGTTCATGTGTTTTCGTCATAATTTAATTTTAAAAAAAACCTTCATTAATATTTTAGACCAAAAAAGATCCATGGCAAACAAGGGGTTGTGCTTACCCCTCGCTTAAATTGGTCCCCACATATTGAACATCTTTGCAAAAAGGCTATTAAAGCAGTAAATGTTATCAGAATTATTTCCACTCGGTCATGGGCACAGAACACTAAGTTTCTTGCCTATTTAACACAAGCTTTAGTTCGCAGCTGCCTAACTTATGGCATGGAAGTGTTCCATAATATTTCAAATAGAATACTACAAAAACTACAAACCACAGAACTTAAAGCTCTTAAATCAGCCCTCAGACTACCACGATATGCAAACACCAAACTTGTTTATGGTACAGTAGGGTGGCTTCCCCTCGACTACCTTATGAAACTAAATACAACAGCATTTCTCACTAGACTTTATGCAACAAATCAGTTCACGCTTGAAAGCTTTTCAGCAGAATTCGAAGACCCCTTTTATAATCATCCAACTTATCAGCAACAAAAGCCTATGAAATCACAACAAGTCCGCAACCCACTAGACTATTCCCGGGAAATGCTTTCCATGGCAGGCCTGGAAATAGACGATATAGAAACCCACCCTAAATATCCCATTCCACATTGGGAGTGGGAATCTGCAAACTTTGACACTTCACTACATCAGTTGTATTCAAAATCAGAGCAGCCTAATTTACTTTCAGTTGCTGCTAAAGAAAGTTTTTTCTAATATTCAACACCAACTCCTAATTTATACAGATGTTTCAAAGATCTCCGACTCGCAGATAAGCTGTGCCTTCACCATTCCAGCTCTCAAAATAACCAAATCTTTCTGTCTAAATTCAAACATTTCAATTTTCAGTGCAGAGCTTTGGGCCATTCTGGAAGCCTGCTCTTTTCTGAATGATTTTCCAAATCCTCCTTTCAAAGCCACAATTCTTACAGACTCCTTGTCCTCAGTGCAAGCACTGCAGGGAAAAACTAAAAATAGAGCAAAAATTATTCAGGAAATTAAAAACTTAGTAGACCAAATAATAATAAAAGGCACCGACCTAACTATAACATGGATCCCTTCCCATCTCGGGCTAAAGGGAAATGACCTTGCAGACAAAGCAGCCAAAATGGCAGCAGAACAAAATATAGGTCAAACTATTAATATAAAACTATCCCTTTCAGAAATTAAAAAACATTTGAAACGCAACTCATACCAGAGGTGGGCTGATGAGTTGGATGCCTACTCCGCAGCCCATTCCTGACACATGAAATTCATAAAAGAAGGACTTTTTCTACCTGTTCCTTACAAAATTCAAAGTAGAATCCTAGGGTTAGGGTTAGGGTTACACGGATTCAATCTACTGCAAATTTAAGAACACTCCCTGCCGGTGCGGGGAAATTCTTAGCTTAAAACACATTTTCAATCCTTGCGATCAGATGAGAACAGAATTACAACCTGCTATATACAAATTTGAACAAAACAATCTGATATATAATGAGAAAAATATTCTAACAAAACATCATAAATTAGGTTGGACTCCTATTGTTTGGCTCACCGAGACAATTGGCCAGGCGTCATTTAAACATTTGATATAATTAATAAAAGTTGGATATAGATTACAATTAAGTTTAGTCGGGACTCAGTGTTTGGGTCGGATCGGCATCCTCCCCCTCTCCAGCTCTGTCCCATCTTGCCCGTTTTTAACAAAGCAATCATACTACATTCATCTTCATATGCAGACTCACACTTCCTACGACAATTGTTCTTTTAGTCCCTCCCCCGGAGGGGGATGTCGGGTGTGACCCATGCGCCGAGTCTTGGTAGTTACTAAGCATCGTTTTATAATAAAACTTTAGCAGGGCCTCTCATGATGGCGACAGACGGGTATCTCTTGCCATCCTGAGCAGCCTCCGGGGGGTCTCCCCTATTGGCGACCGCCCAAGGTAACGCCTCTAACTGAAGGGAATCCTTAACCGAAATCTTAATCTTAAAACAATCAACAAACTAAATAATAAAAAATAAAATTAAAATACCCAAGTAGTAATGCTTAAAACCATTGGTGGCCTCTGACGGAATGTCCCCTCATTCAATCTAGTAAATATTATTTACAAACTAATATAGTGGGGAAACAGATACAGTTTCCTATACGTCTACTTGTATGTTATTATTTTCGAATCTTACGGATTATATGTAAATAGCGCGCGGGAGCACTACTCGAAATACTATTTTGTGACTTGGCTCTGCATATTGAAGGAGCTTGGGCTCCAACCATTGTGGTCAAAATCTGTGGCTAGGCCTCACTGGTAAAAAATAAACAAACTAAATTTTAATAGTAAATTTTAATACTATCCCGACGGCAGCAGCGTCTGCGCTACACTTTCCGTGTGACGGATAGCAGAGCTAGCATCACTTCCCTGTCGACGGCTTATTTTGGCACTTTTCTGAATTTGTTTAACGGTCACTAAACAAACGCTAACAATGAAGTGTTTGGTATCAAAAGAAAGAATAAAGCCAGTACTTATGGGATATGGAAAAATGTATTCAATTCCTGATATCATGCAGTCATGCTTTTGTCTTAAAGTAACCAAGGTTACGATGTTTAAAAAAAACTTGTTTACATTTAATTCCGCTCTGTACAACAACAAAATATGGAGTAAAATGGGAAATAAAACTTCAATTTTACCTTCAAATCATCCAAGAATGATTATATAATCCATTTCCAAGGAAACACATACACACAGCACAGACATTTTGTTTCCTGAGGCAAAAGGTAAGGAAATCCCGTTTCCAGGTTATGCATTCCAGAGCCACATTCCCGCACGTAGACAGCTTACAAGCAGTCAAAGTAGTAACAGTAACCTTGCTAAACCATCCCTATAACTTACTACACAGGTTGCTTCCCTTAGACCGAAAGGAAGACTGAGAATTTTTCGAAGTTGAAGGCACAGTTAACGTTCACAGAGGCAGAATTCATGGGCACAGTTAACTGTGCCTCAGTCGTGGGGGAATAGAAACGTGAGGCACGATATAGTGTGCCTCAGTCTGGAAAAGGTTAATAAACTACTTTTACTTTGTATAAACATAATAACTACTTTTTAATCATACGTTAAAATCATTTTAAAGCAAGTTTTAATCACAAAAGTAGAAAACTTTGGTAAAACATATAATTCAACGTTGTTCATAAAATAGCAAAAATAAAGTGTAATATACTAAATCCCATAACAATTGGGATTTTAAACTTAACTTATACAACTTTTCAAAGGTACAAGTTACTAAATTATAAACACTCATGACTAAAATAAAACCTAAATTGAAACTGATAAAGTCATGTACATATCAGTTTAAAGCAAATTTTAATCACTAAAGTAAAAAAAAACTTCTTAAAAATATATGTTAACGTTGTTCATAATATAGCAAAATAAAGGGTAACATACTAAATTTATCCCATGACAATTGGGATCATAAACTTACCTTATTAGTGATTCAATTATAGCACTCATGACTAAAATAAAAAACTTAATCGAAACTGATAAAAGTCATGTACATATGAATATAACCTCAATGTACATATTTTATATACATACAAATTCTTTAATTGTTCTTTTAATCTTTGACCCTATAATACTTGTGGCGGTGCCATAGCCGATGAGGTTTAACCGAGGCGTGGTCACCGCTACAGCTATCTGTATTAATTAATAAAAAATCGGGGCTTTACTGGTTTCGTACTGCTTTCCTTGCTTTCCAAATAAGGAAGTTCGCGCGACAAGAGGCGAAGCGACAAGAGTCGTGTGTGAGAACACCATCATAGCCGTCATGGCTGAGAAACAATTGACGCCTGATGCTAGTGTGCGAAGGCCTTTAGGAATCAATTGCCTGCAATACCCACAGCCAGTGAGCCACGCGCACACACGCCACACACATACACACACATGGCGCGCGCGCGCGCACGCACACACACACACACACACACACACGCGCGCACGCGCGCACGCGCACGCACACGCACACGCACACACACACACACACACACACAGTTCTATTAAATTTGCCTCTGTACATTTCTGTCTGTAGGCCTACCTGTCTCTGTTTCTTGTTTGTGCGGACATGAGCCATTGGGCCTATTTCGGGAGAGAGGGAGGGTAGTCTGGAGAAAAGAGTTTCAAGCCTGAAAACTTTAGGAACAGCTCCCTCCTTGGTATCATATATTTCAAGAGAGGGCTCTTTCTAAATTTTAACGAGGGGACCATAGCTCAAACTAAGGGTAAATGAACGGAAGCTGTGTCAGTCGGGGTTTGGATGCAAAAAGTGCTTCGATAGCTGGATTTGTCTTGCCTGGATATTGCAAAATAAAGGTATATGGTCCCCCCCACACACACATCTCCCTTTACCCCCTTCCCCTTCCACACACACACACACACACACACAGAAAGACAATCACGTGCACGCACGCACGCACGCACGCGCACACACACGCGCGCGCGCGCACGCACGCACGCACGCGCACGCACACACGCACGCACACGCGCACGCACACACACGCACACACACACACACACACACACACACACACTCACACACACACACACACACACACACACTCACACCAGGAACCTCCCCTCCCCCCGATCGGCCCCTGACAGTTTTTGCCATGGGTGTGGTTCTGCAGCAATAGCCTACATGTGGTCTCCTTTACTCCCTGTTTTCCCCTTATCGGAGGAAGGGGAATATCATTCTATTATTACATTTTATACACACAGTAGAGACAAATGATCTTTGCACGAGACTCCACCCTAAAAAGGTGTGATGCAGAGGTATCATGAGATGTTTATCAAAACGCTGTTTCGTCTGAAATATCAGTTTCAGTTCACAGCAAAGTGCCTGTGCCAAGGAACTGATAAAACATCAACTCTATTAAACAGCAATATGCTAATGTGAAAGATTTTGATGGAATATCAACTCCATTTCCTGCAATGTGTCAATGCCAAGTTTCTTGCAGCAACTCAGTCTCCTCCTGAACCTGATGTCAGGCATGGGATGAGGGTGTGTGTGGTGTGGGGTGGGTGTGTGTGTGTGTGTGTGTGTGTGTGGGGGGGGGGGGTGTGACAGTGTCAACAAAAACGTGTTCTTTATAACTTATTCTGTGGATAATTGATGTGGGTTTTTTTGGGGGTCACGCTAATTGTTTTACTGACTGAGTAATGCCTGTAAGGATATCTAGTACCTCTCAGTAATGTTGTTTACTAGTGTTTTACGTCCTCTCGACCCCTAAGGGCACAAAATACTCGCCATGTAATACTCGCCATGGATTCTTTTATATTATGAAGTTTGCAGTTTGGATCTCAGTAGTTCTGACAACGAGGTTTTGTAATCTGCCTTGAGTTTAGGGACATAAACATATTGATATTTTATATTTCAAATTAACTATATTTATTAGTATGATACATGTTCCCAAGCAGGCCTAACTTATTGCGTAAATAGTATCGAGATTATTCGTTGTATATTACAAGATACAGTAAAGTGAGAAAAACATATATGTCCTACAGGGAAAATTTATAAAAGCTATAAAAATAACCCCTGCCTAACGTACGCACGGGGGGAGGGGGTGTGACTGCGTATCAGTGTGTGTGTGTGCGCATGCATGTGTATATGTATGTGTGTATAAGATAGAGAGACAGTGAGTGGGGGGGGGGGGCAGACAGAAAGAAAGAGAGAGAGAGAGAGAGAGAGAGAGAGAGAGAGAGAGAGAGAGAGAGAGAGAGAGAGACTTGTGGGCTTGAGTGTGTGCATGCATGTGAGAGAAAGAGAGATAACTGAAAGAGAGACATACACAGGCAGACAGAGATTACGTAGCATTGTGCCCCCGTCTGTGTCCTCGATTTAGCCTCTATGTACCCAAGTCTCTATGTGTCCACATTTCTACATGTCCAAGTCTCCATGTGTCACTGTCTTTTAGCTGTCTGTCTCTTTGTTTATAGTAACCCTACCATTATCCCTAACGGTAACCCTACCCCTATCCCAAACACTAATCTTTACCCCTAACACTTACCCTAATCTGCGGGGGCATATAGAGACAGGGACATATAGAGACGTGAACACACAGAGAAGGGGACACAATATGAAGGGGTCACATTGAGGCGGCGAGATATAGACATGGGGACACAATGACGCGAGCACATAATGATGGGGTCATAATTATACAGAGACGCGAACACCTAGAGAAGGGGACACAATGACAGGGACACACCGACACTGTGACATATAGAGATGGGACACAGATATGGTGACATATAGGGACATGGATGTATGGAGACAGGGACATAATTATATGGATGGGGACACAATTAGGGGGACACACAGACAATGTCATGTTGATGTAGAGATGGGGGCGCATCGCACTTATCCCTACAGAGATAGCACAGTTCAACGTAGAAGAAACGTTTTTTTCTCTCTCTCTCTCTCTCTCTCTCTCTCTCTCTCTCTCCTCTCTCTCTCTCTCTCTCTCTCTCTCTCTCTCTCTCTCTCTCTCTCTCTCTCTCTCTCTCTCTCAGAGTTAGGCCTATGTTCACACAGCAAAGGAGTCTGTTCTGATCGGTAGAACTGGAATTGATTTTGTGGAGATTCCTTGCCCAAATGGTTGGCCCTGCCTCCAATCTTCTAGCCAAGAGAGATTGTAAAGTGTTAATGTTGATAATAATATCCAAAAGCCAACAACTCTCCAAAGCTGCATCACCAAAAGCAATTGCAAAATCCCTCTCCGTGTAATCACCCACACTGGGGTTTAGCATGCTTTTCATCATTCTTGAAAATCAATTGCGCTTTTATTATGATATAATAACTGTAGTAGAAGTTAAGGCCATTCTAACCAACTAACTGCACGATTTAATCGATACGTTTTATGTGTGTCGTGTCAAGCATTCTGAGCTAAGTAGAGGCAATGGATAATATTACTAAGTAGACTATTAGATCTAGAAGCGAAACGAAAAGTAAGCGAATGGATCTGCAATGTAAACCGGTTGCGTTTGAATACTTCCAACAAAAATAGAACGGTCAGTGGAAGATGGACTAATAAGATAATGTTTTCTGACGGTTGAAATACCAATAGTGCATAAATTATGTTTGCCGTTCAGTTCCAACAGTTTCATTTGTGATTTAAATCTATTACAGTGATTAAAGAAAACAAAATGCAACATTCTACAATCGAATGAATTTAATGAATAGATCTACACCTAAACACAGGGGCGCTTACTGTTTTGAGAAAGTTTATTTTATCTCCCTTTTCCGGGAAGAAAATAGTTCATTTTTAAAACGTCTAATGCTCTTTATTGTACCCTAGTTGGA
>CM065700.1:41976005-41988505 GCA_017654935.2 Phymorhynchus buccinoides | reverse complement strand
GACAGCAGCCAGGAACAAAGAATGGTGCCTATGTACAGTATCTTCCTGGACGTGCCTCCAGCCTCTGTTATTCTTGGTTGAACAGACGTGCAATGAGTTCACCAGTGAAAACAGCTGTACTGGATAGTTGTGCAATTTACAAGGAGGGGGAGGGAGTACAATTACTTTATTCCTGGCTATGAGTGTGATCATGCTGGTGAGCTATTTGGTTGTATTGGCAGGCTAGGGAAATTGTGATGGGAGGTGTGTGTGTGTGTGTGTGTGTGTGTGTGTGGGTGTGTGTGTGTGGGGTGTAATCGTGTGTGTGAGTGGGTAATCGTAGAGCAGAGTCTGGACACTACAATAGCACTGAAGTACAAAAGCTCCTTTCATGATAAGACTGGATCATCAAGACTCTTATTAGTTTCATCTTTGAGAAGCTGCTGAGGCTGCTATTATTATCACGTTAATACATCAACATAACAAAACCCCATGCCAGCTAAGCACTGGTATCAAGCCTACGGATACAATATCTCATCGCCTCACCATAGAAGTGTTCACAATGGCCAGAACTTGGATAAGACACTTGTTAGAGTGGTCTTCCACCAAGTATGACAAACTGTGAAGCACGATGTTTCTAAGCTCATTGGCAATGAGACGTTTTTTTGTGGAAGCAGACTCACTTTGAACAACATGTCATTCCTTTCAACTGTAGCTGAAAATGCGTGGGTCAGCACTAATTACACAACATTGACTACTGAGATAATTGTTGGCACCAGACGAAACCCTGACAATCAGAAATCGGTAATGCAGCAATGGGTGCATAGAAGGGCAGCACCCATCTGCACATAATTCTGCAAATAAAAGGAGACTTTGTGTGCAAACATCTCATGACAGTTGCCATCAGAGATTCTGAAAATGATCAAATGAGAGCATTGTGGACATTTAAATTAACCCCTTGAGGACACATTCAAACACCATGTTTGTATAATAATATGTATCTGATCAGTTTCTAAGAACTTGGCCATTGTATTTTGTGCTACAATCCCCGACAGGAAGAAGACCCTCTGATTCACTAATAATTGTCTTATTGAAGTTGCATGCTGCTTGACATTAGTTTGCAATCCAAATAAGACCACTAAAACTACACCTTTCTCTAACAAGAGTGGAAAAGCAAGAAGTCGATTTATCCTCTGATGCTTTCCCTTCTTCACTCACCCCTCCAAGCAATGGCACGTCGGCCATTTTACCCACCTATAAGATAATTAATCGACACTGATCGCTGTATTGTACTGCTTGGCGCATAGCAACAAAGGCCAAGCATTAAGATGAAGGTTAGAGATGTTATCGGTACTTAGGTTAGCATCTATATAACCATAGGCTAATGTACCAATTATGAGACCGTTACTGCAGAGATTTAAAATATATTAAAACAAAAAGTTGAAATATTCAATGCAAATTCAAGGTCAAGCATTTAAGATGAAAGGCTTAGACATAAAATAGGTATCAGTAATTCAAAAATCCTCTATACACCTTAGCTTAGAAAAAAACCCCACATAGCTTATTTTACGACAGCAGTGCAAAAATTGAAAAAGTATAGTTAATACAATAAAATCACATTATCAAGGTCAAAGGTCAAGGTCAACAAGGCATACTGAGGGGCACATCAGTTTCATTAAAATAGTAGCACACAAATTCGAAGTGATCCTGTGACATGGTTCTTAAGATAATTGCCAGGCAAATGAAATGACACGAAAGATTGTGATAGCCCTCTCCGCAGAGTGGCTGGGGGCTAATAAGTACTAAAATAGGGTATAATTCACATAGTTTCAAACATTTCAGCAAATGATACTATATTTTTTTAATAGTTTCATTACAATGAATTTTAAGTGCTTCAGGCAGATATATTGAAAGGTTGAACACACACATCTAGTCACACATCAACAGTGCCAATCAGAGAGTGGAACATGCTCCCCACAAGCCTGAATGAAACCATCTGTCCCGATGCAATCAGGGCCAGCCTAGGTGGCATTTACATCAGCCACCAGGCCTCCGTCTGCTGATCTCCCAGTGGACCAGTGTATATAGTTTTAACCTCAAGTTTTAGGGATGGATCCCAAATTATTATTCAAGTTTTTAAAATTAGGCATTGAAGAGCACACGCCGCCTGTCAGTCGCGCATCAAGTTGGACTTCAAACGCCTTGAGGTCAAGTCCAGTAATAGGAAGAAGAAGAATAAATCAGAGGGATTTTGCAAATATGTTTTAGGAATCATTTAATAGAACATGTATATGCTGCTAAAAGAAAGTAGGGGGTAACAATATACTAACAAGTATACAAAGAAAGCACACGCCCAATATCAGATTATGAGGCACATTTTCAAGTGTGTTCCACATTCTTCGTCACGCCATTATTGCTGTGACACAAAACGTAATAATAATATAGTGTAATCTCTTCATGGATATTATGACCAAATCATCAGCTTGATTTCATGTGAAAACGAAAGTTCAGCCTTTTTTTTACTGTAAAATCGAAGCCTGAAATCAATTCTAAAATGTCACGTGACTGCCAAAGGAGATAGACAATGGGCATGATATTCCAAATCACAACACACTTCTAAAGGTCTGTGTACACGTTAACATTATTCACAAAATATCACTATTTCCCTTTGTAACACAGTGAGTTGTAAGTCACATTATGGGTGGACTTACACTGTGTTGCCATAGTGAAATAGAGATAGTTTGTAAATAATGTTGACGTGTACACAGACATTATGCAGTTACAAGGTTGTTGGGCTGCTGTGTGCTACCAGGCATTCAAGACAATGCCTTCTCAAGCTCTGGAACAGTCTCCTGAAGATTTTCTGTTTTTGTTTGTTTTGCGTCCCTTGATCCTCTTACGACCATTACAATTGTTCCCCGTGGCCAGAATCTGCTACAAAGTATTCATAATGTGCTTTATGTCGCATAGTGATAATCATTGATAAAGACAAATAATAATAATTAGACATAGTAATCAGCTAAAAACACAGTACTTTCGAAGGAAAATGCCTTCTATGTCAAAAGTCATGATTTAACAGAGGTACTCAATATGCCAACTGTTGCATTCATTAGTATGGCCCCTTTTGGAACCAAAAGTTATTTGCAAAACGAAATAAAACCAACAATCAAATAAATAAATAAATAAATAAATACATAATTTTCCAGTTTTCTAGTTGTTGAGAATGTACAATCAATTCAACAGAACTTTATCAATCTCTATAGAAATAACAATGCTGTTGCTTCCTGGGGATGTTGATAATGGATGATAATGATGGTGATAATAATGATGATGATGATGATGATGATGAAGAAGATTGTGTGGGTAGGTGGTTCCTGCGTATGATAGCTCAGGACAGACTCCACTGAACTCCACGAAGTGACTCAGCAGCAGTGCAGTGTCTCCTCGGATGGTTGCCTCCTGACAGCCCAACACAGATTTGCTCCCCTTGGACTGCTGATTTCGGATCCTGAACAAGACTAAAAGTGTGTCTGGGAGTTGGGACTCGGAATGCGGGGCGTGGTAGCAACGCCACTATACGGCCCAGAAATAATTATGGAACAGAAAAAATAAAGTTGATTGTGTGATGATATCATCATGATTTTAAGATGCCTTTACGAAGAAGAAGAGCACACACACTTGCGCTTGAGCGTACACGCACAACACACGACTACCTCTCTTATCGTAATATAATCATTGTCCAATGACAACACATTATGTTATTAACAAGTTAGCTGTGGGATTAAAAAATTATTTTTTTTGGTGTCGGTCAGTGTGTGTATGGGAAAGGGGAAGAATGAAGCAACAAAAAAAGAAGGGGGTGGGGGTGGGGGGGGGGGGGGTGTGCAGATGGTAGGCGAGTAAATCAGCACATTATTTTCTTATTATATTCTTCTTTTCAGAACACAGAACAAATCGTAAAGTTAAAGTAAACTGAGTTTGTTTCTGAGGTTCACAAATACAGACATAGGACACAAATTTTTATTTTTATTAAAGCAAACTATTCTGCATTTCAAATGCACCAACGTTTTAGTCCTTCAGACTAGGGGAATGGCGCTCAGCTTTATATAACTGAGATTTTATATTCATTCTATTTTTTTCCATATTTTGGATTCCATCTCAGTAGTTGGCCCTCCCTAGTCATGTCTATTATCTTTTTAAATTATAATTTTAGAACATTATTATTTTTGTTATTTTACATAAGATTTACAAAGTAGGGTAAAAAGACAGGCAGAGCATTGTGAGTGGTTTGATGCGGATTGTGAGAGAAAACGAAAAGTTTTTTAATGCTAAGAATTTTGCTAGAAGCAGTAAAGATGAACCTGCGAAAGAAGCTAAAACTAAAGCTAGCAAAGACTATAAAAGTGAATTATCAAATTGCCATTCAGCTTCAAACAGACGCCGATTAAGGCATTTGTCTCTTTGAAGCCCGATCTACCTCCCCATCACGAGAAAGTGACATCAACAGTCGGTGCCCTTTGAACCCTTCCTTTCCAATCACGAGAAGGATAGGAATGTCGGCATGTGATAATGATGTAACCAGCGCGTGATTGTTCGGTACTAGTATGCATAATATTATAGCGTCATCTTGTGATGTGTCGACTGCTATGAACCAATGACAGGCTCTCAGTGTTTAAAAATTTGAGTAGTGAGGAAAGTAGCCTACACCCACTCTCTCATAATACCTCCAAAACGTGGCTGGAGCAACATTGCAGACTCAACCTCTCTCCCAGCCAGTCATAATAGCCCAACTAGTGAGTATTATTGATGGCTGGTGATTGAGACTTGTTGTTTGTTTGATCCTATTTTTGATCTAGATCCTATGTTCAATGATGAATAAGGAGTAGATAGATCTGTTATTGAAAAGAAGTGGTAAACATTCTGTTCTATTTATGTGCACTGATTATTTGTGTGTGTGTGTTTTTGACTTTAACTCTTTTGGTACCAGAACCGGATTTTATGCCTACTAACCCTTTTGTCTATTTTTAGTAGGAAACCTGTGGGTTGCAATCTTGCACTTTATGATACCATTCCTTTCCAGGTGTTGGATGGAGAGTGATGTTGTCTTGATCACCTTTTATGCTTTACTGATCTCAGTTTGTTAACTGAAATTCAGTTTATTTATTAACTAGTGCTATTGTACAAGGGCAGCCTTCTAGCCGGTTGGGATCCACTAATTCCCTGCCGACTGAAGCCCCTTGTCTCTAAGCCATAGAGACCTACATCCACCTTCTCCTGTGATTATCAGCAGGGCATCGTGGGCAGGACGATCATCCCTGACTCACAAGCACCAAGACGGGAACGCCGCCAAGACGCCCTGCACCCAGAATCCGTGAGGAGACCACGCCTGAACCGTGCCATCCCGCGAAGCCGTAACCGGAACGACTGGGAGCTACTCTCACCTGACGAGCAAGCCCAGCCACCCCAGCACTCGCCGATCACTACGGAAAACTTGACAGCAGCTAAGTCCACCGGACCGCGCCAATCATTTGAACTTTCCCCCTGGCACTGAAGACACTTAAGTGACCCTTCCCGCTTGGGGCTAACCTTCTAGAAAGACAAAAGTCTTGTAAATCCTTTCGGATTTCATTGTTTTTCATTCACATTTTGTTTTGGCGCCATTGAGCTGCTTTATTATTATTGTTGCATAATCTTATGCAGATTTTGTGAGTAAATAAAATACAAGTGTCAAATAATCCTGAACCCTTTGGTCAGACTGATGAGAGTGGGAGTCTTGTAATTTCATGTAAAACCCTACTTCTCTCTGTCTGCCATTTAGAGCAATTCAACCACTTGTATTTCTTACAACCATACGAGCCAGAACCCGGGCACAAATATAAATTTATTAGATGAAAAGGGGCCGGGAAAGTTGCTCATCTCCCATACCCTAGAGAAGTGGGCTAAAAGCAAATTTTCTACTTGAAAATTTAACACACTAAAAGTCTTCCCTAGGGACTTAGCCTTTTAACCCATTACCTCGTCACAGAATGTTGGATGGTTGTAGAAAGGGTCTTCAAATTCAGCTGAAAAGCTTTCCAGCGAGAAATGGTTTGTAGCATAAAGTCTGGCTAAAAATGCTGAAGTATTTAATTTCATGAGGTGGTCGAGGGGAAACCATCCTATTGTACCATAGACAAGTTTGTTGTTTGTGCAAATGGTGGTACTTTAAGGGCTGATTTGAGAGCTTTAAGTTCTGTGGTTTGTAATTTTTTTTAAAGATTTTCAGTAATATTATAAAATACTTCCATGCCATAGGTTAGGTGACTGCGAACTAAGGCTTGTGTCAAGTAAACAATAAATTTGTTGTTTTGTGCCCATGACTGGGTACAAATAATCTTAATAAAATTAACTCCTTTAGTGGCTTTTTTGCAGAGATGTTCAATGTGTGGGAACCAATTTAGGCAAGGTGTAAGCACAACCCTCCAAAATTTAACTTCGTTTGCCATGGATCTTGGCTGGCCTAAAATATTAATAAAGGTGTTCTTTTGACTTAAATTATAGCGAAAACACATGAACTGACACTTGTCCGGAGACAAGGAGAATCCATTTTTTTGTAAGTAGTCAATAATTAAACTTGTGTTGGTTTGATGAATTTCTAGGTTCTTAGCAAGTGCTTTTGGACTTTTAGTAAAATCTGACGACCAGATAGCTATGTCATCAGCGTACATAGAAATTTGACAGTTTTTTAATTTTAATTTGTAAATATCATGGATCATGATATTAAATAAGGTTGGGGCGATGATACTGCCTTGTGGGACCCCCATGTCAACTTGATGTTTTTCTGACACGGAGGATCCCACTTTAACTCTTAGTGATCGATTTTTCATGAAGCTTTGTATAAAATTAAACATGTTTCCCTGAATACCGAGCCTGCTGACTTTATCTAACAACCTCCCATGCCAGACGGAGTCGTATGCCCCCTTTATATCAAAGAAGGTGGCGAGGACTTTCCTGCGTCTTGCAAAGGCTTTCTTGACATAGGAGATGAATGTTATGACTTGTTCCATGCAGCATCTATGTTTTCGAAAACCTGCCTGGAATTTGTGAAGAACGTTATTTTTTTCCAAAAAATATTCGAGTCTGCATTTTACAATACGTTCGTAAATTTTACCCAGATGTTGGGTGAGGGAAATGGGGCGGTAGCTTGCAGGGTCTCTCGCCGTCTTTCCTGGCTTACGGACCCCAACTACTTGGGCCTCCTTCCAAGCTAGTGGCACTTCGCCCTCATCCCAACATCCGGAGTAAAAGTCATGCAGGACTTCGAGGAAAGATGGGGGCAATTTCTTAATAAGAGTGTAGGAGATGATATCCTCTCCTGTAGCTTTATTAGTTTTAATAATGGAATTAATGGCCGCACCAAGCTCGGTAATTTTCAGGGGAGCATTAATAGTGTGTGAATTATCAGTGGATTTTTCAAAAATATAATTTATTTTACGTTTGTCACGTTGATATACGGGTAAATGTTTAGTTTGGCTCGCTTTGGCAAATTGGTTGGCCAGGACGTCAGCTGTATTAGAATCCGTGGTTGTTAGTTGATCCCCATCTAACACACGGGTGTTAGCATGGCGACCTTTGTTTTGAATTAGTTTCAATCGCTTCCAGGCCTTGCCTAGGTCTTGAAAATTTACAATCTCTTCAGTATTAAAATAATTTAATTAGGTTCATTTATTAAGTCGTCACATTCTTTTTCCGCTTTCACTTTTTCTTCAAAATTTGGTAGTGTGGGATGTAATTCAAAGTTATTGTACTTTCTTTTTTTCTTTTTTATGGCTTTTTTAATGTCATCACTCCACCATGGTTTGCTGTTCGGTTTTGTTGGAGGAACAATAAGGGGAATAGCCGTTTTTGCTGCATGTAATATTTTCTGTCGAATATTTTCATAATACATTTCCTTATCAGGGTTTTGGTATTATCTATTGAATGTTTAGAGAGTAGAGATTGGAAAAGTGGCCAATTAGCCTTGTCAAAATTAAATTTAGGTATTGGTGGAGGATTAGTATTATCTGGTTTGAATTTGAATTCAATAGAAACGGGTTTATGGTCCGAATGGAGAGGATCAGAAAGAGTATACCATTCGTGATTTACTAGCAGGTTGGGGCTAGCAAGGGATAGGTCAATGGCTGTTGGAAAAAATTGATTAGAGGCATCTGGATAATGAGTAGAAGAGCCGTCGTTTAGTAGGATTAAGTCAGAGTCATTTATTTCGTTGTATAAAGGAGTTACCAGATTTCTAGGACAGAAAGGTTCCCAGCTGGAGTGGCGAGCGTTAAAATCGCCAACAATCAGCCAGGAATAATCTAAAGAAAGGTTTGAAAGCCAATTGGTAGTAGGTGCTTTGGAGTAGCCTAAGGGATAGTAAATATTAAGAATATTAGTGGGGGTATCATTTACTTTAATTTGAACCATAGTGGAGTAACGTATGCTGGTTATATTTTCTTCTGGAGAAGGCACTTCTGTAAACATTTAAGGATTTGTGAACATATGTAGCTGTATATACATTGTTCTGTGTGTTGCTAACTACTGGTGGGTAGTATTAGCCCGTAATATTGGGAAGGTCTGTACATTTTAATCTGATTGACTGCAAACAAAGAACTTGATGTGAAGTTTTGGATGTAGCTAAAAAATGCATAAAATAGTCTTTTGTTTTATTAAGTGCTCTACAGTTCCACTGAAAAAGGTTGAGGCCTGTGCCTGTTAACAGAGGAAAAGGGATTTTAAAGGGTTGAAAAATAACAAGTTTTTAAGTTAAATTTTTGGCTCTTGTGCCTCTGAGAAGCTAGCCGGGGTCTTGTCCCATGGGCTTCCGCAGATGGCGGGGACGAACTTGTTGACGAACTCAAGCTTAAGTACGAGCCTAAGAGACTCACATTTAATTGGAGCAACACCTAAGCCAATGAAAACTAAGTTTGAAATGGCGTGATACAAGACAAGATCCAGAATTCAAGAAACTGCCAAAACGCCTTAGTCTAAAAACAAGAAGAAACAGATTTCGTATAGGAACTTGAAACTGAGAAAGAGAAAGGATTAACACAGTAGCAGGAGAAGCTTGATAGACAAAACCTAATATCCACTTCGTGGCAGAAAGAGAACTAGCCTAGAAAGTAAATAAGAGAAAAATTAGATAGTATACACACATTATAAAGTGGCATGTGACAAGTTTAACTTCCTTTTTTAAATAGGGTGGGATGTGTGGTGGTCATGACTGCATCACTCACTTATTACTTATTCTAATACTTACACACACTCACTTAAAGACACACCCACTCGCACACTCACCCACACCAAAATCACAGCATTATATTATAATACTTTTAACGGAAGGACGTTACACTGAAGAACACACGCGCACTTACATACACAGACATACGCAAGCACCCACGCACACGTTATTTATACTTATGAATGAAATAGTTTACTGTCCTTCAAGCAGACTAAAATGTTGTACAGGGAGATAAATATTTGGTTTCAGTTCTTTGTAAGGGGAGGTAAGGAAATGAGCAGGCCTAAATGTTTTTAAAGAAGGCACAATAAAATTGGCGAGTAAAGAAAACGTTCCGATATTTTTTTTACAAATGACAAGACTTGTCTTGTCTGAAAGCAACGCCTTTGTTGTCTGACGCCCAGATTCAAAAGTGTTTGGGGTCATTGCAAACGTTTCTAAATCTGGGTACCAGGCAACGAATACATTCAGTCTGAATATAAACGAAATGTAAAATACGCGTAGTCATACAAAAACTCTCCTGCTTTACTGCATTGTGAAGAACGGTGTGAGAGAAATGATTATAAAAATGACCCGGTGAAGAGGTCATCATTGTTTGACAGCAACGTACCAACCTCGTTGGCATGTGCCCTGGGCAAGGCATCTTACGATAACCAAACTCCAACCCAGTTTTCTAGAATACGTCTTGTTTTCTTTTTGCTATATCTGGTGGCCATAAGGCAACATGCAAAAAGCGCGACTCTCTGAATATTCCCATTTGCGCGACCGTACGACTGACAGAAAGCGAGAGGGTCGTTGAGGATTGGGATGGGGCAGGGCAAGAAGTACCCTACAAGAAAAAATGTCTGTTACTTTCTTACTATCCCTAACCCTATCCCTAACCTATCCCTATCCTAACCCTATCCCTAACCTATCCCTAACCCTATCCCTAACTTTCTGAGTTTTATGCGACTCTCTGAAATTTGCTCTTTTTGCCATTACTGTTCGCTCTTTTAATCTTGTAATTCGCGCATTTCGTATCACACTTTTCAAAAAGTCGCGCTTTTCGAATGCTCCGGGCCATAATAGTAGGACATGAGTGACCTGCGCAACATTTTGCTAATTTTGAGAGTTGATTGTTTTCTGACTGAAAACGTAGCAAAACAAGACAAATATAAAATAATCCCATACCTATACCGTACACTCATAGTACCAATTAATGTGGCGGTACCATAGCCGATGAGGTTTATCCGAGGCGTGGTTACCGCTACACATATCTATATTGATAAAAACTCGGGACTTTACTGGTGTTGCACTGCCTCCGGGCATTGCAGCCAGTATTGTTCCCACCATCTTTGTATTTACAAATGTCCCATATGTGTCTATGACCGAGAGGACGTAAAACACCATTTTTCATTCTCATTCACCGTACACTCATCCTGTTTACACACAAACACAGCCCGCTCACGCCGCGAGCTTACATACACACAAAGGCCCCCCTCTCTCTCTCTCTCTCTCTCTCTCTCTCTCTCTCTCTCTCTCTCTTTATTTAGGGGGGGGGGAGATGGAAGAAGAATGTAATTCCTTGTGTTTTTCTGTTATACTCTTAATACAATCTGTTTAAGAATGTTTGTCATCATTGGCGTGATATTGTCCAATAATTCCTGATTCTTGTTAATTCGATTTATATTAGTTCATGTGAGTACTGTGCTGTGTGCGAGGCTGGGGGTGTGTGGGGGAGGATGGATGAGTGTTTGAATGTGTATGAATTGTTTTTCTTTCCCTGTTGCTTTTGTTCATTATTCGAAGTTTTAATTATGTTTTTTTCTTTTGTTTCGAGGGCAAGATGTAAACAAGCCCATTGTGCGCTTCAATAAACATGTTTCAAAATGTTTCTCATCATTGGCGTGATATCGTCCAATGATCTACACTACAGAATTAGACCACAAATCATTCAATGCAGAGATTGTTGCTATCTTGTACGCCGTATTAGGACAGTCGATAAAATATCAATGATGGTCACACCAACTGATTCTCTATGGAAATAAATAATTTTAAATTTCTAAGCATTGATTTCATGTTTATGCTACAAACTTCTATATTTGTTTCCCTCGAGATGACTGAAAGGACACCCTTTGAGAACAACGTGCGTTTGATTTGTCAACATCTTCATGATGACAACATAAATAGCGTTTTGCTTCTTGCCTCAACTTTCTACCACTTAGAAGATAGAGATAAAAGTTGTACACCATAGCACTCATCCAACAGAACAGCGCACACGTTTCTATCAGATCTATCACCGCGTCGGAGTGGTCGTCAGACACCTTAATCTCATTCATTGTAAGCGTGACATCAAAAACACATATTGGCAATGTAAATAGGATGAAAGCCACCGATGTAACTATCAGCGTAATGGACATGGAATACACTTTACCAGTTTCTGATGCAGATTGTTTATCTAAACCCCCTCCTCCTCTCAGTTTCCGTGAAATTCGCATCGATTTAATCACATGCCAGATAAGGACTATATTTCCAACGAAGATTAACAAACTCGGCAATACAGCAAAACAGAAGAGGTCTTGCCATTCAAAATAATCTATCATGTGCAAAGACTGCTTTCTCCAAAAGCACTTTTGATGTTCCGGCTGGTAGCCCCAGGTAAATAGAAAATGACAGTTGAAACCAAACCCGACAAACAAGATGGCGGCCACGATAAACTTCCCTCTTTTCACAGTGCACAATATCACTACACGATGCGGTACCACCACTGACGTCACACGCTGATACGTCATAGCCACCAAAAACCAGCTTGATAGTATGCCGGACATGATCCAGATAAATTTTGGTACGAAGCATAAAACATCGAATCGGAAGAACGATTTTGGCCAAGAAAACCCTAAGTCCACGCCGAAAAATATCGTAGATGTTACGAGCTGACACTGGTCAGACACAGCAAGTGCAATGAAATAGAAAGACAAGCAGGATAAGGGTTGAGAATTTCGCATGTTTTTCATTACTAGGACAATCATTACATTGCCGAAAGTCCCGAAAATTAACAATGCAGGAGGGACTGCTTTCCATAACATTAAATTCAAGTCGCGAAGGAACTTTGTTGAAACCGAAACTGCAATATTTTGATCTGTTGTGTTTCTTGATACATCATCCATTTCCTTTTGCTTTGTGTTTGTTTGTTGTTGTTGTTGGTATGTTACTCAGACCTAGAATATTCGTGTTTTCTTGTTGTTAACTTAGCATTCCTAAGATGGTTAAAAACAAAAACTGC
>CM065700.1:41966005-41971005 GCA_017654935.2 Phymorhynchus buccinoides | reverse complement strand
AACATTGAACAAGAGCATCAAGTCTTCTATCGCCGAAGACGTACCGTGAAAGTCTCAGCTACCCACATTTCTTCGTCTATACCGAGGCACCCCACACTCCTCCACGAACGTGTCCCCGTTCGAAGCCCTGACAGGTCGAAAAATGAGTGTTGGACTGCCAGAACTTGCTCAGACTCGATTTTCAAATCCAACTGAGACACATGCCAAAATTGTCCAAAATGACAGTGCTTCAAAGTCAAGGATGAAATCATACGTGGATCAAAAGCGTCACACACGTCCTTCAAACCTCAGTGTAGGTGATCAGGTGCTGGTAAAACAACCAAGGGTGAACAAATTCACACACCCATTCAATCCAAAGCCTTTCGTCATCACTCAAAAAAAAGGATCCATGATCACAGCAAAACAAGATCGGAGAGAAATAACACGTAACTCATCCCACTTCAAAGGTGATTAAACCATCTCTCTTGGAGTGATGAGGAGAAAGAAGAAGAAGGACCGACACTGATACAGAATGAAAGCTGTCTGACTCCACGTACTCCTCATGTACCTGAACTCATACCGATACAACCGCAAACACCGGTCTCAACACCTCGCAGACCCCAGACATCAACTCCCAGAACACTGATGCAAAGCCCTGTCGACACACCATCAAGAAATGAAAGCCCTGAACCCAACATACCAGTCGACACACAACCATCATCATCATCCGCAGACCAAAGGCCCACTCGCGCAAGGAAAACACCTACATACCTTCAAGACTACATCCTGAAGTGACACTCAAATGACAAAGTGACTGCATGCTAACACTATATGCATGTGTACTATTATGGTTTAAGCAACTGGTTAAATTGTTAAAGTTACATGTGTTTATTATTCTGTTTTCATTGTTGCTGAAAACCAAAGAAGTTTTGAAAGACTCACCAAGTGAAAGACTTTACAAATCTTAGTTGAGAAGTGTTGAACAAGTGAAAACAACATATTCGAGAACATTCGTTATTTATTAATTGCTATGCATGTCAGACTAAACAGAAACGGACAGTCAAACTAAAAGTGAAGAACATAAAGACTGAATCGTTAAATTCTTCAAGAACAGTATTAACATTGCATGTATCAATGAAAATTGTTTTAGTCTTACATCCGTTCAGTTGATTGTTCTCAGAAGCATCTTGAATGTTGAAAGTTTCTATTCAAATGTGGGGAGGAATGTTGTATCGAAAGTAGAATCGCATGCTCTCCTTTTAACCACGTGACTCTTGACGTCACTTGCCAATCAGCATGTCAACTAATGTCTGCTTTGTTCCCAACACCCTGCTGCTCTTTAACAGTTAATAAACTGTTATATTTATTACACGAGCTGTAATAGTTTGTATTCTTGTTTGGAACGACAGATACAAAACATCTGTACCTATTTTTGGACTGAGTGATCATTTTCCAATTTGTTTAACCTGGTGTAAAAAAAGGTGTTAAAATTCCTAGATCCTACCATAAATACATTCATCTCAGTAGTTTGCCCTCTCTAGTCAGGTCTATTAGGTTTTTTAAAATTAAAATTTCAGAACATTATTATTTTGTTCATTTTACATAAGATTTTCATAAGATTTTTACTATTTCTGGTTTAACTTTTGTGCTGGTTTGCTTTTATTGTGGATTTTTGATTTGGTGCAAAGAAGACACCATTCTCTTGTAGAATGTTTTCTTGCTCAAGTTGGCATCCACTGGACAGTCAAATTGCAGGCCAATCATGCAAACTGATGAGATCTTCTCAAGATCGAAACAGCTGTCTTTGCATAAGGCACTGTCCCTCTCCCAGTGGGAGAAAAAGTAAATCAGCACATTTTATTAATAAGTTTGTTAATAAGATTGATTTTTTTTAAAGAACACAGAACATTTAATAAAGTTAACGTTAACTGGTTTTGTTTCTGAAGTTCACAAATTCAGACATTAGATACAGAAAAGTTTTCATCAATTCGGCATTTCAAATGCACCAACTTTTTAGTCCTACAGAGTTGTGTGGAGTGGGAAGTTTGGCTTGTGCGGCTGTTATCTTTTTCTGTATTATTTGATTCATCTGTCCTGCACAGCTCACCATCTGATGGTGATCGTCGGTCTATATGATTTATTCTTCCTCTTAGAGGACATCCTGACTAGCAGATCCCTAGGATGGCTTCCAACGTTTTGCCTCCACAATAACATACTTCTATTTTTGTATGTCTGTTTGTTTGTGTGTGTGTGTGTGTGTGTGTGTGTGTGTGTGTGTGTGTGTGTGTGTGTGTGTGTGTGTGTGTGTGTGTGTGTGTGTGTGTGTGTGTGTGTGTGTGTGTGTGTGTGTGTGTGTGTGTATGTGTGTGTGTGTGTGTGTGTGTGTGTGTGTGTGTGTGTGTGTGTGTGTGTGTGTGTGTGTGTGTGTGTGTGTGTGTGTGTGTGTGCGTGCGCGTGCGTGCGAGTGTGTGCGAGTGCGTGTATGTCTGCAAGCCTGTATCTCTGTATCTGTATCTGTATGGTTTCATGTTTTCTCATGTTTTTTGACAACCATCACCCCGCTGTATGATTATATTAATTAATTCATTCATTTATTCGTTAATTGATTGATTAATTAATTAATTTAATCAATTAATTTTAATAATTAATTCATTCATTATTTGATTGAACAATAAATAACATTACTATATAAAAACAAATCGAGGAAACAAAATAGAAAATATTGACTAGTATGTAGGACCTAAATAGGAATAGAATGAATGAACATTTAATTTATTACAATCAATGCCCCTATGCCTCGCACTGAAGAAATTAAAAAGCACAACAATAACTAATTAACTAGATAAATAAATAACTGACCAACTAACTAACTAAATACATACATACATACATACATACATACATACATACATACATACATACATACATACATACATGCATACATACTTAAATACATACACTAAATAAATAAATATTTGAGAACCGTTATCTGTGGGGGTTTTTGTGTGCATTTAACTTGAGGAGAGTGTATACTACCCACATAGACTATTTGATATTGAGTGTCCACTATGCTAGCCCTCAGAGATTCAGTAAAGAGTTTATTCATATACTTACACACACACACACACACACACACACACACACACACACACACACACACACACACACACACTAATATCATATAACGGTTTTCAAATATGTATGTATGTATGTATGTATGTATGTATGTATGTATGTATGTATGTATGTATGTATGTTATGTATGTATGTATGTATGTATGTATGTATGTATGTATGTATGTATGTATGTATGTATGTATGTATGTATGTATGTATGTATGTATGTATGCATGTATGTATGTATGTATATATGTATGCATGTATGTATGTATGTATGCATGTATGTATGTATGTATGCATGTATGTATGCATGTATGCATGCATGCATGCATGCATGTATGTATGTATGTATGTATGTATGTATGTATGTATGTATGTATGTAATGTATGTATGTATGTATGTATGTATGTACACACACACACACACACACACACACACACACACACACACACACACACACACACACACACACACACACACACACGTGCATTCACGCTCATGCAAATATAATTAATTAATTCATTAATTCATTAATTAAGCTAGTTAACTAGTCAGCCAGTTAGTTTGTTTGGTAAGTCATTTTCAAAATATATCAATTCATATAATGAAAAAACAAAACGCTTACATAGAACTCAACTCAACTCAACTCAACAATAATTTATTATCTCAAAAGAGAAATTCATCGTTGTTACGCCTGTGATTCAACATTAAAATACACACATCAAACAATATAACATAACATTCAGAACATGTTGAATACATTCAGTACAATAAAATACACATGAACATAAGATTATAAATTAGGCATAAGAAATACTTGTACATGTCAAATATTCAAAAGAGCAAAATAAATAACACCCATATATAATCGTACATAAACACAGACACACACGCATAGGGCATACATGCATGCCATGCCTTGATTTTTTTGTTTTGTCCATGCCTTGATTTTTTTTTCTCTCTCTTTTTTTCTTTGAAATGGTGTCACTAATGTGTATGTGAAAGGGGTGAGTGGGATGAACGGCGTGAGCATTTTTTTTTCTGTTTTTTTTTCTTGATTGTTTTCTCTCGTAATATTTGTAAAGCGCTCTGAGGATGATTTTGTATCATCGAAGAGCGCTATAGAAGCTTTATTTTTATTATTATTATTATTATTATTATGTATGCACACGTACACCAAAAAACAACAACGACCCCGGATTGTGCGTATTTAATTGCAGAAAGGGACACCCAAACCGGCGTGTCGTTCCACGCGAGGTCCTGCATCGATCTTGAAAGCGACGACAAAACCCCTGTGGTGTTCCCCAACACCATCAACAATCAGGGCAACACCTACAGCAACACCACGGGCTACTTCACCGCCCCCTACCCAGGGACCTACGCCTTCGTGGCCAAAACAAGCCCCCGGAGCTCCGGCGAAGCGTTAGATCTTTATTTGACGACCACCGCCGCCTCTTCCTCGACGACGAAGCACGGTACCCGCACCCTGATCGACTCCACCAGGGTTTCCTGGGCCGAGTCGCCATCGACGCCTTCAGTACCGTCGTCATTGCGCATGGCGGCCGTCCAAGGGGTGGTCCACCTCAACAGGGGGGACACGGTGTGGGTCAATTGCGTGTGGGGTGGTTACGCGTACCCTGATCCTTACTACACCGCCTTCAGCGGGGTGATGGTTGCCGCGGATCGTGCGTGAGATCCTCTCTGAAGTCGGAGTGTGGACACACACACGTACACACACCAACACACACAAACAAACACAACACACAACACATCACACACACACACACACACACACATGCTCACCAACACACAACACAACACACATGCTCACCACACAAACACCAACACACACACACACACAAGCCTAGTGTAACAACATAACCTATCAGAAATGGGCAGA
>CM065700.1:41962405-41965505 GCA_017654935.2 Phymorhynchus buccinoides | reverse complement strand
TGCGGGGCGTGGTAGCAATGCCACTATACGGCCCATAAATAATTGTGGAACAGAAAAAATAAAGTTGATTGTGTGATGATATTATCATGATTATAAGATGCTTTTACGAAGCAGAAGAGCACACACGCTTGCGCTTGAGTGTACACGCACAACGCACGAACGCAAGAGCACGTGAACACCTCTCTCATCGTAATATAATCATTGTCCAATGACAACACATTATGTTATTAACAAGTTAACTGTGGGATTTTTAAAAAATTATATTTTGTGCCTGTCAATGTGCGTATGGGAAAGGGGAAGAATGAAGCAACAAAAAAAGAAGTGGGGGGGGGGGAGGGGGGGGCAGATGGTAGGCGAAGTAAATCAGCACATTATTTTCTTCTTATATTCTTCTTTTCAGAACACAGAACAAATCGTAAAGTTAAAGTAAACTGAATTTGTTTCTGAGGTTCACAAATACAGACATTGGACACAATTGGTTTTTTTTATTAAAGCAAACTATTCTGCATTTCAAATGCACCAACTGTTTAGTCCTTCAGACCTCAAGTGATCCCCCTGATGAAATAGCAAGGTGCTGGCTTCGTTTTAGTGGACGGCAATGTGCCATGTCATAGGGCACATGTCATCAGCAATTAGTTGAACACCCATAACATCGCCCACCTTGACTGGCCACCCCGATTCCCTGACCTCAACCCGATTGAACAGGCATGGGACATGCTTAGGTGAGCTGATTGCCGCAAGCCTGCCCATCCCCAGACTCTGGATGCCATGGAAGCAGACCTGGTTAGGAAGTGAGGAGCCATGCCATAGATCCAGCTGGATAGACTCATTGTCTCAATGCCACGCCGCTTCCAAGCCTGTATTCATGCCTACGGAGGTCACACTCGCTATTCATGACGTTATTAACTGTTTGCGCACTGTTATCTTTGAATTTGAAATTGGCAGTTGGCTTTATTTCACACATGTTTTTGACACCCATTTCTTTTGTTGCTCAGTATCCCGAGATAAAAAATGAATTAGCTCTGTGATTTACTCAGTTTCATTTAAAGAAATGTTGAAGATGACATCACAACAGTAAAACTGTACCTACGATTTATGATTAAAGTGCAGTTGCAGTGAGAAGTTTTGTTGCTTGACTTTTTGTGAGGAGTATAATAGAGAGAGAGAGAAATTTAAAAAATGTGTAGAAATTCAGTTTTTAGTCTGCATGTCGGCCTGCAAAGAATGTTGAATGCTGAATGAAAAATGGTGTTTTACGTCCTCTCAGTCTGGAACAGACACATATGGGACAGTTGTAGATACAAAGATGGTCGGAACAATACTGGAGGCAATGCCAGAGGCAGTGCAACACCAGTGAAGTCCCGATTTTTTAACAATACAGATAGGTAAGTAATGCAAAGAATGTCCACAGTGAAGGTTCAAGCTGAGCAAGAAGACTTTCTACAAAAGAATGGTTGTCTCCTTTGCACCAGATTGAAAGTCCACAATCAAAGCAAACCAGCACTAGGTTGAAAAGAACTGAAAAAAATCTTATGTAAAATAACAAAAATAATAATGTTCTAAAATTATAATTTAAAAAGATAATAGACATGACTAGGGAGGGCCAACTACTGAGATGGAATCCAAAATATGCAAAAAAATAAAATGAATATAAAATCTCAGTTATATAAAGCTGAGCGCCATTCCCCTAGTCTGAAGGACTAAAACGTTGGTGCATTTGAAATGCAGAATAGTTTGCTTTAATAAAAATAAAAATTTGTGTCCAATGTCTGTATTTGTGAACCTCAGAAACAAACTCAGTTTACTTTAACTTTACGATTTGTTCTGTGTTCTGAAAAGAAGAATGTAATAAGAAAATAATGTGCTGATTTACTTCGCCTACCATCTGCACCCCCCCCCCCCCCCCCCCTTCTTTTTTTGTTGCTTCATTCTTCCCCTTTCCCATACGCACACTGACCGACACAACATTTAATTTTTGTTAAATCCCACAGCTAACTTGTTAATAACATAATGTGTTGTCATTGGACAATGATTATATTACGATGAGAGAGGTATTCACGTGTTTTTGCGTTCGTGTGTTGTGCGTGTACGCTCAAGCGCAAGCGTGTGTGCTCTTCTTCTTCGTAAAGGCATCTTAAAATCATGATGATATAATCACACAATCAACTTTATTTTTTCTGTTCCATAATTATTTCTGGGCCGTATAGTGGCGTTGCTACCACGCCCCGCATTCCGAGTCCCAACTCCCAGACACACTTTTAGTCTTGTTCAGGATCCGAAATCAGCAGTCCAAGGGGAGCAAATCTGTGTTGGGCTGTCAGGAGGCAACCATCCGAGGAGACACTGCACTGCTGCTGAGTACTTCGTGGAGTTCAGTGGAGTCTGTCCTGAGCTAACATACGCAGGAACCACCTACCCACACAATCATCATCATCATCATCATCATCATTATTATCACCATCATTATCATCCATCATCAACAACACCAGGAAGCAACAGCATTGTTATTTCTATAGAGATTGATAAAGTTCTGTTGAATTGATTGTACATTCTCAACAACTAGAAAACTGGAAAATTATGTATTTATTTATTTATTTATTTGATTGTTGGTTTTATTTCGTTTTGCAAATAACTTTTGGTTCCAAAAGGGGCCATACTAATGAATGCAACAGTTGGCATATTGAGTACCTCTGTTAAATCATGACTTTTGACATAGAAGGCATTTTCCTTCGAAAGTACTGTGTTTTTAGCTGATTACTATGTCTAATTATTATTATTTGTCTTTATCAATGATTATCACTATGCGACATAAAGCACATTATGAATACTTTGTAGCAGATTCTGGCCACGGGGAACAATTGTAATGGTCGTAAGAGGATCAAGGGACGCAAAACAAAATCCCCCAGAAAATCTTCAGGAGACTGTTCCAGAGCTTGAGAAGGCATTGTCTTGAATGCCTGGTAGCACACAGCAGCCCAACAACCTTGTAACTGCATAATGTCTGTGTACACGTCAACATTATTTACAAACTATCTCTATTTCACTATGGCAACACAGTGTAAGTCCACCCATAATGTGACTTACAACTCACTGTGTTACA
>CM065700.1:41947405-41957405 GCA_017654935.2 Phymorhynchus buccinoides | reverse complement strand
TACTTTTAAGTATATTTTATTTCGTTGTCTTTATTTAGTGTTCTTCTGTCCATAGTTTGTAAGATGATTTTACAACATAATAAAAGAGTTTGAACTTGAGTTTTAGTTTTCATAGACCAGGTACCCTAGGTGACATTCTAGAGTACAAAATTATTTCACTGGCCTACAATGCCCCGCGGGACTATATTCCATTTTCACAGAATTTTGATAGAAATCGAAAATAATGTAATTTTACTATTATTAACCTCCAACTAGGGTACAATAAAGAGCATTTGACGTTTTAAAAATGAACTATTTTCTTCCCGGAAAAGGGAGATAAAATAAACTTTCTCAAAACAGTAAGCGCCCCTGTGTTTAGGTGTAGATCTATTCATTAAATTCATTCGATTGTAGAATGTTGCATTTTGTTTTCTTTAATCACTGTAATAGATTTAAATCACAAACGAAACTGTTGGAACTGAACGGCAAACATAATTTATGCACTATTGGTATTTCAACCGTCAGAAAACATTATCTTATTAGTCTATCTTCCACTGACCGTTCTATTTTTGTTGGAAGTATTCAAACGCAACCGGTTTACATTGCAGATCCATTCGCTTACTTTTCGTTTCGCTTCTAGATCTAATAGTCTACTTAGTAATATTATCCATTGCCTCTACTCAGCTCAGAATGCTTGACACGACACACATAAAACGTATCGATTAAATCGTGCAGTTAGTTGGTTAGAATGGCCTTCACTTCTACTACAGGTTATCCAATATATCATAATAAAAGCTTTATTGCGATTGATTTTCAAGAATGATGAAAAGCATGCTAAACCCCAGTGTGGGTGATTACACGGAGAGGGATTTTGCAATTGCTTTTGGTGATGCAGCTTTGGAGAGTTGTTGGCTTTTGGATATTATTATCAACATTAACACTTTACAATCTCTCTTGGCTAGAAGATTGGAGGCAGGGCCAACCATTTGGGCAAGGAATCTCCACAAAATCAATTCCAGTTCTACCGATCAGAACAGACTCCTTTGCTGTGTGAACATAGGCCTAACTCTGAGAGAGAGAGAGAGAGAGAGAGAGAGAGAGAGAGAGAGAGAGAGAGAGAGAGAGAGAGAGAGAGAGAGAGAGAGAGAGAGAGAGAGAGAGAGAGAGAGAGAAAAACGTTTCTTCTACGTTGAACTGTGCTATCTCTGTAGGGATAAGTGCGATGCGCCCCCATCTCTACATCAACATGACATTGTCTGTGTGTCCCCCTAATTGTGTCCCCATCCATATAATTATGTCCCTGTCTCCATACATCCATGTCCCTATATGCCACCATATCTGTGTCCCATCTCTATATGTCACAGTGTCGGTGTGTCCCTGCCATTGTGTCCCCTTCTCTAGGTGTTCGCGTCTCTGTATAATTATGACCCCATCATTATGTGCTCGTGTCATTGTGTCCCCATGTCTATATCTCGCCGCCTCAATGTGACCCCTTCATATTGTGTCCTCTTCTCTGTGTGTTCACGTCTCTATATGTCCTTGTCTCTATATGCCCCCGCAGATTAGGGTAAGTGTTAGGGGTAAAGATTAGTGTTTGGGATAGGGGTAGGGTTACCGTTAGGGATAGTGGTAGGGTTACTATAAACAAAGAGAGAGACAGCTAAAAGACAGTGACACATGGAGACTTGGACATGTAGAAATGTGGACACATAGAGACTTGGGTACATAGAGGCTAAATCGAGGACACATACGGGGGCACAATGCTACGTAATCTCTGTCTGCCTGTGTATGTCTCTCTTTCAGTTATCTCTCTTTCTCTCACATGCATGCACACACTCAAGCCCACAAGTCTCTCTCTCTCTCTCTCTCTCACTCTCTCTCTCTCTCTCTCTCTCTCTCTCTTTCTTTCTGTCTGCCCCCCCCCCCCCACTCACTATCTCTCTATCTTATACACACATACATATACACATGCATGCGCACACACACACACATACGCAGTCACACCCCCTCCCCCCGTGCGTACGTTAGGCAGGGGTTATTTTTTATAGCTTTTATAAATTTTCCCTGTGGGACATATATGTTTTTCTCACTTTACTGTATCTTGTAATATACAACGAATAATCTCGATACTATTTACGCAATAAGTTGGGCCTGCTTGGGAACATGTATCATACTAATAAATATAGTTAATTTGAAATATAAAATATCAATATGTTTATGTCCCTAAACTCAAGGCAGATTACAAAACCTCGTTGTCAGAACTACTGAGATCCAAACTGCAAACTTCATAATATAAAAGAATCCATGGCGAGTATTACATGGCGAGTATTTTGTGCCCTTAGGGGTCGAGAGGACGTAAAACACTAGTAAACAACATTACTGAGAGGTACTAGATATCCTTACAGGCATTACTCAGTCAGTAAAACAATTAGCGTGACCCCCAAAAAAACCCACATCAATTATCCACAGAATAAGTTATAAAGAACACGTTTTTTGTTGACACTGTCACACACCCCCCCCCCCACACACACCACACACACACACACACCCCACCCACACACCCACCCCCGCGTCATCCCATGCCTGACATCAGGTTCAGGAGGAGACAGAGTTGCTGCAAGAAACTTGGCATTGACACATTGCAGGAAATGGAGTTGATATTCCATCAAAATCTTTCACATTAGCATATTGCTGTTTAATAGAGTTGATGTTTTATCAGTTCCTTGGCACAGGCACTTTGCTGTGAACTGAAACTGATATTTCAGACGAAACAGCGTTTTGATAAACATCTCATGATACCTCTGCATCACACCTTTTTAGGGTGGAGTCTCGTGCAAAGATCATTTTGTCTCTACTGTGTGTATAAAATATAATAATAGAATGATATTCCCCTTCCTCTGATAAGGGGAAAACAGGGAGTAAAGGAGACCACATGTAGGCTATTGCTGCAGAACCACAGCCATGGCAAAAACTGTCAGGGGCCGATCGGGGGGAGGGGAGGTTCCTGGTGTGAGTGTGTGTGTGTGTGTGTGTGTGAGTGAGTGTGTGTGTGTGTGTGTGTGTGTGTGTGTGTGTGCGTGTGCGTGTGCGTGCGTGTGCGTGCGCGTGCGTGCGTGTGCGTGCGCGCGCGCGCGAGTGTGTGTGCGCGTGCGTGCGTGCGTGCGTGCACGTGATTGTCTTTCTGTGTGTGTGTGTGTGTGTGTGTGTGGAAGGGGAAGGGGGTAAAGGGAGATGTGTGTGTGGGGGGGACCATATACCTTTATTTTGCAATATCCAGGCAAGACAAATCCAGCTATCGAAGCACTTTTTGCATCCAAACCCCGACTGACACAGCTTCCGTTCATTTACCCTTAGTTTGAGCTATGGTCCCCTCGTTAAAATTTAGAAAGAGCCCCCTCTTGAAATATATACCAAGGAGGGAGCTGTTCCTAAAGTTTTCAGGCTTGAAACTCTTTTCTCCAGACTACCCTCCCTCTCTCCATCCCGAAATAGGCCCAATGGCTCATGTCCGCACAAACAAGAAACAGAGACAGGTAGGCCTACAGACAGAAATGTACAGAGGCAAATAGTGTGTGTGTGTGTGTGTGTGTGCGTGTGCGTGTGCGTGTGTGTGTGCGTGTGTTGCGTGCGTGTGTGTGTGTGTGTGTGTGCGTGCGCGCGCGCGCGCGCCATGTGTGTGTGTATGTGTGTGGCGTGTGTGCGCGTGGCTCACTGGCTGTGGGTATTGCAGGCAATTGATTCCTAAAGGCCTTCGCACACTAGCATCAGGCGTCAATTGTTTCTCAGCCATGACGGCTATGATGGTGTTCTCACACACGACTCTTGTCGCTTCGCCTCTTGTCGCGCGAACTTCCTTATTTGGAAAGCAAGGAAAGCAGTACGAAACCAGTAAAGTCCCGATTTTTTAAAATTAATACAGATAGCTGTAGCGGTGACCACGCCTCGGTTAAACCTCATCGGCTATGGCACCGCCACAAGTATTATAGGGTCAAAGATTAAAAGAACAATTAAAGAATTTGTATGTATATAAAATATGTACATTGAGGTTATATTCATATGTACATGACTTTTATCAGTTTCGATTAAGTTTTTTATTTTAGTCATGAGTGCTATAATTGAATCACTAATAAGGTAAGTTTATGATCCCAATTGTCATGGGATAAATTTAGTATGTTACCCTTTATTTTGCTATATTATGAACAACGTTAACATATATTTTTAAGAAGTTTTTTTTTACTTTAGTGATTAAAATTTGCTTTAAACTGATATGTACATGACTTTATCAGTTTCAATTTAGGTTTTATTTTAGTCATGAGTGTTTATAATTTAGTAACTTGTACCTTTGAAAAGTTGTATAAGTTAAGTTTAAAATCCCAATTGTTATGGGATTTAGTATATTACACTTTATTTTTGCTATTTTATGAACAACGTTGAATTATATGTTTTACCAAAGTTTTCTACTTTTGTGATTAAAACTTGCTTTTAAATGATTTTAACGTATGATTAAAAAGTAGTTATTATGTTTATACAAAGTAAAAGTAGTTTTATTAACCTTTTCCAGACTGAGGGACACTATATCGTGCCTCACGTTTCTATTCCCCCACGACTGAGGCACAGTTAACTGTGCCCATGAATTCTGCCTCTGTGCACAGTTAACTGTGCCTTCAACTTCGAAAAATTCTCAGTCCTCGTAGAGTTCGGTCTAAGAGAAGCAACCTGTGTAGTAAGTTATAGGGATGGTTTAGCAAGGTTACTGTTACTACTTTGACTGCTTGTAAGCTGTCTACGTGCGGGAATGTGGCTCTGGAATGCATAACCTGGAAACGGGATTTCCTTACCTTTTGCCTCAGGAAACAAAATGTCTGTGCTGTGTGTATGTGTTTCCTTGGAAATGGATTATATAATCATTCTTGGATGATTTGAAGGTAAAATTGAAGTTTTATTTCCCATTTTACTCCATATTTTGTTGTTGTACAGAGCGGAATGAAATGTAAACAAGTTTTTTTTTAAACATCGTAACCTTGGTTACTTTAAGACAAAAGAATGACTGCATGATATCAGGAATTGAATACATTTTTACCATATCCCATAAGTACTGGCTTTATTCTTTCTTTTGATACCAAACACTTCATTGTTAGCGTTTGTTTAGTGACCGTTAAACAAATTCAGAAAAGTGCCAAAATAAGCCGTCGACAGGGAAGTGATGCTAGCTCTGCTATCCGTCACACGGGAAGTGTAGTGCAGACGCTGCTGCCGTCGGGATAGTATTAAAATTTACTATTAAAATTTAGTTTGTTTATTTTTTACCAGTGAGGCCTAGCCACAGATTTTGACCACAATGGTTGGAGCCCAAGCTCCTTCAATATGCAGAGCCAAGTCACAAAATAGTATTTCGAGTAGTGCTCCCGCGCGCTATTTACATATAATCCGTAAGATTCGAAAATAATAACATACAAGTAGACGTATAGATTAGGAAACTGTATCTGTTTCCCCACTATATTAGTTTGTAAATAATATTTACTAGATTGAATGAGGGGACATTCCGTCAGAGGCCACCAATGGTTTTAAGCATTACTACTTGGGTATTTTAATTTTATTTTTTATTATTTAGTTTGTTGATTGTTTTAAGATTAAGATTTCGGTTAAGGATTCCCTTCAGTTAGAGGCGTTACCTTGGGCGGTCGCCAATAGGGGAGACCCCCCGGAGGCTGCTCAGGATGGCAAGAGATACCCGTCTGTCGCCATCCTGAAAGGCCCTGCTAAAGTTTTATTGTAAAACGATGCTTAGTAACTACCAAGACTCGGCGCATGGGTCGCACCCGACATCCACCTCCGGGGGAGGGACTAAAAGAAAAATTGTCGTAGGAAGTGTGAGTCTGCATATGAAGATGAATGTAGTATGATTGCTTTGTTAAAAACGGGCAAGATGGGACGGAGCTGGAGAGGGGGAGGATGCCGATCCGACCCAAACACTGAGTCCCGACTAAACTTAATTGTAATCTATATCCAACTTTTATTAATTATATCAAATGTTTAAATGACGCCTGGCCAATTGTCTCGGTGAGCCAAACAATAGGAGTCCAACCTAATTTATGATGTTTTGTTAGAATATTTTTCTCATTATATATCAGATTGTTTTGTTCAAATTTGTATATAGCAGGTTGTAATTCTGTTCTCATCTGATCGCAAGGATTGAAAATGTGTTTTAAGCTAAGAATTTCCCCGCACCGGCAGGGAGTGTTCTTAAATTTGCAGTAGATTGAATCCGTGTAACCCTAACCCTAACCCTAGGATTCTACTTTGAATTTTGTAAGGAACAGGTAGAAAAAGTCCTTCTTTTATGAATTTCATGTGTCAGGAATGGGCTGCGGAGTAGGCATCCAACTCATCAGCCCACCTCTGGTATGAGTTGCGTTTCAAATGTTTTTTAATTTCTGAAAGGGATAGTTTTATATTAATAGTTTGACCTATATTCTATTCCGCTGCCATTTTGGCTGCTTTGGCTGCAAGGTCATTTCCCTTTAGCCCGAGATGGGAAGGGATCCATGTTATAGTTAGGTCGGTGCCTTTTATTATTATTTGGTCTACTAAGTTTTTAATTTCCTGAATAATTTTTGCTCTATTTTTAGTTTTTCCCTGCAGTGCTTGCACTGAGGACAAGGAGTCTGTAAGAATTGTGGCTTTGAAAGGAGGATTTGGAAAATCATTCAGAAAAGAGCAGGCTTCCAGAATGGCCCAAAGCTCTGCACTGAAAATTGAAATGTTTGAATTTAGACAGAAAGATTTGGTTATTTTGAGAGCTGGAATGGTGAAGGCACAGCTTATCTGCGAGTCGGAGATCTTTGAAACATCTGTATAAATTAGGAGTTGGTGTTGAATATTAGAAAAAACTTTCTTTAGCAGCAACTGAAAGTAAATTAGGCTGATCTGATTTTGAATACAACTGATGTAGTGAAGTGTCAAAGTTTGCAGATTCCCACTCCCAATGTGGAATGGGGGGATATTTAGGGTGGGTTTCTATGCACTCGTCTATTTCCAGGCCTGCCATGGAAAGCATTTCCTGGGAATAGTCTAGTGGGTTGCAGACTTGTTTTGATTTTATTGGCTTTTGTTGATAAGTTGGATGATTGTAAAAGGGGTCTTCGAATTCTGCTGAAAAGCTTTCAAGCGTGAACTGATTTGTTGTGTAAAGTCTAGTGAGAAATGCTGTTGTATTTAGTTTCATAAGGTAGTCGAGGGGAAGCCACCCTACTGTACCATAAACAAGTTTGGTGTTTGCATATCGTGGTAGTCTGAGGGCTGATTTAAGAGCTTTAAGTTCTGTGGTTTGTAGTTTTTGTAGTATTCTATTTGAAATATTATGGAACACTTCCATGCCATAAGTTAGGCAGCTGCGAACTAAAGCTTGTGTTAAATAGGCAAGAAACTTAGTGTTCTGTGCCCATGACCGAGTGGAAATAATTCTGATAACATTTACTGCTTTAATAGCCTTTTTGCAAAGATGTTCAATATGTGGGGACCAATTTAAGCGAGGGGTAAGCACAACCCCTTGTTTGCCATGGATCTTTTTTGGTCTAAAATATTAATGAAGGTTTTTTTTAAAATTAAATTATGACGAAAACACATGAACTCACACTTGTCCGGGGACAAGGAGAATCCATTTTTTTGTACGCTAGTCAACAATCAGATTTGTGTTGGTTTGATGAATTTCTAAATACTTTGCAAGTGCATTTGTACTTTTAGTAAAGGCTGATGACCAGATGGCTATGTCGTCAGCATACATGGAAATTTGACAGTTTTTTAGTTTTAATTTAGAAATATCATGAATCATAATATTAAAGAGAGTCGGGGCAATGATGTTGCCTTGTGGGACCCCCATGTCAACCTGGTGTTTTTTGGACACGGCGGATCCCACTTTGACTCTTAATGATCGGTTTTTAATAAAGCTTTGAATAAAATTAAACATATTGCCCTGTATACCGAGCCTGCTGATTTTATCTAGCAACCTCCCATGCCAGACGGAGTCGTACGCCCCCTTTATATATAAAAAAGGTGGCGAGGACTTTCCTGCATCTTGCAAAATCTTTTTTGACATAGGAGGTTAGTCTTATTACCTGTTCCATGCAGCATTTATGTTTCCGAAAACCTGCCTGGAACTTTGGGAGTACGTTATTTTTTTCTAGAAAATATTCGAGTCTGTGTTTTACAATACGTTCGTAAATTTTACCCAGATGTGGGGTGAGGGAAATGGGGTGGTAGCTTGCGGGGTCCCTGGCCAGTTTTCCAGGCTTAAGGACCCCAACTACTTGAGCCTCCTTCCAAGCTTGTGGGACTTCGCCCTCATCCCAACATCTTGAGTAAAAGTTATGCAAGACTTTGAGAAAAGATGGGGGCAATTTCTTTATAAGAGTGTAGGAGATGATATCCTCTCCTGTTGCTTTATTGGTTTTAATAATAGAATTAATGGCTGCAGCAAGCTAGGTAATTTTTAGGGTGGGGCGTTTATGGTGTGTGAATTATCAGTAGATTTTTCAAAAGTATAATTTATTTTTCGTTTATCTCGTTGATAAACGGGTAAGTGTTTGGTTTGGCTCGCCTTTGCGAATTGGTTGGCCAGGACGTCAGCTGTACTAGAGTCAGATAAGGTTAGTTGGTCACCATCCAAAACACGGGTGTTTCTGTGGCGACCTTTATTTTTAATTAACTTTAAGCGTTTTCAGGCTTTACCTAGATCCTTAAAGTCAACAATTTCTTCTTTATTAAAGTAGTTTAACTTAGCGTCATTTATTAGATCGTCACATTCTTTTTCTGCTTTAACTTTTTCTTCGTAGTTTGGTTGAATAGGGTGTAGGTTAAAGTAATTACTTTTTTTTCTTCTTTTTTTAGCTTTTTTAATGTTGTCACTCCACCATGGTTTGCTGTTTGGTTTTATAGGAGGAACAGTGAGGGGTATAGCTATTTTGGCTGCTGTTAAAATTTTCTGTCTGATAGTTTCATAAAACGTTTCTTTATTTATATGTCACTTGTGTTGTCAACTTTGTGTTTGGAGAGGAGGGATTGGAATAATGGCCAGTTGGCTTTTTCAAAATTAAATTTAGGTTCTGCAGTTGGTGTTGTCTAATTTCATTTTAAACTGAATAGAAATGGGTTATTCATGATTAACTAACAAATTGGGACTGGCAAGGGATAGATCAATGGCAGTTGGGTAACGATGAGAAATATCCTGATAGTGGGTGGATGAGCCGTCATTTAATAAAAATTAATTCTGAATCGTTTATTTGGTCATTCAAAAGGTTGTCATTATTTCTACTATAGAGAGGTTCCCAGCTGCTGTGGCGTGCGTTGAAATCGCCTACAACCAGCCAGGAGTAATCTGAGGAAAGGTTAGAAAGCCAGTTTGAAGTGGGTACTTTCGAATATCCTCTGGGATAGTAGATATTTAGGACATTTGTGAAAGTATTATTAACTTTTATTTGTACCATGGAGGAGTATCGTTGTCCTATAATATTCTCTTCTGGGGGGAAGTTTCTGTGTAATTTATAGATTTGTGATGTATGTGGCGGTAATACACCTACTCTCTTTATTACCTATGATGGTGGGTAGTAGTAGCCTATAATTTGAGGAAGACTGTATAATTAAACGGACAGACTGAAACACAATATTTGAATGATTTAGAATGGCCAAAAAATCAACGCCAAATTACTAAAATTAGGTTCCGAGAACGACAATCAATGAAGTACATTCAATCCTGTGGTGGGTGGTCGTGGAGAAAGATTAAAATATTAAAAGATTATAAGGATTTCAAATGGGTTTTATTTACTCGTGAAGTCATCTGGGTCTTGGAGGGCATCCGGGAGGTGCAACACAGGCAATCTCTGCCAAGTTAAGATTGTTGAGGGCATCTTTCGGATTAATTTGGGGTTCTCCGACCCTCCGTAGACCAGAGAGGCAAATCTCGATTAGGACTTGGCTGGTTTTGAGGTTCTGCCTGCTCCAGCTCTAGAGGCCCGAGATAACAAAA
>CM065700.1:41932714-41946905 GCA_017654935.2 Phymorhynchus buccinoides | reverse complement strand
TCTCTCTCTCTCTCTCTCTCTCTCTCTCTCTCTCTCTCTCTCTCTCTCTCTCCCTCTCTCTCTCTCTCTCTCTCTCTTCTGTCTACCATGACAACGTAAGTTCCATAACACCTGTGCTTCGAACTTTTAATTCAACAGTCTGTTGGAAAACAAGCCCTTAGCAGCTACCCCCTTCCCATACAGCTTAGTACCGTGGACCACTTGTTCCATTGTATTCTGGTTCTGTAGGAGGTACGGAGAAGGCTGTCAAGATAGCAAATATGCCTAAAGGCGCAGAGGAGCTTCAGTGGCTAACTTGGATTGTTGACACATCCACGTGGTCTGAAAGGGAGACCTATTACGCACTGACCCGGCAATGTTGATGGCGTGAATTGCCCTTTGTCCACCCCACCTCCCACTCTTCAGCACCCCCCCCCCCCTCCATTTTCTTCACTGCTCTTTTTCTTTGGATTCTCTCTCTCTCTCTCTCTCTCCCTCTTTCTTTCCCCCCTCTCCTCCCTCCATCCCTCTCTCTCCCCTCTCTCCCCCTGTCACCCCTCTCTTATCTGTCTGTCTGTTTATGTGTGTGCCTGTGTACGTGTGTGCATCAGTCTCTCTCTCTCTCTCTCTCTCTCTCTCTCTCTCTCTCTGCTCTCTCTCTCTCTCTCTCTCTCTCTCTCTCTGTCCCCCACTCCCCACACAATTTTTGTTTTCAACCTACCGTGTGTTGTAACTACATATAATTATATACAACTTGGCTGTGTATCATTAGGCAATGAAAGGAATAAATGTTATTAGATTTAATCGTTCTTCTCTCACCATTCATCTCTCATTATCCTATGCACTCCTATTAAAACCTACCCTTACCGTTGGCATACCACCTGGGGACATCTCGTTTCGTCCTGATTATTACGCCAGTGTCTTTTCGCCCTGTTTGATTTTGCCCTGCTCCCAGTTTCGTCTCGCCTTATTGCCATTTTGCCCTCCCTCTCTCTAAGATTCAGCACAGTTCAATAAGAGGCATCAATATTAAAATGTATTGATACAAAGTATGGTTTCAAATTTAAGAAGTCTGCTTTAAGAAGCTCACAAAAGAAAGAAATATTACTCTGAGTTAATAAAAATTGGTTTCAGCTCACTCTCACAGTGATGGGAACAATGAAGTGATTATAAGATCAGTGAATAAAGTTACCATCAGATATCTATTCAAAAGGGACATAAATAACCTGTTTTAGCAGTTAACGTGAACCTGAGTAACTTTTTCAAGACATTATGCTCACATCTTTTTGCACCCTGTTAAGATGATATTTTCCACTCTACCCCAATGACACAACACAGCGATATGCAAGTAATCTTATGACTGGCATATCATTGTATTGCTATGGATAAGGACATAACGTGTCTTCAGACTTATGATTGGCTGTCACTGTGTTGTCATGCGGAAAGGGTGAAAGATGTTCGTCATGTACAGAAATCGTTTCTCAGCCCCATAACGTTCGCCTGAGGAACGCGAGTAACGGACCCGTAACCACAGAAATTAACTTTTTACACCCCGACCTACTTACCGTACATGCTGGTACCATTACAATTTTGGGTCATATTTTGTCCTTTGCCAGATTGCAGTAGGCGAAGCAGAGAGAGAGAGAGAGAGAGATAGAGAGAGAGAGAGAGAGAGAGAGAGAGAGAGAGAGAGAGAGAGAGAGAGAGAGAGAGAGAGAGAGAGAGAGAGAGAGAGAGAGAGAGAGAGAGACAGAGAGAGAGAGAGAGGGAGAGAGAGAAATGCGAAATGTGAAACTTTAATTATGTTAGGCCATAGGCCCTCAGAATGGGGGTATTCAGAGTACAGTACAATTTCAGAAATTCATCAACATGAAGCATAGGTACACATATATAGCAATCATTTTATCACACAAAACAAAATAATGCTAAATTATAGTACTTTTCTTCTTCTTTTTTTTTTACACACAGGTAAAGTTAGCATATCGAAACATCATAATATTGTAAAAGTATATTAGCAACGCCATTCACTATATTAAGTTATAATAATAATAATAATGATAATAATAATAATAATAATAATAATACATAGTATTTATATAGCGCATTTCTTTAGAATTAAACTCAAGGTTCTCTCATTCACTGATTCACACGCAATTGGGCTAACATACACATTCATTCAATCACCATCTAATTAATGTAAAAATTTAGAGAGAGAAAGCTCTTTGAAACAAGTGAGTTTTCATTTGGGTTTTGAAAGCGGGAAGTGCTGAATTGTGACGGAGGTGAACAGGCAAGGAGTTCCAGACAGTGGGGGCGCAAAAACTAAAACTGCGTTGTCCAAAATACTTTAAATTCACTTTAGGAACTTTCAACAGTTTGGCATGGGAAGATCGGAGTGAGCGAGAAGGAGTGTAAGTTTGGAGAGCACTTGAGAGGTAGGATGGTAGGGTCTGTTCAAAGTGGCGGAATGCAAGGACTGCCAGTTTGTACTCTAAGCGAAACTGCACTGGCAGCCAGTGCAGCTCCCCGAGGAGTGGTGTGACATGGTCACGCCTTCGCTTTCAGAGTTATATTACATAATCTCGAATTTTAACAGCTTCACACACATATAACGCTAACTGTTTCAGGTGTTTCTTATTCCCAGTGGTCAACAACAAAATTAATCTGAAAAGACAGGGTTGTCGATAATATTTAAATGGAATATACTTTTCTGTAATAGAAACAAGTTCTGGACAACAGAATACAAAATGGACCTCAGCTTCACGGACGAGAGAGAGAGAGAGAGAGAGAGAGAGAGAGAGAGAGAGAGAGAGAGAGAGAGAGAGAGAGAGAGAGAGAGAGAGAGAGAGAGAGAGAGAGAGAGAGAGAGACGCAAGATGGTTTAATCACGTAAAGGCCATAGCCCATCATGATCGGGTGTGCGAACATAAACACATACATATGCACATGTGGAAGAGGAAATAATGAACATGACATAAAACCACAAATCACCACTCCATGTAAAATAAGTATTTTTCATGAAGTGGCAGTTTCTCTTATCTTGAATGACTTATACAAAAATATACAGAAATTACGCACATCTTCATCTCACTGACTGAGTCCACAGAGAGAGAGAGAGAGAGAGAGAGAGAGAGAGAGAGAGAGAGAGAGAGAGAGAGAGAGAGATAGGAAAAGGAGGGGGTAAATTTTGACCAAATTACAACTTTTTCGTTGCCGCTGGGTTTAACGTGTGCTATGTGCATGGGCACACGGGACCTCCGTTTATCGTCTCATACGAAAGACTCTACGTTCAGACCGTAAGGCCTAGTGCAAAGTGAGAAGAAAAAGAGGGGGGCATTTGGGGCCAATGGGGGTATGTTTTGTCCCAGGCAAGAATAAACCCTGGGGTATATTCTGGCCTAGGCTACTTCATACCCGGGTATATTCTGGCCTAGACCATTTTATACCCGGGTATATTTCGGACGAGGTATATTCTGGCCTGTTGCACCGGGTTTGTATTAGCTGTAGAATACAGACCCTGGGGTTGCTTTTCTATGGGGGTTGCTTTTCGCCGTAACACCGGCCAGGGCCAGCCTGACCGCTTGCTACGTCCGTGCATTTAGAAGCATCACTCCTCTCGACCATGATTACCCAACATAATTTTTTATGTGTGTTATAGGGTGCAGTTTTGAACTTCTGAGACAAAAGAAGTGCCGTAGTTAAACCCCTGCATAATTCGTAGTCAGATGACCCTGCCTGATTCTTTTCTTTTGCGCTGACCCTTTGCTTTTAAATTTTCTTTCTTTCCCATCTAATGCGCCTGGAGAGAGGAGGAGGCGAGATTATTGAAGATCTGCATTTTGAATTGTTGGCCTTTCAAGACATAATGGGTTTTAAGTATATATGACTATTTATCATTGTTTATGCTACAATTTAATCTACTAAAGTTTTATTATAAAACGATGCTTAGTAACTACCAAGACTCGGCGCATGGGTCGCACTCGACATCCCCCTCCGGGGGAGGGACTAAAAGAAAAATGTTCGTAGGAAGTGTGAGTCTGCATATGAAGGTGGATGTAGTATGTTTGCTTTGTTAAAAACGGTCAAGATGGGACGGATCTGGAGAGGGGGAGGATGCCAATCCGACCCAAACACCGAGCCCCTACTAAACTTAATTGTAATTTATATCCAACTTTCATTAATTATATCAAATGTTTAATTGACGCCTGGCCAACTGTCTTGGCGAACCAAACAATAGGAGTCCAACCTAATTTGTGATGTTTGTTAGAATATTTTTCTCATTATATATAAAATTGTTTTGTTCAAATTTGTATATGGTAGATTATAGTTCTGTTCTCATCTGATCACAGGGATTGAAAATGTGTTTTAAACTAAGAATTTTCCCGCACCGGCAGGGAGTATTCTTAAATTTACAATACATTGAGTCCGTGTAGAATCTAAGGATTCTACCTTGAGTTTTGTAAGGGACAGGTAGAAAAAGTCCTTCTTTTATGAATTTCATATGCCAGGAATGGGCTGCGGAGTAGGCATCCAACTCCTCAGCCCACCTCTGGTATGAATTGCGTTTCAAATGTTTTTTAATTTCTGAAAGAGATAGTTTTATGTTGGTAGTTTGACCTATATTGTGTTCCGCTGTAATTTGGGCTGCTTTGTCAGCGAGGTCATTTCCTTTTAACCCGAGATTGGAAGGAATCCATGTTATAGTTAGGTCGGTGCCTTTTATTATTATTTGGTTGACTAGGTTTTTCATTTCCTGAATAATTTTTGTTCTATTTTTAATGTTTCCTTGTAAGGCTTGTATTGAGGACAAGGAGTCTGTAAGAATTGTGGCTTTGAAAAGAGGTTTTGGAAAATCATTCAGAAAAAAATAGGCTTCCAAAATGGCCCAAAGCTCTGCGCTGAAAATTGAAATTTTGGAATTTAGGCCAAAAGATTTAGTTATTTTAAAGGCTGGAATGGTAAAGGCACAGCCAACTGCAGGTAAATTAGGCTGATCTGATTTTGAATACAACTGGTGTAATGAAGTATCAAAGTTTGCAGATTCCCACTCCCAATGTGGAATGGGATATTTAGGGTGGGTTTCTATATCATCTATTTCCAGGCCTGCCATGGAAAGCATTTCCCGAGAATAGTCTAGTGGATTGCAGATTTGTTGCGATTTTATTGGCTTTTGTTGCTGATAAGTTGGATGATTGTAAAAGGGGTCTTCGAATTCTGCTGAGAAACTTTCAAGCGTGAACTGATTTGTTGCATAAAGTCTGGTAAGAAATGCTGTTGTATTTAGTTTCATAAGGTAGTCGAAGGGAAGCCACCCTACTGTACCATAAACAAGTTTGGTGTCTGCATATCGTGGTAATCTAAGGGCTGGTTTCAAAGCTTTAAGTTCTTTAGTTTGTAGTTGTTGTAGTATTTTATTTGAAATGTTATGAAACACTTCCATACCATAAGTTAGGTGGCTGCGAACTAAAACTTGTGTTAAATGGGCAAGAAACTTAGTGTTCTGTGCCCATGACTGGGTGGAAATAATTCTAATAAACTTTACTGCATTTGTAGCCTTTTTGCAAAGATGTTCAATATGTGGGGACCAATTTAAGCGAGGAGTAAGCATAACCCCTAAAAATTTGACTTTGTTTGCCATGGATCTTTTTTGGCCTAAAATATTAATGAAGGTGTTTTTTTAAATTAAATTATGGCGAAAACACATGAACTCGCAGATGACCAGTCAGCATACATGGAGATTTGACAATTTTTTAATTTAAATTTAGAAATATCATGAATCATAATATTAAAGAGAGTCGGGGCAATGATGCTGCCTTTTGGGACCACGATGTCAACCTGCTGTTTTTTGGACACGTTGGATCCCACTTTGACTCTCAATGTTCGATCTTTAATGAAACTTTGAATAAAAGTAAACATATTTCCCTGAATACCGAGTCTGCTGACTTTATCTAACAACCTCCCAGGCCAGACGGAGTCGTACGCCCCCTTTATATAAAATAAAGGTGGCGAGGACTTTCCTGCGTCTTGCAAAAGCTTTTTTGACATAGGAGGTTAGTCTTATTACCTGTTCCATGCAGCATCTATGTTTCCGAAAGCCTGCCTGGAACTTTGGGAGAACGTTATTTTTTTCTAGAAAATATTCAAGTCTGCGTTTTACAATAGGTTCGTAAATTTTACCCAGATGAGGGGTGAGGGAAATGGGGCAGTAGCTTGCAGGGTCCCTAGCCGGTTTTCCTGGCTTAAGGACCCCAACTACTTGAGCCTCCTTCCAAGCTTGTGGGACTTCGCCCTCATCCCAACATCTGGAGTAAAAATTATGCAAGACTTCAAGAAAAGATGGGGGCAATTTCTTTATAAGAGTGTAGGAGATGATATCTTCTCCTGTTGCTTTATTGGTTCTAACAATAGTATTAATGGCTGCAGAAAGCTCGGTAATTTTTAGCGGGGCATTTATGGTGTGTGAATTATCAGTAGATTTTTCAAAAATATAATTTATTTTTCGTTTATCTCGTTGATAAACAGGTAGATGTTTGGTTTGGCTCGCCGTGGCGAACTGGCTGGCCAGGACGTCAGCTGTATTAGTCAGAAGTAGTTAGTTGGTCACCATCCAAAACACGGATGTTTCTGTGGTGACCTTTATTTTTAATTAATTTTAAACGTTTTCAGGCTTTACCTAGATCCTTAAAGTCAACAATTTCTTCTTTATTAAAGTAATTTAATTTAGAATCATTTATTAGGTCGTCACATTCTTTTTCTGCTTTCACTTTTTCTTCGTAGTTTGGTCTGCAGACGAACTTGTAAAACGGAATAATTTTGTTTTACGTCTTCTCAAAGTCATATGAGACATTACTTTAAATTTAGTTGGGGACGAACTTGAGAGAGAGAATTTAGAGTTTTCACGCCTTCTGGGACAACTGGCCATTTGGGGCATTTAAAATTATGCAGATCCTGAAAAAGTAAGTAAAAAGGTTTTTTTTAAATTTTCTTTTTACATTTTATAAGTTTCTTTTTAGAAATATTTTTATAGAAAAAGTCTTAATTTTTTATGTTTGTGATAAAATGTTTATGTTTAAAAGATATTTAGCTGTTTGCTTTTATATGTCTGGCAGATTAGAGGGAGCCTATAGTTAAAACCCCAGGGCTACAAAATGCATGTTTTGTGCTCCAAAAGAGCTTTATTATTAAAATCCTTTTAAAAAGAGGCAAAGGCCTTCTTTGGATGATTTTTTTGCAATATTTACATCTAAGTCCACTTTGCAAAATTGGTGACCAAGTGGTCTTAGGACTTAATGTTTTAAAAACAATGTTTTATTGTTAAAATAATTAAACCTATAACCCATAACAGAGCAGTGCTAGACTGCTGAGTGGTCATAAGTTTAAAAAAAAGATTAAATAATTTGTATGTGCATAACATATGTACATTGGAATAATACCACTATGTACATGACTATACAGTTCCATTTGAGTTTTAATTTTAGTCATGGGTAAATATAATGAATTATTAATAAGATTATGTCAAGTCCTACATTATAAGGTTTATTTAATGTCTGGTCTTATATTTATACTGACCTATAAACGTTATTAGCATCTATTTAAACCAAATTTATTATTTTAGTAATAAAACAATATTCTTTATAATTTCCATTTAACTTGTAGTGAAAAAATTGTTTAAAGGCTACGATTAAAATTTAGTTTGATTATATGTTTATAATTTTACTTTAGCTATAGGTATATGAACCTATAACCTGTATCTTTGGAAAATTGTTTGAGTTAGGTTTCAAATCTTTTCCATAGGGTTTAATATTAACCATGTTAAGAAGTGTTTACCAAAGTATATTAGTTTGGTAGTTTTAAATCTTGTTTATTATTTTTTTAAAAAGAATTTTAAATGTGGTTAAAAATAGTTATTTGTGGTAGGATAAAAGTAGTTTGTTTAAAAGTTACGATTAAGATTTGATTAGTTTATTTGTTATTTGGATCAGAGGGGCCTACCGCTGGCCTTAGTCACACAAGCTAGAGCTCTCTCATCTTGCATATTTAAATAGCTGTGAACATCTCAAGTGCAAAGTTTTAAAAGTCGAAACCGACTATATTATATTCTAACTGAATCTTGCGAGGTTATGTGGGGGGACACATCGCCAGAGGCCAACAATAGTTTTAAATGTAAATACTAATTTATAAATAATTTAATTGTTCCATTTATTCCCAAGGGGGGGTAGCAACAAAAACTCCCCAGCCCTCGATATCATGATGGAACCTGTGGCTTTAATATTTTTAAATATTTCACGGTTATATTTATGAGGTGGTGGGTGTGGTTAACGATCCTTATGTACTCAGGACGGAGGGAGGGAGGGAAAGGGACCCCTCCTCTCCGACCCGAGCAGTAGTCCCCAAAAGGGGGGGGAGCACATACCCAAAAGCGCGACGGCTACGAAAGAACCCTCCGTTGGGCGCGCTGGACACCCATCTACGGGGGGGAAGGTGTTAAAAAATAAGTGGACTCAAAAGAGTCGCTTCAGCCCAGCGGGCGCACATTTAGTTAAAAAGGGAAAGGAGGGAGAGGGGGACAGGAGTGTAGTTAGGTGTCCAGCCCGCGGCCTGGAGGGACTCCGCCCCCACCACCCCTATTAGGTTAAGTTGTAATTTAATTATATAAGGTATTTTAATGACGCCTGGCCAACTGTCTCGGCGAGCCAAACTATAGGTGTCCAACCTAACTTGTGGTGTTTAGTTAAAATATTTTTTTCATTATATGTCAAATTATTCTGTTCAAACTTATCTATAGCAGGTTGTAGTTCTGTTTTTATCTGCTCACACGGATTAAAAATATGCTTTAAATTAAAAATGTCCCTGCATCGGCAGGGGGTATTCTTAAATTTACAATTTTGTGTAGAATCTGAAAATTCTACTTTGAACTTTGTAGGGGATTGAAAGAAAAAGTCTGTCTTTTATAAATTTCATGTGCCAGGAGTGGGCTGCGGAGTAGGTATCTAACTCCTCAGCCCACCTCTGGTATGTACAGCGTTTCAAATAGTTTTTAATTTCTGAAAGGGATAGTTTGATGTTTAACTTTTGACCTGCATTATGTTCTGCTGCCATTTTGGCAGCTTTATCCACAAGGTCGTTCTCTTTTAATCCAAGATGGGAGGGAATCCACATAATGGTTAAGTCTGTACCTTTTATTATTATTTGATTTATTAGATTTTTGATTTCTTGAATAATTTTAGCTCTGTTTTTAGTCTCTCCCTGTAGGGCGTGAATTGATGAATCTGTGATAATTGTAATTTGAAATGGTGGTTTTGGAAGATCGTTCAAAAAAGAACAGGCTTTGAGAATGGCCCAGAGTTCAGCACTGAAAATAGAAATTTGGAATTTAAACAAAAAGATTTAGTTATTTTAAGAGTTGGAATTGTAAAAGCACAGCCTATTTGTGAATCAGAGATCTTGGAATCGTCTGTATAAATCAGTAGTTGATGTTGAATATTAGAAATTGTAAATTTGGTTGATCTGATTTTGAGTACATCTGATGTAGTGAGATGTCAATATTTGCTGCTTCCCACTCCCAATGTGGGATGGGATGTTTGGGGTGGGTTTCAATATCATCTATTTCCAGGCCTGCCATAGAAAGCATTTCCCGAGAACAGTCTAAGGGATTACGGACTTTTTGTGATATCATCGGTTTTTGTTGTTGGAATGTTGGATGGTTGTAGAAAGGGTCTTCAAATTCAGCTGAAAAGCTTTCCAGCGAGAAATGTTTTGTAGCATAAAGTCTGGTTAAAAATGCTGAAGTATTTAATTTCATGAGGTGGTCGAGGGGAAACCATCCTATTGTACCATAGACAAGTTTGTTGTTTGCAAATGGTGGTACTTTAAGGGCTGATTTGAGAGCTTTAAGTTCTGTGGTTTGTAATTTTTTTAAAAGATTGTCAGTAATATTATAAAATACTTCCATGCCATAGGTTAGGTGACTGCGAACTAAGGCTTGTGTCAAGTAAACAATAAATTTGTTGTTTTGTGCCCATGACTGGGTAAAAATAATCTTAATAAAATTAACTCCTTTAGTGGCTTTTTTTGCAGAGATGTTCAATGTGTGGGAACCAATTTAGGCAAGGTGTAAGCACAACCCTCCAAAATTTAACTTCGTTTGCCATGGATCTTGGCTGGCCTAAAATATTAATAAAGGTGTTCTTTTGACTTAAATTATAGCGAAAACACATGAACTGACACTTGTCCGGAGACAAGGAGAATCCATTTTTTTGTAAGTAGTCAATAATTAAACTTGTGTTGGTTTGATGAATTTCTAGGTTCTTAGCAAGTGCTTTTGGACTTTTAGTAAAATCTGACGACCAGATAGCTATGTCATCAGCGTACATAGAAATTTGACAGTTTTTTAATTTTAATTTGTAAATATCATGGATCATGATATTAAATAAGGTTGGGGCGATGATACTGCCTTGTGGGACCCCCATGTCAACTTGATGTTTTTCTGACACGGAGGATCCCACTTTAACTCTTAGTGATCGATTTTTCATGAAGCTTTGTATAAAATTAAACATGTTTCCCTGAATACCGAGCCTGCTGACTTTATCTAACAACCTCCCATGCCAGACGGAGTCGTACGCCCCTTTTATATCAAAGAAGGTGGCGAGGACTTTCCTGCGTCTTGCAAAGGCTTTCTTGACATAGGAGATGAATGTTATGACTTGTTCCATGCAGCATCTATGTTTTCGAAAACCTGCCTGGAATTTGTGAAGAACGTTATTTTTTTCCAAAAAATATTCGAGTCTGCATTTTACAATACGTTCGTAAATTTTACCCAGATGTTGGGTGAGGGAAATGGGGCGGTAGCTTGCGGGGTCCCTCGCCGGCTTTCCTGGCTTACGGATCCCAACTACTTGGGCCTCCTTCCAAGCTAGTGGCACTTCGCCCTCATCCCAACATCCGGAGTAAAAGTCATGCAGGACTTCGAGGAAAGATGGGGGCAATTTCTTAATAAGAGTGTAGGAGATGATATCCTCTCCTGTAGCTTTATTAGTTTTAATAATGGAATTAATGGCCGCAGCAAGCTCGGTAATTTTCAGGGGAGCATTAATAGTGTGTGAATTATCAGTGGATTTTTCAAAAATATAATTTATTTTACGTTTGTCACGTTGATATACGGGTAAATGTTTAGTTTGGCTCGCTTTGGCAAATTGGTTGGCCAGGACGTCAGCTGTATTAGAATCCGTGGTTGTTAGTTGATCCCCATCTAACACACGGGTGTTAGCATGGCGACCTTTGTTTTGAATTAGTTTCAATCGCTTCCAGGCCTTGCCTAGGTCTTGAAAATTTACAATCTCTTCAGTATTAAAATAATTTAATTAGGTTCATTTATTAAGTCGTCACATTCTTTTTCCGCTTTCACTTTTTCTTCAAAATTTGGTAGTGTGGGATGTAATTCAAAGTTATTGTACTTTCTTTTTTTCTTTTTTATGGCTTTTTTAATGTCATCACTCCACCATGGTTTGCTGTTCGGTTTTGTTGGAGGAACAATAAGGGGAATAGCCGTTTTTGCTGCATGTAATATTTTCTGTCGAATATTTTCATTCATAATACATTTCCTTATCAGGGTTTTGGTATTATCTATTGAATGTTTAGAGAGTAGAGATTGGAAAAGTGGCCAATTAGCCTTGTCAAAATTAAATTTAGGTATTGGTGGAGGATTAGTATTATCTGGTTTGAATTTGAATTCAATAGAAACGGGTTTATGGTCCGAATGGAGAGGATCAGAAAGAGTATACCATTCGTGATTTACTAGCAGGTTGGGGCTAGCAAGGGATAGGTCAATGGCTGTTGGAAAAAATTGATTAGAGGCATCTGGATAATGAGTAGAAGAGCCGTCGTTTAGTAGGATTAAGTCAGTCATTTATTTCGTTGTATAAAGGAGTTACCAGATTTCTTGGACAGAAAGGTTCCCAGCTGGAGTGGCGAGCGTTAAAATCGCCAACAATCAGCCAGGAATAATCTAAAGAAAGGTTTGAAAGCCAATTGGTAGTAGGTGCTTTGGAGTAGCCTAAGGGATAGTAAATATTAAGAATATTAGTGGGGGTATCATTTACTTTAATTTGAACCATAGTGGAGTAACGTATGCTGGTTATATTTTCTTCTGGAGAAGGCACTTCTGTAAACATTTAAGGATTTGTGAACATATGTAGCTGTATATACATTGTTCTGTGTGTTGCTAACTACTGGTGGGTAGTATTAGCCCGTAATATTGGGAAGGTCTGTACATTTTAATCTGATTGACTGCAAACAAAGAACTTGATGTGAAGTTTTGGATGTAGCTAAAAAATGCATAAAATAGTCTTTTGTTTTATTAAGTGCTCTACAGTTCCACTGAAAAAGGTTGAGGCCTGTGCCTGTTAACAGAGGAAAAGGGATTTTAAAGGGTTGAAAAATAACAAGTTTTTAAGTTAAATTTTTGGCTCTTGTGCCTCTGAGAAGCTAGCCGGGGTCTTGTCCCATGGGCTTCCGCAGATGGCGGGGACGAACTTGTTGACGAACTCAAGCTTAAGTACGAGCCTAAGAGACTCACATTTAATTGGAGCAACACCTAAGCCAATGAAAACTAAGTTTGAAATGGCGTGATACAAGACAAGATCCAGAATTCAAGAAACTGCCAAAACGCCTTAGTCTAAAAACAAGAAGAAACAGATTTCGTATAGGAAACTTGAAACTGAGAAAGAGAAAGGATTAACACAGTAGCAGGAGAAGCTTGATAGACAAAACCTAATATCCACTTCGTGGCAGAAAGAGAACTAGCCTAGAAAGTAAATAAGAGAAAAATTAGATAGTATACACACATTATAAAGTGGCATGTGACAAGTTTAACTTCCTTTTTTAAATAGGGTGGGATGTGTGGTGGTCATGACTGCATCACTCACTTATTACTTATTCTAATACTTACACACACTCACTTAAAGACACACCCACTCGCACACTCACCCACACCAAAATCACAGCATTATATTATAATACTTTTAGCGGAAGGACGTTACACTGAAGAACACACGCGCACTTACATACACAGACATACGCAAGCACCCACGCACACGTTATTTATACTTATGAATGAAATAGTTTACTGTCCTTCAAGCAGACTAAAATGTTGTACAGGGAGATAAATATTTGGTTTCAGTTCTTTGTAAGGGGAGGTAAGGAAATGAGCAGGCCTAAATGTTTTTAAAGAAGGCACAATAAAATTGGCGAGTAAAGAAAACGTTCCGATATTTTTTTTACAAATGACAAGACTTGTCTTGTCTGAAAGCAACGCCTTTGTTGTCTGACGCCCAGATTCAAAAGTGTTTGGGGTCATTGCAAACGTTTCTAAATCTGGGTACCAGGCAACGAATACATTCAGTCTGAATATAAACAAAATGTAAAATACGCGTAGTCATACAAAAACTCTCCTGCTTTACTGCATTGTGAAGAACGGTGTGAGAGAAATGATTATAAAAATGACCCGGTGAAGAGGTCATCATTGTTTGACAGCAACGTACCAACCTCGTTGGCATGTGCCCTGGGCAAGGCATCTTACGATAACCAAACTCCAACCCAGTTTTCTAGAATACGTCTTGTTTTCTTTTTGCTATATCTGGTGGCCATAAGGCAACATGCAAAAAGCGCGACTCTCTGAATATTCCCATTTGCGCGACCGTACGACTGACAGAAAGCGAGAGGGTCGTTGAGGATTGGGATGGGGCAGGGCAAGAAGTACCTTACAAGAAAAAATGTCTGTTACTTTCTTACTATCCCTAACCCTATCCCTAACCTATCCCTATCCTAACCCTATCCCTATCCCTATCCCTATCCCCCTAACTTTCTGAGTTTTATGCGACTCTCTGAAATTCGCTCTTTTTGCCATTACTGTTCGCTCTTTTAATCTTGTAATTCGCGCATTTCGTATCACACTTTTCAAAAAGTCGCGCTTTTCGAATGCTCCGGGCCATAATAGTAGGACATGAGTGACCTGCGCAACATTTTGCTAATTTTGAGAGTTGATTGTTTTCTGACTGAAAACGTAGCAAAACAAGACAAATATAAAATAATCCCATACCTATACCGTACACTCATCCTGTTTACACACAAACACAGCCCGCTCACGCCGCGAGCTTACATACACACAAAGGCCCCCTCTCTCTCTCTCTCTCTCTCTCTCTCTCTCTCTCTCTCT
>CM065700.1:41922714-41927714 GCA_017654935.2 Phymorhynchus buccinoides | reverse complement strand
TAAAGGACACACAAATCAAGCTGCATATTGACACTGAGGTTCAGCCCATCAAGCAAGCGCACCGATGCATTCCTTTTCATGTTCGAAAAGATGTAAAACGAGAACTCGAACGCCTCGAGCAAGCTGACATCATCGAGAAAGTTGAAGGTCCTACACCCTGGGTGAGCCCAACGGTGATTGTTCCAAAGAAATCTGGTGGCGTCAGAGTGTGTGTGGATATGCAAGAAGCAAACAAGGCATTCAAGCGAGAAAAACATCCAATGCCAACTATCGACGATCTCATCGCAGATCTCAACGGATCGACTGTCTTCAGCAAACTCGACCTCTCGAGCGCATATCATCAACTTGAACTTGCCCCAGAAAGTCGATACATTACGACGTTCTCCACTCACAAGGGTCTTTGAAGATACAAAAGACTACTTTTGGGAGTCAACGCTGCTGCAGAGATTTTTCAGAATGCAATTTCAGAACTGCTGTCAGACGTTCCTGGTGCCAAAAACCTCAGCGACGACATCATCGTCCATGGTAAGAACCAAAAAGAACATGACGAGAGTCTACGAAGAACACTACAAAAGCTACAAGACAGTGGTGCAAAACTGAACAAAGAGAAGTGCCTCATCTCTGTTGATGAACTGACATTCTATGGTCATGTTTTTGGTGCAAATGGAGTGTCAGCGGACCCAGAGAAAATCAAAACAATCAATGACAGCAAACCGCCAACAAATGTCGGCGAGATCAGATCATTCCTTGGCATGACCCAGTATGTTTCGCGTTACATTCCTCAGTATGCAACGCTCACTGAACCTCTGAGAAACCTGACCAAGAAAGATGCTGTTTGGAAATGGGGAAAACCAGAACAGCAAGCATTTGATCAACTCAAACGAGCACTCACAAGTGCCCACGTCATGTCATACTTTGACCAAAGCAAACCAACTGAACTTCTCGTTGACGCAAGCCCAGTCGGTCTTGGGGCTATACTGACTCAGGAAGGAAAGGTGATCTGCTATGCAAGCCGCGCTCTGACAGACGTTGAACAAAGATACTCGCAGACGGACAGAGAGATGCTCGCTGTAGTTTACGGTGGGGAGCATTTTCACCTGTACCTCTACGGTGCCAACTTCACCGTCTTCACAGATCACAAGCCCTTACTTGGCATCATATCAAGCAGAAAACTGACAACTGGAAAGACTGTGAAATCTCTGGGTTTTCAAGATTTCGTGATGAGTTTTCCGTCTATGATGGCTTGATCTCGCGAGGACATCGACTCATCATACCAGCAAGTTTTCAGAAGAAAGTCATCAGAATTGCTCACCAGACACACCAAGACATTGTGAAGACCAAACAATTGATTCGAGAAAAGGTCTGGTTCCCGAACATAGACAAGATGGTGGAAGATGCTGTGAAAACATGCATACCTTGTCAAGCATCTTATCCAGGAGCTACTCATCGAGAGCTGTTGCAACCAACTCCTCTACCTGCTGAACCGTGGAGTTCACTGGCCATGGATTTCACAGGACCATTTCCCTCTGGCGAATACCTACTCGTGGTTATTGATGAGTATAGCAGATTTCCAGAAGAAGAAATCATATCGTCTACCTCTGCCAAGACTGTGATCCCCAAGCTGGAGAACATTTTTCTCTAGGCAAGGTATCCCCAAAACAGTCAAAGCAAACAACGGCCCTCCTTTCAACGGCGCTGAATTCTCAGACTTCATGACAAGTTTCGGAATTGAACACAAGAAAATAACCCCCATGTGGCCTGAAGCAAATGGAGAAGCAGAAAAGTTCATGTCAACATTGAACAAGAGCATCAAGTCTTCTATCGCCGAAGACGTACCGTGAAAGTCTCAGCTACCCACATTTCTTCGTCTATACCGAGGCACCCCACACTCCTCCACGAACGTGTCCCCGTTCGAAGCCCTGACAGGTCAAAAAATGAGTGTTGGACTGCCAGAACTTGCTCAGACTCGATTTCCAAATCCAACTGAGACACATGCCAAAATTGTCCAAAATGACAGTGCTTCAAAGTCAAGGATGAAATCATACGTGGATCAAAAGCGTCACACACGTCCTTCAAACCTCAGTGTAGGTGATCAGGTGCTGGTAAAACAACCAAGGGTGAACAAATTCACACACCCATTCAATCCAAAGCCTTTCGTCATCACTCAAAAAAAAGGATCCATGATCACAGCAAAACAAGATCGGAGAGAAATAACACGTAACTCATCCCACTTCAAGGTGATTAAACCATCTCTCTTGGAGGAGGAGGAGGAAAAAGAAGAAGGACCGACACTGATACAGAATGAAAGCTGTCTGACTCCACGTACTCCTCATGTACCTGAACTCATACCGATACAACCGCAAACACCGGTCTCAACACCTCGCAGACCCCAGACATCAACTCCCAGAACACTGATGCAAAGCCCTGTCGACACACCATCAAGAAATGAAAGCCCTGAACCCAACATACCAGTCGACACACAACCATCATCATCATCCGCAGACCAAAGGCCCACTCGCGCAAGGAAAACACCTACATACCTTCAAGACTACATCCTGAAGTGACACTCAAATGACAAAGTGACTGCATGCTAACACTATATGCATGTGTACTATTATGGTTTAAGCAACTGGTTAAATTGTTAAAGTTACATGTGTTTATTATTCTGTTTTCATTGTTGCTGAAAACCAAAGAAGTTTTGAAAGACTCACCAAGTGAAAGACTTTACAAATCTTAGTTGAGAAGTGTTGAACAAGTGAAAACAACATATTCGAGAACATTCGTTATTTATTAATTGCTATGCATGTCAGACTAAACAGAAACGGACAGTCAAACTAAAAGTGAAGAACATAAAGACTGAATCGTTAAATTCTTCAAGAACAGTATTAACATTGCATGTATCAATGAAAATTGTTTTAGTCTTACATCCGTTCAGTAAATCCCCGTTCAGTTGATTGTTTCTCAGAAGCATCTTGAATGTTGAAAGTTTCTATTCAAATGTGGGGAGGAATGTTGTATCGAAAGTAGAATCGCATGCTCTCCCTTTAACCACGTGACTCTTGACGTCACTTGCCAATCTGCATGTCAACTAACGTCTGCTTTGTTCCCAACACCCTGCTGCTGTTTAACAGTTAATAAACTGTTATATTTGTTACACGAGCTGTAATAGTTTGTATTCTTGTTTGGAACGACAGATACAAAACATCTGTACCTATTTTTGGACTGAGTGATCATTTTCCAATTTGTTTAACCTGGTGTAAAAAAAGGTGTTAAAATTCCTAGATCCTACCATAAATACATTCATCTCAGTAGTTTGCCCTCTCTAGTCAGGTCTATTAGATTTTAAAATTAAAATTTCAGAACATATTATTTTGTTCATTTTACATAAGATTTTCATAAGATTTTTACTATTTCTGGTTTAACTTTGTGCTGGTTTGCTTTTATTGTGGATTTTCGATTTGATGCAAAGAGGACACCATTCTCTTGTAATGTTTTTTCTTGCTCAAGTTGGCATCCACTGGACAGTCAATTTGCAGGCCAATCATGCAAACTGATGAGATCTTCTCAAGATCGAAACAGCTGTCTTTGCATAAGGCACTGTCCCTCCCCCATTGGGAGAAAAAGTAAATCAGCACAATTTATATTAATAAGTTTGGTTAATAAGATTGTATTTTTTTTTTAAAGAACACAGAACATTTAATAAAGTTAACGTTAAATGGTTTTGTTTCTGAATTTCACAAATTCAGACATTAGATACAGAAAAGTTTATCAATTCGGCATTTCAAATGCACCAACTTTTTTAGTCCTACAGAGTTGTGTGGGAGTGGGAAGTTTGGCTTGTGCGGCTGTTATCTTTTTCTGTATTATTTGATTCATCTGTCCTGCACAGCTCACCATCTGATGATGATCGCCGGTCTATTGGATTTATTTTTTATCTATATCCTTCCTCTTAGAGGACATCCTGACTAGCAGATCCCTAGGATGGCTTCCAACGTTTTGCCTCCACAATAACATACTTCTATTTTTGTATGTCTGTTTTTTGTGTGTGTGTGTGTGTGTGTGTGTGTGGTGTGTGTGTGTGTGTGTGTGTGGTGTGTGTGTGTGTGTGTGTATGTCTGTGTGTGTGTGTGTGTGTGTGTGTGTGTGTGTGTGTGTGGTGTGTGTGTTTGTGTGTGTGTGTGTGCATGTGCGTGCGTGCGCGTGCGTGTGCGTGCGAGTGTGTGCGAGTGCGTGTATGTCTGCAAGCCTGTATCTCTGTATCTGTATCTGTATGGTTTCATGTTTTCTCATGTTTTTTGACAACCATCACCCCGCTGTATGATTATATTAATTAATTCATTCATTTATTCGTTAATTGATTGATTAATTAATTAATTTAATCAATTAATTTTAATAATTAATTCATTCATTATTTGATTGAACAATAAATAACATTACTATATAAAAACAAATCGAGGAAACAAAATAGAAAATATTGACTAGTATGTAGGACCTAAATAGGAATAGAATGAATGAACATTTAATTTATTACAATCAATGCCCCTATGCCTCGCACTGAAGAAATTAAAAAGCACAACAATAACTAATTAACTAGATAAATAAATAACTGACCAACTAACTAACTAAATACATACATTACATACATACATACATACATACATACATAAATACATACATACATATACATGCATACAAACTTAAATACATACACTAAATAAATAAATATTTGAGAACCGTTATCTGTGGGGGTTTTTGTGTGCATTTAACTTGAGGAGAGTGTATACTACCCACATAGACTATTTGATATTGAGTGTCCACTATGCTAGCCCTCAGAGATTCAGTAAAGTGTTTATTCATATACTTAGACACACACACACACACACACACACACACACAACACACACCACACACACACACACTAATATCATATAACGGTTTTCAAATATGTATGTATGTATGTATGTAGTAATGTATGTATGTATGTATGTATGTATGTATGA
>CM065700.1:41899365-41922214 GCA_017654935.2 Phymorhynchus buccinoides | reverse complement strand
ACGATCAGTTTTTTCACATTTTGCTCATGCTCACGACTGTTATCTTGCCCAATACCATACAGACACACCTAAAATACCATAACTGGGGGAACACGAAATACTAAACTTACAAAATAAATAGAAACTGATGGGCGAGGTAGAAGCCCATGCAATTATCACTTCACGTAAATGAAGGCTACTTTCAGTCAAATTTGGGCCCATGAGCACGAACGCTAAACATTAACACTCGTCTCATGGGCAAAATGTGACTGAAATGTTCTTTCATTTCATGCATAATTGGCATGCGCTTCTTACCCGCCCATGGCTTTTTTTACCCCGCCTTCCCACTAGCTCTTCATTCCGTCTAACTTTTTTTTAATTTATTTTTTTTACTGCAGAACTGTTTTGTGTGTGGGTTGTTTTTCTCTGCGTTTGAATGCTTTTTTTTTATAATTTATTACAAATCTTCACTTGCCTATTTGTCTTCACAAAAAGGTCTCATAAAAAAAAACCCACAGTCAAAAAAAAAAACACCCCCACCCAAAACAGTCAACCCTCCAAAAGCAATGTCACCTGAAGCTTTTGTTAGATTGTCTTTTCTGTTATGGTAGTAGTCCTTACATATCTTCATTTTGACTACACATTGTTGTCCTTACTCTTCTTTTGTTTGTTTGTGAATTTCATGTTAAAAAAATTTTCATGTTAATCCCATATCGGACACCTCACCACCGCTTGTCATATCTTATAAATCTGCTAAAAAAACAATCCATAGTTAGTATTGAACAATATTTAAGAAATTATACAAAAAATGACTGCATATCAAGTGCCTTGGTCAAGTTTTTTAATATTGCATGATGTTTCATATTTGTTTGCACTATGGATAGAACTAGGATATATTACAGGGGGAGCCAGCCTGCTGCATTGGAGAAAAACTCACAGCTATTGTCTTTTATCGGGACTACACAGCTAGAATTCTGCCGACCACACATAGGCTGCTTACAGTGAACAAAATTCTTTTCCTCTATGATTGTCCTGGGCTGAGGACATAGAGTTACTTAGCAGAGAATTATGCTACATCCACAACAGGACAGGAAAGACCAAGAGCATACACACACCACCAGTAGATCATGCAACAAAAGTGAGGGGGACATGTTTTTTGGGTTTGGGATTGGTTTATTGATTATGGGTGGTGTTTTTGTCGTTATTTGGCATCACGATGCTTTGAACAAAATATATCCTCTCCGACAACATTATAAATGTAAAGGAAACAGAAAAAGAAACCTCACCAAGAGTGAGATTAAATCAAATGTATCATCAATCATTCATAATCAAACACTGTAAGTCTCTTGTACACCGATCATCTAAGTAAACAAGCATAACAAAATAAACCTAGCAACAATTAACATAACAACAAATACAATTATAGGAAAGTACTGAGAAGAGACAGACAAAAGACAGAGAGGGATAATAAGTATACATTATCTGGCGTAGTCTACTTCACACGCATATAGTTTTGTATGCATATATAGGTAACAACACAAGGGCCCATTAAGGTAAATGTAGCAATGTCTATGTCTGGGTTATATCTACAATGACAGGTAAATATAAATACCATTTTTCCTCGAGTCCGTGTAGTGGCGATCCATTTATAATTACAATTTAATGAGTCACTCTTACTATCTCTCTTTCAGCAAGGTAATGAATGCAAGGCAATCTTGGAAGTGCGTTTTTTTGTAGTTTTAGCATTTGTAATAGATAAAAGTTTGCAAATAAAACTGAAATTCGGTCTTCTGGTGCAGTCGAGGCCCGGAGACTCGCGGGGCGTCCAGTGTCCCTGACGACGTCCTCCGTGTTACCAGAGGGAGCCTCCGCCAGAGGCCTCGGGTAAGCCGCACCAGCCTTCCTCCGTCAGGTTCAACTGACCCTCGCATGTATCTAGGGACGTAGGGCTGGGCTCCGCTGACGTCAAGCACCATCGCACATTGCCCTGGTGGTGAGCTCGAGTGTCGTGTGTTGTGTGTGTGTGTGTGTGTGTGTGTGTGTGTAGTGTTGGTGTGGCTGTCTGTGTGTGTGTGTGTGTGTGTGTGTTTGTATTTGTGCGGCTTTGGTGTGGTGTGTGGTGTGTTTGTGTGTGGTGTGTTGTGTTATGTTGTGTGATGTATATTGTAGTGGTGTTGTGTGTGTGTGTCATGTGTGTGTGAGTAGAGTCGAGTGTGAGAGTACAGAGAAAAAGAGAGAGCGAGAGAGAGGAGAGAAGAGAGAGAGGAGAGAGGAGAGAGAAGAGAGACAGAAGAGAGAAGAAGATGAGCAGAGAGAGAGAAAGAAATGATACCCTTTATCTTACAAAACGGTGAAAAAGTCGTTGGAGAAGTGGGTGGGTGCATGAACGTGTGTGTGTGTGTGGTGTGTGTGTGTGTGTGTGTTGTGTGTGTGGTGGTGTGTGCTGTGTGGTTGTGTGGAGGTGGTGTGTGTGTGGTGTAGTGTGTGTTGTGTGTGTGTGTGTGGGTGTGTGGTTGGTGTGTAACAATGTATGCTGTGAAGTGTGCGAAAACTTTCATATGCAAATTAAGATAAACATAATGTGTGTGTGTGTATTGTGTTTTGTGTGTGGTGTGTGTTGTGCGATGCGTGTGCGTGTGTGTGTGTTTTCGATGTGATGTGTGATCGTACATAGTGTTATGTGCGTGTGTCTGTGTGCGGTGTGTGTGTGTAGTGAACTGTGTGGTGTGTGCCTCTATGATAGTGTGGAGCCTATGTTGTGGTGTTTGTTAGTTTGTGTGTGTATGTTGGTATGTGTCAAGTCAATCAAGTCACACATCAAAAATGATCCATTTTGACGCATCAAAGAGTAAGCTCTCTCTGTGTGATGTGTGTAGTATAGTGTATTGTGATGTGTGTGTGTGTGTGTATCGTGCTGGTGATGTGTGTGTGATGTGTGATGTGTGTGTGTTGTGTGTGTGTGTGTGGGGTTGTGTGTGTGTGTGGTGCTGAGAGAATAGAGAGACAAGAAACAGACATCGAGGGAGCGAGTGTGATGGAGATTTCCATAAATGCCCCACATGAGGAAAAATAGTAGAGCGTGTGTGTGTGCGTGTTTGTTGTGATGCATGTATGAACGTGTGTGTTTATGTGTGCAACAGACGGCGCGCGCGTGGTGTGTCAGGGAGAGAGGGGATGTATCGTTGTAATGCATGTCATTTGTCGTAATCGTGTGTGGGTAGGTAGGAAGTGGGTAGGTAGCTAGAGTAGGTAGGATCAGTTAGGTAAACTAGGTATGCAGTGGCAAGCAACCAGCTCAGCAACATATTTACACTAATTGGCATCTCTCTCATCTTCTTATATTATAAAATATTTTTACAATAATACTTATATAATATATTGAAATGGATTTTTGACATGCATGGGATGAGGGGGGGGGGACAAAAAACAAGGGAAGAAAAAAAAAAAGTAACTTTAAAAAAAAAACTCTCGAAAAAAAAAAAAAAAATAAAAAAAAAAAAAAGACGTTACACTACATCCACATATAAAAGGGAGAGCAGCTAGGGGAGGGGGTAAGCAAGAAGTAGCAATGGTCATAAAGAACTGAGTTCTTGAAGCACGGCTAGGAATTTGAATAATATAAGAAAAAAAGTTACGCTGAAGCTTAGTTAAAAAAAAACAGGAGAACAAAAAAAATAAAAAAAGGAAGTAAAAAAAAAAAGGGAAAAAAAAAAAAAACAAAAAAATTGACGGTTAACGGGCCGGCTTACCCATTCTTACGGCCTTACCACAACCAAATGACCCTACTTTATTTAACCAAACTAACCTCAAGCACCAACCGGGTTTTTTTTTTTTTGTTTTTTTTTTTTTTTTTTTTTTTTTTTTTAGTGGGTTTTTTTGTTTTTTCCGCTCGGTATTTTTTGGCTGGTTTTTTTTTTTTTTTTTTTTTTTTTTTTTTTTTTTTTTTTTTTTTTTTTTTTTTTTGTTTTTGTTTTTTTTTTTTTTTTTTTTTTTTTTTTTTTTTTTAAAAAGCATAAACCACAAGTAAACAATGACAACAGATCCCACATAATAAAATCAACAACACACGCATCAACCAGCAAAAACAGCACCAACAACCCATCAAAATGCACAACAAAATCACACACCCAGAACAAACTTCATCACAACCCCCATGGATCCAAAAATCACAACAACCCACACACATAACAAAAAGCACAACCACGCAGCAAACACAACAATCAAATCACAAATCACAAACAGAACAGATGAAACACCACGAACAACAGACGAGGGACCCACACACAGGCACCAAAAAACAACCACGACAACAACACAACGGACCGAGCCCACCAGGCAACGACACACACCCAGAATTTACTAATTTTTCCAGTTTATTGTAGTAGACCTTTTTATTTTATTAAAAATAATATATAGTTCAAATTCATCATATTGTCATCCATATATCATCATAATTTTCAAAATCATATTATTCAATCATCATTATATTTCATATTTCATTCAATAATTCATACATTCCACATTCATACATATTCATCAGATAAAAAATTCATGGATTCAATATATACTCATATTTCAACACATATTTCCAAAACAATCATAACAAATACATCAATTCAACATGTCAATTCAATTCATAATCATAATCAATCATCTGCAATCATTGAAAATTATAGATTCTTTATTCAAAACCATCGACATTTCATATCATAAACATATCAAAATAATATAATTCATATCGCTATCAATTCCATCGCTATCATCCAGATTACCACGTCCTCACGTCACTCTGTTCTCCTCAGATCACTCTGTCTATCTTCTGATGATTTGACTGTCCCTGTCTGTATCCCTTCCCCTCCCCTATCCCTCCTCTCACCTCTCACCTCCCATCTCCCAATATCCTTGCCCTCTGTTCCATCCATCTCCCCATCCCTATCCTCCCCTCCTTGTCATCTTTCTCACTCTATGGTCTTCTCACAACTTCACTCACCCCTCATCCCAACCCCCATCCCTCTATCATTCTCTCAGTCATAATCCCGGTCTCATCAACACGTCTGTATGATCCCTTGCTCCCTCATCCCTATCCCTTATGCCATTCCCTGTTCTCCTTCATACCTCCCCCTGCCCTTCTCCCTCCCCTATCCTCCCCGTTCCCTCCCCTCCTCATCTCCCTTTTCCCTGCCGCGCTGTCATCTCACGCCCCCCCCCCCCCCAATCATCCTTTTTTACAATGTAGAAAACTTTGTCTGCCTGTTGGTCAGTTTGACTGACTGTCTGTCCTCAATAGATATCTCTCTTTCTGTCTCATATCTCTCTCTCTGTCTGTTTTTCTCTCTGTCTCTGTCTCTGTCTGTCCTCTATGTCTGTCTGTCTGTCTGTCAATCTGTCTCTCTCTCTCTCTCAACATGTCTGTCTCATCTCTTCCTCTCTCTCTCTCTCTCTCTCATAGGAGAGGAATGAAATGTTGTGTATAATTATGAACAATTATTTCCTCCCATTCCTCACTTAATTATTGCACATGGTAATTTGTGTTTAATCTAAAATACAACAGCTGACAATAGTTCATGTTGCTGCGCATAGTACTTAATAACATTTATGTATTGTTCCTTCCACTTCCCTATCTTATGCCTTGCTATGTGTTCTTTTGGTTGGTTTATTTTGGGTTGGGTTCGATTATTATGGGTGTGTCTAAACACAGGAGATACCGGAAAATGCTGACAGGTGAATGCCGGAAAATGCCATGCCAAAAAGGGTTGGGGGGAAAAAAAAAAAAAAAAAAATTCCCCCCCCGGAAAATGTATTAAAATTAAAAATAACACATGGCCCAGGCCTAGGTGGCTATGTGCTCTGTGACAATCTCAGTGTGTGATGCCACAAACGGCGTCTACTTAAAAATAATTGACATCTACTCAATGCGTTCTTTGATTTATGTTGAGCGCCGAAGTGTTTGTATGTGTAAAAAAAAAACCCGGTAAATGGTGGTGGGGGCTGGTTTTTTGTTTGTAAACACATCAATATGATGCAGTATGACGTGAATTCTATTCTAGTGTGCTGGATAGCCGAACTACAGAAATGTGTCATCTGTACCGTGTTAATCACTTTGCTAATCGTCAATTTTATTTGATTGTAATAATTTGGGGGGGTTTCTGTAAAATGTTTTCATAATTCAGCCCTACCATTCCGTGTTTTGATCATTCTCATTTTCTGCCTTCACCATTCGGCATTTTCCCGTATGTTGTGACCATTCTGCATTCACCATTTGTCATCTTCCTGTCGTGTCGTCATTTCTCGGTATTTTCCAGCCCGGTCTTTTCGTCATTTCCCGGTATTTTCCAGCATTTTCCGGTGTTATAGACATACCAAACATTATTGTTTACTTTTTATGTTTATTTTTCTTTTCGTTATTCTATGAATGATCATTGTTTTTACACCGACACCCCTTCCCCTAACCTCCCCTTCTCCTCTTCAACATAGTATATCACAACCTCACTGCTGAATATTATTACTATGTTTAGTACTCTGCATATATTTTTTGATCCCTTATCTTTGTCTGTCTGTCCATGTGTCTGTCTGTCTCTGTCCATGTTAGTGTTTCCATCATTACAATGTCGAAATATCAAGGCCCACTCAATAGTATTTACAAATGTCAGAAACTCTCTTCTTCTCTCTCTCTCTCTCTCTCTCTCTCTTCTCTCTCTCACCGCTCCCTCTGTTGCTCCCTCCTCTTCTCTGTAATCAACAGCGCTCAGGGGTCATTATACAACGAGACCATAATAATAGACATATACGTGACTTCTAAATATTCACATAAGGTCATGAAATTGACCAATGTTGCTGTACTTCTGTGGCACATTCATGTAGTTTTCTACTCATTCAAATACACTTCTGCAAAGAACAAAATGTCCTACTTAACGGATACTGGTACTATCATGTTTCAATATATTGCAGAGGATTTTTTGTTTACATTATATTCTAATGTCTAAGGAAAGGCAATTTAAATAAAGGCACCAAAATTGGTATATTTTTTATTTAGGTGGGTTTTTTTCAATGTCGTTTCACAACCTATAATACGCCTACCACTAAAACACACAGTAACTGTCACGGTGGTCAAGTGACCATTTTATCGACATGACAGTAACCAAGATAAAAAATCTCTGGAACTCAGACGAACTGTAACAAACCTATGGAGCTATTTCACCAGAATAACTTGATCAACACACGAGCACCTTGATCTGCAGAAACACTGTGACTGTTGGATGTTCAATCAGTTAACTGAAGTAAAGAGCAAGATTAAGGCTGAATACCATGACACGTCTTTTGATGGTAGATGGTGGTGGGGTAGGGGTTGGGTGGGGGCGGGGCAGGGGGTGGAGTCAGCTGACATCTAGTGGACTTCACCATTGGTGATGAAACCTGTCTTTGGTTGATCCTGAAAAAAGCAACCTTGCACTCTTTCTCACGTTTGTTTCAGGGGACATTCCACAAAGCACAGGCCGTTGCCCAATTCCTACTAGTCATACGTGGCTGTTGTGGCGTGCTCTCCATCTATTCTCTCTCTCTCTCTCTCTCTCTCTCTCTCTCTCTCTCTCTCTCTCCTTCTCTCTCTCTCTCGTCTCTCTCTCTCTCTTCTCTCTCTCTGTCTGGTCTACCATGACAACGTAAGTTCCTTAACACCTGTGCTTCGAACTTTTAATTCAACAGTCTGTTGGAAAACAAGCCCTTAGCAGATACCCCCTTCCCATACAGCTTAGTACCGTGGACCACTTGTTCCATTGTATTCTGGTTCTGTAGGAGGTAGGAGAGAAGGCTGTCAAGATAGCAAATATGCCTAAAGGCGCAGAGGAGCTTCAGTGGCTAACTTGGATTGTTGACACATCCACAGTGGTCTGAAAGGGAGACCTATTACGCACTGACCCGGCAATGTTGATGGCGTGAATTGCCCTTTGTCCACTGGTGAACCCCACCTTCCACCCTTCAGCACCCCCCCCCCCCCCTCAATTTTCCTTCACTGCCTCTTTTTCTTTTGGATTCTCCACTCTCTCTCTCTCTCTCCCTCTTGTCTTTCCCCCTCCCTCCCTCCATCCCCCTCTCTCTCCCCTCTGCTCCCCCTGTCCCCCCCTCTCTTATCTGTCTGTCTGTTTATGTGTGTGCCTGTGTACGTGTGTGCTCAGTCTCTCTCTCTCTCTCTCTCTCTCTCTCCTCTCTCTCTCTCTCTCTCTCTCTCTCTCTCTCTCTCTTCTGTCCCCCCACTCCCCACACAATTTTTGTTTTCAACCTACTGTGTGTTGTAACTACATATAATTATATACAACTTGGCTGTGTATCATTAGGCAATGAAAGGAATAAATGTTATTAGATTTAATCGTTCTTCTCTCACCATTCATCTCTCATTATCCTATGCACTCCTATTAAAACCTACCCTTACCGTTGGCATACCACCTGGGGACATCTCGTTTCGTCCTGATTATTACGCCAGTGTCTTTTCGCCCTGTTTGATTTTGCCCTGCTCCCAGTTTCGTCTCGCCTTATTGCCATTTTGCCCTCCCTCTCTCTAAGATTCAGCACAGTTCAATAAGAGGCATCAATATGAAAATTAATTGATACAAAGTATGGTTTCAAATTTAAGAAGTCTGCTTTAAGAAGCTCACAAAAGAAAGAAATATTACTCTGAGTTAATAAAAATTGGTTTCAGCTCACTCTCACAGTGATGGGAACAACTAAGTGAATATCATACCAGTGAATAAAGTTACCATCATATATATATTCAAAAGGGACAGAAATAACCTGTTTTAGCAGTTAACGTGAACCTGAGTAACTTTTTCAAGACATTATGCTCACATCTTTTTTTTGCACCCTGTTAAGATGATATTTTCCACTCTACCCCAATGACACAACACAGCGATATGCAAGTAATCTTATGACTGGCATATCATTGTATTGCTATGGATAAGGACATAACGTTGTCATTCAGACTTATGATTGGCTGTCACTGTGTTGTTCATGCGGAAAGGGTGAAAGATGTTGTTCGTCATGTACAGAAATCGTTTCTCAGCCCCATAACGTTCGCATGAGGAACGCGAGTAACGGACCCGTAACCACAGAAATTAACTTTTTACACCCCGACCTACTTACCGTACATGCTGGTACCATTACAATTTTGGGTCAATTTTGTCCTTTGCCAGATTGCAGTAGGCGATAGCAGAGAGAGAGAGAGAGAGAGAGATAGAGAGAGAGAGAGAGGAGAGAGAGAGCGGAAGAGAGAGAGAGAGAGAGAGAGAGATGCAGAGAGAGAGAGAGAGAGAGAGAGAGAGAGAGACAGAGAGAGAGAGAGAGAGGAGAGAGAGAGAGAAATGCGAAATGTGAAACTTTAAATTATGTTAGGCCATAGCCCCTCAGAATGGGGGTATACAGAGTACAGTACAATTTCAGAAATTCATCAACATGAAGCATAGGTACACATATATTTTTAGCAATCATTTCATCACACAAAACAAAATAATGCTAAATCATAGTAGGTGCTTCCTTCTTGTTTTTTACACACAGGTAAAGTTAGCATATCGAAACATCATAATATTGTTAAAAGTATATTAGCAACGCCATTCACTATATTAAGTTATAATAATAATAATAATTGATAATAATAATTAATAATAATAATAATACATAGTATTTATATAGCGCCTTTCTTTAGAATTAAACTCAAGGCGCTCACATTCACTGATTCACACACAATTGGGCTAACATACACATTCATTCGATCATCATCTAATTAATGTGAAAAGTTAGAGAGAGAAAGCTCTTTGAAACAAGTGAGTTTTTTCATTTGGGTTTTGAAAGCGGGAAGTGCTGAATTGTGACGGAGGTGAACAGGCAAGGAGTTCCAGACAGTGGGGGGCGCAAAAACTAAAACTGCGTTGTCCAAAATACTTTAAATTCACTTTAGGAACTTTCAACAGTTTGGCATGGGAAGATCGGAGTGAGCGAGAAGGAGTGTAAGTTTGGAGAGCACTTGAGAGGTAGGATGGTAGGGTCTGTTCAAAGTGGCGGAATGCAAGGACTGCCAGTTTGTACTCTAAGCGAAACTGCACTGGCAGCCAGTGCAGCTCCCTGAGGAGTGGTGTGACATGGTCACGCCTTCGCTTTACTTTCAGAGTTATATTACATAATCTCGAATTTTAACAGCTTCACACACATATAACGATAACTGTTTCAGGTGTTTCTTGTTCCCAGTGGTCAACAACAAAATTAATCTGAAAAGACAGGGTTGTCGATAATATTTAAATGGAATATACTTTTCTGTAATAGAAACAAGTTCTGGACAACAGAATACAAAATGGAACTCAGCTTCGACGGACGAGAGAGAGAGAGAGAGAGAGAGAGAGAGAGAGAGAGAGAGAGAGAGAGAGAGAGAGAGAGAGAGAGAGAGAGAGAGAGAGAGAGAGAGACGCAAGATGGTTTAATCACGTAAAGGCCATAGCCCATCATGATCGGGTGTGCGAACATAAACACATACATATGCACATGTGGAAGAGGAAATAATGAACATGACATAAAACCACAAATCACCACTCCATGTAAAATAAGTATTTTTCATGAAGTGGCAGTTTCTCTTATCTTGAATGACTTATACAAAAATATACAGAAATTACGCACATCTTCATCTCACTGACTGAGTCCACAGAGAGAGGAGAGAGAGGAGAGAGAGAGAGCAGAGAGAGAGAGAGAGAGAGAGAGAGAGAGAGAGAGAGATAAAAGGAGGGGGTAAAATTTTGACCAAATTACAACTTTTTCGTTGCCGCTGGGTTTTAACGTGTGCTAAGTGCATGGGCACACGGGACCTCGGTTTATCGTCTCATACGAAAGACTCCACGTTCAGACGTAAAGCCTAGTGCAAAGTGAGAAGAAAAAGAGGGGGGCATTTGGGGCCAATGGGGGTATGTTTTGTCCCAGGCAAGAATAAACCCTGGGGTATATTCTGGCCTAGGCTACTTTATACCCGGGTATATTTCGGGCCTAGGACCATTTATTTTTTTATACCCCGGGGTATATTTCGGACGAGGTATATTCTGGCCTGTTGCACCGGGTTTGTATTAGCTGTAGAATACAGACCCTGGGGTTGCTTTTCTATGGGGGTTGCTTTTCGCCGTAACACCGGCCATGGCCAGGGCCAGCCGGGCCGCTTGCTACGTCCGTGCATTTAGAAGCATCACTCCTCTCGACCATGATTACCCAACATAATTTTTTATGTGTGTTATAGGGTGCAGTTTTGAACTTCTGAGACAAAAGAAGTGCCGTAGTTAAACCCCTGCATAATTCGTAGTCAGATGACCCTGCCTGATTCTTTTCTTTTGCGCTGACCCTTTGCTTTTAAATTTTCTTTCTTTCCCATCTAATGCGCCTGGAGAGAGGAGGAGGCGAGATTATTGAAGATCTGCATTTTGAATTGTTGGCCTTTCAAGACATAATGGGTTTTAAGTATATATGACTATTTATCATTGTTTATGCTACAATTTAATCTACTAAAGTTTTATTATAAAACGATGCTTAGTAACTACCAAGACTCGGCGCATGGGTCGCACTCGACATCCCCCTCCGGGGGAGGGACTAAAAGAAAAATGTTCGTAGGAAGTGTGAGTCTGCATATGAAGGTGGATGTAGTATGTTTGCTTTGTTAAAAACGGTCAAGATGGGACGGAGCTGGAGAGGGGGAGGATGCCGATCCGACCCAAACACCGAGCCCCTACTAAACTTAATTGTAATTTATATCCAACTTTCATTAATTATATCAAATGTTTAAATGACGCCTGGCCAACTGTCTCGGCGAGCCAAACAATAGGAGTCCAACCTAATTTGTGATGTTTTGTTAGAATATTTTTCTCATTATATATCAAATTGTTTTGTTCAAATTTGTATATAGTAGGTTGTAGTTCTGTTCTCATCTGATCACAGGGATTGAAAATGTGTTTTAAACTAAGAATTTCCCCGCACCGGCAGGGAGTATTCTTAAATTTGCAGTAAATTGAGTCCGTGTAGAATCTAAGGATTCTACCTTGAATTTTGTAAGGGACAGGTAGGAAAAGTCCTTCTTTTATGAATTTCATATGCCAGGAGTGGGCTGCGGAGTAGGCATCCAACTCCTCAGCCCACCTCTGGTATGAATTGCGTTTCAAATGTTTTTTAATTTCTGAAAGAGATAGTTTTATGTTGGTAGTTTGACCTATATTGTGTTCCGCTGTAATTTGGGCTGCTTTGTCAGCGAGGTCATTTCCTTTTAACCCGAGATTGGAAGGAATCCATGTTATAGTTAGGTCGGTGCCTTTTATTATTATTTGGTTGACTAGGTTTTTCATTTCCTGAATAATTTTTGTTCTATTTTTAATGTTTCCTTGTAAGGCTTGTATTGAGGACAAGGAGTCTGTAAGAATTGTGGCTTTGAAAAGAGGTTTTGGAAAATCATTCAGAAAAAAATAGGCTTCCAAAATGGCCCAAAGCTCTGCGCTGAAAATTGAAATTTTGGAATTTAGGCAAAAAGATTTAGTTATTTTAAGGGCTGGAATGGTAAAGGCACAGCCAACTGCAGGTAAATTAGGCTGATCTGATTTTGAATACAACTGGTGTAATGAAGTATCAAAGTTTGCAGATTCCCACTCCCAATGTGGAATGGGATATTTAGGGTGGGTTTCTATGTCATCTATTTCCAGGCCTGCCATGGAAAGCATTTCCCGAGAATAGTCTAGTGGATTGCAGATTTGTTGCGATTTTATTGGCTTTTGTTGCTGATAAGTTGGATGATTGTAAAAGGGGTCTTCGAATTCTGCTGAGAAACTTTCAAGCGTGAACTGATTTGTTGCATAAAGTCTGGTGAGAAATGCTGTTGTATTTAGTTTCATAAGGTAGTCGAAGGGAAGCCACCCTACTGTACCATAAACAAGTTTGGTGTCTGCATATCGTGGTAATCTAAGGGCTGGTTTCAAAGCTTTAAGTTCTTTAGTTTGTAGTTGTTGTAGTATTTTATTTGAAATGTTATGAAACACTTCCATACCATAAGTTAGGTGGCTGCGAACTAAAACTTGTGTTAAATGGGCAAGAAACTTAGTGTTCTGTGCCCATGACTGGGTGGAAATAATTCTAATAAACTTTACTGCATTTGTAGCCTTTTTGCAAAGATGTTCAATATGTGGGGACCAATTTAAGCGAGGAGTAAGCATAACCCCTAAAAATTTGACTTTGTTTGCCATGGATCTTTTTTGGCCTAAAATATTAATGAAGGTGTTTTTTTAAATTAAATTATGGCGAAAACACATGAACTCGCAGATGACCAGTCAGCATACATGGAGATTTGACAATTTTTTAATTTAAATTTAGAAATATCATGAATCATAATATTAAAGAGAGTCGGGGCAATGATGCTGCCTTGTGGGACCACGATGTCAACCTGCTGTTTTTTGGACACGTTGGATCCCACTTTGACTCTCAATGTTCGATCTTTAATGAAACTTTGAATAAAAGTAAACATATTTCCCTGAATACCGAGTCTGCTGACTTTATCTAACAACCTCCCATGCCAGACGGAGTCGTACGCCCCTTTTATATAAAATAAAGGTGGCGAGGACTTTCCTGCGTCTTGCAAAAGCTTTTTTGACATAGGAGGTTAGTCTTATTACCTGTTCCATGCAGCATCTATGTTTCCGAAAGCCTGCCTGGAACTTTGGGAGAACGTTATTTTTTTCTAGAAAATATTCAAGTCTGCGTTTTACGATAGGTTCGTAAATTTTACCCAGATGAGGGGTGAGGGAAATGGGGCAGTAGCTTGCAGGGTCCCTAGCCGGTTTTCCTGGCTTAAGGACCCCAACTACTTGAGCCTCCTTCCAAGCTTGTGGGACTTCGCCCTCATCCCAACATCTGGAGTAAAAATTATGCAAGACTTCAAGAAAAGATGGGGGCAATTTCTTTATAAGAGTGTAGGAGATGATATCTTCTCCTGTTGCTTTATTGGTTCTAACAATAGTATTAATGGCTGCAGAAAGCTCGGTAATTTTTAGCGGGGCATTTATGGTGTGTGAATTATCAGTAGATTTTTCAAAAATATAATTTATTTTTCGTTTATCTCGTTGATAAACAGGTAGATGTTTGGTTTGGCTCGCCGTGGCGAACTGGCTGGCCAGGACGTCAGCTGTATTAGTCAGAAGTAGTTAGTTGGTCACCATCCAAAACACGGATGTTTCTGTGGTGACCTTTATTTTTAATTAATTTTAAACGTTTTCAGGCTTTACCTAGATCCTTAAAGTCAACAATTTCTTCTTTATTAAAGTAATTTAATTTAGAATCATTTATTAGGTCGTCACATTCTTTTTCTGCTTTCACTTTTTCTTCGTAGTTTGGTCTGCAGACGAACTTGTAAAACGGAATAATTTTGTTTTACGTCTTCTCAAAGTCATATGAGACATTACTTTAAATTTAGTTGGGGACGAACTTGAGAGAGAGAATTTAGAGTTTTCACGCCTTCTGGGACAACTGGCCATTTGGGGCATTTAAAATTATGCAGATCCTGAAAAAGTAAGTAAAAAGGTTTTTTTTAAATTTTCTTTTTACATTTTATAAGTTTCTTTTTAGAAATATTTTTATAGAAAAAGTCTTAATTTTTTATGTTTGTGATAAAATGTTTATGTTTAAAAGATATTTAGCTGTTTGCTTTTATATGTCTGGCAGATTAGAGGGAGCCTATAGTTAAAAAACCCCAGGGCTACAGTTAAAATTCATGTTTTGTGCTCAAAAGAGCTTTATTATTAAAATCTTTTTTAAAAAGAGGCAAAGGCCTTCTTTGGATGATTTTTTTGCAATATTTACATCTAAGTCCACTTTGCAAAATTGGTGACCAAGTGGTCTTAGGACTTAATGTTTTAAAAACAATGTTTTATTGTTAAAATAATTAAACCTATAACCCATAACAGAGCAGTGCTAGACTGCTGAGTGGTCATAAGTTTAAAAAAAAGATTAAATAATTTGTATGTGCATAACATATGTACATTGGAATAATACCACTATGTACATGACTATACAGTTCCATTTGAGTTTTAATTTTAGTCATGGGTAAATATAATGAATTATTAATAAGATTATGTCAAGTCCTACATTATAAGGTTTATTTAATGTCTGGTCTTATATTTATACTGACCTATAGACGTTATTAGCATCTATTTAAACCAAATTTATTATTTTAGTAATAAAGCAATATTCTTTATAATTTCCATTTAACTTGTAGTGACAAAGTTGTTGTTTTTAAAGTTACAATTAAAATTTAGTTTGATTATATGTTTATAATTTAACTTTAGCTATAGGTATATGAACCTATAACCTGTATCTTTGGAAAATTGTTTGAGTTAGGTTTCAAATCTTTTCCATAGGGTTTAATATTAACCATGTTAAGAAGTGTTTACCAAAGTATATTAGTTTGGTAGTTTTAAATCTTGTTTATTATTTTTTTAAAAAGAATTTTAAATGTGGTTAAAAATAGTTATTTGTGGTAGGATAAAAGTAGTTTGTTTAAAAGTTACGATTAAGATTTGATTAGTTTATTTGTTATTTGGATCAGAGGGGCCTACCGCTGGCCTTAGTCACACAAGCTAGAGCTCTCTCATCTTGCATATTTAAATAGCTGTGAACATCTCAAGTGCAAAGTTTTAAAAGTCGAAACCGACTATATTATATTCTAACTGAATCTTGCGAGGTTATGTGGGGGGACACATCGCCAGAGGCCAACAATAGTTTTAAATGTAAATACTAATTTATAAATAATTTAATTGTTCCATTTATTCCCAAGGGGGGGTAGCAACAAAAACTCCCCAGCCCTCGATATCATGATGGAACCTGTGGCTTTAATATTTTTAAATATTTCACGGTTATATTTATGAGGTGGTGGGTGTGGTTAACGATCCTTATGTACTCAGGACGGAGGGAGGGAGGGAAAGGGACCCCTCCTCTCCGACCCGAGCAGTAGTCCCCAAAAGGGGGGGGAGCACATACCCAAAAGCGCGACGGCTACGAAAGAACCCTCCGTTGGGCGCGCTGGACACCCATCTACGGGGGGGAAGGTGTTAAAAAATAAGTGGACTCAAAAGAGTCGCTTCAGCCCAGCGGGCGCACATTTAGTTAAAAAGGGAAAGGAGGGAGAGGGGGACAGGAGTGTAGTTAGGTGTCCAGCCCGCGGCCTGGAGGGACTCCGCCCCCACCACCCCTATTAGGTTAAGTTGTAATTTAATTATATAAGGTATTTTAATGACGCCTGGCCAACTGTCTCGGCGAGCCAAACTATAGGTGTCCAACCTAACTTGTGGTGTTTAGTTAAAATATTTTTTTCATTATATGTCAAATTATTCTGTTCAAACTTATCTATAGCAGGTTGTAGTTCTGTTTTTATCTGCTCACACGGATTAAAAATATGCTTTAAATTAAAAATGTCCCTGCATCGGCAGGGGGTATTCTTAAATTTACAATTTTGTGTAGAATCTGAAAATTCTACTTTGAACTTTGTAGGGGATTGAAAGAAAAAGTCTGTCTTTTATAAATTTCATGTGCCAGGAGTGGGCTGCGGAGTAGGTATCTAACTCCTCAGCCCACCTCTGGTATGTACAGCGTTTCAAATAGTTTTTAATTTCTGAAAGGGATAGTTTGATGTTTAACTTTTGACCTGCATTATGTTCTGCTGCCATTTTGGCAGCTTTATCCACAAGGTCGTTCTCTTTTAATCCAAGATGGGAGGGAATCCACATAATGGTTAAGTCTGTACCTTTTATTATTATTTGATTTATTAGATTTTTGATTTCTTGAATAATTTTAGCTCTGTTTTTAGTCTCTCCCTGTAGGGCGTGAATTGATGAATCTGTGATAATTGTAATTTGAAATGGTGGTTTTGGAAGATCGTTCAAAAAAGAACAGGCTTTGAGAATGGCCCAGAGTTCAGCACTGAAAATAGAAATTTGGAATTTAAACAAAAAGATTTAGTTATTTTAAGAGTTGGAATTGTAAAAGCACAGCCTATTTGTGAATCAGAGATCTTGGAATCGTCTGTATAAATCAGTAGTTGATGTTGAATATTAGAAATTGTAAATTTGGTTGATCTGATTTTGAGTACATCTGATGTAGTGAGATGTCAATATTTGCTGCTTCCCACTCCCAATGTGGGATGGGATGTTTGGGGTGGGTTTCAATATCATCTATTTCCAGGCCTGCCATAGAAAGCATTTCCCGAGAACAGTCTAAGGGATTACGGACTTTTTGTGATATCATCGGTTTTTGTTGTTGGAATGTTGGATGGTTGTAGAAAGGGTCTTCAAATTCAGCTGAAAAGCTTTCCAGCGAGAAATGTTTTGTAGCATAAAGTCTGGTTAAAAATGCTGAAGTATTTAATTTCATGAGGTGGTCGAGGGGAAACCATCCTATTGTACCATAGACAAGTTTGTTGTTTGCAAATGGTGGTACTTTAAGGGCTGATTTGAGAGCTTTAAGTTCTGTGGTTTGTAATTTTTTTAAAAGATTGTCAGTAATATTATAAAATACTTCCATGCCATAGGTTAGGTGACTGCGAACTAAGGCTTGTGTCAAGTAAACAATAAATTTGTTGTTTTGTGCCCATGACTGGGTAAAAATAATCTTAATAAAATTAACTCCTTTAGTGGCTTTTTTGCAGAGATGTTCAATGTGTGGGAACCAATTTAGGCAAGGTGTAAGCACAACCCTCCAAAATTTAACTTCGTTTGCCATGGATCTTGGCTGGCCTAAAATATTAATAAAGGTGTTCTTTTGACTTAAATTATAGCGAAAACACATGAACTGACACTTGTCCGGAGACAAGGAGAATCCATTTTTTTGTAAGTAGTCAATAATTAAACTTGTGTTGGTTTGATGAATTTCTAGGTTCTTAGCAAGTGCTTTTGGACTTTTAGTAAAATCTGACGACCAGATAGCTATGTCATCAGCGTACATAGAAATTTGACAGTTTTTTAATTTTAATTTGTAAATATCATGGATCATGATATTAAATAAGGTTGGGGCGATGATACTGCCTTGTGGGACCCCCATGTCAACTTGATGTTTTTCTGACACGGAGGATCCCACTTTAACTCTTAGTGATCGATTTTTCATGAAGCTTTGTATAAAATTAAACATGTTTCCCTGAATACCGAGCCTGCTGACTTTATCTAACAACCTCCCATGCCAGACGGAGTCGTACGCCCCTTTTATATCAAAGAAGGTGGCGAGGACTTTCCTGCGTCTTGCAAAGGCTTTTTTGACATAGGAGGTTAATCTTATGACTTGTTCCATGCAGCATCTATGTTTTCGAAAACCTGCCTGGAATTTGTGAAGAACGTTATTTTTTTCCAAAAAATATTCGAGTCTGCATTTTACAATACGTTCGTAAATTTTACCCAGATGTTGGGTGAGGGAAATGGGGCGGTAGCTTGCAGGGTCTCTCGCCGTCTTTCCTGGCTTACGGACCCCAACTACTTGGGCCTCCTTCCAAGCTAGTGGCACTTCGCCCTCATCCCAACATCCGGAGTAAAAGTCATGCAGGACTTCGAGGAAAGATGGGGGCAATTTCTTAATAAGAGTGTAGGAGATGATATCTTCTCCTGTAGCTTTATTAGTTTTAATAATGGAATTAATGGCCGCAGCAAGCTCGGTAATTTTCAGGGGAGCATTAATAGTGTGTGAATTATCAGTGGATTTTTCAAAAATATAATTTATTTTACGTTTGTCACGTTGATATACGGGTAAATGTTTAGTTTGGCTCGCTTTGGCAAATTGGTTGGCCAGGACGTCAGCTGTATTAGAATCCGTGGTTGTTAGTTGATCCCCATCTAACACACGGGTGTTAGCATGGCGACCTTTGTTTTGAATTAGTTTCAATCGCTTCCAGGCCTTGCCTAGGTCTTGAAAATTTACAATCTCTTCAGTATTAAAATAATTTAATTAGGTTCATTTATTAAGTCGTCACATTCTTTTTCCGCTTTCACTTTTTCTTCAAAATTTGGTAGTGTGGGATGTAATTCAAAGTTATTGTACTTTCTTTTTTTCTTTTTTATGGCTTTTTTAATGTCATCACTCCACCATGGTTTGCTGTTCGGTTTTGTTGGAGGAACAATAAGGGGAATAGCCGTTTTTGCTGCATGTAATATTTTCTGTCGAATATTTTCATTCATAATACATTTCCTTATCAGGGTTTTGGTATTATCTATTGAATGTTTAGAGAGTAGAGATTGGAAAAGTGGCCAATTAGCCTTGTCAAAATTAAATTTAGGTATTGGTGGAGGATTAGTATTATCTGGTTTGAATTTGAATTCAATAGAAACGGGTTTATGGTCCGAATGGAGAGGATCAGAAAGAGTATACCATTCGTGATTTACTAGCAGGTTGGGGCTAGCAAGGGATAGGTCAATGGCTGTTGGAAAAAATTGATTAGAGGCATCTGGATAATGAGTAGAAGAGCCGTCGTTTAGTAGGATTAAGTCAGTCATTTATTTCGTTGTATAAAGGAGTTACCAGATTTCTTGGACAGAAAGGTTCCCAGCTGGAGTGGCGAGCGTTAAAATCGCCAACAATCAGCCAGGAATAATCTAAAGAAAGGTTTGAAAGCCAATTGGTAGTAGGTGCTTTGGAGTAGCCTAAGGGATAGTAAATATTAAGAATATTAGTGGGGGTATCATTTACTTTAATTTGAACCATAGTGGAGTAACGTATGCTGGTTATATTTTCTTCTGGAGAAGGCACTTCTGTAAACATTTAAGGATTTGTGAACATATGTAGCTGTATATACATTGTTCTGTGTGTTGCTAACTACTGGTGGGTAGTATTAGCCCGTAATATTGGGAAGGTCTGTACATTTTAATCTGATTGACTGCAAACAAAGAACTTGATGTGAAGTTTTGGATGTAGCTAAAAAATGCATAAAATAGTCTTTTGTTTTATTAAGTGCTCTACAGTTCCACTGAAAAAGGTTGAGGCCTGTGCCTGTTAACAGAGGAAAAGGGATTTTAAAGGGTTGAAAAATAACAAGTTTTTAAGTTAAATTTTTGGCTCTTGTGCCTCTGAGAAGCTAGCCGGGGTCTTGTCCCATGGGCTTCCGCAGATGGCGGGGACGAACTTGTTGACGAACTCAAGCTTAAGTACGAGCCTAAGAGACTCACATTTAATTGGAGCAACACCTAAGCCAATGAAAACTAAGTTTGAAATGGCGTGATACAAGACAAAATCCAGAATTCAAGAAACTGCCAAAACGCCTTAGACTAAAAACAAGAAGAAACAGATTTCGTATAGGAACTTGAAACTGAGAAAGAGAAAGGATTAACACAGTAGCAGGAGAAGCTTGATAGACAAAACCTAATATCCACTTCGTGGCAGAAAGAGAACTAGCCTAGAAAGTAAATAAGAGAAAAATTAGATAGTATACACACATTATAAAGTGGCATGTGACAAGTTTAACTTCCTTTTTTAAATAGGGTGGGATGTGTGGTGGTCATGACTGCATCACTCACTTATTACTTATTCTAATACTTACACACACTCACTTAAAGACACACCCACTCGCACACTCACCCACACCAAAATCACAGCATTATATTATAATACTTTTAGCGGAAGGACGTTACACTGAAGAACACACGCGCACTTACATACACAGACATACGCAAGCACCCACGCACACGTTATTTATACTTATGAATGAAATAGTTTACTGTCCTTCAAGCAGACTAAAATGTTGTACAGGGAGATAAATATTTGGTTTCAGTTCTTTGTAAGGGGAGGTAAGGAAATGAGCAGGCCTAAATGTTTTTAAAGAAGGCACAATAAAATTGGCGAGTAAAGAAAACGTTCCGATATTTTTTTTACAAATGACAAGACTTGTCTTGTCTGAAAGCAACGCCTTTGTTGTCTGACGCCCAGATTCAAAAGTGTTTGGGGTCATTGCAAACGTTTCTAAATCTGGGTACCAGGCAACGAATACATTCAGTCTGAATATAAACAAAATGTAAAATACGCGTAGTCATACAAAAACTCTCCTGCTTTACTGCATTGTGAAGAACGGTGTGAGAGAAATGATTATAAAAATGACCCGGTGAAGAGGTCATCATTGTTTGACAGCAACGTACCAACCTCGTTGGCATGTGCCCTGGGCAAGGCATCTTACGATAACCAAACTCCAACCCAGTTTTCTAGAATACGTCTTGTTTTCTTTTTGCTATATCTGGTGGCCATAAGGCAACATGCAAAAAGCGCGACTCTCTGAATATTCCCATTTGCGCGACCGTACGACTGACAGAAAGCGAGAGGGTCGTTGAGGATTGGGATGGGGCAGGGCAAGAAGTACCCTACAAGAAAAAATGTCTGTTACTTTCTTACTATCCCTAACCCTATCCCTAACCTATCCCTATCCTAACCCTATCCCTAACCCTATCCCTAACTTTCTGAGTTTTATGCGACTCTCTGAAATTCGCTCTTTTTGCCATTACTGTTCGCTCTTTTAATCTTGTAATTCGCGCATTTCGTATCACACTTTTCAAAAAGTCGCGCTTTTCGAATGCTCCGGGCCATAATAGTAGGACATGAGTGACCTGCGCAACATTTTGCTAATTTTGAGAGTTGATTGTTTTCTGACTGAAAACGTAGCAAAACAAGACAAATATAAAATAATCCCATACCTATACCGTACACTCATCCTGTTTACACACAAACACAGCCCGCTCACGCCGCGAGCTTACATACACACAAAGGCCCCTCTCTCTCTCTCTCTCTCTCTCTCTCTCTCTCTCTCTCTCTCTCTCTCTCTCTCTCTCTCTCTCTCTCTTTATTTTAGGGGGGGGGGGAGATGGAAGAAGAATGTAATTCCTTGTGTTTTTCTGTTATACTCTTAATACAATCTGTTTAAGAATGTTTGTCATCATTGGCGTGATATTGTCCAATAATTCCTGATTCTTGTTAATTCGATTTATATTAGTTCATGTGAGTACTGTGCTGTGTGCGAGGCAAGGGGTGTGTGGGGGAGGATGGATGAGTGTTTGAATGTGTATGAATTGTTTTTCTTTCCCTGTTGCTTTTGTTCATTATTCGAAGTTTTAATTATGTTTCTTTTGTTTCGAAGGCAAGATGTAAACAAGCCCATTGTGCGCTTCAATAAACATGTTTCAAAATGTTTCTCATCATTGGCGTGATATCGTCCAATGATCTACACTACAGAATTAGACCACAAATCATTCAATGCAGAGATTGTTGCTATCTTGTACGCCGTATTAGGACAGTCGATAAAATATCAATGATGGTCACACCAACTGATTCTCTATGGAAATAAATAATTTTAAATTTCTAAGCATTGATTTCATGTTTATGCTACAAACTTCTATATTTGTTTCCCTCGAGATGACTGAAAGGACACCCTTTGAGAACAACGTGCGTTTGATTTGTCAACATCTTCATGATGACAACATAAATAGCGTTTTGCTTCTTGCCTCAACTTTCTACCACTTAGAAGATAGAGATAAAAGTTGTACACCATAGCACTCATCCAACAGAACAGCGCACACGTTTCTATCAGATCTATCACCGCGTCGGAGTGGTCGTCAGACACCTTAATCTCATTCATTGTAAGCGTGACATCAAAAACACATATTGGCAATGTAAATAGGATGAAAGCCACCGATGTAACTATCAGCGTAATGGACATGGAATACACTTTACCAGTTTCTGATGCAGATTGTTTATCTAAACCCCCTCCTCCTCTCAGTTTCCGTGAAATTCGCATCGATTTAATCACATGCCAGATAAGGACTATATTTCCAACGAAGATTAACAAACTCGGCAATACAGCAAAACAGAAGAG
>CM065700.1:41886865-41896865 GCA_017654935.2 Phymorhynchus buccinoides | reverse complement strand
TTCGAACTACACGTTTTTTACACAGCTAACAGAAATTCATACGTCAGTTAGACTAGATCTAGTCAAGTTTCGTTTTTATAATGGTTTCGTTACCAAGCTTTTCGACGTTCTCAGTGTACGAAGATGAACAATCTGTAGGTGTGAGATGGTCGAAATGGATGGCAAAGTTCGAAAATATGCTCTGTGGACTTGATATAACAAATAACAAGCGACAGAAAGCCCTCCTGTTACATTACATAGGAGACGAAGCATACGATATTTTCGACAGTTTCACTGAGGAAGAGAAGGGAGCAGACGAGGCATACGATAAGGCCAAAACTTCGCTGGAAAACTATTTCACACCCACGAAAAACGTGGTATATGAAACATTTGGGTTTCGGCAAACGGTGCAGAATGATGGGGAGTCCATTGACTCATTCTACACTAGATTGCGCACACTAGCCTCTTCTTGTGACTTTGGCAATAACAAAGACAGGGAAATCTTAACACAAATCATGCACGGTTGCAACTCCTCAAAACTGAGAAGAGCAGCACTTCGTGACAACATGACTTTGCCCAAACTGTTAGATGAAGCACGTGCGATCGAACTCTCAGAAAGTAGGGCATCAGAAATGGAGAAAAACATGTCTTCAGCTACAAGTTCATTCAGTGCTCTTCGTGTTTCTGGCAAGAAACAAAATGAACAATCAAACTCGCATCACTCTCGTGACAGTCGTAGCGATCAATCATTTCGTGGCCGTGGCTCATACACACGGAACCGTTCATCACACAATCACAATGCACCAAATGAGAGTATGTGCCGCAATTGTGGTGGTAGTTTCCCTCATAGAGATCAATGCCCAGCAAAATGGAAAGTGCATGAAATGTCATAAAAGTGGACATTTTGCGAAAGTGTGCAGGTCACATCAGAGAGTTAGGCAGGTCAACAACAATCTTGAAAGAGAAACTGAATCGTCCAGTGATGAATCTCAATCTGCTTTCACTATAGGCAACAAGACCAAGAAAGTCAACAAAACGCCAATGGTTGATGCTTATATCTACGATACGCAAACACAATTCATCATTGACACTGGTGCCACTGTGAACATCATCAACTCTAGGTCTTACGCTAAGATAGAGTCTGCACCTGCACTGCGAGGACCATGTCCTACAATCTATGCATACGGATCAAAAGAACCTCTCCCAGTCAAAGGTTTTCTATCCATCACGATTACGTACAAAGACAGACGCGCTCATGCAAAGTTCTACGTCGTGGACACGCCGGATCAAAGCAGCAACCTCTTGAGTGCTGAGACAGCTCAAGCACTGAACATAATCCAGTTTGCGTTTTCATCAAAAACTCAGACCACGAACATGCTAGACGAGTTCCCAACTTTGTTAGATGGACAAACGGGGAAAATAAAGGACACACAAATCAAGCTGCATATTGACACTGAGGTTCAGCCCATCAAGCAAGCGCACCGATGCATTCCTTTTCATGTTCGAAAAGATGTAAAACGAGAACTCGAACGCCTCGAGCAAGCTGACATCATCGAGAAAGTTGAAGGTCCTACACCCTGGGTGAGCCCAACGGTGATTGTTCCAAAGAAATCTGGTGGCGTCAGAGTGTGTGTGGATATGCGAGAAGCAAACAAGGCATTCAAGCGAGAAAAACATCCAATGCCAACTATCGACGATCTCATCGCAGATCTCAACGGATCGACTGTCTTCAGCAAACTCGACCTCTCGAGCGCATATCATCAACTTGAACTTGCCCCAGAAAGTCGATACATTACGACGTTCTCCACTCACAAGGGTCTTTGAAGATACAAAAGACTACTTTTGGGAGTCAACGCTGCTGCAGAGATTTTTCAGAATGCAATTTCAGAACTGCTGTCAGACGTTCCTGGTGCCAAAAACCTCAGCGACGACATCATCGTCCATGGGAAGAACCAAAAAGAACATGACGAGAGTCTACGAAGAACACTACAAAAGCTACAAGACAGTGGTGCAAAACTGAACAAAGAGAAGTGCCTCATCTCTGTTGATGAACTGACATTCTATGGTCATGTTTTTGGTGCAAATGGAGTGTCAGCGGACCCAGAGAAAATCAAAACAATCAATGACAGCAAACCGCCAACAAATGTCGGCGAGATCAGATCATTCCTTGGCATGACCCAGTATGTTTCGCGTTACATTCCTCAGTATGCAACGCTCACTGAACCTCTGAGAAACCTGACCAAGAAAGATGCTGTTTGGAAATGGGGAAAACCAGAACAGCAAGCATTTGATCAACTCAAACGAGCACTCACAAGTGCCCACGTCATGTCATACTTTGACCAAAGCAAACCAACTGAACTTCTCGTTGACGCAAGCCCAGTCGGTCTTGGGGCTATACTGACTCAGGAAGGAAAGGTGATCTGCTATGCAAGCCGCGCTCTGACAGACGTTGAACAAAGATACTCGCAGACGGACAGAGAGATGCTCGCTGTAGTTTACGGTGGGGAGCATTTTCACCTGTACCTCTACGGTGCCAACTTCACCGTCTTCACAGATCACAAGCCCTTACTTGGCATCATATCAAGCAGAAAACTGACAACTGGAAAGACTGTGAAATCTCTGGGTTTTCAAGATTTCGTGATGAGTTTTCCGTCTATGATGGCTTGATCTCGCGAGGACATCGACTCATCATACCAGCAAGTTTTCAGAAGAAAGTCATCAGAATTGCTCACCAGACACACCAAGACATTGTGAAGACCAAACAATTGATTCGAGAAAAGGTCTGGTTCCCGAACATAGACAAGATGGTGGAAGATGCTGTGAAAACATGCATACCTTGTCAAGCATCTTATCCAGGAGCTACTCATCGAGAGCTGTTGCAACCAACTCCTCTACCTGCTGAACCGTGGAGTTCACTGGCCATGGATTTCACAGGACCATTTCCCTCTGGCGAATACCTACTCGTGGTTATTGATGAGTATAGCAGATTTCCAGAAGAAGAAATCATATCGTCTACCTCTGCCAAGACTGTGATCCCCAAGCTGGAGAACATTTTTCTCTAGGCAAGGTATCCCCAAAACAGTCAAAGCAAACAACGGCCCTCCTTTCAACGGCGCTGAATTCTCAGACTTCATGACAAGTTTCGGAATTGAACACAATAAAATAACCCCCATGTGGCCTGAAGCAAATGGAGAAGCAGAAAAGTTAATGTCAACATTGAACAAGAGCATCAAGTCTTCTATCGCCGAAGACATACCGTGGAAGTCTCAGCTACCCACATTTCTTCGTCTATACCGAGGCACCCCACACTCCTCCACGAACGTGTCCCCGTTCGAAGCCCTGACAGGTCGAAAAATGAGTGTTGGACTGCCAGAACTTGCTCAGACTCGATTTTCAAATCCAACTGAGACACATGCCAAAATTGTCCAAAATGACAGTGCTTCAAAGTCAAGGATGAAATCATACGTGGATCAAAAGCGTCACACACGTCCTTCAAACCTCAGTGTAGGTGATCAGGTGCTGGTAAAACAACCAAGGGTGAACAAATTCACACACCCATTCAATCCAAAGCCTTTCATCATTACTCAGAAAAAAGGGTCCATGATCACAGCAAAACAAGATCGGAGAGAAATAACACGTAACTCATCCCACTTCAAGGTGATTAAACCATCTCTCTCGGGTGATGAGGAGGAAAGAAGAAGAAGGACCGACACTGATACAGAATGAAAGCTGTCTGACTCCACGTACTCCTCATGTACCTGAACTCATACCGATACAACCGCAAACACCGGTCTCAACACCTCGCAGACCCCAGACATCAACTCCCAGAACACTGATGCAAAGCCCTGTCGACACACCATCAAGAAATGAAAGCCCTGAACCCAACATACCAGTCGACACACAACCATCATCATCATCCGCAGACCAAAGGCCCACTCGCGCAAGGAAAACACCTACATACCTTCAAGACTACATCCTGAAGTGACACTCAAATGACAAAGTGACTGCATGCTAACACTATATGCATGTGTACTATTATGGTTTAAGCAACTGGTTAAATTGTTAAAGTTACATGTGTTTATTATTCTGTTTTCATTGTTGCTGAAAACCAAAGAAGTTTTGAAAGACTCACCAAGTGAAAGACTTTACAAATCTTAGTTGAGAAGTGTTGAACAAGTGAAAACAACATATTCGAGAACATTCGTTATTTATTAATTGCTATGCATGTCAGACTAAACAGAAACGGACAGTCAAACTAAAAGTGAAGAACATAAAGACTGAATCGTTAAATTCTTCAAGAACAGTATTAACATTGCATGTATCAATGAAAATTGTTTTAGTCTTACATCCGTTCAGTTGATTGTTCTCAGAAGCATCTTGAATGTTGAAAGTTTCTATTCAAATGTGGGGAGGAATGTTGTATCGAAAGTAGAATCGCATGCTCTCCTTTTAACCACGTGACTCTTGACGTCACTTGCCAATCAGCATGTCAACTAATGTCTGCTTTGTTCCCAACACCCTGCTGCTCTTTAACAGTTAATAAACTGTTATATTTATTACACGAGCTGTAATAGTTTGTATTCTTGTTTGGAACGACAGATACAAAACATCTGTACCTATTTTTGGACTGAGTGATCATTTTCCAATTTGTTTAACCTGGTGTAAAAAAAGGTGTTAAAATTCCTAGATCCTACCATAAATACATTCATCTCAGTAGTTTGCCCTCTCTAGTCAGGTCTATTAGGGTTTTAAAATTAAAATTTCAGAACATTATTATTTTGTTCATTTTACATAAGATTTTCATATTATTTTTACTATTTCTGGTTTAACTTTGTGCTGGTTTGCTTTTATTGTGGAGTTTTGATTTGGTGCAAAGAAGACACCATTCTCTTGTAGAATGTTTTCTTGCTCAAGTTGGCATCCACTGGACAGTCAAATTGCAGGCCAATCATGCAAACTGATGAGATCTTCTCAAGATCGAAACAGCTGTCTTTGCATAAGGCACTGTCCCTCTCCCAGTGGGAGAAAAAGTAAATCAGCACATTTTATTAATAAGTTTGTTAATAAGATTGATTTTTTTTAAAGAACACAGAACATTTAATAAAGTTAACGTTAACTGGTTTTGTTTCTGAAGTTCACAAATTCAGACATTAGATACAGAAAAGTTTCATCAATTCGGCATTTCAAATGCACCAACTTTTTAGTCCTACAGAGTTGTGTGGAGTGGGAAGTTTGGCTTGTGCGGCTGTTATCTTTTTCTGTATTATTTGATTCATCTGTCCTGCACAGCTCACCATCTGATGGTGATCGTCGGTCTATATGATTTATTCTTCCTCTTAGAGGACATCCTGACTAGCAGATCCCTAGGATGGCTTCCAACGTTTTGCCTCCACAATAACATACTTCTATTTTTGTATGTCTGTTTGTTTGTGTGTGTGTGTGTGTGTGTGTGTGTGTGTGTGTGTGTGTGTGTGTGTGTGTGTGTGTGTGTGTGTGTGTGTGTGTGTGTGTGTGTGTGTGTGTGTGTGTGTGTGTGTGTGTGTGTGTGTGTGTGTGTGTGTGTGTGTGTGTGCGTGCGTGCGTGCGCGTGCGTGTGCGTGCGAGTGTGTGCGAGTGCGTGTATGTCTGCAAGCCTGTATCTCTGTATCTGTATCTGTATGGTTTCATGTTTTCTCATGTTTTTTGACAACCATCACCCCGCTGTATGATTATATTAATTAATTCATTCATTTATTCGTTAATTGATTGATTAATTAATTAATTTAATCAATTAATTTTAATAATTAATTCATTCATTATTTGATTGAACAATAAATAACATTACTATATAAAAACAAATCGAGGAAACAAAATAGAAAATATTGACTAGTATGTAGGACCTAAATAGGAATAGAATGAATGAACATTTAATTTATTACAATCAATGCCCCTATGCCTCGCACTGAAGAAATTAAAAAGCACAACAATAACTAATTAACTAGATAAATAAATAACTGACCAACTAACTAACTAAATACATACATACATACATACATACATACATACATACATAATACATACATACATACATGCATACAAACTTAAATACATACACTAAATAAATAAATATTTGAGAACCGTTATCTGTGGGGGTTTTTGTGTGCATTTAACTTGAGGAGAGTGTATACTACCCACATAGACTATTTGATATTGAGTGTCCACTATGCTAGCCCTCAGAGATTCAGTAAAGTGTTTATTCATATACTTAGACACACACACACACACACACACACACACACACACACACACACACACACACACACACACACTAATATCATATAACGGTTTTCAAATATGTATGTATGTATGTATGTATGTATGTATGTATGTATGTATGTATGTATGTATGTATGTATGTATGTATGTATGTATGTATGTATGTATGTATGTATGTATGTATGTATGTATGTATGTATGTATGTATGTATGTATGTATGTATGTATGTATGTATGTATGTATGTATGTATGTATGTATGTATGTATGTATGTATGTATGTATGTATGTATGTATGCATGCATGCATGCATGTATGTATGTATGTATGTATGTATGTATGTATGTATGTATGTATGTATGTATGTATGTATGTATGTATGTACACACACACACACACACACACACACACACACACACACACACACACACACACACACACACACACACACACACACACGTGCATTCACGCTCATGCAAATATAATTAATTAATTCATTAATTCATTAATTAAGCTAGTTAACTAGTCAGCCAGTTAGTTTGTTTGGTAAGTCATTTTCAAAATATATCAATTCATATAATGAAAAAACAAAACGCTTACATAGAACTCAACTCAACTCAACTCAACAATACTTTATTATCTCAAAAGAGAAATTCATCGTTGTTACGCCTGTGATTCAACATTAAAATACACACATCAAACAATATAACATAACATTCAGAACATGTTGAATACATTCAGTACAATAAAATACACATGAACATAAGATTATAAATTAGGCATAAGAAATACTTGTACATGTCAAATATTCAAAAGAGCAAAATAAATAACACACATATATAATCGTACATAAACACAGACACACACGCATAGGGCATACATGCATGCCATGCCTTGATTTTTTTCTTTTGTCCATGCCTTGATTTTTTCTCTCTTTTTTCCCCTTTGAAATGGTGTCAGTAATGTGTATGTGAAAGGGGTGAGTGGGATGAACGGCGTGAGCATTTTTTTTCTTTGTTTTTTTTCTTGATTGTTTTCTCTCGTAATATTTGTAAAGCGCTCTGAGGATGATTTTGTATCATCGAAGAGCGCTATAGAAGCTTTATTTATTATTTATTATTATTATTATTATTATTATTATGTATGCACACGTACACCAAAAAACAACAACGACCCCGGATTGTGCGTATTTAATTGCAGAAAGGGACACCCAAACCGGCGTGTCGTTCCACGCGAGGTCCTGCATCGATCTTGAAAGCGACGACAAAACCCCTGTGGTGTTCCCCAACACCATCAACAATCAGGGCAACACCTACAGCAACACCACGGGCTACTTCACCGCCCCCTACCCAGGGACCTACGCCTTCGTGGCCAAAACAAGCCCCCGGAGCTCCGGCGAAGCGTTAGATCTTTATTTGACGACCACCGCCGCCTCTTCCTCGACGACGAAGCACGGTACCCGCACCCTGATCGACTCCACCAGGGTTTCCTGGGCCGAGTCGCCATCGACGCCTTCAGTACCGTCGTCATTGCGCATGGCGGCCGTCCAAGGGGTGGTCCACCTCAACAGGGGGGACACGGTGTGGGTCAATTGCGTGTGGGGTGGTTACGCGTACCCTGATCCTTACTACACCGCCTTCAGCGGGGTGATGGTTGCCGCGGATCGTGCGTGAGATCCTCTCTGAAGTCGGAGTGTGGACACACACACGTACACACACACACACACACACACACACACACACACACACACACACACACACACACACACACACACACACACACACACACACACACACACACACACACACACACACACAAGCCTAGTGTAACATAAAACCTAATCAGAAAGGGGCAGAACCTCAGTACTCAGGAGCCTCGTTTTCGTTCACTCATTAACTATGCGCATAATTATCCTCCAATAATAGTGAATGTGGCGGGGTTATCAAAAACGGTCACACTCGTAATGTTCTCATCCTTATTTGGGGCGGGCATTTGTACCATAGTGTTCAATCGCTTCGGCTGTTGGGATGATCCCTGGAGTCTTTAAGCCAAGGAACGACAACAAACAAACAAGCAAACATACATGAGATCCACACGCAATCGTTTGGTGAACGATCCTTCTACTATTTAGCACCTCACTTATGGAATTCCCTCCCACAACATGTCCGCTCATCTGACTCTATTTCCGCCTTTCGCTCTGCCCTTAAAACTCACTTGTTTCGGACATATTATGATTGATTAGTGTTTGTGTGTGAGGTGTGTGTGTGTGGGGTGGGGGTGTGTGTGTGGGGGGGGGGGTCCTTTTTATTGCAGAAATCTTGTAAAAAATGTATTTACAATTATTTTATAATTCGTATTTTGTATGTAGAATGTCTACGTCTTGTAAACTTTAAATGCTTGTAAAAGAGATAGAAGGGTATTTTTGTTTTTGCAAAATTTGTCTATTATAATTAGTCATGTAATTGGTATGTCGATGGCAGTATGATTTTATTTCAAGTTGCAGTATTGTATTCAAACTTGATTGAGAATGTGAATGTGGTCTCTATGTTTCTTCTTAGAATGTTCATATTGTAACTATTTTACTCTTGTATAACTGATTAATTGTGTGTGAGTGTGTGTGTGCGCATGCATGTGTGTGTGTGTGTGTGTGTGTGTGTGTGTGTGTGTGTGTGTGTGTGTGTGTGTGTGTGTGTGTGTGTGTGTGTGTGTGTGTGTGTGTGTATGTGTGAGTAAGGAAGTAAGAGAACGTTGCGTGCAAGCATCGTGCTTATTTCACTTTCTAATGATTCATTATTTGTTTGCCTTTAATGTTCTTGTTATCAATGTAAAGCGCACTGAGCTCATGTGAGAAAGAGCGCTATATAAATTCCCATTATTATTATTATTATTATTATTATTATTATGATAAAACTTGCAGACACACGGATACAGAGGGACAACAGGCAGACTTGCACATAGGGGAAGACGGGGTAAAAAGTCCATGGGCGGGTAAGAAGCCCATGCCAATTATCTCATGAAATGAAGAAAATGTCAGTCACATTTTGCCCATGAGACGAGTGTGACTGACATTTTCTTCATTTCATGAGATAATTGGCATGGGCTTCTTACCCGCCCATGGGCTTTTTGCCCCGTCTTACCCTACACATACGCGTGCGCAGACAGAAAGACATACAGATAGATATACAGACACACACAATTGCACGCACACACACGCACACGAACACACACACGTATGCACGCAAAGATACACATAAACTCACACAAACACACACACACACACGTACACACGCGCGCGCGCACGCACGCACACACACACACACACACACACACACACACACACACACACACACACACACACACACACACACACACACACACACACACACACATATATGAATCACTTTTAGCGGAAGGACGTTAAACTGAGAAACACCACCACACACACATGTGTACGCTCTCTCTCTCTCTCCCTCTATTTTTCTTTCTTCCCCTTTCTTTTTTCTCTTTCCCTTCCCCGTCTCTCTCACTTATGCCTACATACACACTTACACACGCGCACGCACGCACGCAATCACGCACGCACACGCGCACACACACACACACACGCACGCACGCACGCACGCACGCACGCACGCACACGCACACGCGCGCGCGCGCGCGCACACACACACACACACACACACACACACACACACACACACACACACACACACACATCCTAGAGCAACTAAAGAATGAATCCCATATACCCTACATTAAATGTAAAG
>CM065700.1:41869365-41881865 GCA_017654935.2 Phymorhynchus buccinoides | reverse complement strand
AATCTCAAAGCTTGCATCTTTTAGTTTTATGAAGAAAAAAAAATCCTAGGCTGATCCTAACCCTATCCCTTGCCCCAAAAATTCAAATCTCAAAGCCTGCATCTGTTAGTTTTATGAAGAAAAAAAAATCCTAGGCTGATCTTAACTCTATACTTTCCCCCAAAAAATTCAAATCTCAAAGCCTGCATCTTTTAGTTTTATGAAGAAATAAAAATCCTAGGCTGATCCTAACCCTATCCCTTTCCCAAAAATTCAAATCTCAAAGCCAGCATCTGTTAGTTTTATGAAGAAAAAAAATCCTAGGCTGATCCTAACCCTATCCTTTCCCCCCAAAAATAACAGGATGTTGCTTCTCAGTGAGAATGTTCAATGCGAACAATTTGAGGGTATGGAGGGAGGGGAGGGGGCTGTAGAAGGGTGGTGGTGTGGGATGACTACTCTAGATCTTTGTCGGAATGTGACCCAGGTCTACCTTCTTCAGAGAATGTTGATCGCGGTCTCATTATTCTACGAGGAACATAATTTTTTTGTAATAAATACAGTGGAACCTCCCTTATAAGACTGTAAAAAATCATCCAAAATGAGGTCTTATAAGGGAGGTAATTTTAATACTTACAAAGAAGGGCAGTCTGAGAGAAGTAGGTCTTATATGGGAGGGAGTCTTATAATGGGAGGTCTTATAAGGGAGGTTCGTTCTACTGTACACCGATTGTCAATTTGTTTTTGGCTCTCAAAATAACTTAACAACAAGCGAACACGTGAATGCTACCAGCATGTTTGTACAGCGTGAAATTGGGGTCATAGCTGCTCACTTGCCCCATTGTTTCACGACAATGCCTTCACATGACCGGTGCGCCCCGGTTCGCATATTGCCGTTTCGCATACTGCCGCTTCGCATAAAGCCGATTCACATACTGCCGCTTCGCATACAAAGCTTTGTGGACATGGCATTTCGCATAAAACTAAGAAAGTTAGGGATAGGGTTAGGGATAGGGTTAGGGATAGGGTTAGGGGTAGGGATAGGGTTAGGGATAGGGTTAGGGATAGGGTTAGGGATAGGGTTAGGGATAGGGTTAGGGATAGGGTTAGGGATAGGGTTAGGGATAGGGTAGGGATAGGGTTAGGGATAGGGTTAGGGATAGGGTTAGGGATAGGGTTAGGGATAGGTTAGGGATAGGGTTAGGGATAGTAAGGAAGTAACAGAAAGTCACGTAGAGTGCATTAGAACCTGCAAGAGTGCATAATATGCGAAATGGAAAACCCGTTTAGGCGAACTGCCAGGTTTTTTGGGAAGAGACACTCGACTTGCGCCCGCGGCTCTGATCAAAGGATTATGCGAAACGGATTATGCGAACCGGTGAGCACCCCACATGACTGTGTTCATTGTTTGTAGATTATGCCAGAGTCTTGGTTTATCTTGGGGGCCGTTTCACAAGGGCTAACGTTACGTAGCGTGGGCTCAAATCGGCAAAACACGGTACTAAAAAACACCTCTTTTGCCGACGCTTGCCGCAAACGTTTTGTGGCTGCTATCGAGGTAACAAGCGACAAACTATTTGAAGGATCATGGGAAATATTAATACTTCCGGCTTTTTTTTTATATATCTCGCGTGAATGTGACTTTAACTTTCAAAATGGAAGACCAAAACAACAAGCTTGTCACAGCAAATATTCTTCAGTCTATCATGAAAAAAATACGTGATGATTTTAGCAAATTAAACAAACGTAAGTGTTTTTGAGTGCTCTTTCTTAATTTTTCATCATGTTAGATGGCATAATATAGTTCAAATTTAATTTTCTGCACACAAATAGACGTGGATGAAATCAAAATCTTTGTACAAACTGACAGATGTATGATTTATCTCCCTTATGATAGCAACCCTTTTCTGTCTCTCCCAAAAGTGAAGAGTAAGCTTAAAGAGTTATCTGACCTTAGCAAACGTTTAGGTGTTTCTTAGACCCCTTTTGGCGTAACAATTATTCGCGCGGCGACCATTATCTAGAGAAATTCGACTCAGGATTTAACAAAAATTAGAAGAGCACTCAACAGAAGGAAAATACGGAAGCATGTTGTGTAAAACAAATTCACCGCTAAAGCGTCCACAAACTAACATGAATTAACAAAATAACTGAAAATAATTCTCAGACCCTGACTCTTCACTAGGTGGCGCTGTTGATTCAGTCATAACATTATGGCCCCTTGCACGTGACCAGGAAAAAATGAACTCGTTTTGTGTAACAATGGACATAGTACGGTGATATTGAATGAATAGTGTCCCCTTAAATTGCTGAAGAATGAGAGACTTAGTGCGATTTTTCTCACGCCAGAGGGCATGACGCTCGTGTGGGGCTAATCCTCTCTATATTATTAGTTGGGGATAAAGAAAGAGAGAGACAGTGAGTGGTCCTACCATCACTCTCTCTCTCACTACGCCCAAGTAAGAAAATCGCGTGATAAGCCCCTAGTGCATTGACTGCCCTCTGGCGTGAAAAATATCGCCATAGGTTGACCATTAGGCTAGGGCAATAATTATATATATTAGGGCTTTTATTTGAAGAAGCTTTTTTTCAAGTATAGAAAGTTTGAAGTTTTCTGAAATAATATACCGTAATTATGATAATAAATGAGCAGAGCAGTGATCCTTTATTTCATTATTTACAGGATCCTTTATTTCATTATTTACAGGATCCTTTATTTCATTATTTACAGGATCCTTTATTTCATTATTTCAGGATTATTTCATTATTTACAGGATCCTTTATTTCAGGATTATTTCATTACAGGATCCTTTATTTCATTATTTGCAGGATCCTTTGTTTCATTATTTTCAGGATCCTTTATTTCATTATTTACAGGATCCTTTATTTCATTATTTACAGGATCCTTTATTTCATTATTTGCAGGATCCTTTGTTTCATTATTTGCAGGATCCTTTGTTTCATTATTTACAGGATCCTTTATTTCATTATTTACAGGTCGTTATTGTTGATTTATTCTGAGACATCTTTTTACTTTGTTCTTATCAGTGTAATTACACTGCAGCTTTTGTACATGCACCTGTCATTCCTAAAGTTAATGTTGAAATCAATTAGATAAAAAAAACCGTTTCGTTGGGGTTACCGGCAACCGTTTCGTTGGGGTTACCGGCAACACCCCCCCCCCCCCCCCCCCCCCCCCCATCACTCCTGTCGTTTTTATTCCAAAATATACGTGGATACAGGGATTTTCATATAAAATTACGAGAAAACGCACGGGGTCAAAGATGGACCAAAAACAAAAACTCGTTGTCATTATAACAGCAACAAAGACATTATCCACATTTCAACAGCCAAAAGAAACTCAGTTCTCACACAAGTCAAATCACACAAAAATAACATTTTGTCAATCAAACAAACGTGACAAGTCTTCATTACCGTCACTTGCCCCCGCCCTACCCTCATCATAACCGAAAAAACAAAAACCTCACGACAATAGTCAAAACGCACAAAGGCAGCGACAACAACAGCTCACAATCAAACGAGGACACGCTCCTCGCGCCAGACTCCTCATCTGCATAACTGATAGGTTCCGGTCGGGCCACATCCGCCGGAAATTTGGCGCCACAGTCGTGCTCTCCTCTGTGGAGGTAGAGAATGTTGTACGCGTGATCTTTATACAGGGAGGCGGGGTTAGCAGCGGTAGCCAGAATTTGCCGCGCTGTGGGCGAATTACACGAAGAGGTTTTAATGATGACCACCGTAGTCGCATTGACCACGACCCAGCAGAGGACTTCCCGAGGATCATCAGACGACACGGTCAGCAGAGATTCGTAACTGTCCACGTAGGTCATGACGGATAGACACTGGTACGATACCCGCTCGCCCGCGCTGCTGCTGCTGCTGCTGCCGCCGACGCTTCGCCGAAGTCTGTGCCTGTATCGGCGAATTCTGCTTGCCCAGTGCTGGCTATGAAAAGAACTTCTGCCGTTTCCTTTCTGGATCTTGGGGTTGTGGTAGTAGTTGTTGTTGTTGTTGTTGTAGTGAGCCCAGTTGTAGTAGCTATTTCTTTCTCCGTTCAGTTCCGAGTTATGGTGAGAATTCCCAGTTCTTTCTGTGTTATGGTGAGAATTCCCAGGTCTTTCTGTGTTATGGTGAAAATTCCCTTCTTTATCCGAACGATGGTAATAATCTCCATCCTTTTCTGAGTTATGGTAAACGCTTCCTTCCTTTTCTGAGTTATGATAAGAATTCTCGTCCTTTTCTGAGTTATGGTAAACATTCCCGTTTCTTTCTGGGTTATAGTAAGAATTCCCGTCCTTTCCTGAATTATGGTAAGAATTCTCGTCCTTCCCTGAACTATGGTAAGAATTCCCGTCTTTTTCTGAATTATGGTTAGAATTCCCGCTCTTTACAGAGTCATGGAAAGAACTCCAGTTTCTTTCAAAGCTCCTATCTGGCTTAAGGTTGTCAGAATTTCTGTACCATTCGTCGCCCCATTCTTCATCTTCGGATGGACTACCATGGCGGGGCTTAGCTTCTCGGTTTCTGGGTGGCGAAACGAACGGATCTTCCGGCGGACCTTGATAATCATAACGGTTGTAATCAGAACCTCGAGGTTCATGTTCCGGGTGTGTTTCATCAACAGATCTGCTAGGAACCAGATCAACTTCCTCTGGCCCTGAAACGCTACCACCGTAATAATCTGGGCCGAAGCTCTTCTTCTTCTCCTCATCAAAACTCGTCTTTCTTTTGTTGTGATCCTCGTCGAGCTTTCTGCGGTTGACGTCACGAGTTTTGTCCTTGACGTCATGGATCTCTGCGCGGACGCTCTCCTCTACGCTGCTCTTACCAAAGCTGCTCCTACCACTACTACCGCTCTCTGAGGGGCGGGAAGAAGAGTGGTGATGGTGGAGGTGGAAGAACGTGAGGACGATGTCACGTGGGGTGTAGTAGGTGCCATGTTGGAGGCAGCCGGAGCGCCCCCTGGCGTCGGAGAAGGAGACCACTCTGGGCACGTAGTGAGGCAGGATGCAGGCCAGGCGGTGAATGTGTCCCGAGCGTCTCACCACCTCCCAGCTTCTCACGGTGTATCTGAAAAATAGCGGTAACAAGGTCACTTGTTTGATCAGTTTTAGTTATCTGGTTCTGGTAGTATTAATAATAATAATAATACTGGTTATTTATAGAGCGCTTAACTCCCTTTGCAGGGTGCTCAAAGCGCTGAACAAAGGCCTAAACACTAACATACAGATAAAGACACACATTAAAGACAAGCCAAGAATAATCAACATGAAGACAAGTATCAATGAATATAAACATTAAAAATAAGTGAGACTGTTCATACAAAATACATGTATTAATCTCTCTCCCCCCTCCCCCTTGTCTGTTTCCTCTATTGACAACTTTCCTGACCTTTCACCTGTATGCTTGAAACTTCCGGTTTTACGAAGGCATCTGTGAACTGTGACATTGGTTGCAGGTCAACTCGTTCTTCTACCAACTCGTCCCTCTCCCCCATCTCTCTTGTCTGTTTGTTTGACTGTCTGTCGGGGACGAGTTGGCGAAGGGACGATTTGACCGGTCACCTTTTTTGTATTGAGTCATGCTAACCACGTGTGTTGTTTGAGTGATTATTTTAACCCTTTCGCCCTAATTTCATGCCTGTCAGTGACATGGGTGTTAAACCATTGTGGTGCATAAATGCGACATTGGCGGTGAAAGGGTTAATTGGAACGGAAGTGGGAAGCATATTCTTAATTTTAGTAACACTAATGGCAGCCACCACACGGCGTCCCAGGAAATCCGTGAATACACCGAAGGAGCATATTGGCCACTGCAACTATAGTTATTAACGCCCTTGTCGGCAAGAGTTAATCCCTTGTTGATCAGTATCCGGAGCGTCTCACCACCTCCCAACTTCTTACGGTGTATCTGAAAACAAGCGCGAAATCGCAATAGTTTGTGGCACGCGGTCTATTTTTACCACTCCAATCATGAGTTACCTCCCCTGGCTTTTCAATAAATTTAATCTGTAAACCAGAATGTTATCTCTGCACCATTTCGTAACTTTTTATATCTTTTGGAAAACATTTAAAACTATGTATCCTACTTATACTCATCAAAAGAAGCACCGCATACTCGTCGTGTCTGTTGTAGTGTCTGTATTACATATGTTTATTATTTTGTACGCTTTTAAAATACATCATTTTAAAGAGCGGCCAGAAGTGTAGCCTCGATTTGAAGTGCGACAATTTTGTCAAAATGTGCGACAATTTTGGACCGACAGACAGACCGACCGACAAAGTGAGTTATAGGTTTGTGGCTTGAGCCACAAACAAAAATGACGGTAGCAAGGTCACTTTTTGGTCTTCTTCCACCTATATGTATGATTCAACATTCGTGAACAATAAACAGTGATCACCTGCAAACACAGACGAACAAAACAGAGACAAAAAAAGAGAATTTTGTTTGTACAATGTCACTTAATTGCTTGATCAGTTTTAGTTATCTGGTTCTGGTAATATACATCGAAGGAGCATACTGGCCACTGCAACTAGGGTTATTAACGCCCTTGACGGCAAGAGTTAAGCCCTTGTTGATCAGTATCCAAAAGGACATTCACTCTTGCAAAAGGCAGCCATGAAGTGGCCTCAAATAGGGTTATTGGCGAGAGTTATTGGCGAGAGTTATTGGCGAGAGTTATTCCCTTGTTTGGTCAGTACTAAACCATCTTTCCCCCCACCCACCAAGGGCATTCACTCTTGCAAAAGGTGTTCTTTGCAGTGGCCAATAAAGGCTATAAACTCGACGGAAACTGGGAGAGGTATTACTGAAAAAACCCGGGTTGAACCCGAAACCTAGATGTTTTGTGTGTGTCTTGCGCTATGTGCACTAAAAGTTTGTTTGGGGTTCAATTTGTACTGTTGATGTCTTCGTATTGAGGAAATACAACACCCCCCCCCCCCCCCTCAGCTGTCATCTAGGTTTTCTAAAAAGGTAGCAAGGTCGATTACTGTGTTCTAGGTAGTTTTGTCAGTTAGAAAACAGACCCTGTGGTTATGAGTGCGAATTAGACCGTCAACACGGGGAATAGTATGCAAATGTCCCCCGTGGGGATACCGGGGAGGTCTTTCGTACAAATAGTTCCCTCACCTTCTGGAAGTTCTGTGCTTGAAACTTCCTCTAATCCATCGCTCTCTTTGACTCTTGCCTTTTCCATTTGCTTACTGTCATCTGCTGTCTTGTCTATCTCACTGGTCCATCCATTCTCCTGCCTTTTTTAAAATAAATTCTTACAAAGATTTCTTCAGCCGAAGTCGGACATGCTGGGACTAACTATTTCTTAGTTAGGCGCATAACGGCAGCACGGCGCATCTGCGCTCATGTGACAGGAAACTGTCTGAGCGAACGAAGAAGAAGAAGAAGAAGAAAAAAGTATGTAAATTAGACTAAACTCCCCAAACGATTGGCTGTTTAGCCTAATTTACATACTAATCCCCGCTTTGAATGTCTGAAGACGCACTCATAACCACAGGGCCTGGGCATCTGGTAAAAGTAACAGGCTTTATTAGCAAGTGCATCGATCAAGAAATCAATGAAGAATCTAGCAGATTTACGTGCAGATTTCAAAGACAACTGAGATGGGACAGTTAAGGAATATCAACCTGCCTTGTTTATCTGCCTGCACCCACTCTCTGCGAGCTTTTTACCCCTTAAAGGGACACCCTGACGTTAATACGTGTTTTGCAAGAAACACGTCGAGATCACCAGAAAGACAGCCTTTTCAAGGATCGGAACACTCACTAAGCTCTGGTTTCCTAGAAATCAAACCGTCAAAACGGCGATTCCTCCTTGGCGGAGATAGAAGCCATTTTGGATGGGGTGGGTGGAGGTCACTCATTGTGGTTGAAGCTGTTTTGTTGTTTTTGGTAGTGCTTTAAACAAAAAAATGGAACTGTTTTCTTTGTTGTGAGCGAAAATCCTTTAGATAAACTGTATAGCATTTAAAAAATAAATAAAGAAAAAGGCTTGTATTGTGAAAATTTCGTGCAAACGATTTGGTCTAAACTCAGGCGCCCATTAAGAAAGAATTTCACTGAAAGAATTTGACTTCCAGCACCTCCGCCAAGGAGGAATCGCCGATTTGACGGTTTGATTTCTGGGAAACCAGAGCAGAGTGAGTGTTGCGATCTCTGTAAAGGGTGTTTTTCTGGTGATCTCGACGTGTTTCTTGCAAAACCTCATCCGTCAGGGTGCCCCTTTAAGGCTAAGTCCGGCGATGCAATCACTCGCTCTTTCGCAAGAGGGTTCACCCATTCTCACAGCGTGACACAGCTACCAGGAGCATGCGAGAGGAGGCATCGTCGGACAAGGCCTTCATTTGTACCAAAGACACTGTATCTAAGCTTTCTGCTTGTACTCATCGATACTTTACCTACCCCCCCCCCCCCCCCCTCCCCAGCCTTCCGTCGCTATAACCAAAATAGAGCGATTAATCCGTTTCTGTATAAGTTAAACAGTTATGAGTCTGTCTGTCTGTCTGTGAGTGTGTCCTAGTCTGTCCCGGACTCACTTGTCTCCAGGCCGGTACATGTCCGGGGGCTCCATGAAGTGCTTCTGGTCACAGATGTCGTCGTCGGACAGAAGCAAGGGCCACAACTGCATGTCAGCCAGGCGGTAGCGCATCACGGATTTGGCCGGCGTGTTGAAATGCACGCACGTGAACCTCGGGTAACACCCGTTCTTGTAGCTGCTCCACAACACTCTCTGCAAGGGGGCGCTGCTTGGTGACCCCGGAGGGGTGAAGGTCACGCACTCCAACAACCCTAAACGCGGGTGGTTGAAGGTCGACTCCGTGATGACGATTTTTTCGTCATTTCCGTCCGCCAGCCTCCGCAGCCACGTACCTCGAATGTTCGGCGGGAAGGCGCATTTCTGTTTGAAATTGGCCTTGTGTAGATGAAAAGAGTTAAACTCTTCTTCTTCTCCACCCTCCTTCTCCTCCGACGACAAATCTTCGCCCGATTTCTCCACCCCGCGAAGAAGACCGGACCCGCTCCATTCCTTCTGCTTGGCGTAGCGCACGGCAAAGCGCTCGCGGGTGAGGAAGGTGGCCTTCTTGGAGACGGCGGAGGACCAGGCGCTGGCCGCGGACTCTTGCTGCCTGGATTCTGCCGTCGGAGTGCAGTAGCCGCAGGTCCTCATGCAGTGCAGGTGCCCGCAGAAGGAGGTGTGGTTGTGGCAGAGGGGGAGGTGGTCGCTGCAGGGCTCCCGGATCACCTGCTGGTCCTGCACGCTCAGAGCCATGTGCGGCGTGGTCAGGGGACTCACCGAGGTCCCCGTCAGCGAGCTCCTGCCCCCGCTGCCGCCACTGCCCGAGTCCGCGTAGCTGCTGGTGGGGCAGACCCAGCCTAGGAACAGCATCACCTCGTCGATCTGGGTCGGACAGAGTCGAGTAGTGTAGAACAGGCTTAAAGATCCACCATATCACGTGTCAAAATGTCCCCCGTGGGGATACCGGGGGTCTTTTGTACAAATAGTTCCCCCACCTTCTGGAAGTTCTGTGCTTGTAACTTCCTCTAATTATGTCATTCTCTTTGACTCTGCCTTCTCCCTTTGCTTACTGTCATCTGTTATCTTTCTGTCTCACCGGTCCATTCTCCTGCCTTTTTTTCTAGAAATTCTTACAAAGACTTCTTCAGCCGAAGTCGGACATGCTGGGCCTAACTATTTCTTAGTTAGGCGCATAACGGCAGCATGATGCATCTACGCTCATATGACAGGAAGCTGTGTGAGCGAACGAAGAAGAAGAAGAAGAAGAAGAAGAAGAAGAAGAAGAAGAAGAAGAAGAAGAAGACGTGTCAAAATCACGTGTTTCACGTGTTTTCCCTCTTTATAACTGGAAAGAAATCTTGTTTTCACCAAGTCTGACTCCCATACAAATGGCCCCGAAATTCAAACCGACGCATCAGTTTAAAGGAGCAGCCTCAATTTGAATATGGGGAAATCTGTATGTGGGTCACAGCAACCCAGAAAAAACCCCAAGGGACTTAAATTAATCGTGGTGCGTCACTGGCTCTTTAAAACGAATTGTGCGAGGACATACTCAACCGGGTTTTATCATTTTTTGTTGACAGGGTCAGGTGAAAAATAAGACCTGTGCGATAAAATGTTTGTGTGTGTGTATGTTTGTGTGTGTGTGTGTGTGTGTGTGCGTGCGTGCGTGCGTGCGTGTCAAGTCAAGTCAAGTCAAAATGATCTTTTTTGACGATAAAGGAATATGCTAAACAAAGCTTCTTTTTTTCCATCCTGTCGTCATATATATGGACTAAGTGTAGACCAAGAGGACGTAAAACATATATTTCGTTGTCTCTAAAAAAAAAAGCTTTATATTTAGTAGGTTGATACATTTTCTTAGGATAGGCTAGTCTTTAAACTTTGATTTATCAAAATGGCCGACAGTCACCTTACCCACTTTAAATGACCATAACTCTGCAACAACAACAAAATGATACAAGAATGGTTTTTATATCATCAGAAAGAGAATTGCCTGAATGAAATATAAGATTGTACGTCCTCTTGGCCTGCATTAGGCACATATGGGACATTTATAGATAACTGGAGCTCTTTTTAAGATTTGCCTGAAGTTTTCAACTGTACCATTATCACAGAATGGTCGTTTTGATGTCCCTTTCGTGGGGCTGGGTCACAATTATTCAAACTACAGTCCAGCTCCTCCTTTTCTACATAGAAATAAATAATCATAGTAGGGCTTGACAAATCGGTGCCGTTTTGATATAGTTCTAAAATGTAGGGACCTAACACGTGCACGTTTCATTAAAACAAAAAAATCAAAATTACAATTCAGGTAATAGTGAAATAAGGAAACGTAAGACTCCCTCCCACATTAGACCTACTTCTCTGAGATATTGCCCTTCTTTGCAAGTATTAAAATTACCTCCCTTCAAGACCTCATTTTGGATGCTTTTTGAATGCCTTATAAGGGAGGATCCACTGTATACCTTCAAAGTCTCCAATTCCACCCTGGAAGCCATGTCCCTGCGAGGGTCCCTGTCCTCGTCCTCGGACTGCTGGAGGGAGATCCTCAGGCAGAAGAACGACCTGTCGTTGTTATCGGCCCTGAGCATGGCGAAGAGCTCTCTCCCCGCCCGCCAGGTGGCCATGCACAGCGCCCTCTGTTGCAGAGCCATTTCCGTGTCCGCCGGAAGACACGACTGGTGCTTGAAGTTGAAGACGATCCCTTCGCTGAAAATGGTAAGAGAGAGTTGGAAATTGAAAGTGAACAGAGGAACAGTTGATACACTACTTTTTTGGGGGAAAGATGATGTTAGTAAGTAACAGTGGCACAAAGAAACAGCAGAGAGACAAGCTTCAGGACAGACAGTGAGACAAACAGTCCAAGAGATAGACGGAAAGACCTGTTAACCCTTTCACCGCCAGTCATATTTCAGCCAAAAAATTCCATTAAATTTACCCGGGTAGAGAACAAAATCCATCTGCAGTATTGGGGATTCTTCTGTGAAATATATAAAATAAGGTCTTTCCGTACTTCCAAAAACTAAGACAATAGGGTCCTTGGATAATAGACCCCAGTTTGATGCCTTTTAGTGACATAGGTGTTAAATCACTGTGGTGCTAAAATGCGACTTTGGCGGTGAAAGGGTAACAAACCTTGGGACGCAGCCGTTCTCCAGATTAATAGAAGCGTTTGTACTGGCACCGCAGCCCCCCCCCCCCCCCCCCTTGATTCAGGATGGGGTCTGCGATAACAGAGACAGAGACAGAGACAGAGAGAAGACATACAATCCATCTCTGGTACAGTCTGAACAGGAGCCGGGGCACTGTCGGAAGAGTACTCTGATTTAGAGTTGAAGACAGACAGACAGACAGAGTCAGACACACGGACAGACGAAACTCCCTGACAGAGTCGCTCTTAGACCCCTTTCATCGCCATTGTAGCCGCATGGCACCACACTGATGTCGCCAAAAGGCATGCATGATCCGGATCTGTTATCCAAAAGGCCTTGTGTTCTTCATTTTGGGAGATAATGATAGGCTACTATTACACATACTATCAATGAATCTGCACTCTTGCTTACAACATCTTTGATAATATATTCCCAGGAAAAGTTTACAGAATTTTTTAGCTGGCGTTGAAAGGGTTAAGACGAATAATAGATGCGATAGATGCGGTGCTGTCACTACTGTCCTCTGATTTAAGGTTGAAGACAGGCAGTTAGACAAACGGTCAGACACACAGACAGATAGACAGACAGACAGACAGACAGACAGGCAGAACGACCTACCCTCTAACACAGTCGCTCTCCATACGGATATGGGCTGTGGTACGTACTATCGGAACAGTCCTCTGATTTGGGGTGGGAGACAGACACGCAGTCAGACACACGGACAGACAGACAGACAGACAGACAGACAGACATACAGACAGACAGATACGCAGACAAACAAACTTAAACCAATCGTCCAACACAGTCGCTCTC
>CM065700.1:41856865-41864365 GCA_017654935.2 Phymorhynchus buccinoides | reverse complement strand
CGGAAAGAGTAGCCATTTTGGATGGGGTGGGTGGAGGTCACTCGATCGTCTATTGAGACGACGTGACCAACAACTTAAAAAAATATTTTTGAAGAACAAGAAGTCTGGTTATCTGATTAGTTCGTCGCTCGATTTGTTTTATTTTTTATTGCACCACCTCTTCCCTACAACCGATGTTTACAGTGAGTTTGTATTGCATAATGTTATATGCTTTCTGATCCGAGCATACTTTGCAAAAGTGAGTTTGTATTGCGTAACGTTGTATGCTTTCTGATCCGAGCATACTTTGAGCAAAAGTGAACCGACCTGTCCTTCCTTTGTGTATTCTTCAGTTAATTTCAGAAACTTGGGTCATGAATCTAAGTTGTTAATCAGTTATGCAAAGGTAAATGTAGATTCCTCTTTCTTGTGTAGTCTTCATTTCATTTCAGAAGTTCAAGTAATGAAGCCAATTTGTTAATCAGTTGTGCAAAGGTAAAAGGCAGAGTCCTTTTTCTTCTGCATTCTTCAGTTCATTTCAGAAGTTTGGGTCATGAATCTAATTTGTTAATCAGTTAAGCAAAGGTAATTCCTTTTTTTTGTTTATTCTTTGGTTAATGTCCAGAAGCTTGAGTCACGAAGGTCACTTTGTTAATCAGTTATGCAAAAGTAAAAGATAGATTCCTTTTCGTGTATTCTTTAACTAAGTAAAGAATCTTGAAAGTCAATCAGTTAGTTCATTAGTTTGCGCTGATCTCTCCACCGAGTTCGTGATTCATTTACACTTAGTACGCACACATAGGTGGTATGTGTGACTAAGGAAAGGGCGAAACATATGAATAATTGATGACTAAGGGAGAACACTTCAACTGGCACAACACTGGTCCTTTTGACCTTGTGGTGCGATCGCTCTCATTTCCCTTTGGCCATTTCAACCAGGTTGTCTTTCCTTGGGAGTGACGTTTGGTCCAAACGTTTCTATTAACTGGCGGTTCATTTTGTAAACGCATGTCTACCCGTTCCCCTTCCTTTGAAAACTCACAGTTCATTTTGTGAAAGCGGGGTCGAGTTTCTGTAGACGACGGTCGCCGCGCGTATAACTGTTACGCCAAAAGGGGTCTAAGAAACACATTAGAAAACGTGTGCGGAAAAATATTACAAGCTCTTGTCTGATTGGTCGAAAAAAAGTATTATTTTAGCCAAACTTTAATGGACCAATCAACAAGAAATGTATTCACCCCATGCAAGTCACGTGATAGTTCGCCGAGAGATACTTTGGGAGCAGCCACAAAACGTTTGCGGCAAACGTCGGCAAAAGAGATGTTTCTTAGTACCGTTTTTGCCGATTTGCGCTCACGCTACGTAACGTTAGCCCTTGTGAAACAGACCCCAGGTTTAACCGTTCTTCTTTCTAAAAAACCCGAAACTCTGTCAGTTCATTTTGTTAACGCAGGTTTAACAGTTCTTCGTAATAACCCCCCCCCAAAAAAACCCAACAACAAAACAAACAAACAAAACCGTTTAACCGCTCCTGAGATGCATACTTAAAAATGACAGTTCATTTTGTAAACGCAGGTTTAACCATTCTTCATATACGAAGTTCCATTAAACCATCTTTTCGTGCTCGGTCATCGGTGTGCCGATACCAATTTGCTGGGGACAACCATAGATTGTTTAAAAAAAAAAAAAAAAAAAAAAACAAGAAAAAATTGGTTTCAAAAATATAAAAGAGAAATAGTAAAATATAGAATTTAACTCCATTGGAATAAACACGAGCCAACATCTTCAGATAATTTTGGTAACAACAATAAGTCAACGAGGATTGTAGTAATCCATATGACGCAAGCGGTGCTAAGAATAATTTAAAAAAAAATGTTGCACACAAATTGGGGGAAAAAATGCCATGAAACCAAAGAGAAATTATGCAATCTTTGGACCAAGGAATTTTTATATATATATATTTTTTATTATTAAGAACCGTCCATTTTGTTGTTGTATTATCAGTACACCCACTCACAATAAACACCCCCCCAAAAAAAACCAATGGGACAAAATTGATACATCGTATAGTATGGTGAAGGTAGTGAAATGAACAAACGTAGGCAACTCTCTATTAATTAACTCCCCCAATGGAGAGCTACCTACCTTTATTCACTCCCCTTCTATCGAGAGTTACTACCTTTGTTCATTTCGGTAAACCTCCATTAATTAAAAAGAAACAAAAAGGAAAGATACAAACAAAAACACCACCACCCCTTCCCCTTACACACACACACATGAGCACACACACACGCACGCACGCACACGCACACACACACGCACACGCACACACGCACGCACACACACACACACACACACACACACACACACCACACACACACACACACACACACAACACACACACACACACGTACACACACACACACACACACACACACACACACGTACACACACACACACGTACACACACACGTACACACACACACACACACACACACACACACACACACACCACACACACACACACACACACACACACACACACACACACACACACACACACACACACACACACACACACACACACACACACACACACACACACACACACAACAAAACAACAATCTCACCTGCACCACGCTAACGCCTCTCCTGAGAAACTCCAGGCAGGCGAACTTGTCGTCGAAGTCGCTCTCCACGTGTCGCACCAGGTACTTGTTCCCGGGACGCTTCTCCAAACACAAGTGCGTGTAGTTCAGCTTCCGGCACTCCGCCCCGCCCCTAGCCCCCATCCTCCCAACCTGATTGGACCTCGAGGAGCTCGAGGAGGAGTAGTGGTCACCTGACCGCACGCAGCCGCCGTGACGCGCGAAAATCTTCCCGCCGTCCACTTCGAACGTGGCGAAGGAGACGGATTGGTTCATCATCCAGTGCTTGTTCCGGCGCGTTTGCAAGAAGCGCGGGAATTTGCATCGGGGTTCTGATGACATGGAGGAGGAGGAAGAAGAGCGAGAAGAGGAGAAAGAGGAAGAGGCTTGAGCGTAGAGGAGAGAAGGAGGGAGGACGAAGAGGACGAGTGAGGATGACGTCATCAGCAACGACATGATGCCCGCTTGCGTCAGAATGGAGTAAGCTTTCATGGTGGTTCGTAGCTTCTTCTTTCTCTCTATTATTTTTTTTTAGGTGGAGGTTACGTAAGAATTTTTTTTAAATCTTACATGCTTTTATATTGAAAGTAACCCCTTCTTGAAAAGTCTTTCGCTCGAGTGTCGCAGAATTAAAACTTTAGGTAAGAACATCATTGCTTAAATTATTGTTACAAGGAAAAAAACCTGCTTATGGTGGAATAGCAACGCAGTAAGATGATGTAAGATTCAAAAGACTGTTGAAGTCGTCTCAGAAGGAAGCCATTTTGCTGTCAGACTTGACGCTGAAACAGAGAGATCAGACAAAACGATTTACTTATAGGCCTAAAGGAAATTCGCTTTTAACGCATATTATCCTATAGGCCTATAGACAGAAAAAGACACAGGGCATACGCGCGACCACAACAGGTTGCATAAGATACGCAAGTGCACATGTCAGCACAAGAACACATACATGAGACAAGCGTGCTTGCAAGTAAACACACACCACACACACCACACACACACACACACACACAATACACACACATACATTATACGCGCGCGCGCACGAAAGCAAAAATGCTCACGTACACACAGCTCCGTACAAACTACACACAACCACTGACACACCAACACACACACACAACACAGAACACACACTTGTAATACTGTACTATACTGTGTCCAATGTCTTTATTTTTGAACCTCATAAACAAAACCATTTAATGTTAAGTTTATATTTAATGTTGCGTGTTACCAAAGCCGATGAAAAAAAACTGAGGCGCGGTTACCGCTACACCCATATATGTATATTGTGCTGACTCGGGATTTTACTGGTGTTGCACTGAGACAGTGCCTTTGCAAAGCCAGCTGTTTGTTCCTGAGACCATCTTTGTCATACAGTTGTCATGATATGTGGTCTATGTCCGAGTGGATTTTAAAACAATTTTGCCATTCAAGACAGTAGCGTGCACATTACCAAAGAGAATGGTGTCCCGACTGACAGAATCGAGAAACTGGTCCACAATAAAAGACAAACCTGACAGCAGGTAATAAACTAGGCTTAAAAGACAGACAATATAAACTATGTCATAATGAACACACACAGTAATGTTTCTGAAATTTTAATTTCAAACCTATATAGAGTAGGGGTACGGAGCTGGCTATTCACTGAGATTTTTCTTTCATCTTTCTATTTTTATCCTTTAATTTGGATATCATCTCAGTAGTTAGCTCTCTCTCTAGTCATGTCTATTAGGTTTTTGAAATTAAAATTTCAGAACATTATTCAAATTGTTTCATTTTACATACCGTTTTCGTAAGATTTTTACTATTTCTGGTTTAACTTTGTGCTGGTTTGCTTTTTATTGTGGATTTTCGATTTGATGCAAAGAGGACACCATTCTCTCTGTCTGAATGTCTCTTTTGCTCCGGTTCTCCTCTCCTCTGGACTCTTTGCAGGCCGATCAGACACTGATGAGATACTTCAAAGATACACACGTACCGTTTTCCATAAGGCACTGTCTTCTCTCTGCATTGGGAGAAAAAAGTCTCTCAGCACAATTTATATAACTTTAATTTTTTCTCTGGCGACAGACATATTTTATACTTCAAACACACATTACTCACAGTTAACATTACCGTTTTGTCTCCTCTGAGGTTCACAAATAAAGACATTGGCTCTCTCTCTCTCTTTTCTCTCTCTCTCTATAATCTCTCTCTATATCTCTCTATTATCTCTCTCTCTCTCACCGGACACTCTCAAACTCACTCTCTCGCTCTTTCTCACTCACCGCATCTCTCTCTCTCTCTCTCTCTCACTCTTTGTGTCACTCTCTCAGGATACTCTCTCTCACACTCACTCTCCACTCACTCTTCGACAGACATACACATACTTCAAATTACACACACACAGTACCGTTTTCGTGTTGTCTCTCTCATGCTCACTCTTCTCTCTCTCATATTTCTCAAAGACCCAGACAGACTCTCTCTCAGAGAGGAAACTCTAGAGATACAGTCTCTGACTCAGGGTAGATAGAACAGGCGACAGACATATGTATACTTCAAAACACATACACACAGTACCGTTTTCGTGTTGTTCTACCCCTACTCTCTCTCCTCTCTACTCATCATCAAGCATGACGGTCTCGTCTCTCTAACTCTCTCTCTCTCGTTCTCTCTCTCTCCTCTCTCTCTCTCTCTCTCCTCTTCTCATTGCTGGCTAACACCCTACAGCCGTTGATAAGTGTTCATAAACGAGCTCTAAAAACATGTCTTTTGGACTCGTCTTCATTAACACTTCAGGATTACGTCTCACTAAATATTCTTCCTTTCACAGATAAGCTTCGTTATAATAAAGCAGTCATGATGTACAGAATTATAAACGGTTTTGCACCTGCAACCTTAATCAAAACATTTCCACTCAACCAGTCTAGATATACAAACAGTATTCTTGTTCCCAAGCCCAGAACTGATCTTTTTAAAACCATGCAGTTTAACATACTCGGGTGGAACTCTATAGATTTCTTTGCCATCTAATTTAAAACAAATATAGCTGGCATGAATTCTTTCAAAAAGGCGTATAAAAATAATTATTCTATTTCAAAATCTTAAAGAACAAATGTAAAAACATTTCCCCCCCCCCTTCCAAAAACTCCTATGTTTTACTATTATTACTCATGTGTTTTGTGTGTTTGGTGACTGCTTTCAGTATACCCTCCCTTCCCCCTTATTCCCCCCTCCTTACACCCCCTCCCCTCCTCCCCACCCCCCTCACCTGTCATTACCCCAAGCGTTTCTTCTCTTTTTGTGTAACCCATTTGCCTTTTTCACTTTTGTTAAATGTTAGTTTAACTTAGTTAACTCACTTTGTTATTGAAATGTTCTATTTTAGCCATCCAGGGCTGGGTGGAGAAAAGCATTGTTATTGCTTATCTCATGTTCCCTGGTTAAATAAAATTTCGTTTCGTTTCGTTTCGGTTTCGTTTCTCTCTCTCTCTCTCTCTTGCTCTCTCTCTCTCTCGCAGGAACGTCTCAAGCTCTTCATCTCTCATTTCCACTCCTCACTCCTCTCTCTCTCCCTCTCATCTCCGTCTCCCTTCTCCTCTAATCTCAGTCCCACCTTCCTCCTCTCGCTCGCTCTCTCTCTCTCTCTCTATCTCTTCCTCTCTTCTCTCTCCGCTTCTCTTCTCTCCTCTCCTCTCTTCCTCACTCTAAATCAATCTCATCCCTCACCTCTCTCTCTCATCCTCTCTCTCTCTCGCTCCCCTTCTCGCCTCTCTCTCTCTCTCTCTCTCGATGTGGGAGAGTCGGACAGAGAGAATATGCCATACTTCAAAACACATACACACAGTACCGTTTTCGTGTTGTCTCCCCTGCTCTCTCTATCTCTCTCTCATTCTCTCTCCTCGCCTCTCCTCTCTCTCGTTCTTTCCTCTCTGTCTCTCTCTCTCTCTTCTCCTCTCTCTCTCTCTCTCTCTCTCTCTCTCTCTCATCTCTCTCTCTCTCTCTCTCAGGCGACAGACATATGTATACTTCAAAACACATACACACAGTACCGTTTTCGTGTTGTCTCCCCCTGCTCTCTCTCTCTCTCTCCTCTCTCGCTCGTCTCTCTCTCTCTCCTCTCCCCCCCCCCCCCTCTCTCTCTCTCTCTGGCGACAGACATATGCACATACTTCAAAATACATACACACAGTACCGTTTTCGTGTTGTCTCCTCTGCTCTCTCTCTCTCTCTGTATCTCTCTCGGCTCTCTCTCTCTCTCTCTCTCGTCTCTCTCTCTCTCTCTCTCTCTCTCTCTCTCTCTCTCTCTCTCTCTCTCTCCCTCTCTCTCTCTCTCTCTATGTCTCTGTTTCCCTCTCTCTCCCCTCTCTCTCCCTCTCTGCTCATTCTATGTCTCTTCCTTATCTAACACACGCACACTCTTCTTCGACCTCTCTGTCTATGTCTGTATACACACACACACACACACACACACACACGCACGTACACACACACACACCCACCCCCACACACACACACGCGCGCACGCACCAGCGTCGCAAGCAACGCATGCATCCAACATAGATATCCACCCATCCACACACCCCACCCGACAAAATCACCACTGCTACCCCCCACCCGATCCCAAAACAGATAGAAAGACATACAGACACAGACAGACAGGCAGACAGACATGACAGACAAACAGACATACAGACAGACAAACAGACAGGCAGACCATCAACTCCTCCACCTATCCAAGTCACCGTTCTTCCCTCCCACCAGAGGCATGTGGCTTATGCAAGCTAAGTGTTTTTGCTGCCACCAAGTCCATTCAGCAGACCCCCTCCACCTCTACATGGTTACACAAAAACACACACAAAAACTATGGTGTTAAAGCGCTAGACAA
>CM065700.1:41849365-41851865 GCA_017654935.2 Phymorhynchus buccinoides | reverse complement strand
TCTCTCTCTCTCTCTCTCTCTCTCTCTCTCTCTCTCTCTCTCTCAACCCCTCTCTCTCCAGACCCCCCCCCCCCCCCCTACAATTATCCCTGTCATTTCAGACGCGCTTTTCTTATGTCTAATTGTAATCACTAATCTAGCTTTGTTTATGTGCGAAGCTTTAACCCTTTCACCGCCAGCCATATTTCAACCAAACATTTCCATAAAACTTACCTGGGTAGAGAACAAAATCCATCTGCAGTATTGGAGATTCTTCTGTGACATATGTAGCATAAGGTCTATCCTTACCTCCCAAAACTAAGACAATAGGGTCTTTGCATAACAGACCCCATTTTGATGCCTTTTAGTGACATAAGTGTTAAATCACTGTGGTGCTAAAATGCGACTTTGGCGGTGAAAGGGTTAAAGCGATTACGCACAGCGAGTAGATGAAATTTGCAAGAATATGAATGCTTTAAAAACAAATTAATATGTATGTCTATATGTAACCAAATATGTTATTGTATGATTTATCAACTCAACTCAACTTTTATTTTGTCCTCATAAAAACAAGGATAATTTTTGTTGTTGCGGACACGTCAAATATACACACAAGAAACCAAACAATTTATAAAAGAACAACATAAATTGTATCTTATTATTATGTTTCTATCATTGTGACACCCCCATCAGGAAGGGGCCTATGTCTATATCTGTTTAAAACATGTCGTATTCGTATTCGTATTCCAGACCCCCCTCCACCCACTCACACACACACAACAATGCCTGAAGTCTCTTGAGACAAGATGACTCGCCATTGTTCGTGAAGGAAGCGATCCGGGAAAGGGCTCGGTGTAAATTGGATTAATTTATTTATCCGGGCTGTGTTTTGATAGGGTGTCACCGCTCTCCGGATCACCCACGTGCGTACAATGTGCGCATGTGCTCGTACGTGCATGTTACGTATGTACATCATTTGCAATGCCTTTGCTTGCTTCCCCCCCCCCCCCTCCTTTGGAGACCGTAAGGTCTAGTGCAAAGTGAGTGAAAAAAAATCCCCTGTACCAAGGTTTGAACTCAGGTTTATGAAAATGAAAACACAAAATGAAACGAAACAAAGCATCAGTAGTATATTTCCAATGGCTCCCCCCCACCTGCGTGCGCATCTCGACCCTTCCAACCGAAGTGTCGCCATTTTAGTCCCGTGTGTAAACAGCATCGATCTGGCATTTTTCAAACAAAGTTACTGACTAAGATGGCGGTCTCCCATAATATGGCGTGCTCCTTGTGGCCGGATATGACGACACGTGGGTACAAGCCATAGGCGTGGACAGCATTTAATTTGGCAATAATAGCAATATTAATTTATGTGTCGGTAAAAATATCCTTGTTAAAATTATATTTATGAGAATTAAAAAAGTCATTCTTGTTCTTGGTTCATCTGTAAGCCATACTTACGTTATTCTTATTTTTTTGTCCGCGGTTGGTTAGTTTTTCCATTATCTACGATAAAGAATAAAAATCGAAATATTTACGGTTTTAAGTGGGCGTTCGGGCGTTTTTGTTTGTGGCTCAAGCCACAAACCTATAACTCACTTTGTCGGTCGGTCTGTCTGTCTGTAGTGTCTGTCTGTCCAAAATTGTCGCACTTCAAATCGAGGCTACACTTCAAATTGAGGCCGCTCTTTAAAATGATGTTTTTTAAAAGCGTACAAAATAATAAACATACGTAATACAGACACTACAACAGACACGACGAGTATGCGGTGCTTCTTTCGATGAGTATAAATAGGATACATAGTTTTAAATGTTTTCCAAAAGATATAAAAAGTTACGAAATGGTGCAGAGATAACATTCTGGTTTACAGATTAAAATTATTGAAAAGCCAGGGGAGGTGACTCATGATTGGAGTGGTAAAAATAGACCGCGTGCCACAAACTATTGCGATTCCGCGCTTGTTTCATCGTACGATTCTTTTTTGTTTGTGATAGCACCTTTTGGCTTTCACCTGAAAAGAATCATAGCACCTTTTGGCTTTACAGCTCTTTGCTCTGTGATCTCTCATCACGGTTTAGCTCGAACTGAACGCCGAGTCCTTTCGGATAGAGGATTTAAAGCAAGTCTGACCTGTGCGTCAAGTTACGCACGTAAAAACGGTGAAAAGTCGATAAGGGCAGGGAGGAAGTCCCGTTGCCTTGTCTTTGATAGCTCGGTTTACCGAGTCCATCCCAACTCCCACCCCCCACCCCCCTTACCAAAAAGGGAGGCGCTGCACTTCGGCGACGCGCTCTCCGGGTGGGAGCAGCCCGACTTTTACAGAGACGTGTCTCCGTCTGTAACTAGAAATAAAACGAAATAAGAAAACTCAACGTTTGATAATTGTGCTAACCGTTGTTAGTGATTCTTGAACATTTTAGATTTGCTCTAAATTTGACTAGACTTTACACACAGTGACCCCCCCCACGAACATTTCATGGAAATTCGAACAATACTTTCCAATAATTTCATTCACAAACACAC
>CM065700.1:41809365-41816865 GCA_017654935.2 Phymorhynchus buccinoides | reverse complement strand
GAGAGAGGCTTTCTGTTGATGAATGTTTAAAAAACATAACGCATTTATGTATATCAACAGCAGCATCTTTCTTTGTTTTGATAAAACAAAAAATGCTAATTCCTCTCAACTCTCTCTCTCTCTCTCTCTCTCTCTCTCATCTCTCTCTCTCTCTCTCTCTCTCTCTCTCTCTCTCTCTCTTTGTTCCGTCTAACACTAGTAGTAGTAATGGTAGTAGAAGAAGTATATTGTAGTGATAGAGGTGTTTTTAATCTATTGTTTTTAATTGGTTGGTTATTTTTTTTATTCTATTTGTTTGTATTGCTGATGTTGATGCTCTGCCTACCATGTCGTTGCTTTATTACTGTTAGTTATTGTTTTTGTTGGTGATTTTCCTGTGTCTCAATGTTAATTTATAGTATTAGTTATCTATTGCATGCTTAGAACCAAGGACAGAATGGAAGACTAGGTCCAGCCTAAATTCTTTTCTTTGTAAAATAAAGTTTGAAGTCTGAAGTCTGAAGTCTGAAGTCTCTCTCTCTCTCTCTCTCTCTCTCTCTCTCTCTCTCTCTCTCTCTCTCTCTCTCCCTCTCTCTCTCACCGAGTTTTGACATCCTGTCACCCAGCAAATCAGGGGACCGCATGTTGCCAAACCGTAGTGTTTTGTGGCGCTCTGTTCGAGCAGCCCTTAGTTTAACGTCTGGTAGATGAGTCACATTGCTACTATCCAGTTTGGGACAGTTTGTGTGTATGCAAAATGGCTAGACCTATTGGGAACCTATGTCCGTATTGTACGGACTACAAGGCGCACCTGATTATAAAGCGCACCACCCACATTTTACAAAAAATTCAGATTTTTTAAAATTATAGTTTCTTACTATATTATCAGTCACATTATAAGGCGCAGGGGTCTCAGTCTAGGGAAAAAGTATCGTCGTATAGTCCGTAAAACACGGTATATCAGCCCACAGTCAAATTTCGCGTTCCCGAGGGAGTGGTAGCGGTCTAAACGTCTCTGTACACGTGAATATTTCCCACGCTTTCCTCGTGGCCACACAGTGGCAGGCCAGTCATACTATCGCTGTGTTGCCATGGTGAAAGAGTGAAAAATGTTCACGTGTACAGAGAGCTTACTATTGCGTTTGATTGATTTTGATGATCTGCCACGTTACTAACCACAATGATATATTACTATCATCATCTCATCTCAAGTCAAGCCAAGTTACACTTTATTATCTCAGCAGAGAATTTACATTCAGGCGCCACATCAAATCATTGAATAACATATAACAGAAAACAATCACAGAAAGCACGATGACATTAAGACACGTGAGAGTAAATTAGGAACATATTTGAAACAACAACAACAACACAATCACCAGAAGCATAATAACAAAGGCCTAATAAGATAATAACATTAAGATACATGGGATCAGATTATGAGCATCGAAACCAAGACCACCATGTCACGGAATCTCGCTGCACATCATGAACAGATTATACATCAGCTTTGATCAGTACCTGCTCTGATTATTTTTTTATAATCTTCTTTTTCTTCTTCTTGCAATTCTATCATTGCCTTTTTGGAGTTCAGAAAAGAAACAGATCTGATGGGGGGAAGAAGCAAAAACAAAAAAGCTCAGCATATGTCAACATTTCGATTTATTAATCTTTGTCAAGACTTCCGGAATCCGTCACACTACCATTACTAATGTTATACAAACCAAATTACACCAACAGTGAACAAACAGCAGGAAAACAAACAACCGAATTACATTTTGTTTCTCATATCAAATTATTCTTAAAAGTAATATTATTAATTTGTTCATGAAGCACATGGTAAAGAGAAGGAGACATGGAGAGGAAAGGGAAGAGAGAGAGAGAGAGAGAGAGAGAGAGAGAGAGAGAGAGAGAGAGAGAGAGAGAGAGAGAGAAGAAAGAGATGGTCCTAGCATCTAATCAACCAGATTATCTATCCCCTTTGTCAAATTGCATAGATCATCTTCGAAAATAATCGCAGTAAAACTTTGGCGCTTTGTTGTTGTTCTTCGTACGGATAGAGCGTCCATAGCTAGGCAACGCTAGGCTGATTCATAGACAGAAGCAGGGGTGTTTGTGCCGCATGAGGTCACCAGTCCTCTGTTGACTTTGCACGTTATTACTGATACACTGAGCTGGTCAGTGCCACCACGACAATGATGGTCACGCACAATGATAATTGATCCCCCAGACTCTTTTCTTTTAAAGTCCTGGGTCGAGTTTCTCTAGATAACGGTCGCCGCGCGAATAACGCTTACGCCAAACGAGGCCTAAGAAACACTTTAGAAAACGTTTGCGGAAGAATATTACAAGCTCTTGTCTGATTGGTAAAAAAAGAATTATTTTAACCAAACTTGAATGGACCAATCAACAACAAGAAACGTAGTCACCCCCTACTAGTTCCGGATAGTTCGCCGCTTGCTCGGTGTTTGGCAAGAACAAAACGCCACGCGAACTATCGGCAAACGAAGGGTGTTTCTTAGACAGTTTCGCCGATTTCGCTTCAGAAAAGAACAATGTCTAACGTAACATCGCTTCAGAAAAGAACAATGTCCAAGGTAACATAGTTTCAGAAACGAACAATGTCCAAGGTAACATAGTTTCAGAAAAGAACAATATCCAAGGTAACATAGCTTCAGAAAAGAACAATGTCCAACGTAACATAGTTTCAGAAAAGAACAATGTCCAACGTAACATCGCTTCAGAAAAGAACAATGTCCAACGTAACATCGCTTCAGAAAAGAACAATGTCCAACGTAACATCGCTTCAGAAAAGAACAATGTCCAACGTAACATCGCTTCAGAAAAGAACAATGTCCAACGTAACATCGCTTCAGAAAAGAACAATGTCCAACTTATTATTCACACGCATATTCATCTTATAAACTCATCTGTCAACCCATAATCTGTGCCCCTTGAATAATATTTCCCGTTTCTTTTTCCCATTCCCCTCTATTTTTTGCTAATGTTTTTGTTATAGCTTCCGCGTACTTGAAGGTTATTAATGCGTTGTCTCGTGATTGTAACTCTGTGTGCGTCCGTTTACGCGTGTATGTGTGCGGATGCTTTGCTTTTTTATTATTATTATTTTAAAAAAATTATGATTTGTGTCTTGTTCGCTTGGCGGCACTTCCTTTTGCCTTTGTGTCTGTCCTTTTATTTATTTTATTTTATTAAGACAACTTTTATAGCGCCTAATCTTTAAGCTCTAAGCGCTTCCCCCCCCCCCCCCCTTGATTGCTGTGAGGGAGGTGTGGATAGGGGAGGCCAGTGCTTGCTTTTGTTTCTGCGTCAGGTTTGTTTGTACTGCTTTGTGTGAGAGGGGTTCCTCCCTGGGTGGGGGTGGGAGGTGGGACGGTATGTATGAGTGGGTGTAATAGTTTGTTTTTTGTTTTTGGTTTTTTTTCCTCCCCTTCTAAATCTTTGTGAAGCGCCGTGAGGATGGCATGCCATCGAATAGCGCTATATAAGTTTCATTTATTATTATTATTATTATTATTATTATTATTATTATTATTATTATTATTATTATTAACTGGGCACACTAAGAGTATTTCGCCAAGAAGTGGCTTTAAGTTTGCACCACGGCTGCTTTGAACTTCCACGTAGCCTCTATACTGCCCTTTGTTTTATACAACAACAACAACACCTATGTATAATAGGAACCGGTACTTCTAAACACCGAAATGAACCGGAACGGGCCGAAACGGACTGAAGCGGACTCACGCTGATATACTTAGGTCAAATCTTAGGATAGTAGCCTTTATTTTTTGAGAGAAACCTAGTACCCTGAAATTTTGCATGCAGATACCTAATTATGATATCTAAGCCAAGTTCGAAAACGAAGGTCACTGGACAAGGGTCAAGGTCACTGGAGCCGAAAATGCTGCCGCGCGGCTGGTTGATGTAGCATTTTTACGCTCTAGTTTTGATTTTTTTTGGCTTTTTTTTTAACCTGACTACGCACCCGATCTCGCACACGCACACGCACGTACACACACACACGCACACGCACACGCACACGCGCACGCCACACACACACACACACACACACACACACACACACACACACACACATACAGCCAAAGATAACAGCCGCACAGCCAGGCTTCCCACTCCACACATATTTTGTACGAGCTTTCGCTTTATTTAAGCTTCATCAGGGGTAGTCTGCAGGTTTGAATCCCAGGGATAAAACACACATTAAAACTCCAGTTAAAATAGACACATTAAAACTTTCAGAAGTTAAACTATGGAAATTTCTACAAAATCCTATGCAATTATGCATGCCCATTCATGTGCCGGCATAAGCACACAACATTTGTATCTAGATCCTTATATCAAGCTTGAGTCCGTGTCGGTGTTTAGACGAACCCTATTAGGAGGAGCCAGGCCCTGTAGTGATGAGTGCGTCCTATACATTCAAAACGGGGTTAGTATGTAAATCAGGCTAAACAGCCAATCGTTTTGGGGAGCTTAGTCTACTTTACATACTATTCTCCTTGTAGTCATGAATGCGTCTTAGACATTCAAAACGGGGATTAGTATGTAAATCAGGCTAAGCAGACAATCGTTTTGGGAGCTTAGTCTACTTTACATACTATTATCCGTGTAGTCATGAATGCGTCTTAGACATTCAAAACGGGGATTAGTATGTAAATCAGGCTAAGCAGCCAATCGTTTTGGAGAACTTAGTCTACTTTACATACTATTATCCGTGTAGTCATGAATGCGTCTTAGACATTCAAAACGGGGATTAGTATGTAAATCAGGCTAAGCAGCCAATCGTTTTGGGGAGTTTAGTCTACTGTACATACTATTCGCGGTGTTGACTGTCTAATTCGCACTCATGACTACATGACCAGGGGTTTAAACCGGACTGCTACACCGGCGTGGTGTGTTTATCAGAGCCGACCTGGTGTAGTCTTCCCGGATTACCCTGTTCTCAATTCACGTGCGCATGCGCGAAATTATTATCTCATAACGTACCATCAACTTTTATTTTTGTCAAATCAAGTCAAATCAAGAAATCTTTATTATCTCTTATACAGAGAAATTGCATTCGGGTGCAAACACAGAATTACAAAAATAGAACACGGTGTATTATTTAAGGGATTAAAAACAATCACAAGAACTAATACGTCAACCATTATTGCACCCACAAAGTTAACCATTCGTATACTAGGATCACATTGCACCAGCAAACACTCAAACCATATTGCACACACAAAATGGCTTATATACTAGGTACGAACATACCTTAAATTTGAAATCATTTTAGGATTCACAAACACATTACTTTCTTTGTGTGTATTTGACAGTTTCAGGTTAGGGCTGGGAATAGGGTTTGGGATAGGGATAGGGATAATACTATGGCTTGGAGTCAAAACGGACTATCTTTAGATAGTCCATTGACATATTATTGAACATATTACGAAAACTAATAACTTGTATATAAAAAATGACTGCAGAAATATAAAAAACATAAACCCCCTTTTTATATTTCTGCAGTCAATGTTTGACACAAGTTTTTGTAATAAATCCAATAATACGTCAATGTACTATCTAAAGATAGTCCGTTTAGACCCTAAGCCATCGAATAGGTTTAGGGTCAGTTTAGTGTCGAATACACACAAGATAAAATTTGATGGTACGTCATGATCAACTTCGCGCATGCGCGCGTAAATTGAGAACAAAGTCAAGCCGAGAACATCACACTCTCTGATAATAACAATGGGACGGAGCTTGAAAGAAGTGCACACGTTATGATGTGCTGGAGGATGATAGGGATTCTGTTTGCCAACTCCATTGCGTTTTCTCTTGTTACCTCGTTCGGGTATATTTCGTTATGCGGTTAATCTCTCTGTCTCTGTCTCTCTCTGTCTCTGTCTCTGTCTCTGTCTGTTTGTCTGTCTGTCTGTCTGTCTGTCTCTCTTTCTCTGCGGGTACATTTCATAATGCGGTTAATCTCTCTATCTCTGTCTGTCTCTATGTCTGTGTTTTTGTCTCTGTCTCTGTCTCTCTCTGTCTGTCTGTCTGTCTGTCTGTTTGTCTGTCTGTCTGTCTGTCTGTCTGTCTGTCTGTCTGTCTGTCTGTCTGTCTGTCTGTCTGTCTGTCTGTCTGTCTGTCTCTCTCTCTCTCTCTCTCTCTCTCTCTCTCTCTCTCTCTCTCTCTCTCTCTCTCTCTCTCTCTCTCTCTCTCTCTCTCTCTCTCTCTCTCTCTCCGGATACATTTCATAATGCGGTTAATCTCTCTATCTCTGTCTGTCTCTATGTCTCTGTTTTTGTCTCTGTCTCTGTTTCTCTGTCTCTCTCTGTCTGTCTCTCTCTCTCTCTCTCTCTCTCTGTCTGTTTCTCTCTCTCTCTCTCTCTCTCTCTCTCTCTCTCTCTCTCTCTCTCTCTCTCTCTCTCTCCGGATACATTTCATAATGCGGTTAATCTCTCTATCTCTGTCTGTCTCTATGTCTCTGTCTCTCTCTCTCTCTCTCTCTCTCTCTCTCTCTCTCTCTCTCTCTCTCTCTCTCTCTCTCTCTCTCTCTCTCTCTCTCTGTCTGTCTCTGCGGGTACATTTCGTAATGCGGTTAATCAACTCTCTCTCGACTCTCTCTCTCTCTCTCTCTCTCTCTCTCTCTCTCTCTCTCTCTCTCTCTCTCTCTCTCTCTCTCTCTCTCTCTCTCTCTCTCTCTCTCTCTCTCTCTCTCTCTCTCTCTCTCTCTCTCTCTCTCTCTCTCTCTCTCTCTGTGGATACATTTCATAATGCGGTTAATCAACTTAATCTCTCTCTCTCTCTCTCTCTCTCTCTCTCTCTCTCTCTCTCTCTCTCTCTCTCTCTCTCTCTCTCTCTCTGTGGATACATTTCGTAATGCGGTTAATCAACTTAATCTCTCTCTCTCTCTCTCTCTCTCTCTCTCTCTCTCTCTCTCTCTCTCTCTCTCTCTCTCTCTCTGTGGATACATTTCGTAATGCGGTTAATCAACTTAATCTCTCTCTCTCTCTCTCTCTCTCTCTCTCTCTCTCTCTCTCTCTCTCTCTCTCTCTCTCTCTCTCTCTCTCTCTCTCTCTCTCTCTCTCTCTCTCTCTCTCTCTCTCTCTCTCTCTCTCTCTCTCTCTCTCTCTCTCTCTCTCTCTCTCTCTCTCTCTCTCTCTCTCTCTCTCCCTCTCTCTTAGAGAAACAAATTGCACTGTTTTACAAAACAAAAAGGTTGCTTCTAAAAGCTTTTTGCCATGAGTGTAGGTACACTAACTCGTATTTCACAATCAACACACACAAAGGGGCACGACCCAACATAACATATACAAACTTAAAAGTGTATTGCCAGGCGTAAAATACCTTAAAAGACCCACCAGGTCATGCGTGTCAAAATCACGGGTTTGACGTGTTTTTCCTCTTGTAGCTGGTAAGAAATCTTGTTTTGACCAGGTTTGACACCCATACAAACGTCCCCAAATTGAAAACGAAACATCATTTTAAAAGAGCAGCCTC
>CM065700.1:41799365-41801865 GCA_017654935.2 Phymorhynchus buccinoides | reverse complement strand
AATAAAATAAAAAAAGGAATTAGGCATAAGCGTACATATTAACACGAAAAAGACAATGATGAACAAACATTTTAACTAAGAAGCTGACCGTACGTGTTAATATAATAGTCAGTTAAATCAGAATCATTGGTTATTTACACACCTCCCCTCATTACTAATATTTTAGGCTACGATTTTCGATTTCAAAGTCTGGTTCTTTCTGTTGCATGACAGAAACCTTAAGGCTGATCCTAACTCTATCCCTTTCCCTAGAATGGCAGAATGTTGCTTCAAAAAAACATTCATTTCGAAAGTTGGATTGGAGCGGGGGGAGAGGGGTATGCGTGCGTGCGTGCGTGCGCGTGTGTGTGTGTGTGTGTGTGTGTGTGTGTGTGTGTGTGTGTGTGTGTGTGTGTGTGTGTGTGTGTGTGTGTGTGTGTGTGTGTGTGTGTGAGTGTGTGTGTGAGTGTGTGTGTGTGTGTGTGTGTGTGTGTGTGTGTGTGTGTGTGTGTGTGTGTGTGTGTGTGTGTGTGTGTGTGTGTGTGTGTGTGTGTTTGTGTGTGTGTGTGTGTGTGTCTGTGTGTGTGTGTCTGTGTGTGTGTGTGTGTGTGTGTGTGTGTGTGTGTGTGTGTGTGTGTGTGTGTGTGTGTATGTATGTGTGTGTGTGTGTGTGTGTGTGTGTGTGTGTGTGTGTGTGTGTGTGTGTGTGTGTTTGTGTGTGTGTGTGTGTGTGTGTGTGTGTGTGTGTGTGTTGAGGGAGTGGTTATAAACTACAAGTTTGCTCATAGTTTCACGTTATCCTGCCTTTGCCCATCTCTAGAGTCCAGAACCAAAATCTAACATTCTGAACATTCTGACATAATGATAGAAGCAATTTTAATTTTTGAAGAATGTCTCTCTCTCTCTCTCTCCCCCACTCTCTCTCTCTCTCTCTCCCCCCCTCTCTCTCTCTCTCTCTCTCTCTCTCTCTCTCTCTCTCTCTCTCTCTCTCTCTCTCTCTCTCTCTCTCTCTCTCTCCCTCTCTCTCTCTCTCTCTCTCTGTAGAGTGGCACAGTGGTATCGCGTTCGCTTCGTGTCAAGTAAACCCGAGTTCGAACCTGGGTACAGGGGATTTTTTCCTCTCATTCTGCACATTCTAATACCTAATACCTCTCTATCTAATTTCATGCGATAAATATAAGGAAAAGAATAATTTTAAGTTAGAGTCATTGTCATTACACTGGGTTGTTTAAGCGACTGAATGTAATTGACAGAAGACGGTAACTATGCTGCATAACTGTTGAATTAACCTTTGTAATATAATTGCTATTATATCTAATTATGATAGTAACTGTAAGAACGAATGTGCATGCTGTTGTAATGTGTACTGCTGATGAACATTTTGAATGATTTATTTTTCGCCCCTTTGTTTCTCCTCACAAATATTGTATTGTGGCCCAAGGCCAATGTACAATTAAACTTTCCGAGTTCCGAGTTCCGAGTTCCTCTCTCTATCTCTGTCTCTGTCTCTCTGCCCCTCTCTCTCTCTCTCTCTCTCTCTCTCTCTCTCTCTCTCTCTCTCTGTCTCTCTCTCTCTCTCTCTCTCTCTCTCTCTCTCTCTCTCTCTCTCTCTCTCTCTCTCTCTCTCTCTCTCTCTCTCTCTCTCTCTCTCTCTCTCTCTCTCTCTCTCTCTCTCTCTCTCTCTCGCTCTAGGACATCAAGCCCCATTGCGTGTCTTCAAACTTTATGGATATCTGTGGTTCCATTGATGTTCGAATGTGCCAGTACTTTATGTATATGCGTGTCTATGTATGACTTTGGCCTTTCAAAGGGCCAGTGGCCTATAGATATTAAAAAAATATTGTTCTTGTTCTTGTTCTATTCTTCTCTCTCTCTCTCTCTCTCCCCCTCTCTCTCTAAAATATTTATCCTTGTTAAATAAAGGTTTTTTTAGTGTTCAGCCTTGTCTCTCTAACAATTGGAACAACTTGTTGTATTGTGACCAGCTTTTCAGCCACGCACAAGGGGAGTAGGGAAGTCGGACTATGCATAGAACAATGGTTTAAATTGGGTTTTCTCTCTCTCTCTCTCTCTCTCTCTCTCTCTCTCTCTCTCTCTCTCTCTCTCTCTCTCTCTCTCTCTCTCTCTCTCTCTCTCTCTTCCTTTTGTTTGGTTTGATTTAACAATTCCCCATTCCCATTGTTCCTTTTGACACGAGCAGATGGCCCGGTTCATTAAAACGTTGTTGTTCTCTCTCTCTCTCTCTCTCTCTCTCTCTCTCTCTCTCTCTCTCTCTCTCTCTCTCTCTCTCTCACACACACACACACACACACACACACACACACGCGCGCGCGCGCGCGCGCGCGCGCACCGCACACACGCACACGCACACACACACACACATACACATAATCTCTCTCAATATATTATCTTACACACACACACACACACACACACACACACACACACACACACACACACACACACCCGCACTGATCAACCGAATGAATGACAATCTGCTTAACGTCCTCCAGTCTGGAAC
>CM065700.1:41774365-41784365 GCA_017654935.2 Phymorhynchus buccinoides | reverse complement strand
GTTTACTATTCTCCAACAATGTGCTAAAATCAATGTTTAAATTGTCCGCACTTTATTGCTATTGCTACCGGTTTCATACCATAGGCTGCATTAGTTTGCCCTGTTCTAAAATGTATAGTTCTTTTATACGTGCTTCGACATATATCTGTGCGTATATGCATGTATTCTTGCGTGTGCCGCGCGCACGTGCAGGTGTGTGCGTGTATGGTTACACGCATGTATGCCCGCACAAGTATTAACAATTATACCTGTGCGTACGTAATTCTATAAATTCGTATTTCAACCTGTCTGTATCATAATATCTGCTTTGCTACCTTTATGTTCAATTATGTATGTGTAATTTTATGCCTTGCCATGTTTGTATTCTATGTTCGTATATGTACAAAGGTGCTACCTTTATGTTCAAATCTGTATGTGTAATATCATGCCTTGCCATGTTTGTATTCTATGTTCGTGTATGTACCAAGGACAGATTGGAAGACTAGGCGTTGCCTAAAATCTTTATCCTTGCAAAATAAAGTTCAAGTTTTCAAGTTTTCAAGTTTTCAACGTGAATACAGGCCCAGGTGATTATGGTTCTAACAGTAGGCGGGGGTGTATGGGATGATAAAGAAACTCCCGAGGGTGCTGAGGAGACCCAGAGATGCATTGGCTCCACCTGCCCTACCAACACGAGGGCGACCATACGCCAGCCAGTCCTGGAAGCGCGTTTTGTGCTACGAGGGCTTTAAAAAAAAAATCGCTGGTTTTATAGTCTTTTTTTTATAATAAAAAACATCGTTTAATTACTAATTGTCTAATAAAGAAAACATAACTCACATACATGATAACACTCTGAAACAGAACTGGTCAAACACTTATCGTTTAATTACTAATTAACTACTAAAGAAAACTTAACCTCACATACATATTCTACAAACACTCTGAAACAAAACTGATCAAAAACATATTGTTTCGAACTAATTAACTACTAAAGAAAACAGAACTCTGACAACTCACATACATAGGAATGAAGAAAAATCTGTTTAACGTCCTTCAGTCTGAAACAGACACATATGGGACATTAGTAGAGATAAAGATGGTGGGAACGATCCTGGAGGCAATGCCCGACGGCAGTGCAACGCCAGGAAAGTCCCGAATTCTTAACAATACAGATATTATTACATAGGAATAACACTCTGAGCTGATTTTATAGCCATTTATTCAGTTGCGCACGTCCGGGATTGACACTCCAATTTTGCTGATGTATTCTGTTTAGAAACAACGCTTAAAACTCACTCGGGACTGGCCGAATTATTTCCCCTTGTTCTGTGGGGACTGGGCATTTGACTAGGTTCGTAGAATAATAACCCAAACCAAGTTATGAAGAGTTAGGCATCCATATTTTCAGAAAAGATTAGCAACACCATGCACTAAACGATCGTAAAATATCAGATTCCTTACCTTCGTCGTTTGTCTCCTATTGACGAAAACGTCTAACACATAGAAAGAAGGAACATTTGACATTCCGATCTTTGACCCCCCCTCTACAACCAAAGCTGAATGCAAACTATGCAATGATTGGTTGATTTCAAGAGAGGCAAGGTCAAAGCAAACTGAAAATAGGTTAGGTCTTCGCACCGGAAAACTGTTTACACGCCAGAAATCAAAACCTCTTGAAAACTCTTATGAGCCGGATCCGGGCCATTCGTCCTAAACGGTTCATCCATTAAATTAACAGGGCAATAATTTAATGGCCGCCACACACACAGCATAGTCTACGCGACTCAATCCAATACAACCTGCGATCCAACTGTGACATTTGTGAGGCGTGATTCTCGTGACATACTACTCACACACACACACGCGCACGCACGCGCACGTACACAGAGAGAGAGAGAGAGAGAGAGAGAGAGAGAGAGAGAGAGAGAGAGAGAGAGAGAGAGAGAGAGAGAGAGAGAGAGAGAGAGAGAGAGAGAGAGAGAATGACAATGACAATTGCTTTATTCATTAAGGCCTTTGCCCCTCATGAAGGGGGTACAGGATAACAAAATATAACATAGTACTGACTGCAACAATATTTATAAAAATGAACATTTCTTACGACATCATGACTAGACGTGTACGTGTAAAGCTTTATATAGGCCTATATAAATTGATAGGTTTCGTACAATTCTCTCATTCGTAGAAGCAAAAAGCAGACTAAAACGAAACTGGTTTGGATAACTGAAGAATGTTCGTGGGATATATCGTTTTCTTAGATCATACAAGAGAGAGAGAGAGAGAGAGAGAGAGAGAGAGAGAGAGAGAGAGAGAGAGAGAGAGAGAGAGAGAGAGAGAGAGAGAGAGAGAGAGAGAGAGAGAGAGAGAGAGAGAGAGAGAGAGAGAGAGAGAGAGAGAGAGAGAAGAGAGAGAGAGAGAGAGAGAGAGAGAGAGAGAGAGAGAGAGAGAGAGAGAGAGAGAGAGAGAGAGAGAGAGAGACAGAGAGAGAGAGAGAGACACAGAGAGAGAGAGAGAGAGAGAGAGAGAGAGAGAGAGAGCAAGAGAGAGAGAGAGAGAGAGAGAGAGAGAGAGAGAGAGAGAAAGAGAGAGAGAGAGAGAGAAGAGAGAGAGAGAGAGAGAGAGACAGAGAGAGAGAGAGAGAGAGAGAGAGCAAGAGAGAGAGAGAGAGAGAGAGAGAGAGAGAGAGAGAGAGAGAGAGAGAGAGAGAGAGAGCAAGAGAGAGAGAGAGAGAGAGAGAGAGAGAGAGAGACAGAGAGAGAGACAGAGAGAGAGAGAGAGAGCAAGAGAGAGAGACAGAGAGAGAGAAAGAGAGACAGAGAGAGAGAGAGAGAGAGAGAGAGAGAGAGAGAGAGAGAGAGAGAGAGAGAGAGAGAGAGAGAGAGAGAGAGAGAGAGAGAGAGAGAGAGAGAGAGAGAGAGAGAGAGAGAGCAAGAGAGAGAGACAGAGAGAGAAAGAGAGAGAGAGAGAGAGAGAGAGAGAGAGAGAGACAGAGAGAGAGAGAGAGAGAGAGAGAGAGAGAGAGAGAGAGAGAGAGAGAGAGAGAGAGAGAGAGAGAGAGAGAGAGAGAGAGAGAGAGAGAGTAAGTTAGTCAGTAAGTAGTAAGCAATATTCCCTCTTCCACATCGACGTGACCCATCATAGAGGGACGCTTCAACAGCCAAGTTTCACATCATTCTTATCTCCCTTGGCTGAATTTCCCAACTCTCCTTGGCGTGAGAGGAGAGAGAGAAAAAAACACCGAAGTTATTTGCATATGATTCTGTGAAAAAAGACCCCCCCCCAAAAAAAAAAAACCCACAAAAAAACGATGTCAAAACCCTATAAACTGTACTCTTGTTCAACACAAAACACACGCACACACGCACGTAAACACACATACAGACACACACACTCAAGCACGCCGCACGCACGCACGCACGCGCACACACACACACACACACGCACGCACACACGCACGCACACGCACACACACACACACACACATACATACATACACACACACACACACACATACACACACGTACTCAAGCACGCCTCACGCACGCACGCACACGCACACACACACACACATGCACACACACACACACACACACACACACACACACACACACACACACACACACACACACACACACACACACACACACATGAATCAAATGACTGGAGTCAGCTTCCTCACAAAGTTCCATCCATCCACCTGGAAAATGACAGAGCTGACAGAAAATGTCTGAGATTAGCCAACATCATCGATAGAAATGTGATTTTCCCCAGGAAGACTTCACGGTCTACAACCAACGTGTCCTGGTGAACTGTACCCGGCCGCTGATTGGACGTTAAACTAATCTTCATTGCATTCGTTTTGTCAGAATAAGCAATCATGTTTTCTTTAGGGAAGAGGCGGGTGTGTGTTGCGATATATCAGGGAAAAAAACAACACGATTTGTTTTAAAATGAATGTGACAAATACACATTTGTTGACTTAGGTATTTTATAGTCACAGAGGCGTCTCTGTGAAATTCGAGTTGCTCCCACCTGGAGAGCGCGTAGCAGCCAGAGGCGCGCCACCCAATTGTTTTTTGCATGCGATTTTTGTGTGACTGCATGATGAGGAAGGAAAGGTGTGTGTGTGTGTGTGTGTGTGTGTGTGTGTGTGTGTGTGTGTGTGTGTGTGTAAAGTTTGACCAAATGGCAACTCTTTCGTCGCCACTGGGTTTAACGTGTGCTAACGTGGGTTCAAGCTTTCAAGATTTTATTTGCATCTCTTAGTCAGGAAAAAGAGCTTAAAACTGACATGAAATAAAAGTTTAAAAGGCACAGCTAAGAATGAAAAAAGAAAAGCGGGGTGGTGAGAACAAGTTCAATTATGAATTGTTGACAAATAAATAATATATGTTCTCTATACATTAAGCTTCCGCTTGAAAGCCGACACTGAAAGTGACATTCTATAGATCTTAACTGCGATTGTGTCGCAGTGAATGAAAGTTAGGTTTTACGTCCACTCGGCTGCAAAACAGCACATATGGGACGAACCATCAACCAACCATCATTCAATGCTCTAAGCAGATCCTGGAGGTATTGCAATACCAGGTCTGATCTTAACACTAATAATACCTTATTATTGCTAACATTAAACACAATCGCACATTATAATAATTTCCCTTTCTAAAGATCCGCCAGATCACGTGTTTCCCCTCTTATAGCTGGTAAGACATCTTGTTTTGACCAGGTTTGGCTTCCATAAAAATGCTCCCAAATTCAAGGCGAAACATCATTTTAAAGAGCAGCCTCAATTTGAATTTGGGGGCATGTGTATGTGGGTCACAGCTACTCAAAAAACACACCAAGGGACTTAATCGTGGTGCGTCAGTGTGTCTTTAACGCGCATGCTCCATAAGAGGACACAACTCCAAATGATTAAGTTTCACACCATTGTTCGCTCCCTTGTCCAAAAAAAATAAAAAATAAAAATCCCCAAGTCTCATTGGCGTGAGACGAGAACGGTCGGTCTCATTTGCATTATGCTGGCGCGTGCCAAGGGAACGTGGCAGTATTTGATTGGTTGGTGCCAATGACTTGGCTCTGTGGAGGGAACAAGCTCTAGTCTTAATTCTTGACTTAGTTACTTAGAGGCTATATACACAGTCCCCAAAGACACGGCTTTGTGTTACTCTCGTTCACGCGGAGACGTGAATAAGAATACGTAATGCTGTAAAGACCTGTTCTGTTCAACAGACAAACAAACAGAGAAGGCATTCAAGAAGGAAAAAGAAGGAGAAAAGAAGGAATACGTAGGGGAAGACGGGGTAAAAAGCGCATGGGCGGGTAAGAAGCCCACCCCAATTATCTCATGAAATAAAGAAAATTTCAGTCAAATTTGCCCATGAGACGAATGCTAGACATTAACGCTCGTCTCATGGGCAAAATGAGACTGAAATTTGCTTCATTTCATGATAATTGGGGTGGGCTTCTTACCCGCCCATGCGCTTTTTACCCCGTCTTCCCCTACGATGAGAGACAAAGAAATAAAAGAAGGAATAATTAACAACAAAAAAAGAAATGAAGAACAAGAAGAGGAGAAAAAAAGTACAAAGAAAAGGGAAAAAAGAAAGAATTAAAAAAAAACACCAAAAAACAATGAACAAGGTCAAACTTCAAGGTCAAGGTCAGCACGCCAATAATGTATGCTCGGGTGTGTTTTACTCTAAGTGATACACCACCACACCAAAACCTAAAGAACACGAAAGAAAAACAAGGAAGACAAGGTCAAACTTCAAGGTCAAGGTCAGCACGCCAATAATGTATGCTCGGGTGTGTTTTACTTTAAGTGATACACCACCACACCAAAACCTAAAGAACACGAAAAAACCCACCACAATGAAGAACAAGGTCAATCTTCAAGGTCAAGGTCAGCACGCCATTAATGCATGCTCGGGTGTGTTTTACTCTAAGTGATACACCACCACACCAAACCAAAAGAACACGAAAGAAAAACAAGGAAGACAAGGTCAAACTTCAAGGTCAAGGTCAGCACGCCAATAATGTACGCTCGGGTGTGTTTTACTTTAAGTGATACACCACCACACCAAAACCTAAAGAACACGAAAAAAACCACCACAATGAAGAACAAGGTCAATCTTCAAGGTCAAGGTCAGCACGCCATTAATGCATGCTCGGGTGTGTTTTACTCTAAGTGATACACCACCACACCAAAACCTAAAGAACACCAAAAAAAACCACCACAATGAAGAACAAGGTCAATCTTCAAGGTCAAGGTCAGCACGCCATTAATGCATGCTCGGGTGTGTTTTACTCTAAGTGATACACCACCACACCAAACCAAAAGAACACGAAAGAAAAACAAGGAAGACAAGGTCAAACTTCAAGGTCAAGGTCAGCACGCCAATAATGTATGCTCGGGTGTGTTTTACTTTAAGTGATACACCACCACACCAAAACCTAAAGAACACGAAAAAAACCACCACAATGAAGAACAAGGTCAATCTTCAAGGTCAAGGTCAGCACGCCATTAATGCATGCTCGGGTGTGTTTTACTCTAAGTGATACACCACCACACCAAACCTAAAGAACACGAAAGAAAAACAAGGAAGACAAGGTCAAACTTCAAGGTCAAGGTCAGCACGCCAATAATGTACGCTCGGGTGTGTTTTACTCTAAGTGATGCACCACCACACCAAAACCTAAAGAACACGAAAAAAACACCACAATGAAGAACAAGGTCAATCTTCAAGGTCAAGGTCAGCACGCCATTAATGTATGCTCGGCTGTGTTTTACTCTAAGTGATACACCACCACACCAAAACCTAAAGAACACGAAGAAAACCACCACAATGAAGAACAAGGTCAATCTTCAAGGTCAAGGTCAGCACGCCATTAATGCATGCTCGGGTGTGTTTTACTCTAAGTGATACACCACCACACCAAAACCTAAAGAATACGAAACAAAACCCACAATGAAGAACAAGGTCAATCTTCAAGGTCAAGGTCAGCACGCCATTAATGCATGCTCAGGTGTGTTTTACTCTAAGTGATACACCACCACACGAAACCTAAAGAACACGAAAGAAAAACCACAATGAAGAACAAGGTCAATCTTCAAGGTCAAGGTCAGCACGCCAATAATGCATGCTCGGGTGTGTTTTACTCTAAGTGATACACCACCACACCAAACCTAAAGAACACGAAAGAAAAACAAGGAAGACAAGGTCAAACTTCAAGGTCAAGGTCAGCACGCCAATAATGTACGCTCGGGTGTGTTTTACTCTAAGTGATACACCACCACACCAAAACCTAAAGAACACGAAAAAAAAAACCACAATGAAGAACAAGGTCAATCTTCAAGGTCAAGGTCAGCACGCCATTAATGTATGCTCGGGTGTGTTTTACTTTAAGTGATACACCACCACACCAAAACCTAAAGAACACGAAAAAACCCACCACAATGAAGAACAAGGTCAATCTTCAAGGTCAAGGTCAGCACGCCATTAATGCATGCTCGGGTGTGTTTTACTCTAAGTGATACACCACCACACCAAAACCTAAAGAATACGAAACAAAACCCACAATGAAGAACAAGGTCAATCTTCAAGGTCAAGGTCAGCACGCCATTAATGTATGCTCGGGTGTGTTTTACTCTAAGTGATACACCACCACACCAAAACCTAAAGAACACGAAAAAAAAACCACAATGAAGAACAAGGTCAATCTTCAAGGTCAAGGTCAGCACGCCATTAATGTATGCTCGGCTGTGTTTTACTCTAAGTGATACACCACCACACCAAAACCTAAAGAATACGAAACAAAACCCACAATGAAGAACAAGGTCAATCTTCAAGGTCAAGGTCAGCACGCCATTAATGCATGCTCGGGTGTGTTTTACTCTAAGTGATACACCACCACACCAAACCTAAAGAACACGAAAGAAAAACAAGGAAGACAAGGTCAAACTTCAAGGTCAAGGTCAGCACGCCAATAATGTATGCTCGGCTGTGTTTTACTCTAAGTGATACACCACCACACCAAAACCTAAAGAATACGAAACAAAACCCACAATGAAGAACAAGGTCAATCTTCAAGGTCAAGGTCAGCACGCCATTAATGCATGCTCGGGTGTGTTTTACTCTAAGTGATACACCACCACACCAAACCTAAAGAACACGAAAGAAAAACAATGAAGAACAAGGTCAATCTTCAAGGTCAAGGTCAGCACGCCATTAATGTATGCTCGGCTGTGTTTTACTCTAAGTGATACACCACCACACCAAAACCTAAAGAACACGAAAAAACACCCAATGAAGAACAAGGTCAAACCTCGAGGTCAAGGTCAGCACGCCAATAATGTATGCTCGGGTGTGTTTTACTCTAAGTGATACACCACCACACCAAACCTAAAGCACTTCTGCCGAGAAAAAATGTAGAAAATATGTCTAAAACCCTCATGTTTAGACCCCAACCACTTTCAAGGTCTACCGATGTCCTTGACCTTGACCTTGACTTTGATCAGTGCCCCATCATCAAAATCGCCACAAGCCAAGTGCACCTACCTGCCAAGTTTTTAAGACACTAAGTCCAACATTGTCGGAGTTAAGGCCCCTTAAAGATTTTAGGTTTTCAAGGTCGTGCCTCAAGGTCAAGGTCACGACACCAATAATATATGCATTTTGGCATTCCCCTATTGGAGACACACACACACACACACACACACACACACACACACACACACACACACACACACACACACACACACACACACAAATTAAAAAAAATTGAAGCGATTTTGTCCAGCAGTTCGGGAGATATCCTTGGACAACATTCTTTGCGACAGACAGGGGAAAACACCCCCCAAAAAACAAAAGACACGTGACAAACTGAGACTCCTTTGCTCGATCTAAAATAGGGGCAAAGGACAAACAGTAGTGACTGCTGGATCCTATTCACAGACACTGACGTTTGATGGAGTAGAGGGTGGAGGATCCTTAGGAGACAGTTTGTGTAGTGACAGTTTGGAGCATGGCTCTTCGTCGGTTTGAAGTTGCAGTGTGTTGGTGGTCTGCTTTTATTGACTGAAATGGCTTCAAGTCAGAAGTGATGGCTTGGAGTCAAAACGGACTATCTTTAGATAGTCCATCGACGTATTATTGAACTTCTTGCAAAAACTAAGAACTTGTATTAAAATAATAATAATAATACTGAACATTTATACAGCGCTTTACTCCCTTTGCGGGGAGCTCAAAGCGCTTTACATAGACAATAAAACACAAATAAGTCATTATACACATAAGACTCACTACAATCAAATCAAATATACATAAAATAATATTATTTAAACAAAGCCCTGTTCATAACCACACAATTTGAAACAATATTACAATATTATAAGAAAAGAAACAAAAGTTGCAAGGGAAATCAAAGTTCATGAGCTACGTGATTGCGCAAACACACACACTAATAGAGAAGCACACAGTCACACGCCACGCACGCGCACGCACGCACGCACACACACACACGCGTGCGCGTAATAATCAATGGGCATTCACACACACACACACACACACACACACACACACACACACACACACACACACACACACACGGCACACACACACACGGCACACACACACACACACGCACATGCACTCGCACACGCACACGCACACACACACACACACACACACACGCGCGCGCGCGCGCACACGCACACGCACCGATCCCATTTCAACCACCCCCACTTGCACGCAAGCACACATATCCATGATTCAGGTTCTGAAACAGAAGCATGTGGATTTAAGGTAAGATGTGAGCGGTTAGTGGTATGAAGTTTCAAAGAAGTCTTGAAAGACTGAACTGTGGAAGAATGGCGAACACTGTGTGGTAAGCCATTCCAGACTGAAGTGTGAAAAAGAGGATTCTCCGAAGGATTTTGTTTTAACACGAGGAGTAGAAAGCAGGCGTGAATCGGAAGAAGACGTGGCGTGCAGGGGTGTAAGTTTGAATGATATCG
>CM065700.1:41764365-41769365 GCA_017654935.2 Phymorhynchus buccinoides | reverse complement strand
CCGAGTTGAATAAAATATGCTAAAGATACCTTATTTGTTGCGATTTGGAAATGTTAGGCGAAGTGTTACATATGATCGAGACTCAATAATGATTAGGCCAAGTGTAATTAGGCGAGATGTGATTAGGCGAGATGTGGTTAGGCGAAGTGTAATAAATTAGGCGAAGTGTGATGCACCGCTTATTTTGGACCCAAAGGATGGGCCTGTTCTTACTGTTCGTGTCTGTTTTATTTGCCTGCATTGTTGGCTGTCCGTGTCAGTATCGCATGAACCACTGTACATAATCGCTTCAAATTTTGTGCAGTAAGTGTGAGGTTCTGGTACCTGCAAGTGACACGACCCCCTAATATTGCAAGGAACTATTGTAGAAGAGGACTTGTTGCCATACTCGGCAAAATCCTTTGTTTCTTTTGTGTGTGTGTTAATCATCATATTTGCATTACATTAAAAAGAAACGCAATATACTGGTATGCATTCAAATGAAACAAAGAAAGCATAAATAATCTCAACGTTTTGTGCACAAACACTGAAGTGTGTGAATGACATGTCGATGGTAAAGTCATTCCTGCACTAACATTTTCTCCACGGATGCAATCACGTTTTCTAGTTCATTGTATTTCGAATTAAATGAGCTTTTTTGTCTATGCTTTTTAATAATCAAGATTGTCATAGCTGTGTATTTGTTTTAAAAGAATAAGAGCTTGTATTGTTTATGGTGTTATGGTTAATGATATATACTCGTGTAACCCACGTTAGCAACCATCCATCCATCCTTCCATCAATCCACCCAATCATCCATCCATCCATCCATCAATCCATCCATCCATCCATCCATCCATCCACCCATCCATCCTTTAATCCACCCAATCAGCCATTCATCCATCCATTCATCCATCCATTAATCCATCCACCAATCCATCCATCCATCCATCCATTAATCCATCCACCCATCCATCAATCGATCCATCCATCCATCCACCCATCCATCCTTTAATCCACCCACCCACCCATCCACCCATCCTTCCTCTCCATCCACCCACCCATCCATCCATCAATCCACCCATCAATCCATCCATCCACCCTTTAATCCACCCATCCACTCATCCATCCATCCAACCAGCCAATCATCCATCCACTCATCCAGCCAGCCAGCCATTCATCCATCCATCCATCCACCTATCCATCCATCCACCCATCTATCCATCCATCCAGCCAGCCAACCATCCACCCATCCATCCTGTCATCCACCCATCCATCCATCCATCCAACCATCCACCCACCCATCCACCTACCCACCCATCCATCCATCTATCGACAAAGACACACATAGAGTTACTACAGTTAGCCAGAAAGAAATAGACAAGTAACATTGTTAGGCGAATCCGAAACTGGAGCTAAGTATGAATTAACAGGGAAACGCAGACAGCAGTTTAGCTAAGACCAGATGAGATCTCTGGGGCACACACCAATTAGGCTAAGTTGTCATAATCGTATTCATAGCCGCATACAATCATGCTAAACGGTTACCTCCCGTATATGCCAAGCAGCTTCGCTCTTCATTCTTGGGAGACGAGAACAGTTGCTTTCATTTGCATAAATAGGACACCCTCCCCTCGTGCTCTGGGACCATGTTCGGGTCATTAGGGTGATTATGGCTTTGTCTGTATGAATTATGCATAATAATAGCAGCAGCTGAAAAAAACATGTCATTTCTCATTTTAGTTTTTTTACCATTGCCAAGGAGTCTCTCTCTCTCTCTCTCTCTCTCTGTTTCTCTCTGTCTCTGTCTCTGTCTGTCTGTCTGTCTGTCTGTCTGTCTGTCTGTCTGTCTGTCTGTCTGTCTGTCTGTCTGTCTCTCTCTCTCTCTCTCTCTCTCTCTAAGAATCTTTTGATTAATAACATTAAAATAATTGTTCAAATTGTTCTCTCTCTCTCTCTCTCTCTCTCTCTCTCTCTCTCTCTCTCTCTCTCTCTCTGTCTGTCTCTGCCTCTCTCTCTCTCTCTCTCTCTCTCTCTCTCTCTCTCTCTCTCTCTCTCTCTCTCTCTCTCTCTCTAAGAACCTTTTGGTTAATGACATTAAAATAATTGTTCAAATTGTTCTCTCTCTCTCTCTCCCTCTCTCTCTCTCTCTCTCTCTCTCTCTCTCTCCTCTCTCTCTCTCTCTCTCTGTATGTGTGTAATGTGTGTGTGCCAAATGAGACCAAATGAGAACGAAATTGAAACAAATAAAAAATTAATTATTTTTAAATAAAACTATACATGTTAGATTATCGCTTAAAGAATATCTTTATAGAATTCATAGATAACCTACATTTATTTAAAAAAATATCCATAACACCAAAAAGAACCCTTCACTTAGTATTATTACTATCATTTCCAGGTGGGAGCAACCCGAATTTCACAGACGCCTCTGTGACTATAAAGTAACTAAATACCCAAAATACCAAATTAAACGTCTTTCGGTTATCTTCCGAGCCATATTTTGTTCAACATGTATACAAAGAGCAACAGAGACAGACAGACTGACAAACACGAGAGAGAGAGAGAGAGAGAGAGAGAGAGAGAGAGAGAGAGAGAGAGAGAGAGAGAGAGAGAGAGAGAGAGAGAGAGAGAGAGAGAGAGAGAGAGAGAGAGAGAGAGAGAGAGAGAGAGAGAGAGAGAGAGAGAGAGAGAGAGAGAGCAGGGCACACTGGACAAAAAGTACATCTATAGGTATTAGGTATTAGGTACTTTATAGTCACAGAGGCGTCTCTGTGAAATTCGGGTTGCTCCCACCTGGAGAGCGCGTCGCAGTCAGAGGCGCGCCACCCAATATATATATTTTGTTTTGGCATCGATTTTTGTGTGACTGATGAGGAAGGAAAGGTGGGGAGGGGGGGGGGGGTGTAAATTTTGACCAACGTGTGCTAAGTGCATTGGCACACGGGACCTCGGTTAATCGTCTCATCCGCAAAACTCCACGTTCAGACCGTAAGGCCTAGTGCAAAATGAGAGGACAAATCCCCTGTACCCAGGTTCGAACTCGGGTTTACTTGACACGAGTCGAACGCGCTACCACTGTGCCACTCTATACGGCCTCTACAATAAAATCAATTAATCCATTAACCTGGGACGGTATTCATGTCGAGATAGCATGAGACTTAGCATGATGCTAACTTAGAAGCTCTTCCAATGTCCTATAGGATTTAATAGGACTTTTGGAAGAGCTTCTAAGTTAGCATCATGCTAAGTCTCATGCTATCTCGACATGAATACCGTCCCAGGGCCTGTATTCACGTTGAGATAGCATGAGACTTAGCATGATGCTAACTTAGAAGCTCTTCCAATGTCCTGTAGGATTTAATAGGACTTTTGGAAGAGCTTCTAAGTTAGCATCATGCTAAGTCTCATGCTATCTCGACATGAATACCGTCCCTGGGCCTGTATTCACGTTGAGATAGCATGAGACTTAGCATGATGCTAACTTAGAAGCTCTTCCAATGTCCTATAGGATTTAATAGGACTTTTGGAAGAGCTACTAAGTTAGCATGATGCTAAGTCTCATGCTATCTCAACGTGAATACAGGCCCAGATGATTGGTTATGGGATAAAACAATTGGGAAAGGGGGAAGACAGAGAAAGAGAGTGCGTGCCAGTAACTAAAACATACCAGATGCTTGACCCTTGGTTCAACCTAAAGTACTGGACACTCCGAGAGGTCAGCCATGTCTACAATGGTCAGAGAAAATGAATAAATGAACATCGTCTGCATCCGCTCAGGTGTCAGAAAGAAAGAAAAAAGAACGAATAAATGGATAAGGAAGGAAATGGGAATAGAAAGAAAGAAAGGAAGGAAGGAAGGAAGGAAGGAAGGAACAGAAGAAGGGGGAAATAGAGAATGAAAGAAGAAAGGAAGGAAGGAGGGAAAGAGTGAACGGATGGAAAAAAAGGAAGAAATATATAAAGGAAAGACAGAAAGACAGACAGACAGAAAGAGAATTAATGAGGAAGAGAAAGAAAGAAAGAAAGAAAGAAAGAAAGAAAGAAAGAAAGAAAGAAAGGAAGAAAGAAAGAAAGAAAGAAAGAAAAAGAAAGAAAGAAAGAAAGAAAGAAAGAAAGAAAGAAAGAAAGAAAGAAAGAAAGGAAGGAATGAAGGGATGAAGGATGGAACAGAAGAAGGGTGAAAGCAAAGAATGAAAGAAGAAAAGAACGAAGGAAAGAATGAGTGAATGGATGGACAAAAGGAAGAAATATATAAAGGAAAGAAAAACACAAGACAGACAGAAAGAGAATTAATGAGGAAGAGAAAGAAAGAAAGAAAGAAAGAAAGAAAGAAAGAAAGGAAGGAATGAACAGAAGAAGGAAGGAAATAGAGAATGAAAGAAGGACGGAAGGAGGGAGGGAAAGAAATAGTGAATGGATGGACAAAAGGAAGAAATATATAAAGGAAAGACAGACAGACAGAAAGAGAATACACGAGGAAGAGAAAGAAAGAAAGGAAGGAAGGAAGGAAGGAAGGAACAGAAGAAGGAAGGAAATAGAGAATGAAAGAAGGACGGAAGGAGGGAAGAAAATAAAGAGTGAATGGATGGACAAAAGGAAGAAATATATGAAGGAAAGAAAGAAAGACAGACACACAGAAAGAGAATTAATGAGGAAGAGAAAGAAAGAAAGAAAGAAAGAAAGTAAGGAAGGAATGAACAGAAGAAGGGGGAAATAGAGAATGAAAGAAGAAAGGAAGGAAGGAGGGAAAGAGTGAACGGATGGGAAAAAAGGAAGAAATATATAAAGGAAAGACAGAAAGACAGACAGACAGAAAGAGAATTAATGAGGAAGAGAAAGAAAGAAAGGAAGGAAGAAAGAAAGAAAGAAAGAAAGAAAGAAAGAAAGAAAGAAAGAAAGAAAGAAAGAAAGAAAGAAAGAAAGAAAGGAAGGAAGGAAGGAAGGAAGGAAGGAAGGAAGGAAGGAAGGAAGGAAGGAAGGAAGGAAGGAAGGAAGAAAGAAAGAAAGAAAGAAAGAAA
>CM065700.1:41756865-41759365 GCA_017654935.2 Phymorhynchus buccinoides | reverse complement strand
TCTGACCAAAAAAAACTGCCCTTCCCCCCTCCCTCCACCCTCCAAAAAACCCCAACAACAACAAACAACCCCACACACAACAAAAACACAGAAACACAGTCCTTGTCCAATCGTAGATCAGGTAAAGGACCAAAAAAATATAAAAAATAATATATATAGTCCTTTTCGGGTCGGAGATCGGGCAAACGAAAACAAAACAAATCAATCAATCAATCATTTATGCCCCATGGACTATCACATTTGAAAAGAGGCGGCGAGTTTTTAGGACACTGGCGACCTATTGGGCCTCTAAGATAGACCCCAAAAAGACGCCGGCGACTTTTTGGGCCTCGAGGGTAGACCTTTTGGGGCCGGCGGCTTTTTGGGCCTCTAGGGTAGACCTTTGGGGGCCTCTAGGGTAGACCTTTTGGGGCCGGCGACTTTTTGGGCCTCTAGGGTAGACCTTTTGGGGCCGGCGACTTTTTGGGCCTCTAGGGTAGACCTTTTGGGGCCTCTAGGGTAGACCTTTTGGGGCCGGCGACTTTTTGGGCCTCTAGGGTAGACCTTTTGGGGCCGGCGACTTTTTGGGCCTCTAGGGTAGACCTTTTGGGGCCGGCGACGTTTTGGGCCCCCACAAGGTCACGCACGTCTGTCGCGAAGCACGGTCTTCGTGTCAACTTCAATCATAATCTTATGACGGGGCGCTGGGCCGTCACAAGAAAGAGAAAGAGAAAGAGACAGAGACAGAGATAGAGATAGAGTGGGGAGATCAATCAGCAGCTTGACAGACGGGCGGAAACTCAAATAGTTCGACAGCAACAATGACAAAGGAAAATGAGGAGAGAGAGAGAGAGAGAGAGAGAGAGAGAGAGAGAGAGAGAGAGAGAGAGAGAGGAGAGAGAGAGAGAGAGAGAGGGAGAGAGAGAGAGAGAGAGAGAGAGAGAGAGAGAGAGAGAGAGAGAGAGAGAGAGAGAGAGAGAGAGAGAGAGAGAGAGGAGAGAGAGAGAGAGAGAGAGAGAGAGAGAGGGAGAGAGAGAGAGAGAGAGAGAGAGAGAGAGAGAGAGAGAGAGAGAGAGAGAGAGAGAGAGAGAGAGAGAGAGAGAGAGAGAGAGAGAGAGAGAGAGACTTTACATTTTACAATTCACACAGAAGATATGAGAAGGACATACTTATACCGACGACAGAACAAACACTGGACAAACACTTTCCATGACTTTTGTGAATTTATTAAAGACGAGAAAAAACACTTCTTACCTAAGAAAGGGGAATCCTCCGATGAGCAATCCGACACAATAAAACAACGTCAGCAACAATTATTGTAGGCAGTTACACTTATAAAAATCTATATTTAAAGTGAACTAAGCTTAACTCACACAGTATCACTAGTACTTGAATATCCTACAATGTCGTCAATCTCCTACTTTTTGTTTGTGGCTCAAGCCACAAACCTATAACTCACTTTGTCGGTCGGTCGGTCTGTCTGTCGGTCCAAAATTGTCGCACTTCAAATCGAGGCTACATTTCAAAATTAATTGAGGCCGCTCTTTAAAATGATGTATTTCAAAAGCGTACAAAATAATAAACATACGTAATACAGACACTACAACAGACACGACGAGTATGCGGTGCTTCTTTTGATGAGTATAAGTAGGATACATAGTTTTAAATGTTTTCCAAAAGATATAAAAAGTTACGAAATGGTGCAGAGATAACATTCTGGTTTACAGATTAAAATTATTGAAAAGCCAGGGGAGGTAACTCATGATTGGAGTGGTAAAAATAGACCGCGTGCCACAAACTATGGCGATTTCGCGCTTGTTACTACTACTACTCTGTTATCTGCACACATCTAATCCTAAGCTCTAATAGGGCGTTTGCCACGAGTGTTCGTTCTCTATACTAGACTACTAATTTGCCCGTGCTCGTTCTGCCCGAGTTGCGCTGACCTTTCTAATTCAACTCTCTAAATTCAACTCAGTGAAATTCAAGGTCACCGGCGCGTGGCAAATGCTCTATTCCAACCGACTGCCCCAGGTTCGTTAAAGCTCCGCCCAGAATGACCCTTGTCCATTTAAGGGATCGCCTTATTTGTTAACCCTTACACCGCCAACCATATTTCAACCAAACATCTCCATTAAATGTACCTGGGTAGAGAACAAAATCCATCTGCAGTGTTGGGGATTCTTCTGTGACACATATAAAATGAGGTCTATCCTCACTTCCCAAAACTAGGACAATAGGGTCTTTGGATAATAGACCCCAATTTGATGCCTTTTAGTGACATAGGTGTTAAATCATTGTGGTGCTCAAATGTGACCTTGGCGGTGAAAGGGTTAAGCCATTTCAGTCTTTCGGCCTACTGGCTCTGGCATCGCAAAAAGCACTGATGTAGTATAAGCCCCTACTCAAATATTAAGTCCTCTTTGGCCTGTTTTTCTATTTTTATTTATAACCATTATTGTATGAGTAACCTGTCATAATCTAGCAGGCTTATAGCATTGCTGTCTGTTGTATATAATAC
>CM065700.1:41744365-41751865 GCA_017654935.2 Phymorhynchus buccinoides | reverse complement strand
ATTAGTAGGCCTATGTAGAATTGCTTTTATTACTGCTTTGTTTTGCTATTTGTTACGCTTTGCTTGTGTTTTCCTTGAGAATGTATTGCAACACTTTGAAGTCACAATGTTTCAGAAAATTTATATGATGATCATACTTATCTATAGTAACATGTTTAGTAACTATTTTAGCTGAAATGTAGCTAAAGAGACAATTTTATGCGCGCGAAAGATGGGATCATTTTCAGCTAAAAAGCCCAGAATAAAAGATTTGCTTAAAGTGTATTGAAAACGTAGACAGAATTATAAGAAGAACGAGGGGGAGAGAGAGAAAGGAGAAAAGAGAGAGAAAGAGAGAGAGAGAGAGAGAGAGAGAGAGAGAGAGAGAGAGAGAGAGAGAGAGAGAGAGAGAGAGACTGACAGACAGACAGACAGACAGATAGATAGACTGACCCAGAGAGAAACAAGATGGAGAGAGGGGGGGTGGGAGAGAAAGACATACAGACAAGAGGCAAACAGAAAGACAGGGAGGGAATTCAACGGGATGCTGGGCTATTAAAGAAAATGAGATTGACTTTGAGAGTTGAGGGATGGTAGCAGGAAAGGTAATCATGGCTTCATTCAGAAGGACAACCTAGCATGCCTACTGACCTAATGATAACCTGCAGTGGTCACAATGATTCCTTTTACCTCTGCCTCTCTGCCTGTCCCCCCCCCCCCCCCCCCACCTCCTCTCCACCCCCCAGGGACTAGCTGGAGAACCGTTTCTCAGTCTTGTTTTCTCAGTTCGTCTCCTCCCATTTCATTTCTGCTCCCATGTTGCCTTTCTCATTTCATCCTTTTTATACATAAATGTCTTTAAATGAGGAGGAGGAGGACAAAGAAGAAGAAGAAGAAATAGACGACGGCGATGATGATGATGATGATGATGACGACGACGAAGACGATGATAATAATGATGAGGACGTTGATGATGATGGTGATCTGGATGATGACGAGGAGGAGGAGGTGGAGACGGAGAATGACGTGAACGAGGACGACGATGATGGTGATGACGACGACGACGACGACGAAGATGATGATGATGATGATAACTACAACGACATTGCCTAAATAGTCAACCTTGGATCTGAACGCCATATAATAATCGTGTTTTTCTTCTTCAAAATAAAGAGGATTACAGAGAAGCCTTTTTTCTTAAAACAAAATTATCCACACAGTCCAATAGCATTAGGGGAAGACGGGGTAAAAAGCGCATGGGCGGGTAAGAAGCCCACCCCAATTATCTCATGAAATGAAGCAAATTTCAGTCTCATTTTGCCCATGAGACGAGCGTTAATGTCTAGCATTCGTCTCATGGGCAAATTTGACTGAACTTTTCTTTATTTCATGAGATAATTGGGGTGGGCTTCTTACCCGCCCATGCGCTTTTTACCCCGTCTTCCTCTACGCTTTTCTGCTTGGATATTGGTTTTTCCACGGTCGAAGAAGGGAGCGTGGTGAAAGGATGGTGGAAAAGAAATGAATGTTAGGGGGGTGGGGTGGCTTGCAGGCAATAGGGCATTTGCCACGAGTGTTCGTTCTCTATATACTAGACTAGGGGAAGACGGGGTAAAAAGCGCATGGGCGGGTAAGAAGCCCACCCCAATTATCTCATGAAATAAAGAAAATTTATCTCAGTGAGTGAGTGAGTGAGTATTGAGAGAGGGAAGAAGAGAGAGAGAAGAGGACAGAGAGTGAGTGAGTGAGTATTGAGAGAGGGAAGAATAGAGAAAGAAGAGGAGAGAGAGTGAGTGAGTGAGTATTGAGAGAGGGAAGAAGAGAAAGAGAAGAGGAGAGAGAGAGAGTGAGTGAGTGAGTGAGTATTGAGAGAGGGAAGAAGAGAGAGAGAAAAGGAGAGAAATTTGCTTCATTTCATGAGATAATTGGGGTGGGCTTCTTACCCGCCCATGCGCTTTTTACCCCGTCTTCCCCTACGTGTGTGACCGTTTTTGATTACCCCAGCCGGCCGCGTGAACAGCGACACTCCGTATGAATTTTGTAAAACGATACTTTGTTCCTTCGCTCCAGACATGCTACTATGCCGTATTGGCGGAGGACGACGCGGACAGCCTGATGATGGCGACGTTGACCATGATGACGTCATGCCCGTTTCGACGTACCCTTGATCGGCGAATCTGCTGCCATGACCAGCACTGCCCCGCTTTCGCTTGCTGTCAGCTGGGTCCGGCTCTTGGGTTGCTGGCTCATGAGGGCAGATGCGTTCTCAGGGATGCGGAAACCTGTAAGCTATAATAATAATAATAATAATAATAATAATGATAATCATTGTTTTTCATATAGCGCTAAAATCCATACAGTAGTAGGTGAAGACGGGGTAAAAAGCCCATGGGCGGGTAAAGAAGCCCATGCCAATTATCTCATGAAATAAAGCAAATGTCAGTGAAATTTGCCCATGAGACGAATGCTAAACATTAACACTCGTCTCATGGGCAAAATGTGACTGAAATTTGCTTCATTTCATGAGATAATTGGCATGGGCTTCTTACCCGCCCATGGGCTTTTTACCCCGTCTTACCCTGTGCTCGATGCGCTTTACAAAAGCAACATTAAAATCAACATTAAAAACGTGCATTAAAGTCAACAAGATAGTCATACTACCAACATTCCAGTGCAAAGAAATAAAGTAGAAAAAACATAACATGATTCTCACTCACAGAGACATCCACCCTCATTCACCAGCACTGCCACTCTCTGATAACACGTCACCCTCGCAGAAACTAATGAATATGTCAACAAGCAGCAGGAAGGCACGCACCATTTAAGCGACACACTTTACGTAACATGAATCCAAAACATTCTGGCCACAGCAATATATAAACAAAATCTAACAATGTAAAACAGAAACATACTAAATGTGTATACTAAATGATTATATTATAACACTGAACACACACGCACATGTAAATGCGTTTTGTGTAGACAAGCCACGCCGAGGTGTTTTACACACCCCCCCCCCCCCCCCCACCACCCCCTCCAAATGTGGCTTCCGGGTTTTTCGATCACATTATTGAGGTGCAGAAATAAAAGTCCGGCATGAATTCTAGGAAGAGAGACTTGGTCAAAACAGCGACCGCAAACACAAAATGGTTGATGTGAACTTACTAAGCAGCTTAGAAAGTTTGGAAAATCACTGGTCACGTAAGTTTGTTGCAAAGTTTGTCTGTACCCCCCCCCCCCCCCCCACACACACACACACACATCACCCCCCCCCCCCCCCCCCCCCTCCTTATTACATATTTAATGAATTTCAGTTTCAGTTTTCATGAATTTTCATTTCAGCATTTTCGGATCTTTAGGAAATCTAGTTTCAGGTTTTGTAGACATTTTCGTCCCCCGTGGGGATACCGGGGGGTCTTTTGTACAAATAGTTCCCCCACCTTCTGGAAGTCCTGTGCTTGTGCCTTCCTCTAATCTGCCGCTCTCTTTGACTCTGCCTTTTCCCTTTGCTTACTGTCATCTGCTATCTTTCTATCTCACTGGTCCATTCTCCTGCCTTTTTTTCCTAGAAATTCTTACACAGATTTCTTCAGCCGAAGTCGGACATGCTGGGACTAACTGGTTAGGCGCATAACGGCAGCATGACGCATCTACGCTCATATGACAGGAAGCTGTGAGCGAACGAAGAAGAAGAAAGTAGACATTTTCGCACTTGCGTCGGTGACTTATTTTAGTTTTCATGAATTCAGTATATTTGTGTGTGTGTGTGTGTGCGTGTGCGTGTGCGTGTGCGTGTGCGTGTGCGTGCGTGCGTACGCGTGTATGTGCATGTGCGCGTGCGCGTGTGTATGCTTGCGTGTATGTGCATGTGCGTGTGTGTGGTCTGTGCGTACGTACGCGGGTATGTGCATGTGTATGTATGTGTGTGTGTGTGTGTGTGTGTGTGTGTGTGTGTGTGTGTGTGTGTGTGTGTGTACATGTGTGTGTGTGTGTTTTGTTTTCAGCAATGTGCACTCGTCCGAGGCAATGCCTCACGCAAGCAGATTGCGGTCCTGGGTTTTGCTGTCGACAGAGGATGGGCGGGGGACCATGGAGAGTGTGTGGCAGACTGGGGCAGGAGGGGGACAGTAAGAGACATACTGAAACTGAAACTGTACTTTTCAAGGATCAAGATTTTGAAGCAGAGCCTGTACTTCCAATCTGTCCTTGATGCGCACACAAAATGGAACAGAAAGATGACAGAGCGAATTAATACAGATAGAAAATTGATCACCTCGTGCATGCATGCAAGCAAGCAAGCGCGCACACACGCACACGCACACACACACACACACACACGCACACGCGCACACGCACGCGCACGCACACACACACACACACACACACACACACACACACACACACACACACACACACACACACACACACACACTGGAACGGATACATAAAATGAAAGAAAAAAGAGAGACAGAGAGAGGAGAGAGACCAACAGACAGAGAGAGAGAGAGAGAGAGAGAGAGAGAGAGAGAGAGAGAGAGAGAGAGAGAGAGAGAGAAGGCGAGAGAGAGCGAGTGAGTGAGTGAGTATTGAGAGGGAAGAAGAGAGAGAGAAGAGGACAGAGAGTGAGTGAGTGAGTATTGAGAGAGGGAAGAATAGAGAGAGAAGAGGAGAGAAAGTGAGTGAGTGAGTGAGTGAGTATTGAGAGAGGGAAGAAGAGAAAGAAAAGAGGAGAGAGAGTGAGTGAGTGAGTGAGTGAGTATTGAGAGAGGGAAGAAGAGAGAGAGAAGAGGAGAGAGAGAGTGAGTGAGTGAGTGAGTATTGAGAGAGGGAAGAAGAGAGAGAAGGGAGAGAGAGAGAGAGAGAGTGAGTGAGTATTGAGAGAGAGAGAGAAGAGAGAGAGAAGAGGAGAGAGAGAGAGTGAGTGAGTGAGTGAGTATTGAGAGAGGGAAGAAGAGAGAGAGAAAAGGAGAGAGAGAGTGAGTGAGTATTGAGAGAGGGAAGAAGAGAGAGAGAAGAGGAGAGAGTGAGTGAGTATTGAGAGAGGGAAGAGAAGAGAGAGAAAAGGAGAGAGTGAGTGAGTATTGAGAGAGGGAAGAAGAGAGAGAACGAGTGAGTGAGTGAGTGAGTATTGAGAGAGGGAAGAAGAGAGAGAGAAGAGGAGAGAGAGAGTGAGTGAGTGAGTATTGAGAGAGGGAAGAAGAGAGAGAGAAGAGGAGAGAGAGAGTGAGTGAGTGAGTATTGAGAGAGGGAAGAAGAGAGAGAGAGAAGGAGAGAGAGAGTGAGTGAGTGAGTATTGAGAGAGGGAAGAAGAGAGAGAGAAGAGGAGAGAGAGAGTGAGTGAGTGAGTATTGAGAGAGGGAAGAAGAGAGAGAGAAGAGGAGAGAGAGCGAGTGAGTGAGTGAGTATTGAGAGAGGGAAGAAGAGAGAGAGAAGAGGAAAGAGACAAACACAGGCAGATACACAGAGACAGAATGAGAGGGACAAAGAGGAGGGAGAGAGAGAGAGGAGTCGGAAGTCGGAAGTTTACTGAATAAAGCCAACACTTTCAGGGGAGGAACAAACACTTAATACATCCACAATTGTATGAAAAAAACACCCAAAATACACATGCATACAGACGATAGACAAGCATGTATAACTAAAATAACTAAAAAATCAGGTTCACAAAATATAGGCTAGAAAGACAACACATCATACATGATCAATGTTGGCCTGACTGTATAAAGTATTATCCAACAACAACATTCTACACTTACATTCACATATTTAGACCATCAATACACGATTGTCGTAACTTGAAGGCACAGACAAGAAATTTAGCCAAATTCACTATTTCTGCTCTGGATTCACTCCTCAAAACGTTAATAAGTCTTATGTTTAAGTCATCATCTTCATTTACACACAAATTAAGCTGGTTTCTGATCTGACTGTACAAAGGGCATTTAAACACAAAGTGACTTTCGTTCTCTTGTGTATTTAAGCAGACTGGGCAAGCTGTGTTAGCTGTAGTTGGTGCAAAGCGATGTTTATGTACATTTAAAGGAGACACACCCATTCTAAACTGAGCCAATATATTTCTGTATCCCTCAACATAAAGTACACTGATATATTTCTCTCTCAAAAACACATGTTTTAATTTACCATACATAGACAGCCTTGAACTATTGTCTAAATGGTTACGCCACCGATGACAAAAATTACTAAATAACTTTTCCTTCAATATTTTTATAAAAATTAGATTCATCCCCACATCCAAAAACACAAACCTCCTCAAAACCGTTTTCACACAATCATTTCTTTATCTGAGAAGCACAGGTTACATTTCCATTTCCATGTAACGAAAGTAACATATTGTATGCTTTCTGGAAAATCTGCTGTCTGGTTGTTTCAAAAGCCTAAGCCAGTATTTAATACACCTAGTAATGGCTGTTATTGAAAAAGGAAAGCGACCTAATTCGCCAGAAACAACATCATTTGCCGATTTATTTCTAACATGAAGAAATCTTTTACACGCATACAAATGCACTTGCCTGATCTGATGGTATGGTTTATGACCCAAATTTCAGCCCCATACATAAGCACAGGAACTACCTGTGCATCGAAGAGTTTGAAGAAAACACCTGGTGAGTTACACCCTATTCTCTTCAAACTACACAATATTTCATTTGTACATCTTTTACCTTTGAGTTTTGCCTGATCCATTGAATAAGTAAAACTGTGTTTGGTGGAAAAAACGAGACCTAAGTATTTATATGAATTTACTTCTTCCACTTGTTTACCATTCAAAAACCACTTTTCACAAGAACGAAGGAAACCACCTTTTCGAAAAACAATTATCTTAGATTTTTCTAGATTAACAGTCAGTTTCAGTCTTTCAGTTTCTTTTTGGAGAACGCTTAGCTGGTGCTACAGACCTATCACAGTAGAGGCTAAAAGAGTGAGATCATCAACAAAGAGCAGAAGGAACAGTTCAATTTCATCAGAAGTTAGAGTTACACCATGCTTACCTTTTGAGATAATTTCATTTGCAAGTTCATTGATTAACATAGAGAACAGTATTGGACTAATTATACAACCTTGCTTCAGACCTTGTAAACATTCAAAAAAGTTTGAATACCCAGTAGCGTTTTGACACAAGATACAGGCTTTAAAGACAAATTCATGGACTTAATCATTCTAAACATTCTTCCGCCCACACCTGCTCTGAGTAACACAGACCACAAAACATTACGGTTAACCGTATCATATGCCTTTTTAAAATCTATAAAACATACACAGAGACTTGAGAGAGAGCGCGCGCGCGAGAGAGAGAGAGAGAGAGAGAGAGAGAGAGAGAGACGCTGGACACTGGAAAATGTTATTGGACAAGGATAATAATAATAATAATAATAACAATAATAATAGTGAATCATTTATATAGCGCACTCCTCCACCAAATGTGGAGCTCTATGCGCTTAACAACAACAAAAATTAAAAGCAAGAAATGCAACAACAAAACAAGTAATCGCTCACACACATGCA
>CM065700.1:41734365-41736865 GCA_017654935.2 Phymorhynchus buccinoides | reverse complement strand
ATTTCATTCTTTGAAGTATATGATAGTAGGGGAGACCGTGACTGGTCCGCCCCATGCAGGGGCAGGTCCGTCGTTTCATTTTTATCGCTAAGTGCTTTGGTCTAGAATCGTTTAGAGCATGTGATAGCCCACATGCTATCCTCCCGCCAAGTCCTGTGAAAGTGTGGAGGGTGTGCATCAGTTTCAGAAAAGTTGAGAGCAAAAGTGATTTTTGCTAATGTTTTTGGTAGCAATCAGCTTCCCAACAAAGATCAAACTGTACAAATCTCTTGTGGTCTCCATCCTCTTGTATACGGATGCGAGAGCTGAACTCTGACTGCAGGCTCGAAGCGAGTGAGCATAAGTGCTTCCGGAGACTTCTTCGCATCTCGTACACAGAGCACAAGACAAATGAGTATTTCAGGCAAAAGGTGAACACCCTCGCAGGCAGACAAGAGCCACTTCTAGCAGTTCTTAAGCTCCGCAAACTTGCCTGATACGGCCACAACACTCTGGCCAAAACCATTCTCCGGGGCACCATCAAGATCAAAATAAATATGTTCCAGTGACGTTGCAGTCTGTTTCAGTTTTTTTATTTAACAAGGATAAAGATTTTAGGCTGTGGAGTGAGTGAGTGAGTTTGTAATAAATTAATCTATGACTTAAAAATATATATAAAAAAATAATAATTAAATTGGTTTTTTTAATCTATTACTTAATTTCCGTTTTCATGTTGTTTTTAATATGAAAATAAATGTTGGGTTTTGGTATTGAAAGAAAGAGTACTTAGTAATTAAAGATTTTGTGTGATTTTGGGTTTTATTAAGCATTTCTAGGGATAAGCATGGGGCAAGTATGCCAACGCAAGGGTGGGTGCACTTCGAGCAGCATACAGAACAACCTTTTTGTGCTTTAACTGAATTTTCTATATACGTAGGCCAATATTGTCCACACAATATACACTTGACCTGACTGTTGGTCAAAAAGTGGAGCTTCCACTTCAGTTAGCTTGCCTTTTATAACGAACGAGAAAAGCTGACAAATGGGCGGACCAGCCCCGTTCTCCCCTACAGCCTTAAATTTCAAAGCAAAGGGCAAAAAAAAAGACTAACTTTCGAGAAACAGTTTGCAAATACCTGAACGTTTCTGCCAAAACGTTTTTGCCCCTCCTGGCATGGTAATGTTGAGAGAATTACCTGAATTCACAGAAAGGTGAACGCAGAAAATCAAATGTCAGAAGGTCTTTTAACCTTGAGGAGATGCCCTTTCCGTAATTTTGAACAGTTTTATATATTCATCTTCAAGAGCGCAATTGCCTTCGGATCACCACAAAGGGCTTTTAACCCTTTGGATACACCAAGGGACATTTCCTGAAGCCCTGTGATTTGGCTATCAATAAATCAAAAGACAATGTTACTAAAATCAGTGTGTTGGTCTCACAGTGTGTGTGTGTGTGTGTCTGTCTGTCTGTCTGTCTGTCTGTGTGCGTGCATACGTGCCTGCCTGAGTGCGCGCGCATATCTGTGTGCGTGCGTGTATGGATGCGTATGTCTATGTGTGTTTACAGAAGTACGAAAAATACTCATTTGAGAAGTATGAGAAAGAGAGAGAGACAGACAGACAGACAAAGGAAGATGGAGCGAATAGGGACGGAGGGGTGGGGGGGGGTGGGAGAAAGGAAAAGAGACAGAGAGGCACAGAAAGAGACTGGAGGTGGGAGTGTGGGGTGGATGGGGGCGGGGTGCGGCGGGCGGGGGGAGGGGGGGGGGGGTATATACACCTTCATAATTAGGTCTACTTGGTTTTAAATAGCATTTTATCTCTGAAAGTCACAAATGAAAATCAACAATGATCATTAGATAGGGCAACAAGAAAACTTATATAAAACCCTATCTTTAAAAAAAAAAAAGTGCACAGACAATAATAGTGACGGACGGCCAAGCAGAGTAATGAAGCGCTATCTTAATTTTCAAATATGTTTTATGTAGTAAGTCATACGTAAGTGCTTAGCGTACTTAGGTCTACTTACGCGTACATTCAAACGAACGCTTCTTCTCATAATCCTAGACGTGGGATAAGCTTCTTTGGCGGACCAAAGGATTCGTAAATGTGTGTGTGTGGGGGGGGGGGTTCTGCCGGGGGGTCCAGGAGCTGCATAGGTTCAGGGTTAAGGGGCAGATCTCGGGGGGGTGGGTGGGGGGGGGGTGTCAAGGGGGTGAAGTCCCCGAACATTTTGCAATTTAATGATTATAAAGGCAAAAACCAAGTGATTTTCTTTAGAGTTGAGAACCGGTTTTAAACCGGATTTCCATCTTCGAACCGGTTTTTTTTAAACCAGTACTCGCATCACTAGTTTCACCTATGCAAACACATATTTATTTGTCAGAATATTCACACACACACACGCACCCACGCGCACACATACACACACAGACACACAATAAAGAAACTTATGACTTATGACACACACACTCTCAAGTCAGCACTCAGTCAAAGTCAAAGCCATAGACCACAACAAACT
>CM065700.1:41709365-41724365 GCA_017654935.2 Phymorhynchus buccinoides | reverse complement strand
TGCCTCACTAATATGGTGGGTTGCCTAGGCCTTTTTGCATCATAGACTGTTATCATGTTGACCCAAGCAGTAATTTACAACAACAAAAAGGCACAGGCTTTATATTGTATACCGAAAATTGCATAGCCATTTTCCTTTTGCAATATCATGTGACCAAAAAGATTTTTCAAAAATAATAAAAATGAAAAGAAGACATAAACACTGAACATTTTGCGAAAATGAAATTTGACTGTTGCTATTGCCTAATCTACATCTAAAAGAAAACACAACCCGCCCCAAAAAACCCACCACATGCCGTTAAAACTTATGATGTTGAATACACTGAAGCTACTAGCATAATCCCTGGGTCGAATCAATAACAACCAGACAAATGTTCAATCATTACAATCAGTTTAGCAGTTTACGCGCTGGTGAATGAGACACATGTTGTGTGTGTGTGTGTGTGTGTGTGTGTGTGTGTGTGTGTGTGTGTGTGTGTGTGTGTGTGTAGCCTACACAGACAGACAGACAGGCAGACAGACAGGCAGACAGACAGACAGACAGACAGACAGACAGACAGACAGGCAGGCAGGCAGAACAAAGAAGAAAAGGTATGTAGACTGTGGCATGTCCTTCCTACAATGACGAAGACTAAAACAAAAATAATGAACACCCAAACATCCTCCTCCCCAACCCTCCCCATTCAAAAACCGAATTCAGAATCCCAATAAACGGAAACAAATACCGCAAAAATATAGGCAAAGTGTTATTCTGGGCTTATGAGTGGGGAAAAATGAATACACAAAGCGCACTTATCAATATGAAAACTGTAGGCCTAGTGAGAAACATAATGATCTAAACACGCGATAACACGGGAATCAGACACGTTGTTATGGTTATATCTCTGTATTGTTAAAAAAATCGGGACTTTCCTGGTGTTGCACTGCCTCCGGGCATTGCCTTCAGGATCGTTCCCACCATCTTTATATCTACTAATGTCCCGTGTGTGTGTCTGTTCCAGACCGGAGGACGTTAAGCAGGATTTCACACGCTGTTATAGTTATATATCTGTATTGTTGAAAATTCGGGACTTTACTGGTGTTGCACTGCCTCCGGGCATTGCCTTCAGGATCGTTCCCATCATCTTTATATCTATTAATGTCTCATATGTGTCTGTTCCAGACCGGAGGACGTTAAGCGGAATTTCACACGCTGTTGTAGTTATATATCTGTAGGACCTATTGTTAAAAATTCGGGACTTTCCTGATGTTGCACTGCCTCCGGGCATTGCCTCCAGGATCGTTCCCACGCCACCATCTTTGTATCTACTAATGTCCCACATGTGTCTGTTCCAGACCGGAGGACGTTAAACAGATGTTCACGCTGTTATAGCCATGAATACACTTTTTGTTCGAACAGCTTAAACAAAAACACGAAAAAAAGACCACAACATCAGCAAAAATGTAAGATAACCCCATCACCCCCTAAAAAAAGAGACAAAACCAACATGAGATAAAACGTAGGCCTGACAATGAATAGGATAGTTACAGCAATATTGTTTAAGCACTCCCTGACATTAACCAACCAAACAAACAAAGTCTATAACTAAAAGAAACCCCAACAACAATGCATTTGCTGAGTTGCCGAGACAACAAGACAAAACGAAAGAAAAAGGGGAACTAAAGTGTTTTTATACAACCAAATGAAACAAAAGTGAAAAAAAAAATAACTGAAGAGTTCCAGACTTACGCAGTTCACAGTTCACAATTCACAGTTCTAGAGACAAACAAGTCACTGCAGACTGACCACTCCCCATCAGAAGTAAGAGCTCCGATTGTGGTCGTCACTGTAGTTGCCACCAAAGTTGTTGTGTCGCTGACCTCCCCAACCCAAGCCCGCGAAGCTGTTGTCGTCGTTGAAACTGGCGTTGGAACTGGAACGATCCGAGCTTACCCGCCCAACAGTCCCGATGCTCACGTTCGAGCTACTATCTTGGTCGCCGACATCGAACATGCCCCCTGTGGAACCGATCGACGAAACGTCCGATGAACCGCGTGAACCGCGGCCAAAGGCAGGAGGAGACCCTCGCCTCTTGTGGATCGGGGTGGACGTGCAGAAGCCGCTCTGTGTCGAACTGCCGCTCCTCCTGCTGCTGCTGCTGTTGTTGTTGCTGCCGAAAAGGCTTCCCCGAGACGCGTCCAGGGAGCCAGAATCCAGACGGAGGTTGTCTCTAGAGGATCTGTTCCCTAGAAGCGATCCGTTGACCTCGTGGCGCGAGAAACTGGTGCTTCTGTCCATGCTGCTGTTCAATTCCGCCCGATACCAGCTGGTATCGGAGTCGAAGGTGTGCTGCCTAACCAAGTACGTTGGAGGTTCCAGGTCGTCCACGTGCATACTCCCGTTAGCGCCATGTCGAATCACGCAGGGAGGGCCGTTGGCGAACTTTCTTGTGTCTGTCTGGTTCTCAAAATCGAAAATTGGCCTACGTGTTGAATCTTTAGACCTACTGTTCTCTTGCCTGCTCTGTGACGAATTATACCGAGCTTTCTCTGGAGGAATAACGGGTGGCCCGTTTTCCCATTTGAAACCAGGAATGTCCCAGTTATCGAGTCCGTAGGCATTACCCACAAAATGGTGCCCGTGCTTGAGGAAGTATTTCTTCTCGTCCGTGGTGAAGATCCCCATCTTCAACTCATATCAGACAGTAAAACTTCAGGACTTATTCTGGCAACGTGAGTTTACTCTCTACACTAAGTTCTAACTCTATCTCTCTGCACTAATAGAACGTCCTAACAAGAAACGATGGTTTTACTTCGTTCTCAGCCGATTTTGCCTTCAAGAATGTCTTCCTGGATGTGATGCTCTGAGCGTTCTCACAAGAAATGACGACTTTGCTTCCAAATCGACTCACTTTACGCGGTTGAAAGACACCCGAGGCCACATGATCATTGCTTTTCATTCTAGTTTTCGAGTTCGTATAATTATCGCCATGGTGAGAGAGAGAGAGAGAGAGAGAGAGAGAGAGAGAGAGAGAGAGAGAGAGAGAGAGAGAGAGAGAGAGAGAGAGAGAGAGAGAGAGAGAGAGAGAGAGGGGGGGGGATGAGAGAGCGAGAGCCTCTGGGGTTTTGACAAGTCAAAAAGTGAGAAAAACTTCGCGCTTACGATCCTTTGACCAGTTCTATGATGTGAGAGTCTTGGAGTGAAACCCCTGAGAGAGAGAGAGAGAGAGAGAGAGAGAGAGAGAGAGAGAGAGAGAGAGAGAGAGAGAGAGAGAGAGAGAGAGAGAGAGTAGAGAGAGAGAGAGAGAGTAGAGATAGTTAGAGAGAGAGAGAGAGGGGGGAGAGAGAGAGAGGGAGAGAGATAGAGGGAGGGAGGGAGGGAGGGGAGAGGGAGAGAGAGAGAGACAGAGAGGAGAGAGAGAGAGAGACAGAGAGAGACAAGACAGAGAGGCCTTTGCCCCTCATGAAGGGGGTACAGGATAAACAAAACATCATATACAACTGATCATAATAATATTAACAAATAAATGTATCTCAGACTGAGCAAACGTAAAGCTTTGATCGACAGGTTTCTTACAATTTTTTCAGAGAAGCTAAGAGTAAACTAAAACGAAACTGGTTTGGAGAGAACGTTTGCAAAATGTACCGAGGCAGGACAACATAACACAAAATGAACATCATCTTCCCTTGTTTTCTTACATAGTGAGAGAGAGAGAGAGAGAGAGAGAGAGAGAGAGAGAGAGAGAGAGAGAGAGAGAGAGAGAGAGAGAGAGAGAGAGAGAGAGCACACCCCAAAGAGTCCGAACAATAGGACTATTATCCCTTTAAGGCAGAACTTCTCTGACAGAGAAGTCCCTTCTGACAGAGAAGTTGCAAGGACTTCAAAATTATCATGCAGTGGTCGAAAACCCGCGCACTTTGAACTTGCCTCTGGCAAGTAGGCCTAACCTGGGTGGAGTTTCTCTAGAGGACGGTCGCCGCGCGAATAACTGTTACGCCAAAAGGGGTCTAAGAAACACAAAAACGTTTGCTAAGGTCAGATAACTCTTTAAGCTTACTTTCATTTTTGGGAGAGAGAAAAGGGTTGCTATCAAAAGGGAGATAAATCATACCTCTCTGTCAGATTGAACCAAGAACTTACATCCGTGGATTGAACACATATTTCGATTTCATCCTCGTCTATTTGTGTGCAGAAAATAAAATTTGCTAAAATAATCCCATATTTGTTCATGATAGACTAAAGAATATTTGCTGTGACAAGCTTGTTGTTTTGGTCTTCCATTTTGAAAGTTAAAGTCACGTTCACGCGAGATATAAAAAAAAGCCGGAAGTATTGATATTTCCCATGATCCTTCAAATAGTTTGTCACTTGCTACCTCGATAGGGGCCACAAAACGTTTGCGGCAAACGTCAGAAAAAGAGGTGCTTCTTAGGACCGTTTCTGCCGATTTGAGCGTACGCTACGTAACGTTAGCCCTTGTGAAACGGACCCCTGTCTTGCAGGTACAAAGTGGACTGGAGACTTCAGTCTTGACCATGAAGTGAGAAATTCCACATGGCTTTGCAGGATAACTACATAGCAGAGAGACTGTGACTATAGTGAGTGAGTGGCTACAAACCTACAGGCTACTGTTTAACTAGATAAGTGAGCCGCGCCTTTCAAACTTGCCGTGGGCAAGTAGGCCTAAGTAGGCCAGTAGGCCTAAGTCTACTAGTAATAGGCCCTACCCGAAATGATTCAGCAGTGAAGGTTCATTACGTTCATGGGCAGAAATTTGCTTCATTTCATGAGATAATTGGGGTGGGCTTCTTACCCGCGCTTTTTCACAAGGGCTACCCGTGTTGCAGTGAAGGTTCTACGTTCGCGTGGGGGCCGCAAGGGCAAATAGCGTGGGCGCAAATCGGCAAAAACGGTACTAAGATACACCTCTTTCGCCGACGTTTGCCAAACACGTCTTGTGGCTACTCCCAAGGTATCTTTTCGCGAACTATCACGTGACTAGCATGGGGTGAATACATTGAATTGTCCATTAACGTTTGATTATAATAGTAATTTGACCAATCAGATAAGAGCTTGTAATATTCTTCCGCAAACGTTTTCTAAAGTGTTTCTTAGGCCCCGTTTGGCGTAAGCGTTATTCGCGCTGCGACCGTTATCTAGAGAAACTGGACCCTGCTAAAGTGGGTGTGATCGACACGTCTCTGCGGCGACTGAACTGTCGTGTTAGTCAGAAAACAGTGTTGAGTCCCTCAGACTCCAACAAACTAGTCTTGGACTATTGCACTTGTGAGACAAGTGTGCAGTTGCTACTTTTATTCATGCAACACTTATCTTTGCCCCCCGTCCCCTTTCCCGCCCTACCCCCTCTCCCTGACACATTTCTTCTACACCCTTTCTGTTAGGTGGAATTACAGTGTGGTCTCGTACAAGCACAGTACAAGCAAGGAAACACAAGGAAACACATTTGCATGCATTACAAATGGAAACACAACCAAGGAACTAAGTGTGTATATGGGGGGAGAGACAGAGAGAGTGACAGACAAAGAGGCACAGAGGCACAGAGGCACACACAGAGAGTCTTGGTTGCCTCAGTCATGCTCTGGATATATCAGAGGTGTAAGTGGAATTGAGACAGACAGACAAACAGAGAGAGAGAGAGAGAGAGAGAGAGAGAGAGAGAGAGAGAGAGAGAGAGAGAGAGAGAGAGAGAGAGAGAGAGAGAGAGAGAGAGAGAGACTGGACACTGAAAAACTTTATTTAACAAGGATAAAGATTTTAGGCGATGCCTATTCTTACAAAGTGTCCTTGGAGAGAGAGAGAGAGAGAGAGAGAGAGAGAGAGAGAGAGAGAGAGAGAGAGAGAGAGAGAGAGAGAGAGAGAGAGAGAGAGACAGATAAGAGACAGAGAGGTAAACATAATTTTACTCTCTGGTTATCCTTTTATCATTTATTCAATCTGCCTTCTGGGGCGTGGGTGGTGGAGGGGGTGTTGCTTCTCTGTCCTTCATTCTTCTTCTTCTTCTGCGTTCCCAGGCCATATGGACATAATGGGTAAGGTACATATGTGTCCGGTTTTCAGTTTTCACCGGTCTCCCCGCTAGCGTACAGCCGACACATTCCGATTTCGGAGGAGCTCAAAGGAGAAAAATTATTTGGAAGATTGTTTTGAAAAAAAGGCAGGAGAATGGGGCCAAGAAGTCAGAAAGATAGTAGATGATAGAAAGCAAAGGGAAAAGGCAGAGTCAAAGAGAGTGGCAGATTAGAGGAAGTTACAAGCACAGAACTTCCAGAAGGTGGGGGAGCTATTTTACGAAAGACCCCCCGGTATCCCCACGGGGAGGTCCTTCATTCAATCTGCCCTCAGGACTCCGGTGCTTCTTTTTCACTCCTCCAATCTCTTCTCCATTTCAGCTAACGGTGCCCATCAAGCTGGAGCCTGATCTGTGGATCTCCATCATGGAGCAGGCCCTGCTCTTCCTGCTGGTGGTCTGCCGCTGGCTCCTGCCCAGGGGAGGCATCAGCCGGGCCGAGCTCTCCCAGCTGCTCTTCGTCTTCATGGGCATCGCCTCGGACAACATGGAGCTCTTCGAGCTCTTCGACGAGACCGAGGTCCGCGGGGACTTGGTCCTGACCTACGCCATCTTGGCCGTGTGGTCCGTCAGCCTTCTGCAGTTCGTCTTCGTCTTGACTTCCACCAAAGACCCGCGACAAACTGAGGTGGTTCACGATTTACCACAAGCCGAAGAAGAAAGAGAAGAAGGAGAAGAAGGAGGAGAGAAGGCAGGTGGTGGCAGAAGAAGGAGGAAGAAGCAGAAGAAACAAGGGGTGGGTGAGATCGTCTTCGCTACAGAAGTTTGGAGTTTGGTTTTCAGTATCATGGTGCAGGATGGGCCTTACGCGGTGACCCGGATTTACACTTTGGTGACGCACGACCTGTTCACTTACTCCATCATCTTCTTTATTTGTAAGAACCTGTTGGTGATTTGTCTGGTGCTGTATCGACTGATCGTTATCTGCGTCTACAAATTTAGCCGTGACAGCGATCACGATGAAGACGACGACGATGGTGATGATGATGATGATGATAACAAAAAGGACAAGAAAGGTGTCGTTGGGAAGAATAAAACGACGAAGAAGGCAAATGCTTTTTACAAGAAGAGAGAAGAAGAGAATGACGAAGATATGAACGAAAGAAGAAGTACGAACAGAAGCAGTCGACTCTCTCACACGAGACGCATCACTGTTGGATCTGTCGGCTTAAGCAGAAAACCCGTGTCTCTTGATAGTCTGTCTCGTCACAACAGCTCCAATGTGTGATCCGTTTCGGCCCAGCCCTCCGCGTTAGCAGTTGCTTCTTTGCGCGATCTGGCAGTCACAGTCGGAAACGAGAGATAATCTGTCTAACGTCCTCCGGTCTGGAACAGACACGCATGCGGCATTAATAGACATAAAGATGGTGGAAACGATCCTGGAGACAATGCCCGGAGGCAGGGCAACACCAGTAAAGTCCCGAAGTTTTAACAATACAGATATGTGTATAACCACAGTCGGAAACGAAGAAGAAAAATCTGTTTAACGTCCTCCGGTCTGAAACACATATGGGACATTAGTAGACATGAAGATGGTGGGAACGATCCTGGAGACAATGCCCGGAGGCAGGGCAACACCAGTTATGTCCCGAATTGTTAACAATACAGATATGTATATATATAACCACGGTCAGAAACGACAGTGGCGTGCTTAAATATATTAAGCTACTTCAAGTTGTTAGCGGAATCAGACTTGAGAGACTTGTACTAAGAGCAGGTATGTTCTTTTCAATACCCGTATTGTTTTCATAGGGTCTACATAATACATCTGCTTTTTTGTGTGTACAAAAGTTCACGTAAGTATTACTATGTAGAAAAGGGTGGTCCCGCATTTGGTAAGGATTACCCAGATTTCACGAGACGAGATCCGTTTTGATAATTTCGGTTCACAGGCTAATAATATACTGTCCAAAAAAAGATACGTATACGTTTTAATTAAAGAAGAAAATGTATATTAAAATTAAACAATAAAATAGTGAGGCCAAGAGAGGAGATAACGAAATTGAACAAAGGGTGAATACTCTCTTTCTAATTAACTCCCCTCCACCAAAGTTGATTACGATACCAATCACCTAGCTAATCAACTTTGGTGGAGGGGAGTTAATTAGAAAGAGAGTATTCACCCTTTGTTCAATTTCGTTATATTAAAATTCATTAATTTCCAAACAGTTCGATTTGAATTATGTCATGTAACAATTTATTTTGTTTCAATAATCACATGGACACTACATTAAGAATCCCTGATTAAGTTAATCTAAATATAGTATCCATGATAATCATCAATCGCGTGTTCATTTTGAACTGTCCAAACAGCTCATTTTGTCCACGCTGAATGTCCCAAGAGCCGAATAATAAGCAAAGACACTGAAAAGAAAAGACTAACATCCGGTCCCTTTTCCCTATATGAGTAGTGAGGACAGAAACACTGGTTATGTCCCTTTTAAACGTGACACATTTAGGTTAAAAACACGTCAATATAGGCCAGTTGAATTCTCTGTTCAAATTCCAGTCTGAGTCTTTGGATAGCCCGCCACTGCGAATGGTGTAACTACCCCACTGACGATAACTCTATCAGCCCGGCTCGCCGTAACTCTTAAGTAGTCCATCTTACCATTTTAGAGTCTTTGTAATAAGTAAGGTGTATGCATGCATATGCGGTTGTTTTCTGGAGTTGACAATTGTACTCGTCATAGTCATAACTTATAACATCTCTATTGTTTTAACCCATCTTAAGCAGTTCCATGTGATATTAACAAAGCTTATTATTATTATTATTATTTTCCCTTAGAGTGTAAGGAGTTCAAAGCCGACACACTTGATTGAGGGATTGATGGGGAAGAGGGAGGGGGAGGGCGGTGTTGGGGGCAGGCTTCTTCTTTTCTGAAGATCATCTGTCGTCCAGCTCTCCGTAGAGTCACTGGAGTGTCTTTGTACTAATGTATGACAATCACATATCAGTTTGTACCCTTCTTGAACAGATTGATTTGATATAATGATTTGACATAATACTCGTTCAGCGTAATACAGTGGAACCTTACCTATGGAAGACCATGACAAATCAGCCAAAAAGAAAGATCGTATTAAGGAAGGGGCATTACTAGGGAGATGGATTCTCAGTAGTCCATGTGATACAGTATTTTGAAATAATACTGGTTCAGCGTAATACAGTCGAACCTCCCAATTAAGACCATGACAAATCAGCCAAAAAGAAAGATCTTATTAAGGAAGGGGCTTACTAGGGAGATGGATTCTCAGTCGTCCAGTTGATACAATAATTTGAAGTAATACTGGTTCAGCTTACCCTTTCAATGCCACTCTTGGCACCACAATGATTTAACACCCATGTCACTCAAATGCATCAATAGAGGGTCTGGTATCCAGTGACCTTATGTACTTAATTTTGGGAGGTAAGGATAGGCCCTATTTTGGGAGGTAATTGCAGATAGGGTTGAATACTTGAACCTCACAATTAAGACCATGACAAATCAGCCCTATTTTATGCAATGAACCTCACAATTAAGACCATGACAAATCAGCCAGAGGAATCTAGGGAGATGGATTCTTAGTAGTCAATTTGATACAATAATTTGAAAAAAATATTGCATAGGACCATGACAAATCAGCCGAAAAGAAAGATCTTATTACGGAAGGGGCATTACTAGGGAGATGGATTATCAGTAGTCCATTTCATACAATAATTTTTTCTCTACCTGGGTAAGTTTAATAGAGGGGTCTGGTATCCAGTGACCTTATGTTCTTAATTTTGGGAGGTAAGGATAGGCCCTATAAATTTTGGAAATATTTTCTCTACCTGTGTAAGTTTAATAATAAATTTTGGCTGAGGAATGGCTAGCGTTGAAAGGGATTTGAATACAGTAGAATCTCCCAATTAAGACCATGACAAATCAGCCGAAAAGAAATATCTTATTAAGGAAGGGGTATTACTAGGGAGATGGATTCTTAGTAGTCAATTTGATACAATAATTTGATATAATACTGGTTCAGCTTAATACAATAGAACCTCCCTATTATATAGGACCATGACAAATCAGCCGAAAAGAAAGATCTTATTACGGAAGGGGCATTACTAGGGAGATGGATTCTCAGTAGTCCATTTGATACAATAATTTGATATAATACTGGTTCAGCTTAATACAGTCGAACCTCCCTATAAAACCCATGAAAAATCAGCCAAAAAAAGAAAGGTCTACATAGGGAAGGTCTTAATAGGGAGGTTCCACTATTACAATCGTCATTCTGTATGATCTAAATGTTATGGACAATCCTAAAGTTTATTGTTTTCATTTTCTCATTTTCCTTTCATCAAAACCACACACACACACACACACACACACACACACACACACACACACACACACACACACACACACACACACACACACACACACACACACACACACACACACACACAAAAGTATTTGGTTTGTGGAGTTTAAAGATCCCCCACGTCACGTGTCACATTCCCTCTTACGCTAGGAAGATTTCTTCAGAGTTCTTACCAACTATAAGAGGGAAAACACGTGAAAACCGTGATGTTGACACGTGACTTGGTGGGTCTTTAAATGGAACACAGTGCAGACAATCTGAACTTGTTATGCAAATTAGCATTGCAGGACTGCAGTGTTATTGATGAAAACAAGACAAAGTTGGTGAATATTTATAATGCATTATTAACTATTATTACCTCCATTAAAAAAAGATGTAGTTTATTCGTACTGGATGTGCGAGTTTATTCCGCGATGTGTATCTAATGACGGCGGGGGGGGGGGGGGGGGGGGGGGGGGGGGGGGGGGGAGGGAGAGGGAGAGAGAGAGAGAGAGAGAGAGAGAGAGAGAGAGAGAGAATATATGTGTGTGTGTGTGTGTGTGTGTGTGTGTGTGTGTGTGTGTGTGTGTGTGTGTGTGTGTGTGTGTGTGTGTGTGAACATGCGTGTATGCATATGTGCGTGTATGTGTGTGCGTACACATGCAAAAAATCAACAAAAAAACACAACGATAAATGAATTCAGTATGTGTGTGTGTGTGTGTGTGTGTGTGTGTGTGTGTGTGTGTGTGTGTGTGTGTGTGTGTGTGTGTGTCTGTTTGTCTGTCTGTCTGTATGTCTGTCTGTATGTGTGTGTGTGCTGTTGTTGTTCTTCAGTTTAACGTCCTTCCACTAAAAGTGATTCAGACAAATGTGTGTGTGTGTGTGTGTGTGTGTGTGTGTGTGTGTGTGTGTGTGTGTGTGTGTGTGTGTGTGTGTGTTTGTTTGTTTGTGTGTTTTGCTTGTATATGTGCTGCGTGCGCATGGTTAGTGAGTGAGTTAGGGATTGTGGTGCGTATGTATGTGCGCGTGCCCACGCCAGCGCGCGCGCGCGCGCGCGCGTGTATATATATATGCGTGTCGGGGGGGGGGGGGGGGTGTGTGCGTGAGTGTGTGTGTGTCTGTGTGTGCGCGCGCGTGTGTGTTTGTGTTTGGTGCGTACCTTTATTGTGTAGCCTACAAGCCAAAAAGCATACTAATGTTGACAGTGTATAACGAACGATCCGTGCGCTCAAACAAAAAGTCCATCACCCATACAGCGTAAATACCATTAAGTGGAAACTGTATTCTATGGTTGGCCAATGCACAATAGTTACTATATCATATTATCTAAATCAGACAAATCATAATGTGCGATTCTAAAAAATGTTCTGTTCTGTGATACAGAACCTGTAAGACATCTTCTTTCCGAGGAAGCTACCAAAACTCTCATCTCTGCCTTCGTACTCTCCAGACTAAATTACTGTAATTCCATTCTTGCTGGCTGCCCACAAACTGTTCTAGCTAAATTTTTAAAAATTCAAAACAATGCTGCTCGCCTTGTACTGAGGTGCTCCAAATTCTCTCATTCTACCCCTATGCTTGAATCTCTTCACTGGCTTCCTGTTGGAAGGCGTATCGACTACAAGCTCTCTCTGCTCTGTTACAAGTCCCTGAATGGTCTGGCTCCTTCTGATCTCACTGATCTCCTGAACCCTTACACACCTCTTAGACAGTTTCGCTCCTCCTCTGATACTTCTCTCCTCCAGATCCCTCGTTACCACACCAAGACTCTTGGTGAACGTTCCTTCTCTTTTCAGGCCTCCTCTACTTGGAACAAACTCCCTCTTCCTCTCCGTTCTGCCAACTCCCTTTCTTCATTTAAGTCTTCCCTCAAAACCACTCTCTTCAGATCGTAGCCTGCACTTTTCTTTTGGAAATCCAGTTTTCTCCCTTCTGTGCGCGTGTGTTTGTGTGCAGTGTGTGTGTGTGTGTGTGTGGGGTGGTTGTGTGGTGTGTGTGTGTGTGTGTGTGTGTGTGTGTGTGGGTGGGTGGTGGTGGTTGTGTGTGGTGTGTGTGTGTGTGTGTGTGTGTGTGTGTGTGTGTGTGTGTGTGTGTGTGTGTTGTTTGTGTGTGCGCGTTTATGCGCGCCCGTGTGTGTGTGTGTGTGTGTGTGTGTGTGTGTGTGTGTGTGTGTGTGTGTGCGTGCGTGCGTGCGTGCGTGTGTGTGTGTGTGTGTGTGTGAAGTAATTTTTGACATTCTCATATTTTCTACTGCGTTTTTGGGTGGGTGGGTGGGGGGTTATTCATTTATTTGTTTATTATTGTAAGCGCTTAGGGCTTGTTTAAGAATAAGCGCATATAAATGCTCATCATTATTATTATTATTGTTATTATTATTATTATTATTATTATTATTATTATTGTTGTTGTTGTTGTTGTTGTTATTATATTATTATTATTATTATCATTATTATTATTATTATTATTATTATTATTATATACAACTTGAGTGATGACACCATCGTAATCTGTGTGTCGTATAAACATTTTCTCTTCCGTGATACAACTTGAGTGATTTCACCATCGTATGTCTGCGTCTGTATGTCTGCGTGTTTTATCACGTTTTAAAGGTGGACCCTGACGGATGAGTTTTCAAGTTGCAAGAAACACGTCGAGATCACCAGAAAGACAGCTTTTTCAAGGATCGGAACACTCACTTTGCTCTGGTTTCCTAGAAATTAAACCGTCAAAACGGCGATTCCCCCTTGGCGGAGATGCCGGAGAGAGTAGCCATTTTGGAGGGGGTGGGTGGAGGTCACTCATTGTGGTCGAAGCATTTTCTTTTTTTGTAATGCAGCTAAAAAAAAAAAGGAGCTATTTCCTTTGTTGTGAGCGAAACTCCTTTAGATAAACTGTATACAAATTTTTAAAAGAAAGAAAAAAGAAGGCTTGTATTGCGAACATTTAAAGCAAACGATTTGGCGACCATTAGAAAAGAGACAGCACAAGACTTCTCTTTGGGTGAAAGAATTAGACTTCCAGCACCTCCGCCAAGGAGGAATCGCCGATTTGACGGTTTGATTTCTAGGAAACCAGAGCAAAGGGAGTGTTGCGATCTCTGTAAAGGGTGTTTTCCTGTTGATCTCGACGTGTTTCTTACCCAAAAAACCCTCATCCGTCAGGGTTCCCCTTTAAGCATTAGGATCCGCGGACACCAGCACCCCGCTGAAGGAGGGGGCAGATGACCTGGGTCTGGCATCCCCTCTCCAATGACAACCCACCCACACCGCATCCCCCCTGTAGAGGCGCACCACCCCGTGGACAGCCGCCATGGGAACTGACGATGATAACTGTAACTCAGGCGTGGAAAACGTCGGTGTGGTCGATCTCCATCCGGGTACCGTGCGTGGTGGTGGTGGTGGTCCACAGATACAGATATAATCAACATCCTATGTCGACTGGTGCCTGAGATATGGCTATTAAAAAAAAATCAGTTTTCAAGGTCATACGTCAAGGTCATGACCTTGACCCCAAAAGGCCCATCTACAGTACCTAGCCTACATGCACATCAAGTTTCATCTTCCTATCCTTATTCCTTCATGGTGATATGCTGTTATCTTGGGAACTCCATTTTTCCGACCCCCCGATTTTCAGGGTCCAGCGATCTCCTTGACCTTGACCTTGATTGGTCAACAATATTCGGAAGGAGCATAAGCCAAACCACCTTCATACCAAGTTTCAACATCATATGTTGACTGGTGCCCGAGATATGGCTGAAAATAGATTTGTCAGTTTTCAAGGTCATACGTCAAGGTCATAACCTTGACCGTGACACCAACAGGCACATCTACAGTACCTAGCCTACATGCACATCAAGTTTCATCTTCCTACCTTTATTCCTTCATGGTGATATGCTGTTAACAAACCCACACACATACATACACACATGCATACACAGCCACTTACACAACAAAAACAATATCACCTTCGCTCCGTAAACTCCGCGGGTGATATCGGGGACCGTTTTGGCCGCGAAGACGTAGGTCCCGTTGAACGGGGCGGTGAAGTGGCCCGTAATGTTGTTGTACCCGTTGCCCTGGTTGGTTGCGATCTGGCTGAAGACCATAGGGATGGTGCTGGCATCGTTGTTTGGAAGACCAGCCAAGAACCTCACGTGGAATGATACGGTTTGGGTTCCCCTTTCAGCACAATCCGTTTTTGTGTGTGTGTGGTTTTGTGGTTTTGTGTTTTTGTTCTTTCTAAGTGAGTGTTTTGTTTTATGATATACTAGCTGTGGAACCCTTGGCACATGAGACATAGGTTTAAAGACTCAGCGCTTGCGCGCTTCGAGTCCTTGCGCTTCACGCGCGCTTCGACTTCTTGCGCTTTGCACTCCGCTAAACTCCGGCCCCTTTTTGACTCCGCCCCCTTCGAATCCCAGTTCGACTATTCCCGTTTTTCCGAATCCCAGTTCGCCTACTCCCGTTTTTCCGAATCCCAGTTCGCCTATTCCCGTTTTTCCGAATCCCAGTTCACCTATTCCCGTTTTTCCGAATCCCAGTTCGCCTACTCCCGTATTAACGAATCCCAGTTCGACTATTCCCGTTTTTCCGAATCCCAGTTCGCCT
>CM065700.1:41686865-41699365 GCA_017654935.2 Phymorhynchus buccinoides | reverse complement strand
CCTTACTTCCCAAAACTAAGACAATAGGGTCTTTGGATAATAGACCCCAATTTGATGCCTTTTAGTGACATAGGTGTTAAATCACTGTGGTGCTAAAAAGCGACTTTGGCAGTGAAAGGGTTTTAATACAATAATACTTGCCTTGTGAGCAGGGCGGGGGCATGGTTAAAGTTGACGTGGCGGTAAGGCAAGGACATGGCGAAAGTTGACGTGGTAAGGCAGGGACATGGCGAAAGTTGACGTGGTAAGGCAGGGACATGGCGAAAGTTGACGTGGTAAGGCAGGGACATGGCGAAAGTTGACGTGGTAAGGCAGGGACATGGCGAAAGTTGACGTGGTAAGGCAGGGACATGGCGAAAGTTGACGTGGTAAGGCACAGGGACATGGCGAAAGTTGACGTGGTAAGGCAGGGACATGGCGAAAGTTGACGTGGTAAGGCAGGGACATGGCGAAAGTTGACGTGGTAAGGCAGGGACATGGCGAAAGTTGACGTGGTAAGGCAGGGACATGGCGAAAGTTGACGTGGTAAGGCAGGGACATGGCGAAAGTTGACGTGGTAAGGCAGGGACATGGCGAAAGTTGACGTGGTAAGGCACAGGGACATGGCGAAAGTTGACGTGGTAAGGCACAGGGACATGGCGAAAGTTGACGTGGTAAGGCAGGGACATGGCGAAAGTTGACGTGGTAAGGCAGGGACATGGTGAAAGTTGACGTGGTAAGGCAGGGACATGGCGAAAGTTGACGTGGTAAGGCAGGGACATGGCGAAAGTTGACGTGGTAAGGCAGGGACATGGCGAAAGTTGACGTGGTAAGGCAGGGACACGGCGAAAGTTGACGTGGTAAGGCAGGGACATGGCGAAAGTTGACGTGGTAAGGGCAGGGACATGGCGAAAGTTGACGTGGTAAGGCAGGGACATGGCGAAAGTTGACGTGGTAAGGCACAGGGACATGGCGAAAGTTGACGTGGTAAGGCACAGGGACATGGCGAAAGTTGACGTGGTAAGGCAGGGACATGGCGAAAGTTGACGTGGTAAGGCAGGGACATGGCGAAAGTTGACGTGGTAAGGCAGGGACATGGCGAAAGTTGACGTGGTAAGGCAGGGACATGGCGAAAGTTGACGTGGTAAGGCAGGGACATGGCGAAAGTTGACGTGGTAAGGCAGGGTAATCGTCGGATCGTCCAGATAACTTCTCCATCATGCCTGATTCTGGAAACAGAAAACGGAAAAGGTTAAAGGATGGAGAGTTTCTAAAATGCAATGAAAATACAAAAAACTGTGATAAAATAAGAGGCCACCACTACCCGGTAGGTACTTGTTCGAATCAAACGTTGCGGGTAGGGGTAGACGGGGTAAAAAGCCCATGTGCGGGTAAGAAGCCCATGCCAATTATCTCATGAAATAAAGCACATTTCAGTCACATTTTGCCCATGAGACGAGTGTTAATGTTTAGCATTCGTCTCATGGGCAAATTTGACTGAAATTTGCTTTATTTCATGAGATAATTGGCATGGGCTTCTTACCCGCCCGTGGGCTTTTTACCCCGTCTTCACTTATATTATATCCTAAAATCATTTGCCCACAAGTAAAAGAATAGTTTAATAATATAAAACAAAAGGCTAATTTTGCTGAATTTAAATCGTGAATTTTACTTCTTAGAACACAGGCCTACTTAAGTCACGCGCAAGAATGGTCTTTTCATTGAACCAATAGACGATTTTCGGGGGGGGGGGGGGGGGGGGGAGGAATAGGGGAGAGCACTTCGTGAAAATTTGAGTTGCTTACCTCCATTACTCGGTCAAATACCATAGCAACAATGCAACAATTGCGTCGAAGCTTGAAACCACAGAATGCCAGTCAGCGACTTGCAAACTTTTTTTTCTTAGAAAAATAAGGGGTGGTCAGCTGCTACAACGTGATAGAACTTGCAAACTGTGAACGTAAAAATATAAATTACATCAAATCGCACTGCGTTCTACATGCTGTGTGTCTCCTCAAACACACGAAGCGAGGGCTGGGGATTTACCTGAAGGTAGAGTAACTTCCTCTGTTTGACTGATTGAATTAGGCGAGATCACGCCCACACACCATGAAATTACTCCCCTTAATTATTTCCGAACAATTCCTATTCACAATCAACATACACGATTATGGAGGTGAAAACCTTCAGGTTTTTTCCCTCTCGAACTCTTGTGGAGTTTGCTAGTCACGGACAATAAACAAAATGCTATTCTGTGGATAATAGGGCTGGAATTTGTTTTCTGCTGGATAGTATTTTGGCCAGGGTACATCCTCACTTCTTGTCATGAGGAAGTTAGGACAGTCGGCATTACAGGCGATGGTTCCTAAAGGCTGACTTAAAGGGCCACCCTGACGGATGAGCTTTAGTAAGAAACACGTCCAGATCACCAGGAAAAAAACCTTTACAGAGATTGCAACACTCACTTTGCTCTGGTTTCCTAGAAATCAAAACGTCAAATCGGCGACTGATTCCTCCTTGACGGAGGTGGTGTCGGAAGTCAAATTATTTCACCCAAAACTCTTTTCTAATGGCCGACTGCGTTTAGACCAAATCGTTTGCACGAAATTTTCGCAATACTAGCCTTTTTTCTGTTCTTTTTTAAAATTTTGTTGGCAATATTAACATTTCTTCCCCTCAACCAAAAACGGTACAAGTGCAGTTGTAGTACACGCGCACTATAACTTCACTTGCGACAAGTGCAGTTGTAGTGCACGCGCACTATAACTTCACTTGCGCTCCAAGTGTCAAGTGTACTATCCGGGACAGAAAATATTGGTGAATATTTTGACGGAAAAGGTGATATTTTCATTCTTCAAATCCCCTATACAGACAGCACTTTTTTTCCGTCTAGGATGGTTCAGATAGTGTTGTGAGGAGTTTCGCTCACAACAAAGGAAACAGCTCCTTTTTATTTTTTACTGCACTGCCAAAAAAGTAAGAAAATGCTTCAACCACAATGAGTGACCTCCACCCACCCCATCCAAAATGGCTTCTCTCTCCGGCATCTCCGCCAAGGAGGAATCGCCGTTTTGACGGTTTGATTTCTAGGAAACCAGAGCAAAGTGAGTGTTCCGATCCTAGAAAAGGCTGTCTTTCTGGTGATCTCGACGCGTTTCTTGCAAAACCTCATCCGTCAGGGTCCACCTTTAAAATTAATTAAGTCACAGAACCAAAGACAGATGTCTCCTAATTTGAATGAAATTCGGTCACGCACGTGCGGACGACCCATATCTTTCGTACGACTAGCTCCCCCACCTTCTGGAAGTTCTGCGTTTGTAACTTCCTCTAACCTGTCACTGTCTTTGACTCTGCCTCGTCTCTTTGCTTTCCTACTACAGTGGAACCTCCCTTATAAGACCTCCCATTATAAGACTCCCTCCCACATAAGACCTACTTCTCCGAGACATTGCCCTCCTTTGTAAGTACGAAAAATACCTCCCTCATAAGACCTCATTTGGGATGATTTTTGAAGGTCTTATAAGGGAGGTTCCACTGTATATTTACCTGCCATCTTTCTGCCTTAGTGACAAATTTCCCTCTCTTTTTTTTCTTCTCCAAAACGTCTTCCAAATAAGTTTCTCCAATGACCTCCCCCGAAATCGGGATGTGTCGGCTAAACGCAGCGGGGAGACCAGTGAAAACTGATAACCAGCAGACAAATACGCACCTTACCCATTATGGCCATGTGGCCTGGGAACGCAGAAGAAGAAGAACATGAAACTGTTAACCCTTTCATCACCGCCAAAGTCACATTTTAGCACCACAGTGATTTAACACGACCTATGTCCCTAAAAGGAATCAAATTGGGGTCTATTATCCAAATACCATATTGTCTTAGTTTTGGGAAGTAAGGATAAATTGATGGCTATATTCACATTTATGCCCGTCAACCCGGTCAAGAACGATAATCTGTTGACTGAAAAAGCAATCGCTATGTTCTTTTCTGTTACAAATTATCGTTCTTGACGCCAGCAGACGGGCATAAATATGAATATAGCCAAATTGATTTGATATACGTCACAGAAGAATCCCCAATACTGCAGATGGATTTTGTTCTCTACCCAGGTAAACTTAATGGAATGTTTTGGCTGAAATATGGCTGGCGGTGAAAGGGTTAATGTAAACTACGTATCAACTGATTTTCCATTGCCGTGTATATTAATCATCATACAACTCTCCTTCTCACGTTCCTGCTGGCCCAAACTCATGGCCAAAGAGGAAAGACAATTCAGCGAAGATTTGCACTTCTTATTCTTATTCTTTGTTCCCGGTGTTACGTGAAATGTATCTCTCGTGAAACAGTGGGAGAAAATGAACTATTTTTAACCCTTTCACCGCCAATGTCGCATTTTTGCACCACGGTGATTTAACACCTATGTCACTAAAAGGCATCAAACTGGGGTCTATTATCCAAAGACCCTATTGTCTTAGTTTGGGGAAGTAAGGATAGACCCTATTTTAGATATGTCACAGAAGAATCCCAAATACTGCAGATTGATTTTATTCTCTACCCAGGTAAATTTAATGGACATTTTTGGCTGAAATATGGCTGGCGGTGAAAGGGTTAAAGGTACGCAAAACACTCACTTACTTACATTCATTCGTTGACGTATAGGCCAAACAACAGAAGATCAAATTCAAGTTTTAGTTAACGTGGAAGCTCCGTCTTTTCCTTCTTGTTCAGTAGTTGCAGGGTGAACTAGACCACTGCGTGAGTCTAACATGGAGAGAGGTGTATTAATTGTGAACGCAACTCAGAAGTCAAACGAATTCACTGCTATTTTTAAAGACCTCGCACGTCACATGTCACATTCCCTCTTATACTAGGAAGATTTCTTAAAGGGGCACCCTGACGGATGAGTTTTTTTGTAAGAAACACGTCGAAAACACCCTTTACAGAGATTGCAACATTCACTTCGCTCTGGTTTCCAGAAATCAAACCGTCAAATCGGCGATTCCTCCTTGGCGGAGGTGCTGGAAGTCAAATTCTTTCACCCAAAGGCGTGTGCCGTCTCTTTTCTAATGGCCGCCAAATCGTTTGCACGAAATGTTCGCAATACAAGCCTTTTTTCTTTTTTTTTAATTTTATGCAGTTTATCTAAAGGAGTTTCGTTCACAACAAAGGACATTTACTGCACTTTATTTCATGAGATAATTGCGGTGGGCTTCTTACCCGCCCATGCGCTTTTTACCCCGTCTTCCCCTCCTATCTTTCTATCTATCTATCTATCTATCTATCTATCTATCTATCTATCTATCTATCTATCTGTCTGTCTGTCTGTCTGTCTTTCTATCTATCTATCTATCTATCTATCTATCTATCTATCTATCTATCTATCTATCTATCTATCTGTCTGTCTGTCTGTCTGTCTGTCTGTCTGTCTGTCTGTCTGTCTGTCTGTCTGTCTGTCTTTCTATCTATCTTTCTATCTATCTATCTATCTATCTATCTATCTATCTATCTATCTATCTATCTATCTATCTATCTATCTATCTATCTTTCTATCTATCTATCTATCTATCTGTCTGTCTGTCTGTCTGTCTGTCTGTCTGTCTGTCTGTCTGTCTGTCTGTCTGTCTGTCTGTCTATCTATCTATCTATCTATCTATCTATCTATCTATCTATCTTTCTGTCTGTCTGTCTGTCTGTCTGTCTGTCTGTCTGTCTGTCTGTCTGTCTGTCTGTCTGTCTGTCTGTCTGTCTGTCTGTCTGTCTGTCTGTCTGTCTATCTATCTATCTATCTATCTATCTATCTATCTATCTATCTATCTATCTATCTATCTATCTATCTATCTCTCTCTCTCTCTATCTATCTATCTATCTATCTTTCTGTCTGTCTGTCTGTCTGTCTGTCTGTCTTTCTATCTATCTATCTATCTATCTATCTGTCTGTCTGTCTGTCTGTCTGTCTGTCTGTCTGTCTGTCTGTCTGTCTGTCTGTCTGTCTGTCTGTCTGTCTGTCTGTCTGTCTTTCTATCTATCTATCTATCTATCTATCTATCTATCTATCTATCTATCTATCTATCTATCTATCTATCTATCTATCTATCTATCTATCTATCTATCTATCTATCTATCTATCTATCTATCTATCTATCTATCTTTCTGTCTTTCTGTCTATGTGTGTGTATACATCTGATAGTTCAGTCCATGGTTGAGTCTATGTGACAAAGAATAAAAATCGAAATATTTACGGTTTTTAAGTGGGCGTTCGGGTGTTCTCATTGTGTGTTTCTATCTATGTAGGCCTAGCTATGTTTGTTTGTGTATGCATGTAGATAGATATATGTAATGTTGTATTACGAATGTATGCATATAGACTAAGATATGTGTATGACATATAATTTGTGAACTGAATGCAAGTTGTATGTTTGTATGTAAAAGTTAGATGGATGGGTAGTCAAATGGTTGTATGCGTGCGCATGTGTGTGTGTTGTGTGCGTGTGTGTGTGTGTGTGTGTATCAGTTTGTGTGTGTGTGTGTGTGTGTGTGTGTTTGTGTGTGTGTGTGTGTGTGTGACGTAATTGACCCGCACGACCCGCTTTCATTGTTTCTTATCCACCCCCCCCCCTCTCTCCCCTTTTTATCTCTCGGGCCGGCCGCCACTTGAATTGCCATTCAGCTTCAAACGGACGCCGATTAAGGCATTTATCCCTTTGAATCCCGATCTACCTCCCCATTACGGGGAAAGCAACACCCACAGTCGGTTCCCTTTTGAACCCTTCCTTTCCAATCACGAGAAGGCTAGGAATTTCGGCATGTGATAAGGATGTAACCGGCGCGTGATTGTTCGGTACTAGTATGCATAAAATTATAGCATCATCTTGTGACGTGTCAATTGCTATAAACCAACCACAGGCTTTCATTGTTTGAAAGTGAAGGCTATAATTGGAGTAGTGAGAAAAAGTTTTCACACAAGACGCTGAAACCTAGCTAGAGCAACATTGCAGACTCAACCTCTCCCAGCCAGTCATAATAAGCCCAACTAGTGAGTATTATTGATGGCTGGTGATTGAGATTTTGTTTTGTTTGATCATAGTTTTGATCTAGATCCTATGTTCAATGATGAATAAGGAGTAGATAGATATGTTATTGAAAAGAAGTGGTAAACATTCTGTTCTATTTATGTGCACTGATTATTGTGTGTGTGTGTGTTTTTGACTTTAACTCTTTTGGTACCAGAACCGGATTTTATGCCTACTAACCCTTTTGTCTATTTTTAGTAGGAAACCTGTGGGTTGCAATCTTGCACTTTATGATACCATTCCTTTCCAGGTGTTGGATGGAGAGTGATGTTGGCTTGATCACCTTTTATGTTTTACTGATCTCAGTTTGTTAACTGAAATTCAGTTTATTTATTTAACTAGTGCTATTGTACAAGGGAAGCCTTCTAGCCAGTTGGGATTCACTAATTCCCTGCCGACTGAAGCCCCTTGTCTCTAAGCCATAGAGACCTACATCCACCTTCTCCTGTGATTATCAGCAGGGCATCGTGGGCAGGAAGATTATCCCTGACTCACAAACACCAAGACGGGAACGCCGCCAAGACGCCCCGCACCCAGAATCCGCGAGGAGACCACGCCTGAACCGTGCCATCCCGCGAAGCCGTAACCGGAACGACTGGGAGCTACTCTCACCTGACGAGCAAGCCCAGCCAACCCAGCACTCGCCGATCCCTACGGAGGAACTTGACAATAGCTAAGTTCCCAGAACCGCGCCAATCACTTGAACTTTCCCCCTGGCACTGAAGACACTAAGTGACCCTTCCTGCTTGGGGCTAACCTTCTAGAAAGACAAAAGTCTTGTAAATCCTTTCGGATTCCATTGTTTTTTCATTCATATTTTGTTTTGGCGCCATTGAGCTGCTTTATTATTATTGTTGCATAATCTTATGCAGATTTTGTGAGTAAATAAAATACAAGTGTCAAATAATCCTGAACCCTTTGGTCAGACTGATGAGAGTGGGAGTCTTGTAATTTCATGTAAAACCCTACTTCTCTCTGTCTGCCATTTAGAGCAATTCAACCACTTGTATTTCTTACAACCATACGAGCCAGAACCCGGGCACAAATATAAATTTATTAGATGAAAAGGGGCCGGGAAAGTTGCTCATCTCCCATACCCTAGAGAAGTGGGCTAAAGGCAAATTTTCTACTTGAAAATTTAACACACTAAAAGTCTTCCCTAGAGGCTTAGCCTTTTAACCCATTACCTCGTCACATCTAATTGGGGGCTCGCGTCCGGGATATTTTTTTTCATAAAGTCTAACAAATTTCAATTCAAACTTTATTTACTTTCCAAAACTTATCTTGTGTCCACTGGGAAAGTTATTGTGATTTGGTTCACTGTGTTTTGATTTGATTTGTTTGAATGCTATTTATGACTTTATTTTGATGTGCATGCTATTTCTGTTTATGTTGAAATAGTTAAGTGTTGTTTGATACATTCAACTCAGCAACTTTGTTTTTATTTTGAATAGTTGTATTTACAACCATGGCTGAGATTGTTAAACTTAGGAGGGAGCTTAAAGAATGGGGAGAATCTCTAGGATTGTCAGGCCAAGAGTTAGCAAATTTTGTCATATCTGAATATGACAAAGAGAAAGCTCGGGAGGAGGCTGAGAAAGACAAACAGAGAGCCCATGAGGCTCAAGAGGCTGATAAAGCTCGCGAGGCTCAACAAGCAGATAAAGATCGCGACGCTCAGGAGCAAGAGAACATCCGTACTCATGAGTTAAGGCAGAGGCAACTAGTGCAGGACGCCAAAAATAAAGAACTCGAACTTGAGGCCACTGAGCGGGAAAAAGCGCGAGACCATGAGCTAGCTATGAAGCAGCTAGAAAACTCAGCAGACTCCGAGACTGCTGCGCCTCAAAATTTTCCCCCTCCCATTCATACCTCAGCCATGACCTTCACATTGGAGGCATTCAATGAGGCAACCGAGTCTATCGATGCATTCCTCGATAGATTTGAAAGACTGGCCCAGGAATTTGAGCTTGCTCCGGAAAAGTTCAACCTCAAGCTTGCCCAAAGTCTCAGGGGTGTGGCTTATGAGGTGTACAGCAAACTTCCGTCAAGCCAAATTACCGACTACCCAGCTTTGAAAGAAGCCCTGCTCAACAGATACCAGTTGACAGCTGACGCCTACCGGAAAAAGTTCCGGTCAACCAGAAAAGGTAGGGGAGAGTCCTATGCCCAATTTTCAGATAGACTGGGGAACTATCTGACAAAATGGGTGTCCCTTTCCGCAAAATCAGAGTCCTATGAGGATCTCCGGGAACTGATGGTTGGCGAGCAGCTGCGCGAAACCATGTCCCCAGAGTTACGCACCTTTACTGCCGAGCAAGGTGCCACAACTCTGGCTGACCTCATCCAGCTAAGTGACCGGTACACTCTAGCCCATGATGAACCTAGCGCCCCTAAAAGGCCAAAACTACAGCAAGTTGTTGGGTCCACTGTTTCACAGCAGAGCAGGGGTAACCCCAACTCCAACAGTGGGTCAAACAGTTCTACCCATGAACGACAACCACTGGGACAACCCTTATTCTGCTCATACTGCAAGTCGAACACCCACAATCGGGATGACTGCAGGAAACTTGCTTACAAGCGGCAAAATGTTGCAACTATGCAAGTCGTCTCGACTTCGCAGAACTGCACCAACCCCTCCCCAATCCAGTGTCCAGGCACACCGTCAGTCGTTGGACAGGCGACTGTCAACAACATCCCTGTTCAGTGTCTCTATGACACTGGACTGTCATGCGACGCCATCGTCTGCGGATCCCTAGTCCCCGCGTCAGCATACACGGGAGACTTCATCTCTCTGCAAGGCCCTGATGCTGCACTCCCCCCATCCACTTTGCCAGTCGCCATAATCAATGTCGACACCAGATATGTTAAGGGACCCATCAAGGCAGTGCTCATGGACAGTCCTGTCTATGACCTCATACTGGGATCACAGTATGTGTTTTTAGGGCACCCCTCTCAACCTGCCATTGTTTCAGCAGCATTCCCTTCTCCCCAATCCACAAACCAACTCCCTCCCTCCTTCCCAAAGAGCAAATCTCCCTCAGCGGGGAAGAAACCTCTCAACGCGGCAAACCAAATTGCCGCGCGAGCCAATCCAGATTGTCCCAAGTCCCCAAGTCCGCCACAACTTGGAAAATCCTTCCCAAGGAATGTCCGCCTAACGACCCAAGACCACTCGCCACAGGTACCTCAGGTGAAAGGCAGCACTGTACCCGCAAACACCCACCGAAGGTACTATCGGGACAGGCCGCCGCACATACAGCCGTCACCTACCCCTCCCTTTCAGCGAGTGGCAGTCGACTTGGTCGGGCCTCTACCTCAACGGAAGAAGAAATTCCGGTACATAGTCACCGTGGTCGACATATGTACCATGCAGTGCGATGCCGCCCCAATCTCCTCACTTGATGCTAGCCAGGTAGCCGCGGCACTCAAAGCCATTTTCGCCCGAATCGGCCTACCAAACCACATCATCAGCAATGATGAATCCAGGCTAAAGGGGAAACTCAGGCAAGAGGTGTTTGCTATCCTGCAATCAACCGTGGGACAACTCAACACAGGATTGCCGCAACAACCTCAGTCGGAATCCATTCCACTGATCTCCAACCCACCTGCTCCTTTGAACTCTGTGTTGCGACCAGATGTTCCACCATTCCAGCCGACCCAGTCTCCCCACTAATTTGTCCCTGTCGCCCAAGTCGAAAGTGGAGTCGGCGTTCCACAGGAAGATTCCGGTACCAGAATCTTTTCTTCGGGGGGCCTCTGTGACGTAAGTGTCCCGCACGACCCGCTTTCTTTGTTTCTTATCTACACCCCCCCCCCCTCTCTCCCTTTTCATTTCTCGGGCCGGCCGCCACTTTAATTGCCATTCAGCTTCAAACGGACGCCGATTAAGGCATTTATCCCTTTGAAGTCCGATCTACCTCCCCATCACGGGGAAGCAACACCCACAGTCGGTTCCCTTTTGAACCCTTCCTTTCCAATCACGAGAAGGCTAGGAATTTCGGCATGTGATAAGGATGTAACCGGCGCGTGATTGTTCGGTACTAGTATGCATAAAATTATAGCATCATCTTGTGACGTGTCAATTGCTATAAACCAACCACAGGCTTTCATTGTTTGAAAGTGAAAGCTATAATTGGAGTAGTGAGAAAAAGGTTTTCACACAAGACGCTGAAACCTAGCTAGAGCAACATTGCAGACTCAACCTCTCCCAGCCAGTCATAATAGCCCAACTAGTGAGTATTATTGATGGCTGGTGATTGAGATTTTGTTTTGTTTGATCATATTTTTGATCTAGATCCTATGTTCAATGATGAATAAGGAGTAGATAGATATGTTATTGAAAAGAAGTGGTAAACATTCTGTTCTATTTATGTGCACTGATTATTTGTGTGTGTGTGTTTTTGACTTTAACTCTTTTGGTACCAGAACCGGATTTTATGCCTACTAACCCTTTTGTCTATTTTTAGTAGGAAACCTGTGGGTTGCAATCTTGCACTTTATGATACCATTCCTTTCCAGGTGTTGGATGGAGAGTGATGTTGGCTTGATCACCTTTTATGTTTTACTGATCTCAGTTTGTTAACTGAAATTCAGCTTATTTATTAACTAGTGCTATTGTACAAGGGAAGCCTTCTAGCCAGTTGGGATTCACTAATTCCCTGCCGACTGAAGCCCCTTGTCTCTAAGCCATAGAGACCTACATCCACCTTCTCCTGTGATTATCAGCAGGGCATCGTGGGCAGGAAGATTATCCCTGACTCACAAGCACCAAGACGGGAACGCCGCCAAGACGCCCCGCACCCAGAATCCGCGAGGAGACCACGCCTGAACCGTGCCATCCCGCGAAGCCGTAACCGGAACGACTGGGAGCTACTCTCACCTGACGAGCAAGCCCAGCCAACCCAGCACTCGCCGATCCCTACGGAGGAACTTGACAATAGCTAAGTTCCCAGAATCGCGCCAATCACTTGAACTTTCCCCCTGGCACTGAAGACACTAAGTGACCCTTCCTGTTTGGGGCTAACCTTCTAGAAAGACAAAAGTCTTGTAAATCCTTTCGGATTCCATTGTTTTTTCATTCACATTTTGTTTTGGCGCCATTGAGCTGCTTTATTATTATTGTTGCATAATCTTATGCAGATTTTGTGAGTAAATAAAATACAAGTGTCAAATAATCCTGAACCCTTTGGTCAGACTGATGAGAGTGGGAGTCTTGTAATTTCATGTAAAACCCTACTTCTCTCTGTCTGCCATTTAGAGCAATTCAACCACTTGTATTTCTTACAACCATACGAGCCAGAACCCGGGCACAAATATAAATTTATTAGATGAAAAGGGGCCGGGAAAGTTGCTCATCTCCCATACCCTAGAGAAGTGGGCTAAAGGCAAATTTTCTACTTGAAAATTTAACACACTAAAAGTCTTCCCTAGAGGCTTAGCCTTTTAACCCA
>CM065700.1:41674365-41681865 GCA_017654935.2 Phymorhynchus buccinoides | reverse complement strand
CAAATGTTTGTTGCTTTTTATCCACACACACACAAAAACAAAAACACAAAAACAACAAACAAGAATGACATATCATAAAGAAATTATAATATCACCATCAACATGTTTATCACATACTCGTAGAATATAACACACTTGTCATAAAAAAAAAGTATTACAATACTATGCCAGTCTAAAGATACAGTGCTTGGACTATTAATATAATATTGCATAGCCACGGATGCATGCATCATAACATTTATCAACAAGAACAACGTTATTAATATTTTGTCTTTGAATTCAAAACAGCACAATAGGACCTTCCATTGTTGCCATGAGTACAAACTACAAAGAGTGTGTGTGTGCGTGTGCGTGCGTGCGTGTGTGCGTGCGCGTGCCTGCATGTGTGTGTGCTTGTGTAATTGTAAGTATATGTGTTTGTGCTTGTGTAACTGTAAGCGTGTGTGCAAACATAAAATTAAAAGCTTATTTACCAGACCTGTTTACCCCCTACACAAGTCTTGAGTAGTCTGGATAGCTGAAATGAGTAGTTTGGGCTAAAAATGTGTAGTTTTATTCATTAAACCATCAAACAATGTTCACTGAAAATGAGTAATTAGAGTAGTAGGTCCAAATTGAATAGAATACTACTTGAAAAGAGTAGAGTAAACAGGTCTGATATACACACACTTGCCATCTCCAACCATCATTAAGTTGGCATTTCTTTGCGCATAACCATTCAAAATAATGCAAAAACAGTTGCATAAATTCGCTGGTCAGTATACATTCGGATATCCATTCTTCTGGGGATACAGTTATTGGACAACGAAACATTATAATAAAATAAATAAATAAATAAACTACGCCCATAATTTCATTTGCATTTCTTTCACTGCTCAGTATATCAATAAAAAAGAATCTGTACAATTTCTTTGTATGCATAGATTCTGAACTGTGCAACATAAACACACAAAACTGTCATTGTTCTCAAACAGTGTATAAAAAAAGCCTGTTGTTTTTTTCCATGATGGAAATTTATAACCCAAACAACCAATACTGTGTTGTTTATTTGCTATGATTTTTGGGCATAAATTTCTTTATATATATATATACAGACCTGTTTACCTCCTACATTAGTCTTGAGTAGTCTGGATAGCTGAAATGAGTAGTTTTGGTGTGAAATGAGTAGTCCTCTTCATTAAACCATCAAATAACGTTCACTAAAAATGAGTAATTAGAGCTTTTTTTTTCAATTTTGAAGAGTAGTAGAGGTCCAAATTGAGTAGAATACTACTCGAAAAGAGTAGAGTAAACAGGTCTGTATATATAACATTAATGCATTAACAATCAAAAAAGGAATAACAAAGAATAAAAACAATTTTTTTAAAAATATATTATATGAGTGCAGCAGAAGTATTGCAGGGCTGCCAGTTATTTTTTTTTTATTGCTGAAGTAGAATTTTCTAGAGACAAAAAAAACAAACACACACAAAAATCTAACATTGAAAATTGTTTCCAGTCATCGACGCTTAATAAGAAGTCAATGGCTCCTTTGAAACACAATGCACAATGTTAGCAAATTTAATTACAAAACAACGCGCTTTGGGCTGTGTCAGACCAATTGACATGGGCGAGAACACCAAGGCTACATCAAAATGTTGTTATGCTATGCATAGTTATGCGGGGATTGTCTTGAGCCATGACAAGCTCCTAGCATAACATCATCAGTCTCCCAAATCCTCCGAAGTCGGAGTGTGGCTGCCCATGTGGCGTAAAAATGGTCACACACGTAATGTTCTCATCCGTAGCTGATGCACTTGTATGATAGTGTTCAAGTGCTTCCGCTGTTGGGATGATCCCTGGAGTCTTTTAGCCAGGGTATGATGATGACAACAACAACAACAACAGCAAAACAACAGTTATTGCTTTTATCCTCTGTAACACTGTCTGCATAAATCAATGATGAGGCTTTACAAGTGCTGAAAACTTCTGTCCCTAACTCATGTACTGAATTGCACATGCCACCTACATAACATTATCGCCCTTGCGCATCACAAAGAATAATAATAAAGCAACTGAAAACTTCTCTGCCCCTGACTTATGTACTGAATCGCACACACCACCTACATAACATTATCGCCCTTGCGCATCACAAAGAATAATAATAAAGCAACTGAAAACTTCTCTGCCCCTGAGTCATGTACTGAATCACACATGCCACCTACATAACATTATCACCTTTGTACATCACAACAACAAAAAAGAAACAGAAAAAATTCTGTGTAGTAAATCGTGCACGTCACCTGCATAAAATTATCTCCCTTGCACATCGCGAAAAAGCAGTTTAAGACTCACTGTGCATCACAAAACTATCAAGATGTTGAAATATTATTCAATTGAATACATCAACAAAACATAGAAATAATTCAAACTAGTGTCTTGCTTTAGATTTTGGATCTGGTTCAATCAATTTCTTTGACTTGCAATCGAAGAATAGCTTCTTCTTTTTTTTAAATTGCAAAGTTTGCGAAAAATTGATGCATCCAAGATGATCAGCTGTTTTCATACCAGCGTTAATTCTAATCAGATGTGCGTCAATGACGGTCAAATCTAACGCTTTGATTGGATTTCAGGCCGGTGCTTCATAAAATGCAACAATTATTTACCTCACCAGGGTGGGTTTTTTCAACAATTTGGTTTTTTAAGGAAAAAAAAAAAAAAATTGGTTTCCGGTTTCCCGACCGAAGTTTTTTGCCGTCGAAAAATAATTTGTTTTTTTGTTTTTGGGAGCAGATGATGCAAGGGAAACAACCAATGCACTCAGCGCAGTCAAGGACCGTTACTCGCGCAGACTTTTGTGATCCGGGCGGGCGCTAGACACGTGATTGCAGTTTCAATGCCAATGTCATAAATATATATTCACACACATGACATAGACCGAACACAAATGTTTAAAACAAATTTTTTTTTTTTAAAAGCCTACCTACCTACCCTATTTCTTAAACTGATGAAACCCCAAACAGACATTTGTTTGGGGGGGCCTAAAGTTAGTTGATTATAAAGAGAGAGCCCTTAAAATATCCAGGTGATCCTCTAAAAATCTAGAGGCATCTATAGTTCTTTCACTGATCCTGACCCCCTTCTTCTTCTTCTTCGATCACTCAGTTTCCTGTCAATTATGAGCGCAGATGCGTCATGCTGCCGCTATGCGCCAAACTAAGAAATAGTTAGGCCCGGCAAGTCCAACTTCAGCTGGAGGAAATCTTTTTGAAAGTGTTTCTTAGGGGATGAAAAAAGGCAGGAGAATGGACCGGAAAGGCAGAAAGACAGTAGATGACTGTAAGCAAAAGGGAAAAGGCAGAGTCAAAAGAGTGACAGATTAGAGAAAGTTACAAGCACAGAACTTCTAGAAGGTGGGAGATCTATTTATACAAAAGACCCCTCCTGGTATCCCCACGGGGGCGGGGGTGATTCTGACCCCCTGATTTTGAAGACAGAATTAACACAGAATACCCATGTTGTGGCTATGTACCAAAAAGCCTGAATATACAAAGAGCTCGCACTCCACGACCACAGCTGACTGAAGCCAGTTGTTTTGTTTTTTACTCCCACCCTTTCACCTACACTACAGTTGGGGATCATTGTGAACTCACTTACGGAATCTTCTGAGCAGAGATATAGGGTTAAGCCTCATTTCACATAAGGCCTACTTCTCTGAGACATTCTTCTTCTTTATAAGTATTAAAATTACCCCCGTTATAAGACCCCTCCCTTATAAGACCTTCAAAGATCATCCAAAAATGAGGTCTTATAAGGGAGGGGTCTTATAAGGGAGGTTCCAATGTAGTATGAGGCTCAACCCTCTACCTCTGCTCAGAAGACTCCGGCCCGTGGTGAGTTCTCTGGTGCCTGGTCAGACTGGGCCTCTGAGCGAAAGACTGGGAACACTCGGAGCACCGGTGGGGCTTTTCGCCCGTGTGCTTACGAAGATGAACGACCAGGTAAAACTTGCGGGCAAACGCCGACGGGCAGTAGGTGCACTTGAAAGGCCTCTCGTCGGAGTGGACGCACCGCTGATGGATGCTAAGGGCGCGAGCGTCAAAGGCCCGGTAGCCGCACTGATCGCAGTGGTACGCCCTCCCGCCCTCCGCGTGCCTGTACTTCATGTGGGAGTTGAGGTTCGTCTGCAGCACAAACGACTTCTCACACACGGCGCACTTGTACGGGCGACGGTTCTCGTGAACCGCCGAGATGTGGAACCGGAGGGCGAACCGGCTTTTCAGACGCACACCGCAGACTTCGCACTGCACGACGGAGCACTTGGTTCTGTGTCTCTCGTACTCGTGAAAATCAACCGTTTCGAAGTCGCCGCAACCGTGGCATCTGATCACGCCGCCGTTTTCCGTGTGAAGCTTTGCGTGTCTGTTGAGTTGACTGCCGTCTGTGAATTTTTTCCCGCACACACTGCACTGCAGCTTGTGTCGTCTCTCGTGTTTTAGTCGATCGCAGGAACGTTTGAATCCCTTTCCGCACAGAGCGCACGTGTGTACCCTGGGCTGCGTGTGAGTCTGGACGTGACTGTTGAAAGCTCTCTTGTGCACGAAGGCTTTCCTGCAGTGGGTGCACTCAAAATACGCGTAAAAGTTGTGAGCGTAGTTTCCTGCCGTTGTCCGCAGAGGGAGAATCTTTTGGCCTGAAACAAGAATTCTGATCGTCCCACTGCCTGTCTTCAAACCTTTCTCCTCTTCAGTTGTTTCCTTTTGGGGGGATGATGCACTGCATTCAACAAGCTCAGAATTAGACAATTCTTGATCACAGTTGCTCCCATTCATACACCCTTCCACAGACATATCTGCGTCTATTATTTTACTCTTTCTTCTGTCCCTTTCTCGAAACGTTTTCGCATTTGTTGTCGCACAATTTTTCTTCGGCCTACCGGGGCGTTTCAGAGGTTCATCCACTATTTTGTGGTTTTCATAAAAGTTGTCGTCATACACATGGATATTGGCAACGCTCCTCTCCTCCTCAGGAATGATGAACCCATCTTCTAGGTCTCGGGAGGCACAGGGTTTCCTTTTCTTTGGATCACAGCCTTTCTTTCGAGCAAACGTTTTAGATGACAAATTATCAGAGTTGTTCCTTTCCCTCTTACTATGACTTTTCTTCTGAGTCAACTCAGACTCAGAGTACCAATAACCTGACCCTTTCCTGCCCTTACTCTGTATGTTGTTGTTGTGAGTCTCTTCTAGTTCTAATTCGGATTTCTCCAACAGATGGTCTTTCTTTTCCATATAATCACCCTCTTTTATTGTATTACAACACTGTGAATCTGTTTCAAAACTGTTCTCTACACTTCGATCTTTGTTATAGAGTTTCTCCCGAGCTTTCTTTCTAACCGTATCAACATCTACCCTTTCCCCTTTCTCCCGAGTCGACTTTCTTTCAGATTTCCTGCATAACCTTTGATACTTTCTTCTTTTCTTTTCCTTTCCTGATGATTTACCAAGACCAGATCCGGCGTCCAACCGAACTGCACAAGGCTTGAAGCAATCATCAATTATCACTGTAGAGTCGGTCTCGGCAGCAGCAAACGAAACCAAAGCGCAGTCCTGGAAACAGTCATGATCGTCTAGAACAGTCTCGTCAGAGTCGTCTTCTTCGCTTTTCATGGGGCTGACCGTGGCTTGCGCCTCGGACTGAGGAAAGCGAAGAACTTCAGTCGAGAGAGACGAAGGGTTTGGTTGAACATGCGAGGTGGCTGATCCAACTCCGGAAGAGTTCAATGCATGCGGGTGAGGCAATGGTGTGGTGGAGAAAGAGGAGGGATGGTGGTGGTGGTGCTGTGTGTCGGTGGTGGTGAGCTGTGCCGGCCACTGACAGGTGTCACAGTGCAGGGTGAGGGGACGCTGACACTGACCACAGCGCACCTGGCACCCGACACCCTCTGTCTGATGATGATGACGCAAATACCTGAAACACACACACAGGTGACAGAAGCTAACTTAAATGTAAAAGATGTACTGGAGGCCTCTGAAGGGAGAACAAAATGTGAATTCACGATCCATTTAGTGCTTAGCAACAAATCTTAGCATGGATTTACATGATGCACATGAAGTCAAAGGCATCAAGGTAGTCATGGATTTTTTTTTAGGAAGGGAGAGGGGGAGGTTAGGAGGGGGAGGTCCTACAACCCCTACACATCCCCCTCCAGATTTGCCTCTGGATGAGTTTATTTGGGTACTGTTTTGGTTGGTAGGTTGGCTTACCCTGGCTAAAAGCCTCCAGGGATCATCCCAACAGCCAAAGCACTTGAACACTATGGTACAAATGCACCAGCTAGGGATGAGAACATTACGTGTGTGACCGTTTTTGATCACCCCGCCACGTGGGCAGCCACACACTCCGACTTCGTTTTTTTTTTTTTTTTTTTTTTTTTTTGGGGAGGGTACTGTTTTTAACTCTTCTAGTACCATGGGTGAATAGATTCGCCCAAGACATCACTCTACACTCCCACCAAATGCAAATGACATTCACTGCCAAGCACCCTGCCACGTGTTTGTCTGCTTTTAGAGCTTTTGACACTGTCTCTGCCGTTAAAGCAATGCATGCGCACTTGAACAAAATAAATACTTTGCCTCTTGATGTGGAGAGGTCAAATTCTCCAGCATACCAACGACACACCAGCTGCTACGGCCCACAGCACACAAACTGAAACTCCCCACATTCTGGCTCTTTTTAGTGTAGTTTTCCACTGAGACTGAGAGCTTAATTTTGTTTCAAGTTATTTCCTTTAACCCTTTCGCCGCCAGCCATTTTTTGGGCCAAAATTATCCAATAAACTTAGATGGGTAAAGAAAAGATTTTGCCTGAAATATTGGGGATTCCTTTACTACATGTTTATTTTAAAAAAAAGGTCTATTCTTTAACTCCCAAAATCAAGAACACAAAAATCATTGGTTAACCTTTACCGGATCATGCTTTTGACTACACGGACACGATGGCGGGGGTCTTCCACGACCCCTACTCAGCAAAGAGCAAATTCCGAGGTGTTTATCCCTGTCCGGATGGCGGGGGTCTCCCACGACCCCTACTTGTCAAAGAGGCACCATGTGTTTATCCCTGTCCGGATGGCGGGGGTCTCCCACGACCCCTACTCAATGCACTGCAGTGCTCTTTAAAGTAGGGGTCGTGGGAGACCCCCGTCATCCGGACAGGTATATCAAAATTACGCGTCATATTACGTCATTTATATTTTATACACATTAATGAAATTTAACACACTTAAAGCCATTTACGTTTTTGACAAAGTCATGAAATTTCATGAAGATTGCTTAAATAGTTTTAGAGATATAACATGTTTTGTGTGTCAAGGGGTCGTGGGCGACCCCAGAAGTCCGGTAAAGGTTAACAGACCCTGAACTCAAGGTTTTTAATGACAAGGGTGTTCAATCATTGTGGTGCAAAAATGCGACTTTGGCGGCAAAAGCCAAGGGTTAACAATAACAGAGGCAAGTATTCTTT
>CM065700.1:41669154-41673865 GCA_017654935.2 Phymorhynchus buccinoides | reverse complement strand
TGGCGTGATACCCTTTCCGCCGCCAGCCATTTTTTCCCCAAAAATACCATTAAACTTAACTGTGTACAAAAAAACCCCCCCCTGCAATATTGCTAATTCCTCTGTGACATGTATAACATAAACCCTATTCTTACCCTCCCAAAAATGATGAAAATAGTGCTCTTTGGATAACAGGCCCTGATTTGATGCCTTTTAGTGACATGGGTGTTAAAACTATTGTGGTGCATAAATGCGACATTGGCGGTGAAAGGGTTAATTGAACATTGTCACTGCATTGTTCCATTCCAATGTTTAATGTTTCTAAAACAAAAGGTACACATTACATTTTATTTGATAAACAAAAGGTAATGCAATCTTACCAAGAACAATCCAGGCCGTAGCTGGTTCACCTCCGATGTTCAAAACGACAGAAGCCATGACTCTAGCCCCGGGAGAAACCCGACACGTCCGCAACTCCGTGGATTGCGTCATCACGGTCCTGCTGACGTCATGAGGGGCGGATGACGTCATGGTGACGTTGAAAGCGTGGCTTCCGCTGCTGCCCCCTGACCATTGGAGGTGCAGGCAGATGCGGTTGAGGGCACGGAGTGTCAGGCCATAGGGCTCTGAATGAGGATCAGATTGAAATCAATGTCAACATTATGAAACAATCGAAACGTACGATTTTGAAAGAATCGACAGTTAAAGGAACTGAATAGATATTTTGAACAGTCTTTTTGTGTTGGTCTCAGTCTCTATCTCTCTCTATCTCTCGTGTGCGCGCGCATACGCATGCACACAGACCAGCCCATTGCACACGCCCTGCACTACACACACACACACACACACACACACACACACCACACACACTACACACACACACACGTTTGAATACACACACAACATAGACATACACTCCCCATGTGTATACAAGCACTACGCAGAACCCCACGTAGACATACACACAAGCATACATAATCTCTCTCTATTTCCTCACACCTCTCTCTCTCTCTCTCTCTCTCGGTCTCTCTCACTCTCTCCTCACATCTATCTCTCTCTCTATCTCTCGCTCTCTCTTTTCTCCTCTCCTCTCTCTCTACTCTTTCTCTCTCTCTCTCTCTCTCGATCTCACACACCACATGCACACACCACATGCACACACCACACACACACGACACACACACACCCACACACACACCAACACAACACATATATAATGTCGCGAACACATTTAAAGACTATCTGCAAGCAATCAACTGACCTTCTACACAAGACTCGTTGAACTGGTCAGTAGTGTAGCCAGACCTGCACGAACATAGGTCCTGGAGACACACACTGTTGTTGACAGCAGCACAGGTTACGTTTGTCACACACGACATTCCCACACTGATCACCGTAGTCGTGGGGTACTAGTCATTGTTGTTGTTGTTGTTGTTGTTGTGGCTTGAATGTTGTAACGATATCAGACATATTTGAAGTCAGTCTCAAAGCTTGAATTAGAAGTAGTAGTAGTAGTAGAACTAGTAATAGTAGTAGTAGAAAAAACAGCAGTAGGTGTAGTAGGTGATTGAGTGGACTTTGTCACAGAAGTAGACTCCATGTTCGATGGCAAAGTGGAATGAGACTCAGCCGTGGTGTGCTGGAACGTTAAGCCATTAGATCCTCTTGTTTCCCCCCTCCCTCCTCCCTCGCCAGTGGTTTTTCCCCCCCCCCCCCCCCCCCCCACTTCCCCCCCCCCCCCCCCCTTTTTTTTTCTCTTCCTTCCCCCCCCCCCCCCCCCGTTTTTCCCCCCCCCCCCCCCCCCTGTAGCGACAGTGATCTAGAACCCCCCCCCCCACCGAGTCGACGTCGTGTGCGGGATCCGGAAACCAAAATGACATCGATGAATGTTGGTTTTGAATCAGGACCGGGTTTGGGTGTTCGGGATATTTCCGTCTGGGTGGTGAAAATATCATCCTGTGGTGCTGTGGTCGAGGGTTCTACGGGAGCTTGGGTGAAGTTGAACGATTCTGTATTCTCCGAAGAGGAAGAAGACTGGAACTGTTTGTTGCCTGACTGTACAGAAATTGTTGTGTAAATGTTGTCAGAATCGAAGAAACCATCTTGCTCAGTCACCATGGATTCTTTCGTAAGTGTTTCATTGGCTTCTGCGGAGGCGTTTGCTGGTGGTGTGTTATTCGTTTGTCTATCAGAATTCAACTCATTGTCTTCGCCAGGTATCACACTCAAAGTTAAACCTTCTTCTGAAAAAGGCTCAATGGTGTGGAATGATGGTCTAGTTGTAGGCTGTACCGTGCCGTAGACATGATGTCTTTCTGTGGACACTGCAATCTCGTCAGTATCTGATGAAGGTAATGTTTGTCCTCCAGAGTGGGACGAATAAGATTCAGTGGTGGTACTGTTGTCTTTGTTCAGTGAACTGCCCCCCTTTCCATCATCAACGTTCAGAGCACCTTCCTTTGCAACAGTTTTGAAATCGCCCCCAGGAGCTAAAGATGACGAATGCTCATTCTGTTGAAGATTGGTGACATCCTTACGGATCTTCCCCCCCCCACTTTACCCCCCCTTTCCCTCCCCGTCCTACTCTGACGCTGCTCATCCGTTTCAGTAAATTCTTTTGTGGGTCCACGAGGCATCATGCTAGATGCGGGTTGTGAATTGAATAGATTCTCCAGCGCAGACGAAGCTTCGTCAACCGATTTCGGAGTGACCAATTCTTTTTGCCCGATGTGTCGTTTGGTCAAAGATCCAGTATTTCTTCCAGTTGGTTCTTCTTCCTGGACCAGAACGTCTCCAGAGAAGATTTCTGCTTTAGGCAAAAGCAGTTCTAACTCCTCTTCATGTCCCTGAGGCCCATCATTCAGCATGGTCATCTCTTTGAAGGGGAAGTTACTGCTGGAATCCTGTATCCACGGGCCGGATTCTTCGGAAGTTCCATCGCCATGGGCGGACCCTGTTTCTTGAGAAGAGAGGACAATGAAAGGCCCGATGTGTCCTGATCCGAACAGAACAGGTTCTGAGGAGCCTGAGTGGGCCGATTCTGCTGACGATTCTGAGAGAAGAGGTATCCTTGTGGCATCACATTCCTGAAAGAACAAACATTATATAAATGTCCTCAAAATATTAGCACCAGTGTTTGAACTCGGGAAACACGCATGACACATGGCACGTTTTTATTGTTTTTAACTTTATCAAGCTTTTTGACAAGGGAGTTGAACCAAAAGTTTAACTACGTTCCACCCAGCATCAATCAAATAAACATATTATAACATATTATCCATACATTCAGTAACCATATACTGTAATAACATAATATAATTTTTTTTGGTATTCCTTCAATCCAATCAATAAATATAAATTGAAAAGTATAATTGTAATGGATTTGCGATAAATTTAGCAAGCTCAACTAGCTTATGCTCGTTCTGGGACTTTGATAAGTTAATCATAATGCAATCTTCAGGTAGATTGCGTAGATTGTTAAACAGACTGCTGTTAATACGTAAATGATCATATGATGGATAAAAAGAAAATGAGTCTCACTTTCATCGCTTGTTCCACATGCTAGACATACACAATTCTCCTCATTACGAGTAAACCAATTTCTATGAGTTGAAAACCCACACACCCTGAATCTAAATCAATTTTAGCTAGTGAATCTCTGTACCATTTAATTTTGTTAGTAACACATGACAAATAGTTTTCAGCTTAAAAAAATGAATGAATAATACCATCCATATCTTCAATTAATTTATAATCCAGCTTTGTTTAAGATTACAGATTAAGCGATCTTAAAATTCAGAAATAAAACTTCTATGACATCCAACACCTTGGCAATTCCATACGATACCGAAGCCGTTTTCAACTAATACTTTACCAATCTTGGATGCGCAGATTATGTTGGCTGAGAAGCATGTGATATGCTTGCCTGCAAATTCTTGTCTGGGGTAGTGCAGTTAATAATAACCAGTATTAAACGGCTTTAACTATGATCCATATGCATAATGGGTATCTGTCCATTTCTCCATAAACAAGTCTGTTAGAAGAGTTAATTGGTAAACCAAGGAATCTTTTTACTGTAAATATATGCATTTTCTTGTTTCTTGTTTCTTGTTTCTTGCAGTCCCACAGTTTCAGCTGAATACGTTAAAACTGGCTGGATTTGTGAGTCAAATAATTTCCAAAAAATATAAGAATCCACAGAATGCAGACGTCTCATGTATTTAAGAATTTCCACTACCCCTTTCTTATCTTTCTTACACATTTTCTCTGAAGTAGTACTAATATTAAGTTTTGTAGTGAACAACATTCCCAAATATTTGTATGAGTTGGTAACTTTGAATTCTGCATTGCCATAGAACCACCTTTCTCGACTTGCAAGATGTCCTCCCTTATGAAAAACCATGATCTGTGTTTCCCCCCCATATGTACAGATAAATACATATTATCAGCCTGTGTTTTTAATTGGCTTAGTTGGTTCTGCTATCCAATGGGAGTTTCTGCTAACAAAATCATGATGTCCACAAAGATTACAAGGAATGATTCGATCGCTTCTGGGATCAGCTGAATACCATGTTTGCCTCTATTTACACTACCAATAGCCAATTCATTTATAGAGAATGAAAATAATAATAGACTGAGAAGACAGCCTTGCTTGACACCCATTGGACATCCAAAAGACTCTGAATACACACCCTTATCCCTCACACATGCTAACTCTGAATTATATATTATT
>CM065700.1:41664154-41666654 GCA_017654935.2 Phymorhynchus buccinoides | reverse complement strand
CGACACATTCCGATTTCGGAGGAGCTCAAAGGAGAAAAATAATTTGGAAGATTTGTTTTTTAAAAAAGGCAGGAGAATGGGGCCAAGAAGTCAGAAAGATAGTAGATGATAGAAAGCAAAGAGGAAAGGCAGAGTCAAAGAGAGTGGCAGATTAGAGGAAGTTACAAGCACAGCACAGAACTTCCAGAAGGTGGGGGAACTATTTTACGAAAGACCCCCCGGTATCCCCACGGGGAGGTCCTTCATTCAATCTGCCCTCAGGACTCCGGTGCTTCTTTTTCACTCCTCCAATCTCTTCTCCATTTCAGCTAACGGTGCCCATCAAGCTGGAGCCTGATCTGTGGATCTCCATCATGGAGCAGGCCCTGCTCTTCCTGCTGGTGGTCTGCCGCTGGCTCCTGCCCAGGGGAGGCATCAGCCGGGCGGAGCTCTCCCAGCTGCTCTTCGTCTTCATGGGCATCGCCTCGGACAACATGGAGCTCTTCGAGCTCTTCGACGAGACCGAGGTCCGCGGGGACTTGGTCCTGACCTACGCCATCTTGGCCGTGTGGTCCGTCAGCCTTCTGCAGTTCGTCTTCGTCTTGACTTCCACCAAAGACCCGCGACAAACTGAGGTGGTTCACGATTTACCACAAGCCGAAGAAGAAAGAGAAGAAGGAGAAGAAGGAGGAGAGAAGGCAGGTGGTGGCAGAAGAAGGAGGAAGAAGCAGAAGAAACAAGGGGTGGGTGAGATCGTCTTCGCTACAGAAGTTTGGAGTTTGGTTTTCAGTATCATGGTGCAGGATGGGCCTTACGCGGTGACCCGGATTTACACTTTGGTGACGCACGACCTGTTCACTTACTCCATCATCTTCTTTATTTGTAAGAACCTGTTGGTGATTTGTCTGGTGCTGTATCGACTGATCGTTATCTGCGTCTACAAATTTAGCCGTGACAGCGATCACGATGAAGACGACGACGATGGTGATGATGATGATGATGATAACAAAAAGGACAAGAAAGGTGTCGTTGGGAAGAATAAAACGACGAAGAAGGCAAATGCTTTTTACAAGAAGAGAGAAGAAGAGAATGACGAAGATATGAACGAAAGAAGAAGTACGAACAGAAGCAGTCGACTCTCTCACACGAGACGCATCACTGTTGGATCTGTCGGCTTAAGCAGAAAACCCGTGTCTCTTGATAGTCTGTCTCGTCACAACAGCTCCAATGTGTGATCCGTTTCGGCCCAGCCCTCCGCGTTAGCAGTTGCTTCTTTGCGCGATCTGGCAGTCACAGTCGGAAACGAGAGATAATCTGTCTAACGTCCTCCGGTCTGGAACAGACACGTATGGGACATTAGTAGACATAAAGATGGTGGGAGAACGATCCTGGAGACAATGCTCGGAGGCAGTGCAACACCAGTAAAGTACTGAATTTTTAACAATACAGATATGTGTATAACCACAGTCGGAAACGAAGAAGAAAAATCTGTTTAACGTCCTCCGGTCTGGAACAGACACATATGGGACATTAGTAGACATGAAGATGGTGGGAACGATCCTGGAGACATGCCCGGAGGCAGGGCAACACCAGTTATGTCCCGAATTGTTAACAATACAGATATGTATATATAATAACCACGGTCAGAAACGACAGTGGCGTGCTTAAATATATTAAGCTACTTCAAGTTGTTAGCGGAATCAGACTTGAGAGACTTGTACTAAGAGCAGGTATGTTCTTTTCAATACCCGTATTGTTTTCATAGGGTCTACATAATACATCTGCTTTTTTGTGTGTACAAAAGTTCACGTAAGTATTACTATGTAGAAAAGGGTGGTCCCGCATTTGGTAAGGATTACCCAGATTTCACGAGACGAGATCCGTTTTGATAATTTCGGTTCACAGGCTAATAATATACTGTCCAAAAAAAGATACGTATACGTTTTAATTAAAGAAGAAAATGTATATTAAAATTAAACAATAAAATAGTGAGGCCAAGAGAGGAGATAACGAAATTGAACAAAGGGTGAATACTCTCTTTCTAATTAACTCCCCTCCACCAAAGTTGATTACGATAACAATCACCTAGCTAATCAACTTTGGTGGAGGGGAGTTAATTAGAAAGAGAGTATTCACCCTTTGTTCAATTTCGTTATATTAAAATTCATTAATTTCCAAACAGTTCGATTTGAATTATGTCATGTAACAATTTATTTTGTTTCAATAATCACATGGACACTACATTAAGAATCCCTGATTAAGTTAATCTAAATATAGTATCCATGATAATCATCAATCGCGTGTTCATTTTGAACTGTCCAAACAGCTCATTTTGTCCCACGCTGAATGTCCCAAGAGCCGAATAAGAAGCAAAGACACTGAAAAGAAAAGACTAACATCCGGTCCCTTTTCCCTATATGAGTAGTTAGGACAGAAACACTGGTTATGTCCCTTTTAAAAACGTGACACATTTAGGTTAAAAACACGTCAATATAGGCCAGTTGAATTCTCTGTTCAAATT
>CM065700.1:41654154-41659154 GCA_017654935.2 Phymorhynchus buccinoides | reverse complement strand
GGGGGGGGGGGGGGGGGGGGGGGGGGGGGGGGGGGGGGGGGGGGGGGGGGGGGGGGGGGGGGGGGGGGGTGGGGGGGGGGGGGGAGGATCGATTGTCAAGGGGGGGGTTTATTCCTCCTCTATAACGGACATAGAACACACAACCACTGGGGGGGGGGGGGGGTGTATTGATTGGGGAGGGGGCGGGGGGGATTGGAGCCTATAGGGGAAGACGGGGTAAAAAGTGCATGGGTGGGTAAGAAGCCCACCCCAATTATCTCATGAAATAAAGAGAAAATTTCAGTCAAATTTGCCCATGAGACGAATGCTAGACATTAACTTCTCGGTGGTTCTCATGGGCAAAAGGAAGACTGAAATTGCTTCATTTCATGAGATCAATTGGGGGGGTGGGCTTCAAACAAGCGCCATGGGGGGGTAAGAAGCCCACCCAATTATCTCATGAAATAAAGAAAATTTCAGTCAAATTTGCCCATGAGACGAATAAACATTAACGCTCGTCTCATTCAAAAGGAGACTGAAATTTGCTTCATTTCATGAGATAATTGGGGTGGGCTTCTTACCCGCCCATGCGCTTTTCCGTACCCCGTTCCCCTACATAAAATGTTGTTCAATGTTTTCTTTTAGGTGGGTTTACGTTTTAATTGTGATTGGCCTCGAATCCTTTGACAGTGACGTTTACTTAGAAACACAGACACACGCATAGACAGACAAACATGTACATGGGCGGGCGCGCCACAAAGCTCTTACACTCCATGGAACACACACGGGGGGGCGCGGGGGGGGGGGGGGGGGGTAAGGGGGGGGGGGGTGGGGTGTTGGGGGGGGGTTGGGGGGGGGGGACTGGGGGTGTTCCGGGTAACGATAAATGAAAATTCAGTAGTATGGGTGTTTGGGTGGGTGGGTTGTATAGTGGGGGTGTGTCTGGGTGTGGGGGCACACATATGGGGTGGGTTTGGTGGGGGGGGGGCGGGGGGTCTGCCATAGGTCCGTCGGGGAATGTCTCACTGTATGGGGGGGTCGCGCAAATGGTTGCTTGTTATTCCATTACTCGGTCCTTCCACTAAAAGTGATTCAGAGAAATGTGGTGTGTGGTGTGTGTGTGTGGGGTGGTGTGTGTGTGTTAATGGCCATGTGGCCTGGGAACGCAGAAGAAGAAGAACATGAAATGTTAACCCTTTCATCACCGCCAAAGTCGCATTTTAGCACCACAGTGATTTAACACCTATGTCACTAAAAGGCATCAAATTGGGGTCTATTATCCAAAGACCCTATTGTCTTAGTTTTGGGAAGTAAGGATAGACCTTATTTTAGATATGTCACAGAAGAATCCCAAATACTGCAGATGGATTTTACCCAGGTAAATTTAATAGACATTTTTGGCTGAAATATGGCTGGCGGTGAAAGGGTTAAAGGTACGCAAAACACTCACTTACTTACATTCATTCGTTGACGTATAGGCCAAACAACAGAAGATCAAATTCAAGTTTTAGTTAACGTGGATGCTCCGTCTGTTCCTTCTTGTTCAGTAATTGCAGGGTGAACTAGACTACTGCATGAGTCTAAAATGGAGAGAGGTGTCTTAATTGTGAACACAACTCAGAAGTCAAACGAATTCACTGCTATTTTTAAAGACCTCGCACGTCACGTGTCACATTCCCTCTTATACTAGGAAGATCTTAAAGGGGCACCCTGATGGATGAGTTGTTTTGGTAAGAAACACGTCGAGATCACCAGGAAAATACCCTTTACAGAGATTGCAACACTCACTTCGCTCTGGTTTCCAGAAATCAAACCGTCAAATCGGCGATTCCTCCTTGGCGGAGGTGCTGGAAATCAAATTCTTTCACCCAAAGGCGTGTGCCGTCTCTTTTCTAATGGCCGCCAAATCGTTTGCACGAAATGTTCGCAATACAAGCCTTTTTATTTTAATTTTTTTTTCGTTCACAACAAAGGACATTTACTGCACTACAAAAGAAGAAAACGCTTCAACCACAATGAGTGACCTCCACCCACCCCATCCAAAATGGCTACTCTATCCGGCATCTCCGCCAAGGAGGAATCGCCGTTTTGACGGTTTAATTTCTAGGAAACCAGAGCAAAGTGAGTGTTCCGATCCTTGAAAAGGCTGTCGTTCTGGTGACCTCGACGTGTTTCTTGCAAAAACTCATCCGTCAGGGTCCACCTTTAACTTGGATTGGGACGTTTGAAAGTCTAACGGCTATGTTTAGTCCCTATATCCTAACCTAACCTAACAGTGGGAGAAAATAAACTATTTTTAAAGGTACACAACACACTCACTTACTTACATTCAGTAATTGACGTGTAGGCAAAACAACAGAACATCGAATTCAAGTCTTAGTATGGCTCCCTCCCCCCCCCCCCCCCCCACCTGTGTGCGCATCTCGACCCTTCCAACGGAAGTGTCGCCATCTTAGTCAGATTTGTGTGTAAACAGCATCGATCTGGCATTTTTCAAACAAAGTTACTAAGATGGCGGTCTCCCATAATATGGCACGCTCCTTGTGGCCGGATATGACGACACGTGGGTACCAGCCATAGGGAAGCTCCGTATTTTCCTTCTTGTTCAGTAGTTGCAACGGGTAAACAAGGGCATCGCCGGGCGGCAGATATGTCTTTTGCCGATTACGCCCTGTACATGCCCCGCCCTGTGCCTCCCTTCCCCCTCACATCTTAGGTCCCCGTCCTCTTTGTGACCTTTGGGTGATGCACCTACACACCCTTGACTGGGTGCAAACCGTTTTCCGGTATGCGCACACTTAATTGGTGGGGTGCACACCCTTAACACTGAAACATGTCTGCCGCTCGGCGACATTTAAGCCCCACGTGGCACATTTTGTGCTAGGATGTCTTTTACTTTTAGCATTAGACCCCCTCCTTTATTGGGATGTACACCCTTAATTAGTGGGGTGTACACCCTTAATGGGGTGTACACCCATAACTCGGAGACATGTCTGCCGCTCGGCGACTGTCACGAGTTTGTGACATTGTTCTTCTGAACAGACAGAGAAAGGCACAGTCTACCACTCGATCACAAAGGACCCCGAGATCTTTCTCCCTCTGTGAACCTAATCGAGACAACCTACTTGTGAAATCCGTGCAACCCGTGTTAGCTCTGACCTCTCGCGAGACTCCACATTCAACTGGCGACTTCGTGAGTTTCGACCGGTCAAACGTCACTCCATATTTTTCCTTCAGTTAAGCAACATCGCTTCATCCTTTCTTTCTCCTTTTCATCGTTCTGTCCACCTACGGCCGCCCAGTGCTGAGGTGTGGTGAGGGCCACGTCCCTGAAGGATCCTGTTATCAATTGTTTATCCTGCACGAGTCCTAGACGTGGGGATAGCGAAGCTGTAGAGCTTCGGCTGACATCGTTTCTCCTCTTCATCCTCATCGCCATCTTCACCCCTTTTTATTTGGTTCCTCATTGTCCTCCCTTCCCCGTCATCGTCCCTGGCGTTCACTGGAGTCCTGGAAGAAAGCTGTGGCCGGTCCGGAACCCCTTCCACCTGCTCGCGCTTACCCCGAGCCCTTGGCGAGACCAGAGCTGCGACTGTCTTGTGGGGAGGATTCTTCTTCTTCATTCCGCCACTTGGAAGTTTGTCCTGATCCTGATCCTGATCTTGATCCTGATCCTGATCCTGATCCTGAGCCTGAGCCTGAGCCTGAGCCTGAGCCTGAGCCTGAGCCTGAGCCTGAACCTGACCTGACCTGACCTGTTGCTGCCTGGTTGACCGCCCGGTCAACCGCTCTTTTCTCCGTTTCCGGCTGTGGGAGGCCGCCCGCCTTTCTGTCTGGCCCCGGGTTAGGCCCGATCTGTCGGCCTGTCTGTGCGTTCGGGCCAGGCTTCGACGTTCCTGTTGAGGAGTCTGGGGGCGACCTCTGCCGTCTCTCTTCTTTTGTTTCTGCTGCTGTAGCCTGCCCCAGGAGGGGGAGCAGTTTTTCTACTGACTTTTGTTTTCCCCTTTTGTCTTCTTCTTCGGACGCTCTGCTGTTTTTGTTGGACTTCTTTTCTTCGTCTGCCCTTTCGTCGTTTTTCCCTTCAATTTTGTGTTTCTGCTTACAAACTCTCTTTTAGTTATTCAGTTAAGTTGCCGGCTTTAGTTTATTCTTTGGACAAACTTTTGAATGCCATGTATATTGTGTAGATAATTTGTTAAACATTGAGTGTATTGAATTGTGTAAGTGTGTGTGTGTGCTTGCTTATAATAAATAGTCTTGTTTTGTATTGTACTTCTGGTGTGCGCGTGTGCCTTCTCCTGCGAGTTTGTCTGTCTGGGCGTGCGAGACTCTCCTCGGGGTTCGCGATTTCCCTCTCCCGATCTCTGATCAGGATCGAGCGGGGGATTTCGTGACAGCGACATTAAAATCCCACGTGGCATAATTTGTACTGCAATGTCTTCTACTCTTCTTTTTACACCCCCCCCCCCCCCCCCCCCCACACACACACACACACACAATTTGGAGTGATTCCGTATACAGTATTTCACGAGATATAGGAGGGTAAAGAAAAACGGAAACATGTCTGCCGCTCTGCGACATTGTATTTCCGAGGGATCGTTTATGTACGAATGTGTTATACTCTTAGTGTCACATCCTAACATAAAATTTGAAGGGATTCTGTCTTCTAGTTCACGAGATACAGCTTGGACAAGAAATATATAGCGCAAAGAAGGAAATTTCGATTTTCAAGGTCACACTTCAAGGTCAAGGTCAGTATGGCGATAATTTATGCTCGGATGTTTTCTACTCTAGGTTATACAGTACCACACACAATCTGAAGCGCTTCTGTCAAGTACAAATGTGGAAAATATGGCTGCAAACACAATTTTTAGACCCCTACCACATTCAAGGCCTACCGATCTCCCCGACCTTGACCTTCACATTGATCGGTATGCCACCATCAGAAGGGCCATAAGTCAAAGTACCTACTTGCCAAATTTGAAGACTCTAAGACCAACGGTGTGGAAGTTATGGCCCCT
>CM065700.1:41584154-41649154 GCA_017654935.2 Phymorhynchus buccinoides | reverse complement strand
ACAAGTTTATAAGTTCAATACTTTTATTTCAACGGTTTTTTTCTTTCTTAGCTCCATTTCCACATCAGTTAAATAATGGTTATCAAAAAATAATTTTGCAATGTAAAAAAATGTTTTATACTGTATTAATAAACAGGCATGGTAAAATGGAGGGAAAGCATTTTTCCCTGAAAATATTTTAGTGTTTCAGGAGATGCTTGTCTCTTGGTGTAATCAATGGGTAAAGGTAAAGATGTGCCCCCCCCCCCCTCCCCCCTGCATTTCTCGGTTAATTGTATTTTTCCGTTTTTGCCTTTCTTACCATACATAAAGCTGTATCTTAGGAACATTTTCAGCTAATTCTCTTATTGGAATACTAACCCTAACCCTAACCCTACCCCCCACTATGTACTGCAGTACACCGTGATTTGTCACAGTTGTGGTTAGTTGCGTTTTTCCCGTCTTATAGGGTGGGGGGGGGGTAGGGTTAGGGTTAGGGCTAAAGGGATAGGGTTAGTATTCCAAAAAGGTTATTAGCTAAAAAGGTTCCTAAAATACAGCTTTATGTATGGTAAGAAAGGCAAAAACGGAAAAATACAATTAACCGAGAAATGTAGGGGGGGTGGCACATCTTGACCTTTACCAATAAATGGATTAAAAGCCCTTTATGCTGATCAGGGGGCAACTACTCTTGAAGATGAATTCATACCACTGTTCAAACTTGGAGAAAGGGCGTCTCCTCAAATTTAAAGCCCTTTCTGACGTTTGATTTTTTGCATTCAGTTTTCTCTGAAATCAGAGAATTCTCTGAAAATTACCACGCCTGACATTAAACGATTCATACAAATGTGTCAGTTTCATCACTCACAAGAGACATAAACCCCCTGTCAGACAGGTCAATGAGGATTAACCCTTTCGCCGCCAGCCATTTTTCAGCAAAAAAATACCATTAAACTTAACTGGGTAGAGAAAAATAATATCTGCAATATTGGGAATTCTTCTTTGACATATATAACATTAGGCCTATCCTTACCTCCCAAAATTAAGAAAATAGGGTCTTTGGATAACAGGCCCTGATTTGATGCCTTTTAGTGATATGGGTGTTAAACCATTGTGGTGCTAAAATGCGACATTGGCGGTGAAAGGGTTAATTCATTTTCTTAGGTGATACAAAAAATATCACTAAGGCTGTGTGCAGGTTACATGCGGAAACATCATGGGCCTATCCGCAAATACGTGAAAGAAAGTCAGAAGTAAGCGGATGGGATAAGCGAAATAGGCATGGGTGCAACTCCCCAAAATGAAAAAAAACTGAAAGGCAGGGGTCCAGGGACCCATGGCCCCGGCAGGGTACAGGGGCAGAACCCCGTTGGACGATTCAGGGGGGGCAACTTAAGAGAGAGATATAACGAGACGGACAGTTAAAATGATAAGACAGAGACAGTTTGAGTCTGATAAGCCTGGTAAAATTATGACTATACATTGCCTTTGTAAACTTCCAAGATAAAACAACCAAGTTCAAAATGCCCCAAACCGCTTGTGGTCAATTTGTTTCTTTTGATGAATTAAAAAAACAACTGAAGTTCAGTTTCTGGTAAAATTAAAAATACTGAAATCAGTGTAAAAATGAAAGAGTAGCACCCATGCATAAGGAAACGCATGCACATATTTTTCTTACTTTCTTTTACTTATTTGCGGATAAGCGCACGAGGTTTCCACGTGTAATGTGCACAAAGTCTAAGTCTAATCGAGTTTGTACACAAACACTTGCACACATTATAATCATAATAATAACTCATGCACACACACAAACACACGTGCATGGAAGGGACAAAGTACTTTGAAAGGAAATGAAGCAGACTATGATTTGAAGAGAGTAGTTTTGAGACAAAATCTTAAATGACAAGAGGGAGTTGGCAGAACGGAGAGGTAAAGGGAGTTTATTCCAAGTGGGAGGAGCCTGGAAAGAGAAGGAACGTTCACCAAGGGTTCTGGAGGAGAGAAGCGTCATTACCCTGATATCGTCAATTACAATAACATCCTGAAGTCATCTGACACTATAATGGGCAATTTTTAGAGTCAAATGTTTGTTGCTTTTTATCCACACACACACACAAAAAAAAAAACAAAAAAACAACAAACAAGAATGACATATCATAAAGAAATTATAATATCACCATCAACATGTTTATCACATACTCGTAGAATATAACACACTTGTCATTAAAAAAAAAGTATTACAATACTATGCCAGTCTAAAGATACAGTGCTTGGACTATTAATATAATATTGCATAGCCACGGATGCATGCATCATAACATTTATCAACAAGAACAACGTTATTAATATTTTGTCTTTGAATTCAAAACAGCACAATAGGACCTTCCATTGTTGCCATGAGTACAAACTACAAAGAGTGTGTGTGTGCGTGTGCGTGCGTGCGTGCGCGTGCCTGCATGTGTGTGTGTTTGTGTGCTTGTGTAATTGTAAGTATATGTGTTTGTGCTTGTGTAACTGTAAGCGTGTGTGCAAGCATAAAATTAAAAGCTTATTTACCAGACCTGTTTACCCCCTACACAAGTCTTGAGTAGTCTGGATAGCTGAAATGAGTAGTTTGGGCTAAAAATGTGTAGTTTTATTCATTAAACCATCAAACAATGTTCACTGAAAATGAGTAATTAGAGTAGTAGGTCCAAATTGAGTAGAATACTACTTGAAAAGAGTAGAGTAAACAGGTCTGATATACACACACTTGCCATCTCCAACCATCATTAAGTTGGCATTTCTTTGCGCATAACCATTCAAAATAATGCAAAAACAGTTGCATAAATTCGCTGGTCAGTATACATTCGGATATCCATTCTTCTGGGGATACAGTTATTGGACAACGAAACATTATAATAAAATAAATAAATAAATAAACTACGCCCATAATTTCATTTGCATTTCTTTCACTGCTCAGTATATCAATAAAAAAGAATCTGTACAATTTCTTTGTATGCATAGATTCTGAACTGTGCAACATAAACACACAAAACTGTCATTGTTCTCAAACAGTGTATAAAAAAAGCCTGTTGTTTTTTTCCATGATGGAAATTTATAACCCAAACAACCAATACTGTGTTGTTTATTTGCTATGATTTTTGGGCATAAATTTCTTTATATATATATATACAGACCTGTTTACCTCCTACATTAGTCTTGAGTAGTCTGGATAGCTGAAATGAGTAGTTTTGGTGTGAAATGAGTAGTCCTCTTCATTAAACCATCAAATAACGTTCACTGAAAATGAGTAATTAGAGCATTTTTTTCAATTTTGAAGAGTAGTAGAGGTCCAAATTGAGTAGAATACTACTCGAAAAGAGTAGAGTAAACAGGTCTGTATATATAACATTAATGCATTAACAATCAAAAAAGGAATAACAAAGAATAAAAACAATTTTTTTTAAAATATATTATATGAGTGCAGCAGAAGTATTGCAGGGCTGCCAGTTTTGTTTTTTTTATTGCTGAAGTAGAATTTTCTAGAGACAAAAAAACCAAACACACACAAAAATCTAACATTGAAAATTGTTTCCAGTCATCGACGCTTAATAAGAAGTCAATGGCTCCTTTGAAACACAATGCACAATGTTAGCAAATTTAATTACAAAACAACGCGCTTTGGGCTGTGTCAGACCAATTGACATGGGCGAGAACACCAAGGCTACATCAAAATGTTGTTATGCTATGCATAGTTATGCGGGGATTGTCTTGAGACATGACAAGCTCCTAGCATAACATCATCAGTGTCCCAAATCCTCCGAAGTCGGAGTGTGGCTGCCCATGTGGCGCAAAATGGTCACACACGTAATGTTCTCATCCGTAGCTGATGCACTTGTATGATAGTGTTCAAGTGCTTCCGCTGTTGGGATGATCCCTGGAGTCTTTTAGCCAGGGTATGATGATGACAACAACAACTGCAAAACAACGGTTATTGCTTTCATCCTCTGTAACACTGTCTGCATAAATCAATGATGAGGCTTTACAAGTGCTGAAAACTTCTGTCCCTAACTCATGTACTGTATTGCACATGCCACCTACATAACATTATCGCCCTTGCGCATCACAAAGAATAATAATAAAGCAACTGAAAACTTCTCTGCCCCTGACTTATGTACTGAATCGCACACACCACCTACATAACATTATCGCCCTTGCGCATCACAAATAATAATAATAAAGCAACTGAAAACTTCTCTGCCCCTGAGTCATGTACTGAATCACACATGCCACCTACATAACATTATCACCTTTGTACATCACAACAACAAAAAAGAAACAGAAAAAATTCTGTGTAGTAAATCGTGCACGTCACCTGCATAAAATTATCTCCCTTGCACATCGCAAAAAAGCAGTTTAAGACTCACTGTGCATCACAAAACTATCAACATGTTGAAATATTATTCAATTGAATACATCAACAAAACATAGAAATAATTCAAACTAGTGTCTTGCTTTAGATTTTGGATCTGGTTCAATCAATTTCTTTGACTTGCAATCGAAGAATAGCTTCTTCTTTTTTTTAAATTGCAAAGTTTGCGAAAAATTGATGCATCCAAGATGATCAGCTGTTTTCATACCAGCGTTAATTCTAATCAGATGTGCGTCAATGACGGTCAAATCTAACGCTTTGATTGGATTTCAGGCCGGTGCTTCATAAAATGCAACAATTATTTACCTCACCAGGGTGGGTTTTTTCAACAATTTGGTTTTTTAAGGAAAAAAAAAAAAAAATTGGTTTCCGGTTTCCCGACCGAAGTTTTTTGCCGTCGAAAAATAATTTGTTTTTTTGTTTTTGGGAGCAGATGATGCAAGGGAAACAACCAATGCACTCAGCGCAGTCAAGGACCGTTACTCGCGCAGACTTTTGTGATCCGGGCGGGCGCTAGACACGTGATTGCAGTTTCAATGCCAATGTCATAAATATATATTCACACACATGACATAGACCGAACACAAATGTTTAAAACAAATTTTTTTTTTTTAAAAGCCTACCTACCTACCCTATTTCTTAAACTGATGAAACCCCAAACAGACATTTGTTTGGGGGGGCCTAAAGTTAGTTGATTATAAAGAGAGAGCCCTTAAAATATCCAGGTGATCCTCTAAAAATCTAGAGGCATCTATAGTTCTTTCACTGATCCTGACCCCCTTCTTCTTCTTCTTCGATCACTCAGTTTCCTGTCAATTATGAGCGCAGATGCGTCATGCTGCCGCTATGCGCCAAACTAAGAAATAGTTAGGCCCGGCAAGTCCAACTTCAGCTGGAGGAAATCTTTTTGAAAGTGTTTCTTAAAGGTGGGAGAATGGACCGGAAAGGCAGAAAGACAGTAGATGACTGTAAGCAAAAGGGAAAAGGCAGAGTCAAAAGAGTGACAGATTAGAGAAAGTTACAAGCACAGAACTTCTAGAAGGTGGGAGGAACTATTTATACAAAAGACCCCTCCTGGTATCCCCACGGGGGGCGGGGGTGATTCTGACCCCCTGATTTTGAAGACAGAATTAACACAGAATACCCATGTTGTGGCTATGTACCAAAAAGCCTGAATATACAAAGAGCTCGCACTCCACGACCACAGCTGACTGAAGCCAGTTGTTTTGTTTTTTACTCCCACCCTTTCACCTACACTACAGTTGGGGATCATTGTGAACTCACTTACGGAATCTTCTGAGCAGAGATATAGGGTTAAGCCTCATTTCACATAAGGCCTACTTCTCTGAGACATTCTTCTTCTTTATAAGTATTAAAATTACCCCCGTTATAAGACCCCTCCCTTATAAGACCTTCAAAGATCATCCAAAATGAGGTCTTATAAGGGAGGGGTCTTATAAGGGAGGTTCCAATGTAGTATGAGGCTCAACCCTCTACCTCTGCTCAGAAGACTCCGGCCCGTGGTGAGTTCTCTGGTGCCTGGTCAGACTGGGCCTCTGAGCGAAAGACTGGGAACACTCGGAGCACCGGTGGGGCTTTTCGCCCGTGTGCTTACGAAGATGAACGACCAGGTAAAACTTGCGGGCAAACGCCGACGGGCAGTAGGTGCACTTGAAAGGCCTCTCGTCGGAGTGGACGCACCGCTGATGGATGCTAAGGGCGCGAGCGTCAAAGGCCCGGTAGCCGCACTGATCGCAGTGGTACGCCCTCCCGCCCTCCGCGTGCCTGTACTTCATGTGGGAGTTGAGGTTCGTCTGCAGCACAAACGACTTCTCACACACGGCGCACTTGTACGGGCGACGGTTCTCGTGAACCGCCGAGATGTGGAACCGGAGGGCGAACCGGCTTTTCAGACGCACACCGCAGACTTCGCACTGCACGACGGAGCACTTGGTTCTGTGTCTCTCGTACTCGTGAAAATCAACCGTTTCGAAGTCGCCGCAACCGTGGCATCTGATCACGCCGCCGTTTTCCGTGTGAAGCTTTGCGTGTCTGTTGAGTTGACTGCCGTCTGTGAATTTTTTCCCGCACACACTGCACTGCAGCTTGTGTCGTCTCTCGTGTTTTAGTCGATCGCAGGAACGTTTGAATCCCTTTCCGCACAGAGCGCACGTGTGTACCCTGGGCTGCGTGTGAGTCTGGACGTGACTGTTGAAAGCTCTCTTGTGCACGAAGGCTTTCCTGCAGTGGGTGCACTCAAAATACGCGTAAAAGTTGTGAGCGTAGTTTCCTGCCGTTGTCCGCAGAGGGAGAATCTTTTGGCCTGAAACAAGAATTCTGATCGTCCCACTGCCTGTCTTCAAACCTTTCTCCTCTTCAGTTGTTTCCTTTTGGGGGGATGATGCACTGCATTCAACAAGCTCAGAATTAGACAATTCTTGATCACAGTTGCTCCCATTCATACACCCTTCCACAGACATATCTGCGTCTATTATTTTACTCTTTCTTCTGTCCCTTTCTCGAAACGTTTTCGCATTTGTTGTCGCACAATTTTTCTTCGGCCTACCGGGGCGTTTCAGAGGTTCATCCACTATTTTGTGGTTTTCATAAAAGTTGTCGTCATACACATGGATATTGGCAACGCTCCTCTCCTCCTCAGGAATGATGAACCCATCTTCTAGGTCTCGGGAGGCACAGGGTTTCCTTTTCTTTGGATCACAGCCTTTCTTTCGAGCAAACGTTTTAGATGACAAATTATCAGAGTTGTTCCTTTCCCTCTTACTATGACTTTTCTTCTGAGTCAACTCAGACTCAGAGTACCAATAACCTGACCCTTTCCTGCCCTTACTCTGTATGTTGTTGTTGTGAGTCTCTTCTAGTTCTAATTCGGATTTCTCCAACAGATGGTCTTTCTTTTCCATATAATCACCCTCTTTTATTGTATTACAACACTGTGAATCTGTTTCAAAACTGTTCTCTACACTTCGATCTTTGTTATAGAGTTTCTCCCGAGCTTTCTTTCTAACCGTATCAACATCTACCCTTTCCCCTTTCTCCCGAGTCGACTTTCTTTCAGATTTCCTGCATAACCTTTGATACTTTCTTCTTTTCTTTTCCTTTCCTGATGATTTACCAAGACCAGATCCGGCGTCCAACCGAACTGCACAAGGCTTGAAGCAATCATCAATTATCACTGTAGAGTCGGTCTCGGCAGCAGCAAACGAAACCAAAGCGCAGTCCTGGAAACAGTCATGATCGTCTAGAACAGTCTCGTCAGAGTCGTCTTCTTCGCTTTTCATGGGGCTGACCGTGGCTTGCGCCTCGGACTGAGGAAAGCGAAGAACTTCAGTCGAGAGAGACGAAGGGTTTGGTTGAACATGCGAGGTGGCTGATCCAACTCCGGAAGAGTTCAATGCATGCGGGTGAGGCAATGGTGTGGTGGAGAAAGAGGAGGGATGGTGGTGGTGGTGCTGTGTGTCGGTGGTGGTGAGCTGTGCCGGCCACTGACAGGTGTCACAGTGCAGGGTGAGGGGACGCTGACACTGACCACAGCGCACCTGGCACCCGACACCCTCTGTCTGATGATGATGACGCAAATACCTGAAACACACACACAGGTGACAGAAGCTAACTTAAATGTAAAAGATGTACTGGAGGCCTCTGAAGGGAGAACAAAATGTGAATTCACGATCCATTTAGTGCTTAGCAACAAATCTTAGCATGGATTTACATGATGCACATGAAGTCAAAGGCATCAAGGTAGTCATGGATTTTTTTTTAGGAAGGGAGAGGGGGAGGTTAGGAGGGGGAGGTCCTACAACCCCTACACATCCCCCTCCAGATTTGCCTCTGGATGAGTTTATTTGGGTACTGTTTTGGTTGGTAGGTTGGCTTACCCTGGCTAAAAGCCTCCAGGGATCATCCCAACAGCGAGAAGCACTTGAACACTAAGGCACAAATGCATCAGCTAGGGATGAGAACATTACGTGTGTGACCGTTTTTGATCACTCCACCACGTGGGCAGCCACACTCCGACTTCGGGGGAGGGTACTGTTTTTAACTCTTCTAGTACCATGGGTGAATAGATTCGCCCAAGACATCACTCTACACTCCCACCAAATGCAAATGACATTCACTGCCAAGCACCCTGCCATGTGTTTGTCTGCTTTTAGAGCTTTTGACACTGTCTCTGCCGTTAAAGCAATGCATGCGCACTTGAACAAAATAAATACTTTGCCTCTTGATGTGGAGAGGTCAAATTCTCCAGCATACCAACGACACACCAGCTGCTACGGCCCACAGCACACAAACTGAAACTCCCCACATTCTGGCTCTTTTTAGTTGAGTTTTCCACCGAGACTGAGAGCTTAATTTTGTTTCAAGTTATTTCCTTTAACCCTTTCGCCGCCAGCCATTTTTGGGCCAAAATTATCCAATAAACTTAGATGGGTAAAGAAAAGATTTTGCCTGAAATAATGGGGATTCCTTTACTACATGTTTATAATAAAAAAAGGTCTATTCTTAACTCCCAAAATCAAGAACACAAAAATCATTGGTTAACCTTTACCGGATCATGCTTTTGACTACACGGACACGATGGCGGGGGTCTTCCACGACCCCCTACTCAGCAAAGAGCAAATTCCGAGGTGTTTATCCTTGTCCGGATGGCGGGGGTCTCCCACGACCCCTACTTGTCAAAGAGGCACCATGTGTTTATCCCTGTCCGGATGGCGGGGGTCTCCCACGACCCCTACTCAATGCACTGCAGTGCTCTTTAAAGTAGGGGTCGTGGGAGACCCCCGTGACAGGTATATCAAAATTACGCGTCATATTACGTCATTTATATTTTATACACATTAATGAAATTTAACACACTTAAAACCATTTACGTTTTTGACAGTCATGAAATTTCATGAAGATTGCTTAAATAGTTTTAGAGATATAACATGTTTTGTTTGTCAAGGGGTCGTGGGCGACCCCAGAAGTCCGGTAAAGGTTAACAGACCCTGAATTCAAGGTTTTTAATGACAAGGGTGTTCAATCATTGTGGTGCAAAAATGCGACTTCGGTGGCAAAAGCCAAGGGTTAACAATAACGGAGGCAAGTATTCTTTTCATTCTGATTGATTATGGTTAGGGATGGAAAAGACTTTACATGTGGTATACCACAATAAAACAATGTAAGCCTAATGGATAAAACAATGTATGCTGGTGATGAGTGTTAACAAAAGGCGTGAACTGAAAGGAGTCGAAACCGGGTGCTGTGACGGAGACAGAGAGACGACATCGACAGTAAAGGGCATGCCACACTACATACGATCTAAACTCAATGCGATGCAATTGTGACGATGTGAGTCATGATTCACGTGAAATACTTCCATCTAAAAATAATTCTGCTATTTTCGCTCACTATACTCAAGTAGACCCAATGAATTTCACGTGAATGACTCACAATAAGTCACATCATCAAAATCGCATCGCATTGAGATCAGATCGTATGTAGTGTAGCAGGCCCTTAAGACAGACAGACAGACAAACAGAGACAAGCAGACAGATATATAAATGAGACAGAGCAACTTACAGATTGACCAAAAGCTGAGCGATTTCAGTGTCAGTGTTGAGATTCTCCACTGTACCAATGGTACGCCAGCTGGTGTAGAGACCTTTGCTGACATTGTAGAGACACAACTGGGGACACTCCATAATCGCGAGCAAGGCAGCAGTTCTGTCTCTCTCTCTCTCAGCTCACCTTTGTTTTTGCCTGCAAGTGCAACACACTGAAAAAGAACAAACAATTTAATAATTCATTAATCAACCGAGAACTAGGCTAGGCTAGGTATATATTATAGTCACAGAGGCGTCTCTGTGAAATTCGGGTTGCTCCCACCTGGAGAACGCGTCGCAGCCAGAGGCATGCGATTTTTGAGCGACTGATGAGGAAGGAAGGGAGGGGGGTAAATTTTGACCAAATGACAACTTTTTTGTTGCCACTGGGTTTAACATGTGCTAAGTGCATGAGCACATGGAACCTTGGTTTATCGTCTCATCCGAAAGACTCCACGTTCAGACTGCAAGGCCTATCTATATTATTTATTAGATACATGCGCATGCACGAAATTGATCATGATGTACCATCAAATTTTATCTTTTGTGTATTCAACAGTAAATTGACCCTAAACCTATCCCTAACCCTATTCCTAACCTTATTCATATTCCTAACCCTAACCCTAACCCAAAACCGTCAAATAATGTTGATGGTACATTATGAGATTATTTACTGTCTCAATTGCATGCGCAGGTATCTTGAGAACAGGGTAATTTGATAACACTACACCGGCTGAGCGCCCGCCAAGTTCCGTTGTGATTTCTCGTCAAACGTGTCGTCTGCGACGTATCCAGACAGAAACAGAAACAGAAAACCAACAATTACAATTGAAATGGTGCAGCGCAGAGCAGCCAGGTACACAACCAACCGCTACCACAACGTCAACACCAGCAGTGTGTCATCATTGTTGGTGGGAGACACTGGAATCAAGAAGACAGAAGATCCAACTCACGATGATAAGATCATCAACAGCCTTGGGGACATCAATTATGACCAATATCTGACCAGCATGCCAGCTCGGACAAGAACTAACCATAAGAACAAATTCCGACAATTCCAACAAAACACCACCAGTTTCAAACGCAGCTTCTTTCCTACAACGATCCCTATCTGGAATTATCTCCCTGCTCCAGCTGCAGAGGCTCCTAGCTATGTATTCTTCAAGCAGGAGCTCAACAATCACTCAATCTCCAATTCTAAATCTGTCGCTCCCTCCCCAGCAAAAAGTGGTCAAGAAGGTTGGGGCTGTGCCGGTCAGGGTTTGTCCCTGGGGGCCACTACGGTAGCCGGATTGGCCTGACTGGAGCCATGAAATGCTGGGGAGATCTCTATTTTTAGTTTCTTTCTTTTTTTAAGTTGGTTCTTCTGTTATGTTTGTTTTTTAGAGTGTTGCTCTCTCTCTGGTTGGTTTAACGTCTAATTAGGCGTAGCCTCTTATAGACAGTGTTCCTGGAGTGTTGCTCTACACCACGCGGTATCAATCATTTAGTATAGGCTTATTTTTGAAGCCTTTAGTTTTAGTTAAATTAGCTTTGCAATCATGATGATCATCCAGTTGGATGGCACAGCGTTGCTTTATAAACCTCAAACCGCGACTGGTGAATGTATAAAAAAATAGCGCCCTCGGCGAACTCTCGATCTTTCTACATTCTCCTTCTTCTTTTTTCTTCTTTGGTTAACACAACCACCGTCATCATTTTGACGGTTCTGTCGTTGGAACTATAGGCCTACGGGACTCCAGCCAGGCAGAAAAAACTGTAGGTGTCAGTTTGTCGTCCGGATGATCGGTCTTTATGGTTGGGATGTGAGGAGGATATGCATGTAGGCAAAAATAATCCAGAATATGATTATGTTATGAAAATCGATCAAGAGGAGCAAAAGATAAATGCATGTACTGAGGAAAAAGACCTTGGAGTCGTATTTGACAAAACTCTTACTTTTGATACACATATCCATAAAGGGATAAATAAGGCAAAATCAGATGTTGGGAATAATTAAAAGAACATAATTCATTCGTTTAGATAAGGAAACATTTTTGTTATTATACAAATCATTGGTACGTTCACATTTAGAGTATGGTAATATCATCTGGTACCCGTATTTAAAACGTCAGTCAGCTTCTATTGAAAGGGTACAGAGGAGAGCAACCAAGATGGTTAAAAGTTGTAAAAATTTCAATTACCAAGATAGATTAAAAAAAATAAACCTTCGTTCATTAAAAGGAAGACGTGTTAGGGGAGACCTTATACAGATGTACAACATTTTTAACAACTTAGACGACATTATATCCATTTATAACAGCACTCGAAATCAAGAGGGAAAATTACATATACAGCGTTGTAATACCAGAGAAGCTCTCTGGTAATACTAACAGGCGTAAACATTGTTTTAGTAATCGAGTTGCTAACCTCTGGAATTTACTAACACCTAACCTAAAAAGAGCACCAACACTAAATACCTTCAAAAATCTCCTTGACAAAGATGAAAATTTTAGTCAACTATTTTTTGAACATGACGATTGAATTACAATCATAATTTTAAAAGGCATGCTTATGCAAACAAAACAGTGTCAATGAAGGGACGTTTATAAGCCGCGAGGCTTAGGCTTGAGCCAGTCCCTATTATACTATACTATACTAATAAATGGGGGACAGTGAAGAGGGAGGGGTGAAGGGTAGGGTAGGACGGGACTAGTGGGGGAGGATTGAGGGGGTTGGGGGATGGTGTGAGGGAGGGAGGGGGAATTGCTCAGATCCGGGACTTGAAGCCCTCCACCGAGGCTGATGCTACTGCCTCTGGTGGAAATGTTTTTTTGTATTTTTGGTCAAAACTTAATGAGACCTAGTCTATATTATAGTCTATATATTCACGGATGGTCCTTGGCGGACAGAAACCCCCCCACAGAAATGTGATTGATTCAGTTGAAATATCAGAGTTTTCGAAACTGTGGTGTATAACCACGTAATCTTTATTTGGCTCCTCTTTATTTGGTAAGAAGTAATGAGTACTCCCCGTTTGTGGAATGTCCGGTGTGCTTGAGCCATCAAATTACAAGATGTAAACATACTATGTTACAATGGAAAAACAGTCTTTGCACATGGGTAAATTGGGTTATTTATCCCACTTTTCTTATCACTTTAGTTTGGCTGACTCTCTCTCTCTCTCTCTCTCTCTCTCTCTCTCTCTCTCTCTCTCTCTCTCTCTCACTCTGCTGAGTCTCTGGACAGTCTGCTGAGCCTGAGTCTGGCAGTCTGCAAAGTTAGGAAAGAATGGCCGAAATGTTTTTTGTATTTTTGGTCAAAACTTAATCAGATCTAGTCTATATTATTGGAAAGAGCTTGAAAAGACCATTAAAATTATACCAATTTTGTTTTTAAGTTCTTCTTCTTCCAGTTAATCAGCCATCTTCATCAGAGGGGTGCAAACTTTACTTTGCAAACCTAGCTGTCAATTTTGTCATTCCAGGCAGCAGGATGTCTCCCTACTCGGTACTCCTGTCAGCGTTTAACTGCTGTGGGATTTTTGCACACGCACAGAAATCAGACTAACTTTAAGTCCCCCTAATAAAGTAATATGAAGGAATCGACATGAACAGTTCATTTTCCCATCGAATTAGAAAGAAAGGCCAAGGGTGGCAAGGCCAGAATTCAAACTGGGTCACTCAGGCATGGAAATTAGAAAGATTGTGAATGTCTTAACCACTCTGCCACCTCCCTCCCTTATATATACCACAACCCTCCCAGTAATTATTATGGAGATTTCATTTTTTAATTCTTTGTTATGTAATATAGTACATTTATAATAACCTCAGACGAGCCCAATTACAATCAATATATTTAATTCACTACTTGTATAGCCGATGAGGTTTAACTGAGGCGTGGTCATATCTGTATTAATTTTTAAAAAATCGCTTTACCTCATTTATGAGCCAGACAAAGCGCTCTTACAATCAATTATTCATCAACAAATAGACAAAAAAAACAGCATTCAAGAATGACACCAACCAGCAACAACGCATAGCATCTCTCTCTCTCTCTCTCTCTCTCTCTCTCTCTCTCTCTCTCTCTCTCTCTCTCTCTCTCTCTCTCTCTCTCTCTCACATTTATTTATTTATTAACGCAACTTTTATAGCGCCTAATCTTTAAGCTCTAAGCGCTTTACAGAAATCACTAAAATAAACACAATGAACAAAAAAGTATACATCAAACATTGACCAACACCCCCCTTCCCTGATCCCCAGTCAATTTCTCAATCACACCCAAATAATGAATGACATAATCTACAGTACACTTTCGCAACCAACTTGAAACACTCACACTGATGGACGCTTAAAGACGCCCATGCCACACTATTAACAAATCACACTCACACCCACACTTATACACAAGACACCCAGACACAGACACAGAGAGCCAGACGTACAGACACGCAGACAGAGATATATAGGACTGAAATACAGTTGCATGCATTTATCGACACCGACACATTCATCTCCCATTCAGTAAGCCACAGCAACCGAGCCGCACGGACTGACCACATACACCAACACACATACACAAACACCCTCACATACAACGTACGCACGCAGACAGACAGACACACACACGCATACAGGCACACATACACACACATGCGTGCACACACAACCCACAAAACCAAAACACACACAAGCACACATGTATGCAAAATACAGATCAGCTTGATTTAAAAACATTTTTTATTCTCATCGGGAATCCTGGTCTATTTCAGGTTCTTTTGACACAGGCTTGAGCTGAGGAAGGAAATAAAGACCGTCCATGTTTGGCGATTATAATATGGAGTGCACCCAGTTGACCTTTCGTGTCAGTCAAGGTCTCTGCAGCGGCTGGCGTACTATTGGTGTGCTGGAGAATTTGACCTCTGACACTGACATCGCTCAGCTTCTGGTCAATCTGTGAGTCTGTCTCTTGTGCCCTTTACTCTAATGGCTTTTTAGCATTGGTTGACATTAGCCTGTAGTAGGGGCCAACAGTAACATGAGAGCTGTACAAACTACAATAGATGTAATGGAAAATCATGGTACAGTTTAGTCTCTTGTGGAAGACTATGACTCTCGAATGAGGGGGCCCTTGCACCGGCTCTGGTGCTGCTGCCAAAGGGATGGGCTGGCCTTTGGGGACCTTCCTCAACGCCATCCGTGTCCTCAAATCCCTTTGGCCAAGAGAGTGGGGATGTACCCTGGGCAAGGCATCTTCACTATAAACACATTCTCGCCCTGCCTGCCAGAATAGTATCTGCCCCCCCTCTGCTATCTGGCAGTCATTGTTGGAAACAACAGACTAGAATACAGAGCTGCCTGTCTGAGTGTCTCTCGCTTACTCTCTTTATTTTTTATATATTTTTTTTAATGAGATGATTTGTTTTTGCTAATTTCAAGAATAAGGACAAGATCATTGATGGAGGTACATGTATGAAACTTTGTGCATAATTTGCGCTTTCAGAGTGCTTTTTTATAGTTAAATATCGATTTTGAAAGAGACCATTCACTGTGAAAATGAGCCCACAATAATATTAAATATTGCCTTGGCTTGAGGCTGTGTCAGATTAGTTGATATAGACTAGAACACCAATGTTACATCAACATTTTGTTATGCTTTGCATAGTTATGCGGGGATTGTCTTTAGCCATGACAAGCTCCTAGCATAACATCATCAGTCTCCAAAATCCCCTGAAATCGGTGTGGGGCTGCCCATGTGGCGGAGTAATAAAAAATGGTCACGTACGTAATGTTCTCATCCATAGCTGGTGCATTTGTACCATAATAGTGTTCAAGTGCTTCCGCTGTTGGGATGATCCCTGGAGTCTTTTAGCCAGGGTAAGCCAGCAACAACAACAACAATGAATAAGGCAGTAAGTGGGGTGTTAATAAATTTATGTTATATACAGTGGAAATTTTCCAATGAAAATTGATTAAAGGACTTCCCCCGTGGGGATACCGGGGGGTCTTTTGTATAAATAGTTCCCCACCTTCTGGAAGTTCTGTGCTTGTAACTTCCTCTAATCTGTCACTCTCTTTGACTCTGCCTTTTCCCTTTGCTTACTGTCATCTACTATCTTTCTGCCTTACCGGTCCATTCTCCTGCCTTTTTTCAAGAAACACTTTCAAAAAGATTTCCTCCAGCTGAAGTCGGACTTGCTGGGCCTAATTATTTCTTACTTAGACGCATAACGGCAGCATGACGCATCTGTGCTCATAATTGACCGGAAACTGTCTGAGCGATCAAAGAAGAATAAGAAGAAGATTAAAGCCATAAAGGACTGAGGTTTTATTTTGAGGTAGCCGATGTTTTTAAGATAGCAATAAAATAAGTTTTCCCCCATAAGAAAAATTAAATTTGGGACCAACAAATTATGGTGCTTTATCCTTTTTCTGGTGTACAGTGACTCAGAGGCAACATGTTGGTCTCGTTAGCAACAGACCCGGGATCATTCCTGGCCGCAGCAGAGTTTTTCCGCTCACTTACCACTAGACCTGATGGTCTGAATGACAAGTCTTTCTTCTTCTTTCAAATACGTCGCTACAATCCACTCATCCAGTAGTCTGGCATAACTGCGACGATGAGATGACAAAAAACCTGAGGTCCCGTGTGTCCATGAACTTTGCGCATGTTAAAGAACACAGTGGCAACGAAAAAGTTGTCATTAGGTCAAATTTTACTCCCCCCCACCCCCACCCCTATCAATCACGCAAATACTGTAAGCAACAACAAAAAATCAGTGGTGCAGCGCTAGCTGCAATGCGCTCTCCAGGTGGGAGCAACTCAAATTTCACAGAGATGAATTTACCAATACCTGTACCCGTTTTTTGAGTTAGCTGGTTTCCACTATTACTGTGTGTTGACTGTTGTCGCCATTGCTATAAAGACTCCTGTTTTGATAAGAAAAGGCATAAACAAACACTGAAACAGCATGACAGTTGCAATGAGAGCAAAGCTAAAATATCAAATGTGTGACTTTAATGGAACAGCTGACAAGCGCAGCTTTGGCACAGACATCACAACCAGGGCTATTGGGGTCTGCAACGAACACCTTTTGCAAGAGTGAATGCCCTTGCAGGGTGGGGGAAGATGGTTCAGTACTGACCAGACAGGGGGATAACTCTCGCCAATAACCCCTATTTGATGCCACTAAATGGCTGCCTTTCGCAAGAGTGAATGCCCTTGTCAGTACTCACCAGCAAGAGCAATTACTCTCACTGTCAAGAGCATTAATAACCCTAGTTGCAAAGGCCTATACCATACTCAAAAGTTCCCCTGTGGGGACACCAGAGGGTCTTTTGTACAAATAGTTCCCCCACCTTCTAGAAGTTCTGTGCTTTAATGTAACTTCCTCTAATCTATCACTCTCTTTGAACTGCCTTTTCTCTTTGCTTACTCAATGAGTCGTCAATTATCTTTCTGCTTTATTGGGACATTCTCGTTTCTCTTTGTTCTAGAAACTCTTACAAAGATTTTCTCCAGTCGAAGATGGACATGCTGGGCCTAACTGGCAGTGCAGTTCTTAGTTAGGCACATTACAGCAGCATGAAGCATCTGCGGTCATATGACAGGAGACTGTCTGAATGATCAAAGAAGAAGAAGAAGAAGAATACTCAAAGCCCCCATTTGCAAGACATGCAACCAAATACACCAGACAGAAAAACTAAGAATTGAGAAGCTTACACATACGGCTTGAAAGTACATGTAGTAATGACTGAGAGCACAGCTAAAACGTTATCCTCAACAATGGTTATATGATGTGTGTGTGTGTGTGTGTGTATCTGTGTGTGTTTCAGGTATTTGCGTCATCATCATCAGACAGAGGGTGTCGGGTGCCAGGTGCGCTGTGGTCAGTGTCAGCATCCCCTCACCCTGCACTGTGACACCTGTCAGTGGCCGGCACAGCTCACCACCACCAACACACAGCACCACCATCATCCACCCTCCTCCCTACCCTCCTCCACCTCGCCACGACCACCCCTGCCTCCCCCAAGTGTGTCAGACTCCACAGGTGCTCCTTCTTCTATTAACCCGTCTGTTCAGCACAGCTCTGAATCTGCCTCTGTAGAAGTTCACGCTCTTCCTTCCCTGCACACGGAGAAGGCTGTTTTTGATGTGGAAGACGAAGAAGAATCTTCGCAGATTGAGGGAGAGTTTGATTTCGACGACTGCCCGGTTGATTTTGGGGGTGCACGTCAAGATTCTGACATCGGTTATGGTAATGATGAGTCTAACACTCTAGCTAAATCTAAACTAGCTAAGAATCTGACTCCACCACCCATAATTTCTGTGAGAAAAAGAAGTACAAGAAACGGAAAGGTTGGGGTGATCTTGGACAGTGAAAGCGCTAAAAAACGTAGAACTTTCGGTACGAAAAGGTCCACAAAGAGAAAAAGATTGAAGAATAATTGGTATATGATTGAAAAGCGTGCAACTGATCTGAAAGTTGAAAACAATAATCTAAAGGATGATGACTGTAGAAAATCAGATGTGTTGAACTGTAGGACTTCTTCATCAAAGCATGCAAGATTGTCTGCTCACGAAAAAGATTCAATTCATGAAAATCTGAACAAAAGAAAGGGTAAGAGGGAAATCTGTGAAACACAGAACATTGAAGATGGATTCCTTATTCCTACAGAACAGAGGCGTTTAGCTGTAATACATACATTTGATGATAGTTTAGTCAAATTTCACAAAATGGAAAACAGTCCTGGTTCAAAATCAAAGCCATGCACAAAGGGAAAACGTGTTATGAGGCAAGGGGAGGCTAAACAAAATATTGAGTCTGTAGAAACTTCCTCAAAAGGCCAAGACAGTGCACCTAATCAAAATAAAAGCAACTCAGACTATTCAGGTGAAGGGGGGCTAGGGAATGATTCGATGAAGATCCTAGTCTCTGCTCAAAAGATTCCACCGTTAAAAACAGCAGACGGTAGCTACGCTCGAAGCCTGTACACGCATTTTGAATGCCTGTATTGCCAAAAAGCCTTCCTTCAAAAGAGGGTCTTCAACAAACATATCCATTCACACATCGAGGAAAACCCTCATAAATGTCCCTTGTGCAACAAAAGCTTCGAGAGCTCGAATTCTTTGAAAGAACACGAAAAGAAGCATAAACTGGAATGTGAATTTTGTGGGAAAAAATGCACTAAACAAAACGACTACAGCGAACACATGAGGCTGCACACGGAAAACAACGGCGTCATGAAATGCCCCGGTTGTTCCTACCAATCCACGGACTTCTTCCTGTACAGAAAACACAAGTATGCGTGCGCCTACCTCAGGCCGGCGCTGCAGTGCGAAATCTGCGGGCAGCACTTGAAAAGCGCCAAATCTTTGAAGCACCACATCGCGGCCATCCACAAGAACGACAGACCTTACAAATGCGCCTTGTGCGAGAAATCCTTCGTCTTCAAGACCAAGCTGACCTGCCACACGAAGTACAACCACGCCGAAGGAGGGCGCCTCTTCCACTGCGACAAATGCGGCTACCGTTTCATTGACCCCAAAGGTCTGAAAAGCCACCTGAAGTCGGTGCATTCCGATGAGAAACCGTTCAAGTGTACGTACTGCACTTCAGCCTTTGCGCGGAGGTACACTCTAGGGGTGCATATGAGGCTACACACTGGCGAAAAGCCTTTTAGGTGTACCGAGTGTTTGCAGGCCTTTGTGCAGAAACCAAGTCTGGTCCTGCATTTAAAGACCCACCATGGGCAGGACCTCAAGGTGAAGAAGATGGCAGAAGCTAAGGGCTGTTCTTGAAACTCAAAATGGCCCGCGTTGATGAATGTTCGTTCGTGGGACTTTGAGACCACACAGAAAACGCTTCTTCTCGCTAACACACATACATGTGCGCACATGCACGTACGCACATACACACACACACACACACATGCAGGCATTTATCTATCCATGATTAGTAACATAGTTTATGTTATAATGGGCAAAACACAAAACCTCATGGCTGGCCAAAACTACTAGCCTGGTAGTCATTGGCTAGTACAAAAATCTGTGGGCGAGTAGATTTCAAAAGTCACTAGCCCGATGGGCGACTGACAATTTCAGTAGATCTTGTTCTTTTACCACTGCGTCTCCCTACACCATCTCTCCATTCCAACCCACTATCTAAACAAGCTCAGCTGTCTGCTAAGATAACAACATGCCAGCACTGGTACTGAAAAGAAAGGAAAGGCAGCCTCCTCAGTCTCCTCCTCCCCCTTATCTCTCTCCCCCACCTCTCTCAAATAATTTATCTTTACTTCTCTTCTTTCTTTCTTTCCCACTCTTTTTTCTTTTTCTCTTCCTCACTCTCCTTTCCCTTCTCTTCCTCTCTCTCCTTCCCTTTCCCCTGTGTGTGTATGTGTGCGTGTGCGTGTGCGTGCGTGCATGTGTGAGAGTTCAGGGATTTTTGTTGTTTTCTTCGTGCTAGTGAAAATGTGTTCGGGCAAGTACAATTTTTAAGTTACTCGCCTGGAGTTTGGCCAGCCCTGAACCTTTACTAATGCTGTCCATCCTTACCAAACAAAACACTACGATTTTGTGTTTTTTCTTTCTTTCTTTCTTTTTCTTTTACTTTATGTAACATTTTGTTCTTAACCAATGAAAGTGTGGCATCGACAATCATTTTCTATAAACTGTTTTCATATTTACAAAATAAAAATTTTTCAAGGTATGGGTTGAATACTTTAAGATGCTTGCAATTTATTTTCCCATGCTTACCAATTATATGTATATTATCCAGGGCTCCCAGGGACCCCCATTTGGGGGTCTATGAAGTACTAGAATTCTAGAGAACCCTTTAAAAGACTGTGCAGCGGGTCCCAGGGATGCACTAGAAAAATTATTTTTAGCATTCGCAATGCCACTGGGACCCTCTATCCCACCTCTAGGACCCTCTATGCTGTAAGTGAAGGAGTCCCTGGGACCCTTTGTTTTGCGGGACGATTGGGAGCCCTGATTATCAGTCAAACTAGTCACCATATTTCGCGGAAAATAAGGCGCTTCTTATTATAAAGCGCACTCTCCTAAATTTGACACCAAATTCAGCTTTTTATATCGACTTCTTACTATATTGCCTCCTAAAGTCCAACCGTTCGTGGTCATTGCAGGAGACAGCAGCTTAGGCTGGCTAACATGGCTGGCTATGGCCCTCCCGTGGGGATACCGGGGGTGGGTGGGGGGGGGGGGGGGTGGTCTTTCAGTAGAAATAGTTCCCCCATCTTCTAGAAGTTCTGTGCTTGTAACTTCCTCTATTCTATCATTCTCTTTGAGTTTGACTCCGTCTTTCTTCTTCCTTTTGCTTTCTGACATCTATGTTTTTTCTGCATTATTGGTCCTTTCTCCTGCCTTTATTCTTTAAAACCTCTCTTGTACACGTTTTTCCTTTTGCAGTTGTCATGACATGCCAGGTTTTTTGTTGTTGACTGGCGGTCAGTAGTGAGACTTTACGCATTTGAATGGGCGCTCTGTGCTTTTTCGGCAGTGCATATTAGCCTGTATGGCCTTTCTTATTTATTTTCGGTTATGTATTGTGCATGTGTACATGTACAAAATATGCAACTGTAGTATTGCCTATTTGTGTTCATTTTATACAATTTTTTTTAAAAATCTGGGAGGGATAAGTTAAGCGGAAGGGCTGGCGCTCTCAGCACTGCTTGACTGTGTGAGTGTGTAGGCTGTCGGCCTCAATGAGAAATGTGATATATCATGCTGCTTTTTGTTTGTTTGTATAGTGGATTATGTGCAGGACATGTTATTGACGTGTTTGATATTTACTGTGGTGACAGTACTGAGAAGACCATTGCTGTTGACAGGATTATAAATAATGTAAAAAAACCACAACCACATTTGTCTTATGTGACCCAGCACCACGAAAGGGACATTAAGTCGCTGGGCTAGTTTCTCACAACAAGCTTGCAAAGTCAAAAATCTTAATTTTTGTCAATTTTGAGTTATGGGTATTTTCGTGTTCTCTAGCATCTTATCTTTCATATTTATAAAGGATAATCTGTAATATGGTCTCTAAATGGTTTTATAAGTGTTTTAAAATGTGTAGGTCAATGCATTTTCTTAATCTAAGCTAGAATTTAGACTGTTTACTCAAAATGGCTGACGTTCACCCTATTAACTTTAAATGCTCATAATTCTGGAATGGAAAAAAATACAAGAATGGTTCTTTTTTTTTTTTACAAGAATGGTTCTTGTCCCATTAGAAAGAGAATTGTCGTAAGTTTTCAAAAGTATAATTTTCTCAGAATGGTCAGTTTGACACGCAATGTCCCTTTCGTCACATAAAAGACACAGGATACCTAAGTCTGGATCTGAAAAAAAGTGTCACAGTACGATAATCCAGTATTTTGGGCAGGCCTGCCATTTCTAAAAATGTTTACGGTAATCTTGAAATTCGGATACAGGATAATGCAAGGACAATTTATAGATCTAGTGCAACACTACAATTATAATTATTCAAATAATCAATGTGTAAATATTGTTTGAAATGACCTCAGGGCAGTCTGTGTGTGTGTGTGTGCATGTGTGTAATTGTGCATGTGTGTCAAGTCAAGTCAAAATCATCTTTATTGAGGGTTAAAGAATAAGCTGACAAAGCTTTTTTTGTGTGTAATTGTGCGCACGTGTGTGTGTGAAATCTGTAACTGATCTTTACAAATATGTTGTTCTTTTTTACGTTAATATTGTGGTATACATTGTTAAGAGCTTTTGTGGATTATCCTTGCCACAAGGTGAATAAAGTAAAATAGTTTGTAACACATCTGTCAGTTTGAGTACATCTTTCAGTGGGTGTGTGTGTGTGTGTGTATGTGTGGGTGTGTTTTTCTCTCTCTCTCTCTCTCTCTCTCTCTCTCTCTCTCTCTCTCTCTCTCTCTCAAACACACACACATATTTCTCTCTCTCTCTCTCTCTCTCTCTCTCTCTCTCTCTCTCTCTCTCAAACACACACACATAGGCACACTTAGTTTAGTTTAGTTTTCAACTAGAACCACGCCTCAGCTAAACCTCATTCACTTTTTTCCCCCACTTAATTTCCATCATCAAATCCTTGCAAAAAGAAATATACACACACAGAAATTTTGTTGATAAATTTCGATGATAACAACTACTAGTGCAGCTTTAAATCAATGTCTTTAGAAACTTTATTATTTTATTCTCAAAACACTGACCTGGTAGCTTTATTATTTTTAACACTTTGGTTATTCTCAAATCGTGAAACTTCTTACTTGGTGCTATTTGTAAACGGGCGTATTTCATACACTTCTGAAACTTTTCGAGATCTGGATATCTTCTTCTCCTTACTACCCAGCCAACTTCATCACATAGAAGATTCTGCTGCACTTTAGGGGGTAGGCCTAGTACAGAAATGAAAGAAAATTTAACGTCAAAGATAGAGTAGAAAGCGAAATGAGACATTATGGGGAGAAGATAGTCAGGAATAATTTAAGTATTTGTCTGCAGTGCCAGTGGTTTGGGGGACAGGACTGAAGGGGCTGGGGAGTTTGAATCAATGAATGGCAATGCCAATGGGCCAATGAATGGGGATTGCGGGAATTATTGGGGTGAGGAATGGTAGGTGGAGATGGGTGGTGGGGGAAGGGGGTGTGGGGTTCAAATTCCCAGCGTGGTCAAATTCCTAGCTCGCTACTATGAGAGTGACTATTTGCGACAACCACAAATTTCACTTATTCGTTACTTGAACCATTTACATTTAGAACCCTAACCCTGTCCCTAACCCTAGAAAAAAGTGAAATTTGTCGTTCATGCTCAATGTCGCAAACTGCCGCAAATAGTCAGTCTTATAGTATAGCGAGCTAGGAATTTGACCACGCTGGGAATTAAATTGAACCTGACAGGGGGGTTAATTACATTCAAGTTTTGAAGCATTTCATTGAGGAAGATGATATGACCTCAGATGGAAGGGAGTTCCACTCGCTGATGACTCATGGAAAGAAAGAAAGAAAGTTCTGCATGTATCTGTTGCTGAATGTGGAAAAAGCATGTATTTCAAATATTTTTTGTTTATAATTCGTTCTCTCTCTCTCTCTCTCTCTCTCTCTCTCTCTCTCTCTCTCTCTCTCTCTCTCACACACACACACACACACACACACACACACACACATGCATGCATACAGTGGCACACTCATGCACATGCTCACTCATTTTAGGCATCTCTACCATTTCACTCTGAACAAATGTTTGCCCAGTTTTTCAAAATAACTATTCATGTCTCATTAGTCATTTGCTATTTGGAATTTGTGGAAACGGCTGGCTGAACACAGCTGTCAGACAAGCACACACGCCGTGTCGCATGCAAATTTGCAGCTCGTGCTAATTTGCAGCTTGCTACTATGAGAGTGTGTATCAAAACACTATCTGAACGATCTTAGACGGAAAAAGTGCTGTCTCTATAGGGGATTTGAAGAATGAAAAGATCACTTTTTCCGTTAAAAAAGTAACTAATATTTTCTGTCCCGGATAGTATACTTGACACTTGGAGCGCAAGTGAAGTTATAGTGCGCATGCACTACAACTGCACTTGTAGAGCTGCAAATTTGCATGAGCTGCAAATTTGCACGCGACACGCCGTAGCTTGCAGGATTGACTGAACATGATGGAGTATGTGCAGTGTATGTATGTATGCTTATTTGGGGCTGTGAGTGGATGCCTCGTGCCACGCCCCTTCCACAAGTCTCTCCCCGTGGGGATACCGGGGGGTCTTTCATAAAAAAGCTCCACCACCTTCTGAAAGTTCTGTGCTTGTAACTTCCTCTAATCTGCCACTCTTTGACTCTGCCTTTTCCCTTTGCTTTCTAATTCTATCATCTGCTATCTTTCTGACTTGTTGGCCAATTCTCCTGCCTTTCTTCAAAATAAATCTTCCAAATAATTTTTCTCCTTTGAGCTCCTCCAAAATCGGAATACATGTGTCGGCTGTTACGCAGCAGGGAGACCAGTGAAAACTGAAAACCGGACACATATGTACCTTACCCATTATGGCCTGGGAATGCAGAAGAAGAAGAAGTATGTGTTATTTTAACAGTTTAAAAAAAAAATCCAGTTCATGATTGCATTTTCTCTCTCTCTCTTTCTCTGTATAGGTATCAGTGCACGTGAAATGGCCGACAAACCGATGTAAGTTAATCTGATGACCGAACGGGACAATGGAGGGTCGGCAATGCTTTGTGCGCGTCGATGATGCAATCTACGGGAAGTGGCGCACCATTGGTCAACTGGAGAACTTTACAGACGACGGAGACATTGCCAAGTTTCTGGTGACTCTGTGAGTGCCACTCGTAAATTTTGACCGTCTGTTGCATGCATATGTCAAGCATGGTAGACCTCCGCGAATCGCGGAAAATCCGCGAAACAGTTTGAAACAAAATTATTGAAAAATTAAAAAATGCATTGAGATGGCATGAAAAAGTGAAAATTTCACTCGTTTATTGAATTTTCTCCGGCCATTTTCCTTGAAAACCACTTTGCCCCCACTACCATGCCTGAATATGTGCCAATCAGTGATGCATTAAAATGAAAGCCTTAACGGTTAACCGTTTTATTTCTTTACAATAATTTGATTTCTAAGGGGGGATAATTAGGTAGGTTTTTTTTAAACTAATAAGACCATGGGTGCAACTTTTCCTGGTATACAAGGACTTCCTGTTTTTGCATTTTACCAGAAAAGGAAGTTCCTTTTTTTTTAAATTTGCCAAACAAGATCTTTGTGTGTCTACTGTATTTTTCAAACACTTTAAAATAAGCATTTGTATAAATTATAGAAAAAGCAAACTAAAAGACCTTCATAAATCAATTTTAGTAGTACTTTTTTAGCGAAAATGACACAACTTGCATACTTGTAGCGGTTCCATAGCCGATGAGGTTTACCCGAGGCGTGGTTACCGCTACACCTATCTGTATTAATAAAAAAATCGGGACTTTACTGGTTTCGTACTGCCTCCGGGCATTGCCTCCAGTATTCCCACCATATTTGTATTTACAAATGTCCCATATGTGTCTGATTCAGACCAAGAGGACGTAAAACACCATTTTCGTCGTCGAAAATGACAGACATTACCTCTGGACCCCGGTGTCATGAGAAATAAGTAGTCCTATGAAATATCTACGCATGCGCATTAGAACAGAAATTTTAAAGCGTCGGGCAATTTGCCCATTCACATGGGAGGGAAAGGGGGGGGGCACAAATAAAACATCAATAATCGAAATCGAATCGAACATGTTTTAGAGAGAGAGAGAGAGAGGGAGGTAAATAAGTAATGGCTTAAACAGGAAGTAGACTAGCGTAAGCTGACGATTGGCTCAATGCGCATGCGCAAAACCTCAAAACTCAGAGCACAGGCGCGAAATCGAAATGGGTAGATATATGATGAGGTAGAATAGTCTCTTCACACCGGCCTTTGAGGTTTTTTCATTTTGTGTAGTTGCACCCATGTAAGACAAATGTTGAATTCCAATTGATAAGAATTGAGACCTTATTATACATGGATATTTGTGGGGGTTTTAAAAAATAAGAAACATTTAAACAAAACTAAATCATTTTATATGGATTGTTTTTTTTGGGGAAAAGCCTGCACAGAGGCTTTCAATTGAGGATTGTTACATGAAAGGATGACAGACAGGGCTCCAAGGGACCCCCATTTGGGGGTTCTAGGAAGCACTAACCAAAAAAAAGTAACATTCTCAAGGACCCTCTAAAAGAATGTGCAGTCTGATTCGGGGGTCCCAGGGATGCACTAGAAAAATTCTTTTTAGCATTTGCAATGCTACTGGGACCCTCTATCCTGCCTCTAGGACCCTCTATACTGTAAGTGAAAGAATCCCTGGGGCCCCTTGTTTCGCGGGACGAATGGGAGCCCTGACAGATAAATTCATCATGGGGCAATGAAAGAATTAAAACAACAACATTTATCTTTTCTAGTCCTAGCTGATTTTGTAAATGTGTAGGACTATGAAACATTTTTAGTCTTCTTGTGGAAAGAGGGCAAACACAATCGTTCACGTCTGTGCATTTGCACTGACTAGTTCTGCAGCCAAAGGAATTGGTTGGCCTTTGGGAACTTCCACAACACCATCAGATCCCTTTGGCAGAGAGAGTGGGGATGTACCACTATAAACAAATTGTAGCCCAGTCTGCTGGAATAGCAGCTGCCCCATCTGCTATCTGGCTGTCATAGTTGGAAGCGACAGACAGGCACACATACATAATTATGTAATTGTCTTTCAGAGATGACTAAAAATGTGTGTGTTTGTTTCTTTTTCTTTAGGTATTTTAGTCAGAAGCAGACTGACGGGAAGTCGTGCCAGGTGCATTGTGGTCAGTGTCAGCGTCCCCTCACCCTGCACTGTGACATCTGTCGGTGGCCGGCACAGCTCACCACCACCGACACACAGCACCACCATCATCCACCCTCCTCCCTGCCCTCTTCCACACCACCTCCATCCCAACCCTCTTCAAATCCGTTAGATTCATCATCTCAGATTGCGGAGTCAGTTTCCTCGAATGATCATCACACTTCTGACCATGCACAGTCTGAGAAAATATGTAAGGAAGCTATCATCAAAGATGAATTAGACATTGATGATGAAGAGCAAAATGACGGAGATTTTGATTTTCCCTTTGAAGAAGTGAAGACTGAACCTGCTGTAAATAATGCCTCCGAGGAGGAGTCCAAATCCAAATCCAGTGACATTGCTCTGTCTGTCCATTTTCTTCCAGCTACTGGTAGAAGTAAACGTAGCGCATCTTGTACTGGGAAAGATGAAGCTGAGAAAACTTCTGATCGTGGAATGAACAGCGGCAGGACAAGAGCCAGCAGGCATGCCAACAAGACCGTAAAGGCGATTGTTTCAAAGAAACACACTCAAAAGAGAAGAAAAGAGATGCCGCACAAAACGGAAGGAATCAAGAGACGTAGAAAGAAGCTTGATTTGCAATTCAATGAAGAAAGCAGCGACGACATCAGAAACGCAAACACATCAGATCAGACGCAAGAGAAAAGAAAAGCGTGTACATCGCAAGATGTAGACCCAGGTCGCATCATTCCCGCTGAAGAAAGAGACGGGGCTGAAATCCATGTGTACGATCAAAGCTTTATCGACCACCACAGACTAGAAGGCAACTCTTTCGTGGGCTGCAGTGGCCTAAAGAAAATCCACAATTCGCAGGCTTTGGTGGTGAAAACTGTTCCCCAAAAACGTGGGAGAAAGAAGAGGAAGAAGAAAACTGTACGCAGTGCTGAAGAAGATACAGAGGATTTTTGTATAGATCACTCGATTCAAAATTCTCATAAAAATTCTGATGGTTTTGATTTATCGTCTGACAATAGCCAGCTTTATTCAGGGTCTGAGAAAGAGGGTCAATGCAATCTTGAAGGTGGGAGCCAATCTCGTCAAACTCAAAAACACCAACAGTATGAGGATGAAAGCCGCAAGGATGGGCAACCTTTTCGGATCCTGGTCTCCACTCAAAAAGTCCTGCCCCTGCTGGGGTCTTCTGGAACTCCTGCTCTTAGATTCTACTCATATTTTGAATGTGCTCATTGCGGCAAAGCATTTGCTCTTAGACGAGATTTCAACAACCACGTCCAGAAGCATTCGGAGAAAACCATGTATAAGTGTGCGTACTGTGATCGGACCTTCGGGCGGCCCTCCAACAAAATCATCCACGAAAAGAGGCACAAACATGAATGCGAAGTCTGCGGGCTGAAGCATCTAGAGCTCGGCAAGGTCAAGGAACACATGAAGCTTCACGACGTCATGAAATGCCCCGGGTGTCCGTACGAAACCTCCGATTTCAGCCTGTTCAAAAGACACAAGTACAACTGCCACACCCTCAAGCCGACCCTTCAGTGCGAGATTTGCGGCGTTCGCCTCAAAAGTCCCCGGGCCCTGTCCTTCCACATCGCGGCGATCCACCAGAACCACCGGCCCTTCAAATGCGAGTTGTGCGACAAGTCTTTCGTGCTGCGGACCAAGCTGAACTCCCACATGAAGGAGAAACACGAAGAAGGCGGCAAGCGTTTTCACTGCAATAAGTGCGGCTACCGCACCTTTCAAGCCCACAACCTGAGGACACATCAGAGGTGCGTTCATTCCAACGAGCGGCCGTTCAGCTGCCCGTACTGTCCCTCGGCGTTTGCCCTGAAGGCGTATCTGACGTTGCACCTGCGAACGCACACAGGTGAGAAGCCGCACAGGTGTGGCCAGTGCCTGCAGACCTTCGCCCAGCGGCCCAGTCTGGTTCGACACATCAGGGTTCACCACCAGGGGGACCCTTCTGCATTGGCATCGACATAAACGTTGACGATCAACGCGACGCTTTTTAATGTTCACACTCCCTGTACTATTTGCGCGCATGCTACAATCAAAGCCCTGCCTAATTAGACACCCCGGACACCTCATACATTGTTTTCCTTTTATTAATAACATACTGTCATGGAATCTTCAGCATGGCAGCCACCTCACTATTGTGAACAGTTTTAGTCAGTCAGTCAGCGGGTGTCGCAACATTGAGTTTCAACTGTATTAAAAGACAAGCTTGTGCTCCCACAGAGGTTAAAAGAAATGATATATATATAAATAGAACAAATAAAGTCAAACAACTACAACGCTGTTTTAAGGGCGTTCATTCCCTCTCGTCAGGTTTCTAAAGCGTAAGCAAAGCAATGGTCATTCATAACTTTACGTCAGTGTTGTTGCTATGTAGGGTCATCATTGTACGTCATTATTTTGTTTGTTTACGTGTGACTCTCTTTACCAGTGTGTCATTCCTGAAGAAGAGAGGACACCCTCTCGAAATCTTTACCAGTGTGTCATTCCTGAAGAAGAGAGGACACCCTCTCGAAATCTTTACCAGTGTGTCATTCCTGAAGAAGAGAGGACACCCTCTCGAAAGCTTGAATTAAAATTGGAACCACCACGGATTTGTTGTAGTTTTCTTTCTTTTCGTGTTATATGAATCCTTCACTGGATCCACCAACATGGCATCCCATCTCTTCTACTCTCTTCGAGGGATTGCAATTTTAGGACATTATTATTTTTGTTATTTTACACAATATTTTTACCATTTCTTTGAATTAAGTGCTGGTTTGCTTTTATTGTGGACTTTCAATCTGGTGCAAAGAGGACAACCTTTCTCCTGTAGAAAGTCTTCTAGCTCAGTTTGAATGTTCACTGTGGACATTCTTTGCAGGCCGATATGCAGACTGAAGAGTCTTTCTCAAAGACGAAACAGCTGTCTTTGCATAGGCATTGTCTATCTCCCTCATTGGGAGAAAAAGTAAATCAGCACATTATTTTCTTTTATTCTTTTCAGAACACAGAACACAGAACAAATCGTAAAGTTAAAATTAAAGTTATTGAGTTTCTTTCTTAGGTTCACAAACTTAAATATTGGACACAAAAAAAGTTTTATTAAAGCAAACTATATATATAAGAGGAAAGTTTAATGGTGTGGTTGTTTTTTTTCTTCTTCAATTCTTGTGCGTTTATATATATAATATATATATATATATTATATATATATATGATGGTCACTGGAGACCGAAACGTTTGGAAATAAAAGATTCCTAGTAGTTTTAACAGATGCATTCTTTCCTGATTTTATTATTTTTAGTGTGTGACTCAGCTACACTCCAGATTGCATCCTCACAGTGAAAGGAATGAAACTACAAAGTGTGTTTTAATGACTTATTTTATTTTATATATATATATATATAAAAAACTTTGAAAGCTTCTTTGAGGCAATTGTGATATCACCCCGTTATCCTTGAAATGAATGGTGGAAAGCGACTGCATAAAATTACCATCCCTTGGCGTATCCTGATCATATGTTGTGTGATATTCTATTCTGCATTTCAAATGCACTAACTTTTCAGTCCTTCAGAGTAGGGGTACGGAGCTGGCTATTCACTGAGATTTTTCTTTCATACTATTTTTATCCTTAATTTGGATATCATCTCAGTAGTTAGCCCTCCCTAGTCATGTCTATTAGGTTTTGAAATTAAAATTTCAGAACATTATTATTTTGTTCATTTTACATAAGATTTTCATAAGGTTTTTACTATTTCTGGTTTAACTTTGTGCTGGTTTGCTTTTATTGTGAATTTTCGATTTGATGCAAAGAGGACACCATTCTCTTGTAGAATGTCTTTTTTGCTCGGGTTGGCATCCACTGGACAGTCAAATTGCAGGCCGATCATGCAAACTGATGAGACCTTCTCTTAGGTCGAAACAGCTGTGTTTGCATAAGGCGCTGTCCCTCCCCCATTGGGAGAAAAAGTAAATCAGCACAATTTATATATATATATATATTTTTGAATTTTTTTTGGAACACGGAACATTACTCAAAGTTAACGTTAACTGGTTTTGTTTATGAGGTTCACAAATAAAGACATTGGACACAGAAAAGTTTTATCAAAGCAAACTATTCTGCATTTCAAATGCACTATCTTTTCAGTCCTTCAGAGTAGGGGTACGGAGCTGGTTATTCACTGAGATTTTTCTTTCATACTATATATATATATATATATAAAAGCTTTGAAAGCTTCTTTGAGGCAATTGTGATATCACCCCGTTATCCTTGAAATGAATGGTGGAAAGCGACTGCATAAAATTACCATCCCTTGGCGTATCCTGATCATATGTTGTGTGATATTCTTTTTAGGAAAAAAATAATATATTAATATTAATAAAGCAAAAACAAACAATTAAAAACAGAAACATCAGTGCAAAACTTAAAGTAACGATCACTTGTCAGCCTGGCTCATCTCCAGCTATTCTGTGCCTTTGTTGCAGCCAGAGCATTAACTCACTCGGGACGAATGAGCTGGATCCGGCTCATGGCTCGCACAACCGTTTAGGACGAATGGCCCAGATCCGGCTCATAAGAGTTTTCAAGAGGTTTTGATTTCTGGCGTGTAACTAGCTTTCCAGTGCGACGTCATAACCTACGTTCATTTTGCTTTGACCTTGCCTCTCTTGAAATCAACCAATCATTGCATAGTTTACATTCAGCTTTGGTTGTAGAGGGGGGGTCAAAGATGTGAAATTTTCCTTCTTTCTATGTGTTAGCTGTTTTTTGTCAATAGGAGACAAACGACGAAGGTATGGAATGTATTATTTTACGATCGTTTAGTGCATGGTGTTGCTAATCTTTTCTGAAAATATTGATGCCTAACTCTTCATAACTTGGTTTTGGTGATTGTTTTACGAACCTAGTCAAATGCCCAGTCCCCACAGAACAAGGGTTTTGTTTCTGTGATTAAATCTTTTGTTTGGGCTAACTAGACGTTAAGCCAACCAGAAAGAGTTTTGGGTTTCAATTTCGACTTTTGTTTTAATTGTGAATTTTACTGAACCCAGCAGTCATCTTCATTTCTTCAAATTGTGTTTTCTCTCATTCCCCTGAATTTAGTATACCCATGCGTGCTACTCTTTCATTTTTACACATTTCAGTATTTTTAATTTTACCAGAAACTGAACTTCAGTATTTTGTAATTCATCCAAAAAAATGTTTTTGACCTCAAGCGATTTGGGGCGTTTTGAACTTAGTCTAGTTGTTCTATCTTTGAAGCTTACAAAGGCAATGTAATAATTTTACAAGGCTTATCAGACTCAAACTGTCTCTGTCTCTCATTTTAACTGTCTGTCTCGTTATCTTTCTCTCTTAAGTTGCCCCCCTGAATCGTCCGACTGGGCTCTGCCTTTTTACCCTGCCGGGGCCATGGGTCCCTGGACCTCTGCCTTTCAGTTTTTTTCATTTGGGAGAGTTGCACCCATGTATATCCTTCTTCGTTTTTGTTAGTGCAAGACATGTTTTTCATGGTCAGGAATTGACTGTAACTTAGAGGGGCCCATTTTCCTTTTTCATCATTGTGTGTGTGTCTGTGAGTATGTGATGTATCTGTGTGAGTATGTGATGTATCTGTGTGTGTGTGTTAATCGTCATAGCATTTAATTGAAAGAGTTTTCATGCTTTAGAAATCTGTCTGCCTGCTTCTTCACAAACTGTAAAATGTTGTTTATTTGATTGTTGGGGGAGATAAATGAAGAGAAAATGTGTGTGTGAAGATGTGCAATAATGTTGGGCTCTTTATGCATGCGCATGGGCATTGTTCACTCCTTCACCATGGCGGTACAGTGATGGGCAAGTTATATTGTGACTGATCTGTCACTGTTTTTGCCGTGGGGGGGGGGGGGGTGCTCGCGTGTACAGACACCTTAACCTTTACCGGATCATGCTTTTGACTACACGGACATACACGATGGCGGGGGTCTTCCACGACCCCCTACTCAGCAAAGAGCAAATTCCGAGGTGTTTATCCCTGTCCGGATGGCGGGGGTCTCCCACGACCCCTACTTGTCAAAGAGGCACCATGTGTTTATCCCTGTCCGGATGGCGGGGGTCTCCCACGACCCCTACTTGTCAAAGAGGCACCATGTGTTTATCCCTGTCCGGATGGCGGGGGTCTCCCACGACCCCTACTCAATGCACTGCATATAATGGGAGGGAGCCTTATAAGGGAGGTTCCGCTGTATTTCCTTTTTGTTTTGTTTTCAGAGATGAGATTTATCAGGAAAATTTTAAAGCCAGCAGGGCTGTTCTTGAGATGTTTGTTTTCGTACCCTGGCTAAAAGACTCCAGGGATCATCCAACAGCCGAAGCACTTGAACACTATGGTACAAAATGCACCAGCTAGGGATGAGAACATTACGTGTGTGACCGTTTTTGATTCACCCCGCCACGTGGGCAGCCACACTCCGACTTCGTAGGTTCTTGAGTTAAGTGTCAATTCATTGAGAAATGTTGAGGGGGAGGGAGCGGCTAATGGAAGCATGAAAATTGATTGAATGAAGCAGTCATGTTCCTGTTGACACTCAAATCCACAAGTCAATCCAGCATGTTCATCCCATTCAGATGAAGCCCACTTCCAACAGCCACTTCATTAAAGTTCATTTCTTGGATCACATCAGGAATGGCTTGTACCCACGTGTCGTCATATCCGGCCACAAGGAGCGCCATATTACGGGAGACCGCCATCTTAGTAACTTTGTTTGAAAAATGCCAGATCGATGCTGCGTATTTGGCTGTTCCAATTCGAAACTTATCTAAACTGTATTTATAACATCTGGATGTGTTTTTTTTACACATTTAGATAACATTTTCACTTTGTTTACACACAAATAAGGACTAAGATGGCGACACTTCCGTTGGAAGGGTCGAGATGCGCACGCAGGTGGGGGGGAGCCATAGGAATTGTGTCTCTTACATCCACACAAAACCTTTTTTTTGTCACAAGTCAAAGACCACACCATGATTTAGAGTGAGATTGGGCAACTTTATTGTTTAAAGTGCCAAAACAGCGATGCCAATTTCAATTATATAACAAATTGATAAAATTCACAAGAACTTATATAACTTGTCATGATGTAAGATTTTTGTTGCATAACACTAATTACCTTATGACAACATGATTGAGTTAAATGTACGATAATAGACTTAGGTAATGAATTAATTAGCTTAATACTGTAATTGCAACAAACTATATGAGTTTGCAAAATTGACAGATATTACATAATGTAAAGACAAGTGTTACTTTATCAAGTGGAATTTTACTTTAACCCTTTCGCAGCCAGACATTTTTCAGCCAAAAAATACCATTTGACTTAACTAGGTACAGAAAAAGAATTATCTGCAATATTGCGAATTCCTCTGTGACATATATATATTACATTAATCCTTTCCTTACCTCCCAAAATTAAGAAATCATGGTCTTTAGATAACAGGCCCTGGTTTGATGCCTTTTAGTGACATGGGTGTAAAACCATTGTGGTGCTAAAATGCGACATTGGTGGTGAAAGGGTTAAGAGTATGGGGCTGAGTTGTTTTTTTTATAGTACAACCAGGGGCCTACACCGACCCCTGGTAACTTTTCAGGAAATTTCACTTTCCTCTGATCTCCTGTCTGGTTATTGGTGTTGTTGGACTACGACTGTTGAAAAAAGTACAGTTTGGGTAGAAAAGTAGAATTGAATAAGGCAGCGGAGCCTCCCTATTGGAGCCTCCCTATATAGAACCTTCCCTTTAAAATCTTAAATGTTACCCAAAACATGTTCGCCTTTATATCTACCATAATGAGTGAGTGTCCATTATATAACTTGTCATGATGTAAGATTTTTGTTCTCCCTCCCTATTTTTGACTACACGGACACGATTTTTGGGGTCTTCCACGACCCCCTACTCAGCAAAGAGCAAATTCTGTTTATCCCTGTCCCCTTCTCCCACGCCCCTACTTGTCAAAGAAAACCATGTGTTTATCCCTGTCCGGATGGCGGGGGTCTCACACGACCCCTACTCAATGCACTGCAGTGCTCTGTAAAGTAGGGGTCTTAAAATTACATATTACGTCATTTACCTTTTATACACATTAATAAAATTTACACACTTAAAAAATTTACATTTTTGACAAATTTCATGAAGGTAGTTTTAGATATATAACATGTTTTGTGTGTCAAGGGGTCGTGGGCGACCCCAGAAGTCCGGTAAAGGTTAAGACCTTTTTGGGCCGATTTGTCAAGGTCTTCTTAACCCTTCTCTGCCACAAAAAAACTGAAAAATGATCAATTTTCTTATTACAGTGGAACCTCCCTTATAAGACCTTAAAAAATCATCCAAAATGAGGTCTTAATAGGGAGGGGTCTTTAACTCTTATAATGGAAGGGTCTTATAAGGGAGGTAATTTTAATACTTACAAAGAAGGGCAATGTCTCAGAGAAGTAGGTCTTATGTGGTAGGGAGTCTTATAAAGTAGGTTCCACTGTAAAGTTTTAAAACAAATCTGTTAGATTCAATTTGAGAAAATGGTCTAGGGGGCTGCATCAATTCGAATAGAAGGGTAGAAGTAAACAATCTTTAAAGCAAATCAGTTTCTGAATAATGCTTTCAATGGTCAACCTATGGCGATATTTTTCACGCCAGAGGGCAGTCAATGCACTAGGGGCTTATCACGCGATTTTCTTACTTGGGCGTAGTGAGAGAGAGAGTGATGGTAGGACCACTCACTGTCTCTCTCTCTTTCTTTATCCCCAACTAATAATATAGAGAGGATTAGCCCCACACGAGCGTCATGCCCTCTGGCGTGAGAAAAATCGCACTAAGTCTCTCATTTAAAACTCATTTGTAGCGGACATATTTTCAGCTAAACATAACTGTCCACAACAATGTCATAACAATCATCCGTGCATAACTTAAAGCTAATGAGCAAAGAAAAAACCCAGAATAATAACACGCACGCACAATTTTAAATTTGTATATCTAAAGAAAAATCCAAATTTATATCAGTTAAAAAATATCTTTAAGCGTGTCTAACCTTCATTCAGTCTTATGAACAACCATTTTATAACTAAAAAAATACCACAAAAAAACTTGTTCAAGAGACGCAATAAAGCTTGTTCAGTTGTTGCCATCACAACATCAATACTGTCACTGGCATTACTCCAAAGAATTCTTCTTCTCCGTTCCCAGGCCATATGGCCATAATGAGTAAGGTACGTATGTGTCCGTTTTTCAGTTTTCACTGGTCTCCCCGCTGCGTACAGCCAACACATTCCAATTTCGGAGCTCAAAGGAGAAAAATTATTTGGAAGATTTTTTTGAAAAAAGGCAGGAGAATGGGCCAATAAGTCAGAAAGATAGATGATAGAAAGCAAAGGGAAAAGGCTGAGTCAAAGAGGGTGGCAGATTAGAGGAAGTTACAAGCACAGAACTTCAAGACGGTGGGGGAACTATTTTTACAAAAGACCCCCAGTATCCTCATGGGGAGCAATGAATTGAAGACCTTATTCTTTTGCTCTTCCCAACGCAGCAGGCTCAGCAACTTCAACAACAGCATGATGCCTTCGCTGGTGCCGCGTCAAACAGGTCCTCTGGGTGAACGTCTGCGAGCACTCCTCACACCTGTACGGCCTCTCGCCCGTGTGCTTCCTCAGGTGAACGTCCAAGTAAAACTTGAGGGCAAAGGCGGAGGGGCAGAACGAGCACCGAAAGGGCCTCTCCTTGGAATGCATGCACTTCTGGTGGACTTTCAGCCCACGAGCGTCAAAGGCGCGGTAGCTGCACTGGCCGCAGTGGAAGAGCCGACCTCCTTCAGCGTGTTTGTACTTCACGTGCGTCCTCAGCTTGGTCTCCAGCACGAACGATTTCTGGCAGAAACTGCAGCGGAACGGTCGGTCTTTGGTGTGGATGGCCGCGATGTGGAACTTGAGGGCGTACAGGCTCTTTAAATGCGCCCCGCACATGTCGCACTGTAGGGTGGTTTCCCGCTTTGTGTTGCCGTTACCGCAGGAGGAGGGGGAGTTTGCGTCACACGCTGAGCAGGGTTGATTGGAATGGGTCCGAATGTGATTGTTGAAGGCTCTTTTACGAGTGAAAGCTTTCCCGCAAAGAGCGCATTCGAAAAACGAGTAGGAAAAACGAGCGTAATGACCATCTTTTGTCTTTAAAGGTTGGATCCTTTGTTTGGAGACTAAAATTCTGAGGATCTGTTTGCTTGAAGAAATATCTTCTTGAGAGGTGTGTGTTTTTATATCACCAGGTACACCCTCTTCCGATTCTTGGTTAACCAATGTCTGGATCGCACTAAAGTTCCTTCTTTGACGTACAAGTCTGTCTTGTTTACTCCGTCCACAGCTTGCTTTCTCAGATTGCTTTTCAACCTCTGGTCCATCTTCTTCATTATCGCTTCTGTCATCATCAGTAAAAGATGTTGAAGAAACATACCTCTTTTTGATATTTTCACCATTAAGTTTTGGAGCAGCACTGTTAGACAATGTCTGATCGTCCGTTTTACTGTTCTGTTTCTTGGAACACTTGCTAGGATCATCTTTAAGCCCTCGGCGCTCAAAGAAGCCCTCATCATACACATGAACCTGGGCCAGCCTTCTTGCTTCTGCGGGGAGAACACGTCCATCTTCCAAATCATGCCACGCACAGGGTTTCCACTTTCTTCTGTCTTTCTTTGAATTTTCTACCGACTCTTTGTTGATGCTCGTTTGTATTTTACAGAACTTGGCGGAGGTTACGCAAAGTGAAGCACCCTCTTCCTTGAAACTCACGCCCTGCTTATGATTTCTTACATTTGTGGAGACCTTATTTCTGTCATTGCATGTAGCATCTTCATTTTTTTGTCTGTTGATCTGTTGTGTGCAGAAAGTTAAGTTTCTGTTCCCTCCATCCTTATCCTTCAGCTCACACATTCTTTTCCGACTTTTCTGCAACCTTTTCACTTTTCCTGTACTGGACGGAACTCTTCCCAGATTAATTTTGGTTGCTGCAAAGTCCGACTCTTCCTGGCATTCCCTAACCACAGATTGTGTCTCGGTATCTCCTGGACCAAATAGGCTGTCGGCAATACCAATATCCCCACCTTCTTCCTGCATTAAATTTTCAGTACTTACAATTTCTTCATCTTTGCAGTCACCGCTTAAGCGTTGGTGAGGTTTGCTGCACAGAGCGTCCGCGTAGGTAGATAAACAAGTGTGTTGAACAGCGTTGCTGATGAAAGATGAAGAAATAAGAGCACCAGTGGCGTCTGACACTTTTCGGGGAGGTGGTTTGGGTGTAGTAGATGAGGGCAGGGAGGAGAGTGGAGGAGGATGGTGGTGGTGGTGCTGTGTGTTGGTGGTGGTGAGCTGTGCCGGCCACTGACAGGTGTCACAGTGCAGGGTGAGGGGACGCTGACACTGACCACAGCGCACCTGGCACCCGACACCCTCTGTCTGATGATGACGCAAATACCTGGAGAAAAAAAAGGCATAGCTTGATAATAATTATAATCTTAAAAATAAAACACACGCACACATAAAAAAATTTTAAATTTTAAATCTCTTCGTTATTTTTCGAGCAGTGCACAATTTAAATCAAGAACTTTATTAACATCCGAGGAAATTAAAATATGCACACTGGCAGGCTTGATAAAGCGTATATTATTACGCATCACAAAAAAAAGTTATAAACATACAGTATCAAGCCACATTTAATGTTTTATGCTCCACACGCATGCAGATGGATGCAACTGGAGAAAATTAAAAAAACGGGCAAGGCAGGGGTCCAGGGGCCACCTAGGACCCTGGCATGGTACAGGGGCGGGGTCAGGGAGGCGTTGCCCCGCTGAAGCTGAAGAGAAAAGCAAAATCATACCCAATTTGAAGCTTATTCCAGGCTTGTAAAGTGAGAATTCAACACCTTTTTCCCCTTGAACTTTGAATCAAATTGTTTTTGGTGTTCAAAATTTTGAAAACCAGGTGCCGAGGCAAGGTTGCATCCATTCATGCACCTACACACACACACACTCGCAAGCAAAAATAAATTGGTACAATATCAAAACGATAGAAAATTTATATACACGAAAGAATGCACATATCCCAGGGGAAGATCTGAGGGGGGGGGGGGGGGGGGGGGGGTGTCCAGAACCCACCCACCCCCTTTGCCCCAAGCATGTACTTTATACAACTACAAGGGTAAAATTACTAAAAAGTAAGAAAAGATCTCAATTTTTGCTTCAATAATCATTAACCCTTAACCCAGGACCTATGCAGCTCCCTGGACTCCCCGAGGAACCCCCTCCCCCCCTACAAATGATTTGGTCCGCCCCTGCATCCAGTTCTGTTCACAAGAAAATCAGATCAACAACATGTGCAGAGATTTTGTCCGATACAAAGTAAAAGAAATCTAGAACGAGAAAAAGATTCCATTTTTACAAACGTACAAAGCAAGGAGAAACCGTGCGATGTCCCCGTCTGTGTGAAGATTCTCCAACACACCAACTCTGCGCCAGTTCTGGTACAGGTCTTTGTCCACAATTAAGCAATGCCCCGATTCCTCCATGGTGGATAACAGTACTTAGTAGGTTCAATGGTGTTTTTTCTAAAGGCTGCAAACAGAAAAAAAGAATGTGAAAAAGAAAAACTTTTAAAAAAAGTGTTGATAACATCCACATTTATACTTGTAAAAGGAGGTTATTCATGTCAAAAGTCCATTACAGTACACCCTCCCCCCACCCCCAATTTTTGTTGGTTCGTTTATAATGGACCATGTTCACAAACAGGCAAGGGACATAATTTCATGTCTGCTTGTATTTTGCATAAGTGACCTTTTCATTTGTTGCTGGTTTGTGTAATTCTTAAATACTATTTTTTTTATCATCTACTTGTCTGATAAATAATTGATCGTAAAGCGCTCTGGGCTCATTTGAGGTAAAGCGCTATATAAATGTACTATTACTATTATTATTAATTTGTGGGACAAACGAGGAAGTAACGACCACATGTGTACATCCAGTACGCAGATACATTTCTGGAACAAGTATATTTTTTTAATTAGGTGTGAATGGAGTTTTGGGTTATTTTGAATCATCCTCTTTTTTTCCAGTTTCTATAATTCATTGATTTTGTGTGTGTGCTCATAATTTGTCCCTTACATTATCATGCTTGTCTTGTTGTCTGTTCCCTTTTTCGTGGAGGACAACTCTATCAATTTTGCAGTATAAAGACGTCAACACATTCTGCTTTTCCGAAAATTGTTTGCTGACCGACAGGAAGGTCACTGGAGGCTCCTTCCCATTATGAGTTATCTTTTCCTACTAGGATAATTAAATGTACATATTGCTAATCTTTTTTTTTGTGTCCTATCTTTTTGGCCATACAGTGGCGTTACACGATGCATGCAGAGGGGAACATGTATATGAATCATATGTGACCGCCAAGCAGGCATGGTGCATACATTGTGTGTGTGTGTGTGTGTGTGTCACTATATGTCAGTGTGATGTCACAGTAAGTTGAGTAACAGTTGTGTGTCACTGTGTGTGTTAGACTGACTTCTGTGTCGTTTCTCTGTAACTTTGATATTCATAATCATTATGAAAATGGCCCAAAATCATTTCTTCTTCTTCTTCCATTAATCATCTGCCTTCATCCATTTGAAGATTCTGATGATAGAACTGAGAAGGGTTCTGCGCATATAATTAATCAGTGTCAATTCCAGGGTATGATGAGTCTCAGTTTGGTAGGGAAGGGAGTGGGGGGAGGGGGACAACATTTGGAGAGATGGTGGTGGGGGGGGGGGGGGGAGGGAGTTGAAGGGAGGAGGAGATAGAGGGGGGGGGGGGGGGGTGCAACTCCCCAAAATGAAAAAAACCCTGAAAGGCAGGGATCCAGGGACCCATGGCCCCCGGCAGGGTACAGGGGCAGAGCCCTGTCGGACAAGGCAGACACACTTAAAATGATAGACAGAGACAGTTTGTCTTGACTTTGAGTCTGATAAGCCTTGTAAAATTATTACATTGCCTTTGCAAACTTCCAAGATAGAACAACCAAGTTCAAAACACCCCAAATCGCTTGTGGTCAGTTTTTTTGTTTTTGTTTTGATGAACTAAATTTTCAAAAACAAGTTGTTTCTGGTAAAATAAAAAATATTGAAATCAGTGTAAAACTGAAAGAGTAGCACCCAGGTTAGGTCAGGTCAGATCGTCAGGGAAGCCACTGAGCCAGGCCTCGCGGCCTCTTGATGTGCCCTTTCTTTTGATTGTTTTAGTGATTTTGCTTAGCAATCAGATTGGTATAGCGCTGTGGCGCTTTTTTGAGCAATCATTGTTGTCTTAATCATAATTGTATTTTTAAAAATACATTAATTTGGGGGTCACTATGGGCACTGCTAGACTAGACCATACTTTGACTAGACTACCTCAGTCAACAAACACAAAATACACCGTGATGAACTTGGCTGCCTAAGGCGAAGAAGAAGAAGAAGAAACTGAGGATGTAAACAAATATTTTGCCTGTTTACAGATAATTCCAAATGAGAATAAGTGCTTTTCAAACGGTATGTATGAAAACCGAAACCGGGCAAAAATAACTCATGGCAGTCTGAACATCAAATAACTCCCAACTAATTGCATGCAAATGTAATTGTCTGTCTGTCTGTTTTGACCGTCTATCAGTGTGTGTGTGTGTATGTATGTGCATGGACAATATATATATATATATATATATATAGAGAGAGAGAGAGAGAGAGAGAGAGAGAGAGAGCGCGTTCATATGAAAGAAAAAACAAACACCGTTTGGATGCCGACGTTTCGTCTTTAATAATAAGACTTTTTCACAGGCTCTGAGCCCTGCGAGATAAAATTCACATTTTATAGGCCTTCAGGCCTCCTTCACCTTTCCAATCACAGCTACTGAATAAAAACAGTTCACGTGCAAACAATAGTGACGAGCAAATCATATTTAACCCAATTATTGCAGTGTCTCTATGAATTATTCCTCTCTACCCCCCCCTACCCCCCCCCCCCCCCCCCCCCCCCCCCCACCCACCCCAGACCCACCCCAACCCCCGTCACCCGCCTTCCCATACAATCAACTAGGATAATGTGAGCACGGGCGGCCGCAAGCCCCTGAGCGTACACACACATGCAAACTCACACACGCACATATCTATATAACTATAATAGGCCTATGTACGTATCTCTACGAAAACAAACATAAATAAACAGATCACCCATAATAGCATGCAATGTAAGGCTAAATTAAGTAACAACTGTTCAAACTCCAAGATTTCCACTCTTATCCCCCCCCCCCCCCCCCCCCCCTCCATTCCTTCTCCCCCCCCCTTCTCCCCCCCCCACCCCCCATTCCTTCTCCCCCCCTTCTCCCCCCCGCTTCCTTTTATTCTTTTCTGATCTTACTTCCTCCTCCAACCACCCTCAAAACAGGGAGACGACCCCTCTCTTCCTCACCCCCCACCCCCCATCACGCATATAACTAAATATATATATATGAGTAAAATATATATATATATATGAGTAAAATTATAAAAGACACAAAAATATATATATATGTAAATATAGGATCCATGGTATGTGTGTGTGTGACGTGTGAGAGAGAGAGAGAGAGAGAAAGAGACACAGAGAAAGAGACACAGAGAAAGAGACAGAGATAGAAACAAAGACATTGAGACAGAGATAGAGGCATATAAACAGAAGAAGGAGAGAGTGAGTGGCAGATAAAGAGATGAGAGAGAGACAGTCAGAGAGAGAGTGAGACAGACAGAGAGAGTGAGAGACAGACAAGAGAGAGAGAGAGAGAGAAAGATGGACAAAAGACCAAGACATAGAGATAGAGAGAAACAGACGAAAATAGAAATAGTCACTCTCTCGCATTCGTACACATTCTTTCCAAAGCTGTTAGACGAGAGAGAGGCTAATCATGTCGCATTCGCACGCATATACACACACTCTTTTGGCCACAGACCAAAGTCGGACGGAATTCATTCAATTTCTTCATATAATCTAAGTTCTGGATTTCTCTCTCTCTCTCTTTCTCTCTGTCTCTCTCTCTCATCTCTCTCTGTCTCTATCTCATCTATCTCTGTCTCTCTCTCATCTCTTTATTTAGTCAAGTTCATATTCAAGTTCAAATCTGGACATTATATAATACAATTTCCATCTGAAACTGATTAATTAAGAATTAAAGACAATTAATGACAACTGTAAAGAAATACAACGAAATAATAAATTTAATTAAAACAAAAACTCAGACATCATAATCGACAATATATTATTCACTGGTCGGCAGGGGTTGGGCCGGCATCATGCTGGGTACCGCTAAACGGTCCTTGTCTGGCCGGTTGTCTGGCTGTCTACCCACCAAAACTCTCTCTCTCTCCCTCTCTTTCTTTCCTTTTTTGTTTTTCTTCTTTCTCTCTTTTGTTTTTCTCTCTTCGACCTCTTCACCCTTATCAGTTGTGTTTCTCTATTTTTGAATGTTTGTGAACGTTGTGTGTACCTATATGTATACTTTACTTTTGCGGTCATTGTGAATGTGTAACTTGTTTATGTAAATTGAAAATTGATTTTTTAATGTTATCTGATTGTAAATTGTTATTTTATGATGTATATGTATTATATCTATATTTAGTTAAAGATGTACATATTTCTTTGTATGTGTGTGTGTTCGTGTGTGTGTGTAGGAATGTGAAGGATAGTGGGGGTATGTAAGGGGCTGTTTTTAATATGAATCATTTTAGTGGAATTGTAAAGCGCTTAGAGCTTATAAAGGTCAAGCGCTATATTAATTTTCTGAAATAATAATAATAATAATAATCAGTTGTAATAATAGTCAGAATTGACTTTGACAACTATAGTGAAGAAGAAGAACCTTGGTCAACCATACAACCTGATTCACTATTTGTACATGGAACCTCATTCAGAGTCTCAATCCAGCCTTCACACGTGAAGGCATTCTTCGGAGAAGGACCCCACTCACGCTGGCTCCGCGACTAAGACGCTATTGTTGTCAGTATGGGGCTTAGTAGGTGGTGTCCTGCGTATGTTAGCTCAGAACAGGCTCCACGGAACTCCACCGAGGTGACTCAGCAGCAGTGCAGTGTCTCCTCTGGTGGTTGCCTCTTGCCGACCTAAACAGATTAACTCCCTTAGGACTGCTGGTTTCGGATTCTGCACCAAACAAACCAGGGTGAGGCTGTGAGTTGATACTCGGATGAGCGGTGTAGGAACAACAGCACTGTACAGCCTAGAAAATAGGACATCACAAAAAAGTCTTAAACCAGAAAAGCCAAACTCCCACATTTGAACTATAAAACAGTTTCACTTGCATCATTGATACACAACCAAAAAACAAAACTGCAGGGATACCATGCATTTTTTGCATAAGTAGCTCCCCCACCTTCTGGAAGTTTTGTGCTTGCAACTTCCTCTAATCTGTCACACTCTCTGACTCTCACTTTTCCCTTTCCTGACTGTCATCTACTATCTTTCCGCCTTACTGGTCCACTCTCCTGTCTTTTTGGTAGAAACTCTTACGAAGACTTTCTCCAGCCGAAGGCGGACCTAACCATTTCTTAGCAACGACAACAAAGAAGAACAAAAATATTGTGTGTGACAAAAATCTTAAAACTTTCCCATCAAAGTGTTTCTTGCGAAGCCACAGTCAAAATGACTTTGATTTTTTCCGTCACAGCCATTGATGCACCACCAAAGTGTACACATTTAACACTTTCTACCCCAGCCATGCAGCAAGACTCGGTTCTCCCAGCCCAGCTGTGCAGAGAGCTTTGCTAAAAAAAAAAAGGGTATACTCAGAAAAAGAGCTCTAACTTTTTAATGGTTCAATGGATTGCTTTCAAATTTGAAAGTGTTGTTTACAAATAAAAGCATCAAGATCGGCTTCAAACTCGATAGAATCTTCATTTATATCGCTATCGTAGTTCATAACCCATTCTAGCACCTTTTGGCTAGCCGCCTCAGCAGTCATTCGTTGGGGTCTTTCGCTCATTGTGAAAAAATTGCGCAAAAAAATCGATAAACCGCTCCAAACTTCTCAAAATGTAAGCAGACGGTTAACAAAGGATTAGTAGACAGGCTAAAGCTACCAGGACGACCCAACTATGAATGTGAACCGAACGAAACGCTTCCATTCGAGAATGGGGTCTCATTACGAGTTATCTCGTAAACGGGCAGGTAGAGTTGGCTGGAGTTTACGAGATAACTCGTAAACGGGGTAGAATGAGTTCAGTCATATTTCTATCATGGTCACACAGCTACATGGGTGCAACTCCCCCAAAATGAAAAAAAACTGACAGGCAGGGGTCCAGGGACCCATGGCCCCGGCAGGGTACAGGAGCAGAGCCCCGTCGGACGATTCAGGGGGGGCCAGTTATGAGAGAGAGATAACGAGATAGACAGACAGTTAAACTGATAGATAGGGATAGTTTTTGAGTCTGATAAGTCTTGTAAAATTATTACATTGTCATTGTAAACTTCCAAGATAGAACCACCAAGTTGAAAACGCCCCAAATCGCTTGTGGTTAATTTTTTTTTTTTTTTGAGGAATAAAAAAATATATGAAGTTCAGTTTCTGGTAATATTAAAAATACTGAAATCAGTGTAACAAGAGACAAAGCCTTCAAGGCTCACTCGAACAGGAACATTTGGGACAACAAAAGATTGAGGGGGGTGTTTAAAGTACAAGATTGCCAATACAATTTTAAAGTACAAATGAAACTATCGCTAATGGATACAACTAACAAATTTTTTTTTAAAGTGCCTGTGCCGAGAATCGGACCCGGAACCATTGGCATGACATACAGACACTCTACCAATGAGCTATCAAGGCTTTCAGTGTTGATGAGTTTCTTAACTCATATAGCCTGTTGAATACGCTCTAACCCACTAATCTAAAATGCTATCTGTTTGTTATCTGTTTACAGTGTTGTTTTAAGTATTTAATTATTCAAATCATTATTGTTTGAAAGCTTGCATAGACATCTATATGTGTGCAAAGTTTGAACAATGTATGCCTTCTATTTCCCGAGAAAATGCCAACATTAAAGTTTGGAGATTAGACCACGGATGCAACACATACACACACACACACAGACACACAACCGAACAACTATCATATATAGTATGAAGACTCACTTCATGTTAACTTCATTAACACGAGAGAGCCAAAAAAATAAGACTAGCACCCATGGATAATACAAGCAACACATCTTAGAAGTCTTCTACCATGGTCACTCGCGCAGTACCACAAATCACTGCATCTTATTTCAGATGTTCTATGCATCACATCACTCGGGCACGGACATCACAACACCACCACCAATATTTCTCATTCATTAACTCGTTGGAGTCGTGACGGTAATGTCTGCCGTCACTGTAAGTCTCTGTTCAGGTCATGACGGCAGACAACTGCTGTCAGTATTTCTGATGTCTTAACACAAACACATATCGTCGGTGAAATTCAAAAATCTCGTATCTCAATTTTGGTAGTTTTGACAAAAAATGAAAAAAACTGTTTCAAAAATTAACCGCGTTGACCACAATTGATTAACTATGATGAATATGTTGTTCAAGACATTGCGAGTCTAGCCCTGCATTTCGCTAAAATTACTTTAAAACATTTTTTTTAGACTTGAAAAGAACGAAGATACGAGGTTTTTGTCCTTAACTAGATCTGAATTTGGAACTTACGAGTTTTTCGTCTATTTTCACCTCATTTACCCCAGATAGAAAGTCTTTAGAGATACAAGCTTTTGGTGGAAGGTGGCGGGGAAAATTAGAGAGCTGACTAATGTATCTAACTCAAAAATCGAGATACGAGGTTCTTGAATTTCACAGACGATTTAACATTATTCAAGGGAGCCTACTGTCGAAAGTCAAAGTACACCAATTTATGCATCGATTGCTTCCCTTAGACCTTGTCTCAAAGCCATTTGGGGCTTTATTTTAGTGAGTTTCATTGAGTCACTTAGCAACAGCTGTGTTCCTACGGCAACAACACTGCAAATAAAAGTTTTTTGGAAATTCCGTTTTAGGTACTTTACACAAAAGAGATGAGTAAGCACACCAACTGTGTGTGGCATTTTATTTAATAAACTTGTGCCTTTCTTTTGCAAACGCGCACTGTGACTGTGACTCCAATCGATGCTTCTTGTTGTACCTTGGCTAAAAGACTCCAGGGATCACCCGGACAGCTGAAGCACTTGAACACTATGGCACAAGCGCATCGGCTAGGGATGAGAACATTACATGTGTGGCCAGTTTTTTTCCATTACCCTGCCACGTGGGCAGCCACACTCCGACGTTGGGGGATTTGGGAGACTGATGATGTTACGCTTGGAGCTTGTCATGGCTAAAGACTATCCCCGCATAACTATGCAGAGCATAACAACATTTGGATGTAGCCTCGGTGTTCTAGCCTATGTCAATTGGTCCTGGCATAGCCTTAAGCCAAGACGCATGCAACTCAATGAGTTAACACTCACTCATGAAATACAGTGGAACCTCCCTAGGCCTTAACGGTCTGAACGTGGAGTCTTTCGGATGAGACGATAAACCGAGGTCCCATGTGCCCATGCACTTAGCATACGTTAAACCCAGTGGCAACGAAAAAGTTGTCATTTGGTCAAAATTTACCCCCCCCCCACCTTTCCTTCCTCATCAGTCACACATAAATCGCATGCAAAAAAAAAAAATTGGGTGGCGCGCCTCTGGCTGCGACGCGCTCTCCAGGTGGGAGCAACCCGAATTTCACAGAGACGCCTCTGTGACTATAAAGTACCTAATACCTAATACCTAATATAAGACTTCCCGGTAAAGGTAAAGATGTGCCCCCCCCTCCTCCATTTCTCGGTTCTTTCCATTTTTCCGTTCTTGCCTTTCTTACTGCAGATTGAGTACTTCATCCTCTATCGTTTGCTATATTTAACACTAATTTTCATCCATTTACATAATGAAACACATGCATTCAATAATAGTAGAAGATAAAGGCAAGACGGGAAAAACGCAATGAACCAGGACTGTGACAAATGCAGCGGTGTACTGCACTACATGGGGGGGGTCCTATTAGATAATGGCCTTTATCATGAGTGCGAATAATTATTCAACAAAGATAATTAGCTGGAAAGGTTAATAAAATACAGCTTAATGTTTGGTAAGAAAAGCAAGTGTGAAAATACGGGGATAGCTGAGAAATGTAGGGGGTGGGGGGCACATCTTGACCTTTACCGACTTCCCATTATAAGACTCCCTCCCATATAAGACCTACTTCTCTGAGACATTGCCCTTCTTTGTAAGTATTAAAATCACCTCCCTTATAAGACCTCATTTTGGATGATTTTTGAAGGTCCTATACGGGAGGTTCCACTGTAACCGCAACTTTGAGAATGTTTCGTGATGATCACATTCATTCGTGCATCACCACAATCAACACGTCCTTGAACTTCTCGATCAGCGTCAGGAGCTGCGACCGCCTCATATCCTCGTAGTACATGATCTCCTTAAGCCAAGGCGCATGCTACTCCAATGAGTTAACGCTCACTCATGAAATAACCCCAACTTTGAGAATGTTCGTGATCACATTCATTCGTTGTGGCCAAGGGTCCTTGGCTATTCACTGTGTCTGTACATGTGATGCAAGTGAAATTGACCCATGGCCAATATTAAAATGATACGGCTGTGCCCAATGGAAGCTGTCTACCAGTGGCAGTTCTCCCTACACGCCGTAAAGAATTGTTGGTTGTTGTTGTCACTCCACGGGTGGAGTGAATGTGTGGGTGGCTCCATGAATGGAGCGAAGTCCCCTGAAGTCGGAGTATGGCCGCCCATGTGGCGGGGCCCTTTAAAAGCAACCATACACTTAATCTTCCCACCCAAGGCCATGAGAAATGTTCACATGGCACTGGGTGTGCCCCCAGAGTGTTAAAGCTGGGGAACGAAAACAACAACATTCATTCGTGCGTCACCACAATCAACACGTCCTTGAACTTCTCGATCAGCGTCAGGAGCTGCGAGCGCCTCATATCCTCGTAGTACATGATCTCCTCCAGGTGGCGCCGCCCGTCGAAGTACGGCAGCAGGCGGGAAAACAGCTGCAGGTCCTCGGAGCTCTTGGCGGCGTGGCACTGGACAACAGCGGCCTTTTCTGCTGCAGTGAGGTCCTTGAGGGGGGAAGGGTTCTGCAGATGCCACAGGGACTTGCTCTCCTCTGCGGCCACCGAACCATCGCTGGTCACCTGGCGGGGATGGACAAAAAAAAAAAGTACTGTATCTTACGGACTACAAGGCGCTTCTAACTGGCACGAGTCTCCTCCCCCATGGGGATACGACCCCGCCCCCTCCACGGGGGGGGGGGGGGGGAGTCTTTCGTAAAAATAGTTCCACCTTCTGGAAGTTCTGTGCTTGTAACTTCCTCTTGTCTTTGACTCTGCCTTTTCTCTTTGCTTTCTATCATCTACTATCTTTCTGACTTATTAGCCCGTTCTCCTGCCTTTTTAAAAAAACCCATCTTCCACTCTTTGAGCTCCTCTGAAATCGGAATGTGTCGGCTGTACGCAGCGAGGAGACCAGTGAAAACTAAAAACCGGACACATACGTACCTTACCCATTATGGCCTTATGGCCAGGGAACGCAGAAGAAGAAGAAGGCCTACCCCCTGAATTTAACTAAAAATGTGAATTTAAACATACAATTATTTTAAGGCAATGCATAATGATCGAATAAAAGCCACACACAAAAAATCGAAAACATGAGATCGACTCAAACAAAAGAGGCCGTATTTTGCCAAGTTCTGTCAAAACGATCTTCAGAATGACAGAAGTTACACTCACGCTGCTATCCGGATATCCATATGATGAAGCACTTTTAGAGAGCCCAGAAAAGTCGGCATTGAAAAACATGAAGTAGATTTCTACAATGTGTTTTGCTCGCCTTGAGCAGCGACATACTTTTCTGCCAAGATTGTTATGGCTTTTACTGTCGAAACCAAGGCTGTGACGTCATATCCTGCTTCAAACCCCCCTTTTTCACTTTGAATGTGTCGTCTGCATCCGTGGCTTCCTTCACGATTTCGGCCTGATTATCAATCTCAATAGGTACGATATGAATGGAATTCACAACTTTGTTTAACCCTTTCACCGCCAAAGTCGCATTTTAGCACCACATTGATTTAACACCTATGTCACTAAAAGGCATCAAATTGGGTTCTGTTATCGAAAAACCCTATTGTCTTAGTTTGGGGAAGTGAGGATAGACCTTGTTTTATATATGTCACAAAAGAATCCCCAATACTGCAAATGGATTTTGTTCTCTACCCAGGTAAATGTAATGGGAATGTTTGGCTGAAATATGGCTGGCAGTGAAAGGGTTAATCAGATTTCAGTCACACACTAGGGCGCAACACATTTTAAGGCGCAGGGGTCTCAGTTAAGGAAAAAAAAAGTATCGCATTGTAGTCCGTAAAATACGGTATTAAAAAAAAAAGCAGTTCATTCAGGAAAACAGTAAAACAATAAAGTAAACTCGATTTGGTACACTCGCGGTTTCGTTGGATGCCATTTTTTTTTTAAAATCAGCAGAGAAGTTTACGCCTACTGCACATGCGCAGTATGGTTCCCAGGTTATAAATGTTGGACATGCGCTTGGAATGGTTGTGGAACCGGCACGCGTGTCGACTTTCACACAGATTTGACATTGGTTTTGTTTTCCCCTTCGCGATTTCGGAATCCGTCCGGAATCGCGTCTGAAAAACAGAAACAAATTCCGAATGGTTGGCAGCTATGCTGCACTCATTTGGAAGTCATAGTCGGTGAACCTATGTGGTGTAGAGTGGCACAGTGGTAGCGTGTTCGCTTCGTGTCAAGTAAACCCGAGTTCGAACCTGGGTACAGGGGATTTCTTCCTCTCACTTTGCACTAGGCCTTACGGTCTGAACACGGAGTCTTTCGAATGAGACGATAAACCGAGGTCCCATGTGCCCATGCACTTAGCATACGTTAAACCCAGTGGCAACGAAAAAGTTGTCATTTGGTCAAAATTTACCCCACCCACTCCCTTTTCCTTCCTCATCAGTCACACAAAAATGTGCAAAATTTAAAAAAATTGGGTGGTGCGCTTCTGGCTGCAACGCGCTCTCCAGGTGGGAGCAACCCGAATTTCACAGAGACGCCTCTGTGACTATAAAGTACCTAATAGTACCTACCTCAAGAGAGGGCGATTTGGACAGGTGCTTTTCCAGGGCGGAGGAGGAGGAGAATGCGGGGGTCATGATGGGGTGGGAGGAGGAGGGGGGCCCCAGGCTCTCGTCGCTGTTCACCGAGGCCACATCCGACATGCTGGGGGCCCTTTCAAGGTTGGAGTGGTCGTCCATGAAATAGCGGAACAACGATTCCTCCTCAACCTAGAACACAAAGCAAAAAACAAACTGTTTCGTTAACCATCTGGGCACTACGTAAAAGTTAAAAACGTAAGCTAAAAGACAGGCGTAAAATTGAAGACTGCAGAAACGTCAACCGGTACTTCTTATTTTCACTTTTCATCTCTCATACAAACATTTGACTGGGAAACCTATACACGTTTAGAAAGAAGAAAGCTTGAATTTTGCAATGGAAGTAAAGAAAACAACTTGCCTTGAATATGGTGACAGCAGTAATCCAGTAAAGCACTTTCACTGCGGTTGCAGCTAACCCCACCACCACCCCCATCCCACGATGATCTGTCACTGCTACTCGTGTCAAACATCACAAAACCATGCAGTCGAACCCTTTTCCTTCACTTTGCAACACGAATACAAGCCTAATTACCTTCTTAGTCTGCATCAGAGTAGCTATCGGCAACATCCTCATCCTCATCACTATTTTCATCACTCATTTTCACACAAACAAATGCAAACCAGTCGAAAAATGGCTAGACTCAGACAGCAGGAAGTTGTACGAGTGCTACGAGCTTTCTGATTGGTTAGCTGTATTCGCTTGGCCAAAGTTCAGCACGAAACATGAATGAGCCGAACTGAGCCCCGATCGTGGCTCATCGTACTCGTCCGGGGGAGCCCAGATCGGGGCTCATCGTGCTCAGAGGGTTAAATACATTCAACGGCCCTTTCGAGTTTTTGGTTTTTTGACATGTTCAAGATCAAAATTCTGTACCTTTACTCATCCCTAAGGAAACTTCTTCTTCTTCTTCTTTGATCACTCAGACAGTTTCCTGTCAATTATGAGCGCAGATGTGTCATGCTGCCGTTATGCGCCTAAGTAAGAAATTATTAGGCCCAGCACGTCCGATTTCGGCTGGAGGAAAATCTTTTTGAAAGCTGTTTCTTGAAAAAAAGTCAGGAGAATGGATAAGAAAGGCAGAAAGATAGTAGATAACAGCAAGCAAGTGGAAAAGGCAGAGACAAAGAGAGTGACAGTGCAGCTACAAGCACAGAACTTCCAGAAGGTGGGGGAACTATTTATACAAAAGCTCCCCCCCCCCCGGTATCCCCACGGGGGATCCCTAAGGAAACGAAAATACATAGGCAAAAAACGAAATGTATGCCGGGAGGCCCTTTCAAGGTTGAATGGTCATCCATGAAATAGCGTGTGTGGGCACGCACGAACGCATGCGTGTGTATGCTCGTGTGTGTGTGTGTGCACGCGCATGCAAGTAGATAGAGAAAACAGAGACACAGTGACAAACAGAAAGAGACACATAGAAATGAAGACGAGGAGCGAGAACAGAGAGATCAGAGGAAACGACTAAAAGGCCTGCTACACTACATACGATTCGCTGTCAAAGCGATGCGATTGTGGCGACGCGAGTCATGATTCACGTGAAATTCATCTATTGGGTCTACTTGAGTATACAGAACGAAAGTAGTAGAATGATGTTTTAGACGGAAGTATTTCACATGAATCATGACTCGCATCGTCACAATCACATCGCACTGACAGTGAATCGTATCAGGGCTCCCAGGGACCACCATTTGGGGGTCTATGAAGCACTAAAATTCTAAAGGACCCTCTAAAAGAATGTGCAGGGGGTCCCAGGGATGCACTAGAAAAATTCTTTTTAGCATTCGCAATGCCACTGGGACCCTCTATCCCGCCTCTAGGACCCTCTATACTGTAAGTGAAGGAGTCCCTGGGAACCCTTGTTTTGCGGGACGATTGGGAGCCCTGTGTATGTGTAGTGTAGCCTGTCCTTGACTGACCTGACCTGTACATTGCAGAAGGAGGAGTCCATCATGGAGGAGTTTGACAGTGAATCGTTATGTCGTGTAGCGTGGCCTTGACTGACATGTACTGTACATTAAAGAAGGAGGAGGAGTTTGACAGTGAATCGTTATGTTGTGTAGCCTGGCCTTGACTGACATGTACTGTACATTAGAGAAGGAGGAGTTTGACAGTGAATCGTTATGTCGTGTAGCCTGGCCTTGACTGACATGTACTGTACATTAGAGAAGGAGGAGGAGTTTGACAGTGAATCATATGTCGTGTAGCCTGGCCTTGACTGACCTGTACATTGCAGAAGGAGGAGTTTGACTGACCTGACCTGTACATTGGAGAAGGAGGAGTTTGACAGTGAATCGTATATGTCATGTAGCCTGGCTTTGACTGACCTGTACATTGCAGAAGGAGGAGTCTGACTGACCTGACCCGTACATTGGAGAAGGAGGAGTCCATCATCCTTGACTGACCTGACCTGTACATTGGAGAAGGAGGAGTCCATCATGGAGGAGTTTGACAGTGAATAGTATGTCATGTAGCATGCCCTTGACTGACCTGTACTGTACATTGGACAAGGAGGAGTCCATCATGGAGGAGTTTGACAATGAATCGTATGTCGTGTAGCCTGTACATTGCAGGAGGAGTCCATCATGGAGGAGTTTGACAGTGAATCGTATGTCGTGTAGCCTGGCCTTGACAAACCTGTCCTGTACATTGGACAAGGAGGAGTCCATCATGGAGGAGTTTGACAGTGAATCGTATGTCGTGTAGCCTGGCCTTGACAAACCTGTCCTGTACATTGGACAAGGAGTCCATCATGGAGGAGTTTGACAGTGAATCGTATGTCGTGTAGCCTGGCCTTGACAAACCTGTCCTGTACATTGGACAAGGAGTCCATCATGGAGGAGTTTGACAGTGAATTGTATGTCGTGTAGCCTGGCCTTGACAAACCTGTCCTGTACATTGGACAAGGAGTCCATCATGGAGGAGTTTGACAGTGAATCGTATGTCGTGTAGCCTGGCCTTGACAAACCTGTCCTGTACATTGGACAAGGAGTCCATCATGGAGGAGTTTGACAGTGAATCGTATGTCGTGTAGCCTGTACATTGCAGAAGGAGGAGTCCATCATGGAGGAGTTTGACAGTGAATTGTATGTCGTGTAGCCTGGCCTTGACAAACCTGTCCTGTACATTGGACAAGGAGTCCATCATGGAGGAGTTTGACAGTGAATCGTATGTCGTGTAGCCTGGCCTTGACAAACCTGTCCTGTACATTGGACAAGGAGTCCATCATGGAGGAGTTTGACAGTGAATCGTATGTCGTGTAGCCTGTACATTGCAGAAGGAGGAGTTCATCATGGAGGAGTTTGACAGTGAATTGTATGTCGTGTAGCCTGGCCTTGACAAACCTGTCCTGTACATTGGACAAGGAGGAGTCCATCATGGAGGAGTTTGACAGTGAATCGTATGTCGTGTAGCCTGGCCTTGACAAACCTGTCCTGTACATTGGACAAGGAGGAGTCCATCATGGAGGAGTTTGACAGTGAATCGTAGTCGTGTAGCCTGGCCTTGACAAACCTGTCCTGTACATTGGACAAGGAGTCCATCATGGAGGAGTCTGACAGTGAATCGTATGTCGTGTAGCCTGTACATTGCAGAAGGAGGAGTCCATCATGGAGGAGTTTGACAGTGAATTGTATGTCGTGTAGCCTGGCCTTGACAAACCTGTCCTGTACATTGGACGAGGAGTCCATCATGGAGGAGTTTGACAGTGAATCGTATGTCGTGTAGCCTGGCCTTGACAAACCTGTCCTGTACATTGGACAAGGAGTCCATCATGGAGGAGTTTGACAGTGAATCGTATGTCGTGTAGCCTGTACATTGCAGAAGGAGGAGTCCATCATGGAGGAGTTTGACAGTGAATCGTATGTCGTGTAGCCTGGCCTTGACAAACCTGTCCTGTACATTGGACAAGGAGGAGTCCATCATGGAGGAGTTTGACAGTGAATCGTATGTCGTGTAGCCTGGCCTTGACAAACCTGTCCTGTACATTGGACAAGGAGGAGTCCATCATGGAGGAGTTTGACAGTGAATCGTATGTCATGTAGCCTGGCCTTGACTGACCTGTCCTGCACATTGGACAAGGAGGAGTCCATCATGGAGGAGTTTGACAGTGAATCGTATGTCGTGTAGCCTGGCCTTGACTGACCTGTCCTGCACATTGGAGAAGGAGTCCATCATGGAGGAGTTTGACAGTGAATCGTATGTCATGTAGCCTGGCCTTGACTGACCTGTCCTGCACATTGGAGAAGGAGGAGTCCATCATCCTTGACTGACCTGACCTGTACATTGGACAAGGAGGAGTCCATCATGGAGGAGTTTGACAGTGAATCGTATGTCGTGTAGCATGCCCTTGACTGACCTGTCCTGCACATTGGAGAAGGAGGAGTCCATCATCCTTGACTGACCTGACCTGTACATTGGACAAGGAGGAGTCCATCATGGAGGAGTTTGACAGTGAATCGTATGTCGTGTAGCATGCCCTTGACTGACCTGTACATTGCAGAAGGAGGAGTCCATCATGGAGGAGTTTGCGCTGTTGAGCACGGAGGAGGGAGAGGCTTTGAGGCTGGGCACAAAGCACACATACTTGTGCATCTGAATCAACAGCCTGCGCTGCAGGAGCCAGATCACCATCAACACTCGCTGCTGCTGAAACTGAAAACACATAACAGCCCTCAAAGTGGCGAGTGGAAAAAAAACCTGCCGAGTTTATAATTCACTTCACCCGCCAAATGCGAGTGGGCAAAAAACAATGTTCTTTCTCGCTCGAGATTCCTTTCCCAATCCATGTTTTCCAATCCTTGCTTTCCCACACACCAGAAATATGATGCGCAATTTGCGTGCACGCCAGCCAGTGCATGTTCGAAATGAAACGTTCTTCGGCTTCAACTTCAAGTTCAAAGGCATCGCAGCCATCACCCAAAAAGGGAAAGAGTGAAACACAAACTTTTCTACCAAAATGGAAGAAAGAATTGGTTTGGCTGGTAAAACGTTTGGTTTGGCTGGTAAAAATAATAAGTTACCAGCCAAAGGCCAAAGGCCAAAGGCTGGTGAACAACATTTTCCACTTTCAGGGCTGCATAAGGAAAAAAGAAAAGAAAAGGAACAAGGAAAAAAGGAGGAAAGGAAGGAAAAAAGAAAAGGGTTAAAAATGAAGGTGGAAGTGGTGGTGGGTTGCATGATGAGTGAGCAAGATAGCGGAGAGCGGATGAATGATTGGGTGTGGTAGTGAGAGTTATTTGTTTGAATGTAAATTTATGTTTCATATTTTTATTTGATATTTTTATTTTGATATATCTCATCTTATTTTACACGGTGGAAGACAGGTTTCCATGTGCGTTGTACAATGCCAATGGACAATAAAGAAACTTACGACTTATGACTTATAAACACACACACGAACGCATACACGCGCATGCAAAAAAACAACAAAAACAAGTATGTGTGTATCACACACGCAGACACATTTGCACACATGTATTTGTCCATCTGAATCAATAGCCTGCACTGCAAGAGCCAGATCACTATCAACACTCGCTGCTGCTGAAACTGAAAACATACATGGATGCATGTGCTCTAGATTTGTTTTTGTCCGTGTGAGTGTGCGCTCGCGTGTGTGTGTGCTTACGCGGGTGCGCACGGGTGTGTGCGTGGTGCGTGGTTGCGCTTGGGTGGGTGGGCGTGCGCGCGTGTGTGTGTGTGTGCGGGTGTGTGTTCATGCGTCTGTCTGTGTGTGCAATCACGTGCGTGTCCTGACAGTGTGTGGTGGTGTGTTGTGGGTGTGGGTGTGCAAGGCTAACTTCGCGTTAACTCTTTGGTTGTTTGTTTTCTTGCTTAATATTAATTTATTGTTTAATGTTTTCTTTTTAATCAATGTAAATATGCTTTGCAAAGCGCTTAGATCCCTTACTGAGAATAGGCGCTTTATAAAAAATATGCATCATTATTATTATAATAAACACACACACAAACGCATGCACGTGCATGTACACACAAACAAACGCATCTATGCAAAAAACAAAAAACAAAATACGTGTATGAGCGCATACACACACACAGACACATTTGCACACATGGATTTGTGCATCCGAATCAACAGCCTGCGCTGCAACAGCCAGATCACCATCAACACTGGCTGCTGCTGTTACTGGAAACACAAACAAACACAACGCACGCATCATGTGTGTGCATGCATAAAAGGGTGTACACTCATTTCGGCCCATGGTATTTTGGGTCATTTCGGCCCAAGGCAACAGTCATTTTCGGCCTAAGGCTAGCCCCCGTGGGGATACCGGGGGGTCTTTCGTAAAAAATAGTTCCCCTACCTTCCGGAAGTTCTGTGCTTGTAACTTCCTCTAATCTGCCACTCTCTTTGACTCTGCCTTTTCCCTTTGCTTTCTATCATTTACTATCTTTCTGACTTATTGTCCCATTCTCCTGTCTTTGTTCAAAACATTCTTCCAAATATTTTTTCTCCTTTGAGCTCCTCCGAAATCGGAATATGTCGTCTGTACGCAGCGAAGAGACCAGTGAAAACTGGAAAACTGACGCATACGTAGCCATTGTGGCCTGGGAACGCAGAATAATAATAATAAGTACCGTATTTTTCGGACTATAAGGCGATACTTTTTTCCAAGACTCAGACCCCTGCGCCTTATAATGTGACTGATGAAATAGTAAGAAAATATAATAACAAAATCTGAAATTGGGGTAAAATTTGGGGTGTGCGCCTTATAGTCCGAAAAATACGGTAGTATCCTCATGCGGAAACAACGCTGCACATAACGACTGATACCTGAGGGTGCTACACGATGCTGGAAAACAAGACACATACGTAGCTGTCACGATAAATAAGTAGTCGTATGAAATATTTACCTCTGCGCATGCGCATTAGAACAGTTACTTATCTCACGTAATTACTACTAACCCTAACCCTATCCCTATCCCTAACCACGGAAAGAACCAAGAAATAGAGCAGGAGGGTGTAAATCTACATATTTGCCGAGAAATCGATGTACAAAGCCATGCACTTAGTTTCGTAATGATTCACAATGGCGGACAAACAAACGATTCTGATTGGCTACGCGGCTAGGACTACTTATCTCATAGAGGTAGCATATTCTCTTCACATAGCCATTGTGGCCTTTTGGCCTGGGAACGCAGAAGAAGAAGAAGAAGAAGAAGTATCCTCATGCGGGGAAAACGCTGCACATAACGACCGATACCAGAGGGTGCTCCACGATGCTGGAAAACGGACACATACGTAGCCATTGTGGCCTTTTGGCCTGGGAACGCAGAAGAAGAAGTATCCTCATGCGGGGGAAAATGCTGATACCTGAGGGTGCTCCACGATGTTGTTCATGTTCCACAGCTGCGTGGGCAGGGAGAAGTCGGCGAGGGTGACGTGCAGAGACTTGCCGGGGAACTCCTCCACAAACTGCTCCACCAGGTGAGAGTTGACCAGCGTGTTGGCGATGGGGGACAGCATGTACTCGTTGCTCTCACACATGGGGAAGATGGTGATGGCCTTGCCCCAGTAGACCAGGTGACAGGCTAGCTGGAACACCTGAAGGAGACAGTAGATACGGTTAGGGATAGGTTTAGGGTCAGTTAAGTGTCAATCTCATAGCATACCATCAATTTGTATATATTTTTTGTGGATTAGACGGTTTCAGGTTAGGGTTAGGATTAGGAATAGGGTTGGGGATAGGCTTAGAGTCAGTTTAGTGTCAAATACACAAAAAGATAAAAGTTGATAACTAAATTGACCCTAAACCTATCCCTAACCCTATCCAAAACCCTATTCTGAAACCTTAACCCTAACTGAAACCGTCTGAAAGCCTTTCTTAACATTTGCCAAAAAGTATAAATCAAATGGTTAAAACACACCAGCATGCACGCATGCTCTCTAACACATGGGAAAGATGGTGATGGCCTTGCCCCAGTAGACCAGATGACAGGCTAACTGGAACACCTGAGGGAAAACGTACAAATCAAATGATTAAAACACACATACATGCACGCATGTTGTCTATAGCAAATGCTTATATAGGCCCTGTGTGTGTGTGTGTGTGTGTGTGTGTGTGTGTGTGTGTGTGTGTGTGTGTGTGTGTGTGTGTGTGTGTGTGTGTGTGTGTGTGTGTGTGTGTGTGTGTGTGTGTGCGTGCGTGTGCGTGTGCGTGCGTGTGTGCGTGCATGCATGCGTGCGTGCGTGCATGCGTGCGTGCATGTGTGTGTGTAAGAAAACCGTTGCTTCTCAAATTCTCATCATCCGGCGACGCTTGCTCTACGTAATTTCAAAATCCTGCAATTCAGGACATCCTGCAAAGAAGGAGCATCCATGCTAGTATAGTGTCACATTTATCAAATCACCACACTTCACCAGGGCTCCCAATCGTCCCATAAAATAGAGGGTCCTAGAGGCGGGATAGAGGGTCCCAGTGGCATTACGAATGCGAAAAAGATTTTTTCTAGTGCATCCTTGGGACCCCCTGCACATTCTTTCAGAGGGTCCTGTAGAATGCTAGTGCTTCATAGACCCCCAAATGGGGGTCCCTGGGAGCCATGCTTCACTTTACCTGAGACAAACTGAGGTCAGACTCCAGGGACAGGGTCTGCAGGTTCTTCATGGGCTGGATGACCTTCAGCAGGCGGATCAGGGAGGGGGAGGAGTCCAGGGGCAGGTCCCCCAGCACCTCCTCCAGACCGTGCAGCAGCAGCAGGCCGTGGTAAGGCCGCATGGCCACCAGACTCTCCTCTATCTGTTTGGGCTCCAGGTGTAAGACGCTAGAGCCTGTCACTATCGTGTGCACCTGTAATCATCATCATCATCATTATCATCGTCATCATCATCATCATTATTATTATCATTATCGTTATCATCATCATCGTCATTATTATCGTTATCACCATCACCATCATCATCATCATTATTATCATTATTACCATCATCATCATCATCATCATCATCACCGTGGTAAGGCCGCATGGCCACCAGGCTCTCCTCTATCTGTTTGGGTTCCAGGTGTAAGACACTAGAGCCTGTCACTATCGTGTGAACCTGTAATCATCATCATCATCATTATTATCGTTATCATCATCATTATCACCATCATCATTATTATCGTTATCATCATCATCATTATTATCGTTATCACCATCATCATCATCATCATCATCACCATCATTATCATCATCATCATCATCACCATTATCATCATCACCGTGGTAAGGCCGCATGGCCACAGGACTCTCCTCTATCTGTTTGGGTTCCAGGTGTAAGACACTAGAGCCTGTCACTATCATGTGAACCTGCAATCATCATCATTAGTATCATTATCACCATCATCATCATCATTATCACCATCATCATCACCGTGGTAAGGCCGCATGGCCACAGGACTCTCCTCTATCTGTTTGGGTTCTTGAGATAGGATAAAAGCAGTATCCCATTCCAAAATCCTAATAACTGATAATGAATATAGACGTAAGCCCTAACTATGCGGTCACACACACATACATACACCCCCCCCCCCCCCCGCATGCACGTACACACACACAGAGGGAGAGAGAGAGAAAAAAAAATGACAGAGTGAGAGAGAGAGCCGGTTTTGACCGATTTGAATGCAAGAGGGCTAAACTCTAAATTCATCGACAGAAATATGATCAATTTTCTTTTATGAAGTTTATTCCTTTTACGACATTACCTTTCAGCATTGAACTAGGGAGAATGAGTGCCTGTAATTATTTTAACTACAGTCGAACAGATCTTATTATAAAAGACATTCAAAAATCATCCAAAATGAGGTCTCAAATCGGAGGAAGTTGTATAAGGGAGGTAATTTTAATACAATGGAGTACACTCAACACAAAATTCAGGGGACAAAGATTTTTTGCATGTTAACCAGTATTTCGTGTTAAACATTAAGTAATAGTAAAGTGAAGGGTTCGTCTGTTCAGACAGATATTTGTGTGTAAACCAATATTTCAATTTTCATGTTTTCCAGCTTTGTGCTAAGAGTACTCCACTGTACTTACAAAGAAGGGCAATGTCTCAGAGAAGTAGGTCTTAAAGACACACTGACCCACCACGATTAAGTCCCTTGGTTTCTTCTGGGTAGCTGTGACCCATATATATAAATGCCCCCAACTTGAAATTGAGGCTGCTCTTTAAAATGATGTTTCGTGTTCAATTCGGGGGCACTTGTATGGGAGAAAAACCTGGTCAAAACAAGATTTCTTACCAGCTATAAGAGGGAAAACATGTGAAACCCATGATTTTGACACGTGACCTGGTGGATCTTTAAGTGTGAGAGAATCTTATAATGGTGTGTGTGTGTGGGGGGGGGGGGGGGGGGGGGGGGGGTCTTATAAGGGAGGTTCTATTGTATCAATTTACTAACAGAAATGACGAAAACGTTTTTTGGTGAAATGAAGAACACAAAAGAAAGTGCCTGTGTAGAGAAGCAAGAATGGTAAATTATCTGTGTGTGTGTGTGTGTGTGTGTGTGTGTGTGTGTGTGTGTGTGTGTGTGTGTGTGTGTGTGTGTGTGTGTGTGTGTGTGTGTGTGTGTGTGTGTGTGTGTTTGTGTGTGTGTATGTGTGCGTACGTGCGTGTGTGCGTGCGTGCATGTGTGCCTGCCTCTGTGTGTGTGTGTGTGTGTGTGTGTGTGTGTGTGTGTGTGTGTGTGTGTGTGTGTGTGTGTGTGTGTGTGTGTGTGTGTGTGTGTGTGTGTGTGAACGTTCATATATGAGTTTGTGTGTGCAATGTTCTCCCTCTATTTTAAGTTAAAGACTTCTGTTCAGCTACCTCAGTTAGTGCACACTGTGTTTCTCATTCACTCAATATTTTCCTTTTTTCCCAATCAATGTTCACCTGTACCTGTAAAAGTCTTGTGTAATGTCATTTCCTTTCACTCACTCTTGAAGAAAAAAACGTTGGGGTTTTGAAATCTTGAAAAAGTGGTGTTCATGTTTTTACTTTGAGAAACAAACAAACAAAAAAACCTCACCTTGTGCGGCAGACAGAAATTGACCTCCACCCAGCGATTGACGTAAAGGGCCACGACTCCTGTGTCCACCAGACTGGTGTACACCTGCTTTAGCTCATTGGCCAGCTGGCTTCGCTGCAGGATCAGGCGGAAGGGGTTCTGGGGCGGGGCGGGGGGCGTGCCTTCCGGCTGGGACTGAGTCTGGAAGGTTTACACACCGTTCTTTTAGAATTCTTGTATTTTTCGGACTGTGAGGCACACTTGTTACATGGCGCACGCCCCCCTCCCCCACCCCCACCCCCATTTTACACAAAATTCAGATTTCGTTATTACTAGGCATCAGAATAGTCTGAAGCTCAATCCTCTGAAAACCGCGGTACAGGGGCCATCAAGACCCCAGACTATGGTGGGATAACACTGAAATCAATTCCCAACATGACCAAAAAGGCTTTATGCAGTGAGAAATCACTATAAAATACTATTTCAGAGAAAAAAAAGGTATCTCTAAATAAAAAGGCAAAACCTCTGACAGAAGAGGCCATTCCTCTGTCAGAAATGTTCAATCCTCTGACAATTCTGATGCCTGTATTACATTTTCTTACTATAGTATTAGTCATATTATAACTCAGGCGCAGGGATCTCAGTCTTGGGAAAAAAGTATCGCCTTATACAGTCCGAAAAATACGGTATTACAGACTGTGCGCAGCAACAAGGACATCCTGGAAGAAGGAGCATCCATGGGACTTTAAGGAGTTTCTGAGAAGAAGAACGGAGAGTGCGAGAGCTTTGATAGGTGCCGAGAGAAGAAGAGAGGTACCGAGGAAGAGTGTTGTCAAAGTGAGGGGAAGCGAAAGTAGCCATTTTAAACGGCCACCTATCCTCGGAAGTCGGAGTGCGACTGCTCACATGGCGAGGTAATAAAAAACGGTCCCACGACATAATGTTCTCATCCCTAGCTGTTGCATTTGTACCATAGTGTTCAATTGTTTCAGTTGCTGGGATGATCCCTGGAGTCTTTAAGCTTAAGCCAGGGTATGACAACAAACAACAATAACAACAAACTGCCAGCAGAATTTCACAGGAAGCCAAGGCAGGGCTCCCAATCGTCCAGCAAAACAAGGGGTCCCAGGGACTCCTTCGCTTACAGTATAGAGGGTCCTAGAGTCGGGATAGAGGGTCCCAATGGCATTGAGAATGCTAAAAAGAATTGTTCTGGTGCATCCCTGGGACCCCGGCTGCACATTCTTTTAGAGGGTCCTCTAGAATTTTAGTGAGCTTCATATTAGACCCCCAAATGGGGGTCCCTGGGAGCCCTGCAAAGTCCCACCTGATCGAAGACGGCGCGGATGGTTTTGGACTGGACGGAGAGGTAGCTGCAGCGCTGCTCCTCGTGGCGGATGGCGGCCACCAGCTGCCGGGAGAAGGCGTGGTAGCTGTCGATGGCCGAGTCCACGATGTTGCCGCTCAGGGCGAACACCACGTTGATCGTGTTGATGCGGTGGCTGTGAGACTTGCCCGAGGCGGCGGACTGAAGGGAAAGAAAAGAGAAAACACTGTAATTTGAATGTACAGTGGAACCTCCCTTATAAGACTCCCTCCCACATAAGACCTACTTCCCTGAGACATTGCCCTTCTTTGTAAGTATTAACATTACCTCCCTTATAAGACCCCTCCCAGGAGGTTCCACTGTATTGTAAACCTGTGATGTCCTGAGGCCCCGGTCATAGGCCATTGACCTATTAAAATTCAAAATGTCATATTGTTTTCTCCCCTGTCGGGACAGTGCAGACTGGCACAGTGGTAGCGCATTCGCCTCGTGTCAAGTAAACCCGAGTTCGAACCTGGGGATTTCCTCTCACTTTGCACTAGGCCTTATGGTCTGAACGTGGAGTCTTTCGGATGAGACGATAAACCGAGGTCCCGTGTGCCCATACACTTAGCACATGTTAAACCCAGAGGCAACGAAAAAGTTGTCATTTGGTCAAAATTTACACACAGACACCCTTTCCTTCCTCATCAGTCACACAAAAATCGAATGCAAAAAAACCAAAAAACAAATTGGGTTTTTAAAAAGAAATATTTGCTGATATTGCCATTAAAGCCATTTGCTGATTGTGTTGATCCTGTGGCTGAGATTTGCCTGACATTAAGGTCACAGACAAACTAAAACATCAGCTTGTTCAATATTTTTTAGTGAATAAATTAGCGGCAAAAATCCCCATTTTCGCCCATAAGAGAAGACAATCTGATGATGGAAAGGGCCACCTGATTTATTGATATATGTCATCAAATTATCCCCCTTACAGTTACAGGCGAAAATAGCCAAATTATCTCCCATGCAAGTGAAA
>CM065700.1:41556654-41566654 GCA_017654935.2 Phymorhynchus buccinoides | reverse complement strand
TTCACGTGTTTTCCCTGTTCTAACTGGAAATAAATCTTGTTTTGACCACGTCTGACTCCCATATAAATGGCCCCAAATTCAAACCGAAGCATCAGTTTAAAGAGCAGCCTCAGTTTCAAGTTGGGGAAATTTGTATGTGGGTCACAGCTACCCAGAAAAACACAAGGGACTTAATCGTGGCGTGTCACTGGGTCTTTAAATGCAATAGGCCTACGCCACGTGCAAGCTTAAAAGCAATAGGCCTACGCCACGTGCTGCGATGTTCAAAGACCCACCAGGTCACGTGTCAAAACCACGAGTTTCACGTGTTTTCCCTCTTATAGCTGGTAAGAAATTTTGTTTTGACCAGGTTTGACTCCCATACAAATGTCCCCAAATTGAAAACGAAACATCATTTTAAAGAGCAGCCTCAATTTGAAGTTGGGGACATTTGTATGTGGGTCACAGCTACCCAGAAAAAACCCAAGGGACTTTGCTTGATCCTTTCTTGATACATGTACCTTTCTCGGCTTATGCCCCTTATGATGCACAGGGTTTGAATTTCTTTCTTAATACATGCAAAGATATTCTAAAAGGGTAAGATGGACTACTTAAGAGCTCGGCGAACCGGGCTGATAGAGTTATCGTTAGTGGCGACAGTACACCATTCACAGTGGAGGCTATCCAAAAACTCGGACTGGAACTTGAACGGAGAATTCAACTGGCCTATCGATGTGTAAAATGTGTACTGCTTAAAAGGGACATAACCAGTGTTTCTGTCCTCACTACTCATATAGGGAAAAGAGACCGGATGTTTATCTTCCCCTGTACAGTCCTTGATACATGTAACTTGCTCCTAGCAAAACATCATCACGGGCAGTCCAAAATCCTCCGAAGTCGGAGTGTGGCTGCCCACGTGGCGGGGTAATAAAAAACGGTCACACACGTAATGTTCTCATCCCTAGCTGGTGTATTTGAACCATAGTATTTTAAGTGCTTCGGCTGTTGGGATGATTCCTGGAGTCTTTGAGCCAGGGTACAACAACAACGTTCTCAGCTTCGGCCCCTTAGCTTTGGATTTCATCATATAGTAATAAGCCAACTGTCCGTGTGTGTGTGTGTGTGTGTGTGTGTGTGTGTGTGTGCGCGCGTGTGTGCGTGCGTGTGCGTGTGCGTGTGCGTGTGCGTGTGTGTGTGTGTGTGTGTGTGTGTGTGTGTGTGTGTGTGTGTGTGTGTGTGTGTGTGTGTCTGAAACACGAAACGGGCCGAATCGCTTCAAATTTGCTGTGAGCCCTCACGGGGCGATGGCAACGGCAACCGAGGCGGTCGTATCATTTGCGCGGTTTCGCAAATGCGCGAAACGCGCATCCGCCGGCCTCTCGGCGCCTGTATCTCCGGCGTTTCTGGGCCGATTGCCTTCGAATTTGGCAGGAAGATGACCGGGGTCGGGGACTATCCGTGTGCCAAACCGGAAGCGAATCGATTCAGAAATGCCGGAGATACGGGCGCCGACAGGCCGCTTCACGTTTTCACAAACCGCGGCGTAACCAGACCCGACATTGACTCGAGATTTGGAACATGCGTGATATGGGATAGTGACTATCGTCGTGCAAACTTTCAACACCATCCGTTCATAAACACGCGCTATAAACCGATTTATTTTGCAGGACGCTAATTTCAACCAACACTTCACACATAACCAAAGACTCTAAAAGGGGAAGATGGACTACTTAAGAGTTACGGCGAGCCTGGCTGATAGAGTTATCGTTAGTGGGGTAGTTCACAGTGGCGGCTATGCAAAGACTCGGATTGGAATTTGAACGGAGAATTCAACTGGCCTATCGACGTGTTATGTCATAAAGATGTTTAAAAGGGACACAACCAGTGTTTCTGTCCTCACTACTGATATAGGGAACAGGGACCAGATGCCAGTCTTTTCTTTTCAATGTCTTTGGCTCTTTGCTTGCCTCTCCGCTGCGAGGTTAATTATGTTTTTCGTCCTCTCGGCCGAAGCCATATGGGACATTACGATCTACTTTTAGTTATTTGCGAGCCCCGCTGCAGCTATTTTTATACAGACAGTGGAGAGAGAGAGAGAGAGAGAGAGAGAGAGAGAGACTGACTGGGGTGTGGGTGTGGGTGGGGGGGGGTGGGGGTGGGGGTGGGAGTAGAACGCAGCAAGCTTCCCCCCCCCCCCCCTATAGGGATACTGGGAGGGGGGGGGGGTCTTTCCATACAAATAGTTCCCCCACCTTCTGGAAGTTATGTGCTTATAACTACCTCTAATCTGTCAGTCTGTTTGATTCTGCCTTTTCCCTTTGCATGCTGTTATCTACTATCGTTCTGCCTTTCCGGTCCATTCTCCTGCCTTTTTTCAAGAAATACTTTCAAAAAGATTTCCTCTAGCCGAAGTCAGACATGCTGGGCCTAATTATTCTTACTTAGGTGCATAACAGCAGCATGATGCATCTACGTTCGTAATTGACAGAAATTCTCCTGCCTTTTTTCAAGAAATACTTTCAAAAAGATTTCCTCTACCCGAAGTCAGACATGCTGGGCCTAATTATTCTTACTTAGGCGCATAACAGCAGCATGATGCATCTACGTTCGTAATTGACAGAAACATGCCTGAACAACCGAAGAACAAGAACTTAGAAGATGAAGAAGAAAAAGAAGAAGTACTACTCACTCTCTCTCTCTCTCTCTCTCTCTCTCTCTGCGCGCATGAGGTCAATTCAAAGTCGAAATGATTATGAAACACTCTTTCTGGGATAGGTCAAGATGTGCCCCCCCCCTGAAAAGAAAGACCTTACACATTTGTGATCCATTTTCTTGGAAGGTGAAATGCTGCCTTCTTCTTGGAAATGTAAAACTGAAAGTTTCACTTTCGTGTGTTTGAGACTGGCTGTCTGTTGAAAGCCACAATAGCAAACAAGTGTGTCGCCGAGTGGCAGATAAGTCCCCGAGCAAGTAAATGTGGGGAGGGGGTAGGTGTAGGGAGGAGATAGCTGCCACGGGGTTAAAACTGCCACGGGGGTTAACTGCCACGGGGTGATTGCTAGTTCTTGAGAACTTTTTCTTCTTTTTCTGCAGTCCCAGGCCTTATGGCCATAATGGATAAGGCACGCATGTGTCCGGTTTTCAGATTTCACTGGTCTCCCCGCTGCGCACAGCAGACACATTCCGATTTCGGAGGAGCTCAAAGGAGAAAAAATATTTCGAAGATGTATTTGAAAAAAGGCAGGAGAATGGGCTAATAAGTCAGAAAGATAGTAGATGATAGAAAGCAAAGGGAAAAGGCAGAGTCAAAGAGAGTGGCAGATTAGAGGACGTTTCAAACACATAACTTCCAGAAGGTGGGGAACTATTTTTACGAAAGACCCCCCAGTATCCTCACGGGGAGAGACTCGCGGAGGGGGCGGGGGCGTCCAGCTCCCCGTATGGAGGCACGAGGCATCCACCTACTGCCCCGATAACTTTTAACTTAGGTCCCTTATGATTGTTCAACTTAGGTCCCTTACGTGTGTATGTGCGTGTGTGTGTGTGTGTGTGTGTGTGTGTGTGTGTGTGTGTGTGTGTGTGTGTGTGTGTGTGTGTGTGTGTGTGAGTGTGTGTGTGTGTGTGTGTGTGTGTGTGTGTGTGTGTGTGTGTGTGTGTGTGTGTGTGTGTGTGTGTGTGTGTGTGTGTGTGTGTGTATGTGTGCGTATGTATGTGTGTACGTGTGTATGTGTCCGCGTGTGTGTGTGTGTGTGTATGTGTGTGTGTCTCTGTGTGTATATGTATGTGTGTGAGTGTGTATGTATGTGTGTGTGCGCGCCTCTGTGTGTGTGTGTGTGCGCGCGTTTACCTGACTCTTTCTCTACCCCCGCCTCTGTGTGCGCGCAGGCACGCGTGTAGTGACAAACCACATTATTAGTAAAGGTCACGTCTCTGAACACGTTAACATTTTTCACTCTTTCACCGTGGCCGCGTTGAACACTGCGATAGGCCAGTCATAAAAACATGGCTTGCATAATGTATCACTATGTTGCCATGGTGCAAGAGTGAAAAATGTTCACGTGTATACATGTCCAGAGACCTTTGACCCTTTCGCTGCCAGCCATTTTTCAGCCACAAAATACTATTAAACTTAACTGGGTAGAGAAGAAGAAAAATCTGCAATATTGCAAATTCCTGTGTGACATAATGTCCTTGTCCTTGCCTCCCAAAATTAAGAAAATAGGGTCTTCAGATAACAGACCCTGATATTGATGTCTTTTAGTAACATGTTAAACCATTGTGGTGAAAAAAAAATGCAACATTGGCGGTGAAAGGGTTAATCACGCACTTAAGTACGTGTATGGCCTACACTGACTTACAGAAGTACGTCATGCGTGATGCTATGCTATGCTGTACAGATAAGCTTCAGAGGTAAGGACTACATTGAGCTTTCACAGATTCAAGGAAATGGAGGGCTCGTTTTCCCCGAAAGACCATACCGCTCTGTCAAACCTGTCACAGACATGATATTATATTTGGGTGGGGGTGTTCTGTTTCGCCCATTCCCGTTCCTTCCATTTCCCGTTTGATAAGTAAACTTGATCTCAATTTGGGAAGAAAAAACAACAACAAAACAAAACAAAACAAAACCCACCTAAACTATTTGCTTATTAGTTTATTCTCTTGCAAAACAATCAGTTTCGTTGTCCGTCAGTGTCTCTCTGTCTCTCTCTCTGTGTCTCTCTCTCTGTGTGTCTCTCTCTCTGTGTGTCTCTCTCTCTCTCTCTCTCTCTCTCTCTCTCTCTCTCTCTCTCTCTCTCTCTCTCTCTCCTGTGTGTGTGTGTTGTGTGTGTGTGTGTGTGTGTGTGTGTGTGTGTGTGTGTGTGTGTTCGCACGTACCTATTCACACAAAAGGATATTTTATTTTATAAACGCTTTCTTTTTGTCTCTATCTGTCTGCCTCTATCTTTCTCTCGCGCACACACGTACACTCCCCCCCCCCCCACGCACACACACGCGCGCACGCACACACACACACACACACACGGACTTTTGCACATGTCTTTATATTTAAATGGAAACCGATCAAGAAGCGTCCACGATCAAAGAAAAGACAAAACGTGAAAGGACGAAACGAGACACCTTTCCAACAGAGCACTGTATAACTTTGCAGGTGTCCACCACCATCATAGTACATAGTAACGACTTCATCGAACGCTGTTACTACTGCCTGGAAAGGGAGCAATGTACTAGACCTGTCATAAACAGCTGAACATCTTGTGCATTAACCAAAAACAAAGGCTGCAGCATTATCAACGGGCCGGGTTGTCCGGGTTGGTGACTGTTGTTGTTGTTGGCTTAACCTAGCTAAAAGACTCCAGGGATCATCCCAACAGCCGAAGCGCTTGAACACTATTATGGTACAAATGCATCGGCTAGGGATGAGAACATAACAAGGGGAAAGAGACTGACAGAGAAACTTGAAAGGTAGGCGACACCTCCTACTACGACTTTCTGAAGCTGTGTTCCAATCATCTTATCCCCAAAGGACTCACTATCAAGTTCGGATATAGGCCTGTAGGTCTGCTAGATAACGATTTTAAGAGAGAAACCAGAGCTATTATCAAAAATACGGAAAGAAGTATTTTTGGGAAACCATTGGTGTTTTGTGGTAATCTTGAAAACATTACGTGTGTGACCGTTTTTGAGAACCCCTTCGCGGGGAAAAGTGACTTGTCTGTGTAATGGGACCGTTATCTGAGGCAAGGGAGACATTAAATCTGCTACGTAATAACCAGCACAGCTGAACATCCTGTAAAAAGGCTGTTATAGCATTATTATTATTATCAAACTGGTCTGCTTGGTGGTTGGTTCTTCTTCTTCTTCTTCGATCGCTCAGACAGTTTCCTGTCAATTATGAGCGCAGACGCGTCATGCTGCCGTTATGCGCCTAACTAAGAAATAGTTAGGCCCACCAAGTCCGACTTCCGACTGGAGGAAATGGTTTTGAAAGTGTTTCGTGAAAAAAGGGCAGGAGAATGGACCTGACTAAGGCAGAAAGATAGTAGATGACAGTAAGCAAAGGGACAAGGCAGAGTCAAAGAGGGTGACAGATTAGAGGAAGTTACAAGCACAGAACTTCCAGAAGGTGGGGGAACTATTTATGCAACCCCCCCCCCCCCGGTATCCCCACGGGGTGTGTGTGGTTGGTTCGTTGGTGACTGTAATGTGACCGTTATCTGAGAACACGCCATGCAGCGGGGCACACACAATGGCCTATCAGAAAACCAGCAGCTGCCAACGTGATCTGCTGCCTTTTCCGATAGGGAAACAGGAAACAGCCACACAACGGCTACGAAACTGGACAGGAACAGTTGCGTACTCACAAAGAAGCGTTACGTGCGTGTAGCGTTTACTAACTGTTGATTGCTTAGTTTTGGTGCGTAGTGCTTTGAAGGATGGGTGCGGCTTGAGTTGGTTTAATAAAAACGAATTTGATTGAAAACCAGTAACAAAGCAGCAACATAAGTATAGGTGCGGCAGCAACATAAGTTTTGAGTTATGACAACGCTAAAGTGTTAATTACGAAATGCGTATCACAAGTTGGGGCAACATAATTATGAAGTTTAGTGATAAACGTTTGGTTTTCACGTGATTGCCTTTGGAGGCAACAAGTATTGTACCTTTGATTGAACTGTAGGCCTATTTGTGAGTTTGTTAATTTGTAAAAGGCATAATATGCGGCACATGGACATACAGTGATAGCCAGGCCTGTGTCTTTATTGTCATGTTTAAAAAATAATCCACTTTAAATGAGTGTAAATCACCCAATGAAACAATCTCAGCAAACGTGACTAGGTGTGACGAAACCAGTTGCACACCAAGAGAGGGGAAAAAACAAAAAAACTGACGGACTCAACCTTCTCACAGACTGGACAGTTAGTAGCTACTAGTCATTTTACTGCTGTGTGACCTGCGGAACTCCACGCATCGATGACTGCAGGAAAACAACGGCTGACTAAACCCGTGAGAGTCACTGAGACACATACAGGTTGAAAGAAGAACCACACCTGTAATTTCACCTGTGGAGTTTACCTGTGATTAAATGGCGAACTGTGAGGAGACAGTGCGTCAACTTCGGAAAGAGTTTGTGTCGGAATGGGCCCGACTCTTCCCCCTCACCCCCACCCCTCCAATCCGAGCACTTAGCTCTCTAAGAGAGGAAGACGGGCAAGCAGGACTTTCGTTCGAAGAGTGGGTCAGTTCTGGAGTTAGTGACCAGTTCTCCCGTACCTTGGACGCTACCGGACAAAAGATAGCCCAACTTAACGACCAGCTAGCCAGGAAGGTTTACTTACACGACTTTGTGTGGAAATTACTGCAGTGTGTTGACCCGAAACAGGCAGTAGGCATAAAACGCTATGTACCTGGTAGAGTAGATACCACTATCTCTACTACCACCACGGCCTCTGACACAGCGGTACTCGATCTAAATGTCAAACCACTTCACCAACGATCGGCGGAGGGTGGGCGAGGAGGAGGAGGAGGAGGAGGAGGGAAAGCAAATACAGGGGCGAAAGGGGGTTGCTCTATTTCTGCCCTAGAAGGACGGTCCTTCTCTAAAATAAATGTTGGTCAACACGCGCGACGGTTGACTGTGAACGACGACGACGAGCAGACGACACGTTCACGATCTTCGTTACAAGAACAACACAACTCCAACACGAGTGTAAACTTTCCCAAGGACTCTGAAAAAGCGGGAGAAAGTTTCTCTGGTGAAAAGTTCAACTTTACGAAAGCTATTTCTGACAAAAAGTCAAACTTCGCGGAGTCGAGATCGCGGAGCGAGGCTTTGGAAACTGACAAAAGCGCAACAGCGAAGCAGACGACATTTGGGAGTGCAACGGATTTCGACAGTTGTGTGACGTCAGGTGCTTGCGTGCAAGGGGAGTGTAGGGAACATACCTGCGCTGCGACAGGTGACAACAACACACCGTGTAACAAAGGATCGACACACTGTGTAGAATTACACCAACACAGCGATAGTAGTAGGAAGTGTGCTGTGGGTGTGAAAGATTACAGCCGTGTGTCGTGTTGTGCTGGTAGTGACACAAACAACAAAGTTGAACGGGGCGTTTCGCCTCAGTTTTACAGTAGCGGGGCTGATAATAAAAACGACCCGAAAACCCAGCCCCTTTCAACCACTACGCCTCCAGGTAAGACAGCACTAAAAACCCCACTTAATCGCCATGAATATCCCTCACAGCGGGAGGGAGAAAACCGTACTATTCCCTTCCCCAAATCTCCCGCTAATAAAACGTTGACAGCAACTGTAACCCCCGTCACCAGCGGCACTCAGACTGACATCTCTTTCGGGCTGAAAAGACACTGGGTGGTGCCCTCCACGCACCAAGACACAGACATGTTCTGGAACAGGAAGAAACCGGGGTCGAAACGCGCCGAGGACGGTCCGCGGGATCGGGACAACAGCGGGGTGATGGGGAATACCGAGTCCGAGGCCCCTGACCTGCCCGTAGCTCCCGGAGCACGCACCGACTCCCCGCTCAACGTGCAGTATCTCAAGCTAACCGACGGGTTCAATATAGTGCTGGAGGATTCGGACAGCCAGAAAGGCGACACAGGCGATGATGGAGAGATCAGCGGGGACGAAGAATCTTACGATAACAACTCCTCGAAAAGGAATGCTCACCAACAGAAAGCTCCCGCTAAGCCAGTAGGGAGAGTCAATGATGCAACAGCGGAGGTCACCCCAGGCCGCCCCGTGACTAGGGGAGGGAGTGTGGGCCTCCCCATCAACAGAAACGTCTCCCCCTCCACCTCTCCCCACTCTACCGCCTCCCCTCTCTCTTCCTCCTCCTCCCCCCTCTCTCACTCTCCGGTGTCCCGCGTGAGGTCCGACACCACGGGCCTCCGCCCTTCCCCTTCCAACCACAGCCCCCCTCCCCCCTTGGACCGTGCCAGCAAGCCGCTACCCGTCCCCAGGAAGAGGCTGCCACCTCGTCCTCCGAGCAAACCTAAAACAGCTTCTGTTTTCCACGTCCATGATAAGAATAGTAACGCCGGTGATAACGAAAAAAGAGACCCTGCCCTTGTTGACAAGGAAAGAAGGCCGTTCCCGCTCCTCAGGAAGAAAGACTCCTGCGAGCAAATCGACTCCACCCTGGGGGAAGGAAAAAGAAAGGGACCCCCCACCAGTGACCCCATTTCGTGCGACGAGAGGGGGCGTGGCTATGACGAGTCCTCACGCGCAGCTTGTGTGCAAGCTGTTTCGTCACACTTTGTTGACAAGCTTCACTCGACTAGCGCAGCTGATAGAGAAAACCTTACAACAGCAGCAGCTAGAAGCGGTGTCGTGACCACTGCGCCACTCCTACCTCCTACTAATACAGCGCAAGCTCAGCCGAGAGGCTTACATCAGAGCCAACATCACACGGAAGAGAAACACGAAGCAGGGGAAAGTGTATCAGACCACAGGAGAAGCAGCAGTAACATTAACACAGACCTCATGCGTGAGACGGACCAACCCTCTATTCAAGACCTGTGTCAGACAAGTGCCAATATTGCTGTGAACATCAGTCAACATTTTGCTGCTACAACAACAACCACTGATAGTGACAGTCGTGTCGTCAACAGCTCAACACGCGCTGACAACAGTGACAGTGTTACTAAGAACCAAACCGACGACATGTTCACAATGAAACGTCACACTCTTACTGCCACCAGCTCGTCCGAAAATGCAGCCGGCGGCAGTCCGGGGGTGTATCGAAAAAATGATGGTCAGCCTGCATCGACAACACCCACAACTTCTGCTACCCATGATTCCCACCCGGGACCCGAACCACAGATCCCGGGGTCTCCCCAAAGCCCCACCACCCCTACCCCCCTCGGCTACCACGAAACGGACATAGACGCAGTCCTCGACACCCCAGGTTCATCATCAGAACAGTCTTCTCCCAAGAAATCCAAGGCCCTTCTTCCTCTTCCCCCACCCCCTTCCAAAAGACGACAGTCCCGAAGCGCC
>CM065700.1:41544154-41551654 GCA_017654935.2 Phymorhynchus buccinoides | reverse complement strand
TGGGATGATCCCTGGAGTCTTTAAGCCAGGGTAAGACATCAACAACAACAACAACAGCATCACTATGCATTGAAACTATGAGAATTAAAAAATCAACTTAAATTGCAATATGTAGTGTAAAACACAGTTATTTTCAGGCGTAATGGTACAGCTGAAAAAGCAAGGACCATCTGTGTATGCTTATTGAAACCCCTATTTTTTAAATTTGTGTGTGTATGCGCGCGTGCGTGCGTGCGAGTGTGTGTGTGAGTGTGTGTGTGTGTGTGTGTGTGTGTGTGTGTGTGTGTGTGTGTGTGTGTGTGTGTGTGTGTGTCTGCACGCGTGTGATTGTAAAGCGCTTTGGGCTCATTTAAAGTAAAGCGCTGTATAAATGTATTATTATTATTTTTTTAAATTATTATTATTATTATTATTTTGCGATGTCTGGGAACTTAAAAAAGAAAAGTCTTTATGCACAATTATTAGCTGCCTATTGGGTTCCACCTACACGTATCTCTAATCGTGGCAACAGTGCAGTTTAGCCACCCCTCTCACGTCCACGACTTTCAACCTCAAAGTGTTGTTCTTTCCGTTTCATGAAACTAACCCCAATCTTCTTCTTCTTCTTCTTCTTCTTCTTCTTCTTCTTCTTCTTCTTCTTCTTCTTCTTCTTCTTCTTCTTCTTCGATCAATCAGACGGTTTCCTGTCATATGAGCGCAGATGCGTCATGCTGCCGTTATGCGTCTAGCTAACAAATAGTTTGGCCCAGCAGAGCTCCCAATCGTCCCGCAAAACAAGGGGTCCCAGGGACTCCTTCACTTACAGTGTAGAGGGTCCTAAAGGCGGGATAGAGGGTCCCAGTGGCATTGCGAATGCTAAAAAAGATTTTTTCCCAGTGCGTCCCTGGGACCCCCTGCACATTCTTTTAGAGGGTCCTTTAGCATTTTAGTACTTCATAGACCCCCAAATGGGGGTCCCTGGGAGCCCTGCCCAGCATGTCCGTCTTCAGCTGGAGAAAATCTGTGTGATTCTGATACTAACCCTATCCCTTTACAGAGCAAGGCAAAATATTTTTGGGTGAACATTTTATATTTGGTGGAGGGCAGCTAAACTGTGAACTTTGCCTCCTTGGCAAATATTTCGATTGTAGATTAATGTTGTGCAATAGAACGTTTTATTCCACCAAAGTGACAGACTTTTGATAACGACGCTGTGTATAATATCCAAGCTAATTGCTTATTGTTGCTTCAGGGAGCTACGGGTGTCAGTCATATTGACGGTTTAAGTTAAGCCTTGGCCATGCGTCAAAATGTCAAATGCTCATGCAAATTATCATATACACATATTATCGGTTTGTGTGCGCGCATAGAGACGGGATAGAATGCATAAGCGCACACACAAACACATGCAGGCATGTGTGTGCGTGTGTGTGTGTGTGTGTGTGTGTGTGTGTGTGTGTGTGTGTGTGTGTGTCTGTGTGTGTTGTGTGTGTGTGTGTGTGTGTGTGTGTGTGAAGTCAAGTCAAGTCAAGTCAAAATCATCTTTATTGAGGGTTAAAGAATAAGCTGACCAAGCTTTTTTTCATCCTGCCCTCTGTGTGTGTGCGTGTGTGCGCGTGTGCGTGCGTGCGTGCGTGCGTGTGTGTGTGCGCGCGTGAGAGAGAGAACAAACGAACGAAATTTTATTTATTTATGCAGGGTAATGAGATAAGTATGCATACGTTTTTACACCCAGCCCTGTGGTAAATGAAAATATCGAATAAACAACAATAACAAAACATGCAATGAAAGAAAATAATAAACCACAACCATGAATGACATGTAAAAAGTGAAAATGTTGAGGGAGAGAAGAGAGAGAGAGAGAGAGAGAGAGAGAGAGAGAGAGAGAGAGAGGAGAGAGAGAGAGAGAGAGAGAGGGGGATATAAGATAGATAGATAGAGAGAGAGAGAGAGGAGAGAGATAGAGAAGAGAGAGAGAGACAGAGAGAGAGAGACAGAGATATAGAGAGAGACAGAGAGAGAGAGAGAGAGAGGGGATATAAGATAGAATAGATAGAGAGAGAGAGAGAGAGAGAGAGAGAGAGAGAGAGAGAGAGAGAGACGAGATATAGAGACAGAGATATAGAGACAGACAGAGAGAGAGAGAGGGATACAAACAATACAACAGAGAGAGAGAGAGAGAGAGAGAGAGAGAGAGAGAGAGACAGAGAGAGAGACAGAGATATAGAGACAGAAGAGAGAGAGGGGATACAACCAATACAACAGAGAGAGAGCTGAGAGAGAGTCTCTAGGAGAGAGAGAGAGAGAGAGAGAGAAAGGAGAGAGGAGAAGAGAGAGAGAGAGACGGACAGGCAGACAGACAGAGGAGAGCCAGACTAATGTCCATCCAACCCAAATAACTAGTACTGTCTGCCGAGCATTTATGTAGTGAATTATTTCCGCTTTGCCAGTTTGACAGTCGCTGAGTCGGTCTGTCGGTCAGTCTCCGTGTCTCCTGCTGTGAATCCGTGTCTGTGTGTAACAGAGTCTCTATTTCATTATTGTTTGCCTATCTGTCTGTCTTTGTTGGTCTGTCTTGGCGAAGATTGTTTCATTGTCAATCATCTTGTTTGGGTCTTCATGTCTCTCTCCGTCCATTTCGCCCCCCCCCCCCCCCCCCCCCCGCCATTCACTCTTTCTTTCTCTCTCTCTCTCTCTCTCTCTCTCTCTCACACACACACCTCACACACACATACAACACACACACACACACTCACACACACCCACCCACACACACACACACACACACACACACACACACACTCTCCTCTCTCCTCTCATCTCCTGCACACACACACGTCACATGTACATGTTCATTGTTCTCTCTTTCTCGTCTCTCTCTCAGCTCGCATCACCTCTCTCTCTCTGCTTAATTCGATGAATGTATTGTTTGAATGTTCATGTTTTCCCCCTTCAAATTTGGCCAAGGCCTTTTGAATAAACCATTCTCTCTCCTCTCTTCCTCTCTCACTCTCACATCGCCTCCCAAGACCTTCCTCCATTCTCTTCTCTCCTCACCTGGGCTCTCGAGATCCACTCGTCTCTATCCGCTCTACTCCCACCCATTCTCTCTCTCTCTCCGTCTTCTATTCCTCTCCCTCCCACAGATCACTCTTTTCTCCTTCCGCCTCTCGATTCATCTCCTCTCTCACCTCTGGCTTCTCGCTCCTCATCTTCTCCCCCCCCCGTCTATCCCTCTTCTCCCATCTCTCGTCTCATTCAGTCTCAGCTCTCTCTTCTCCCCAATCTACCTCTCATCTCTCTCGCTCTCCGCCCCATCCTTCTACTCCTCTCACTCTCCCTCTCGACGACATGAACCCTCTCTCTCTCTCGACTCTCTCTCTTCTCGACTCTCGTCTCTCGGCCCTCTCCCTCTCTCTCGAATCCCGCCCCTCTCTCTCACTCCTCCGCCCTGTCCCTCGTCATCTCGCTCTCTCTCTCCTGTCATCTCAATCCTCTCCTACTCCTCATCAAATCCCTCCCTCTCTACTCGTCTCGTTCCTCCCTCTCCTCTCCTCTTCCCTCCCCTCCGGCCTCAACTCCTTCTTCTCTCCTCTCTCCACTCCCTCCACATCCGTCCTCATCATCTCACTTCTCTCTCGCTCGTCTCTCTCTCCTCTCTCAATCTCCCCACTTTTCTCAACTCCTCACTCACGTCTCTCTCTCTGCTCTTCATCGTCCCCCTCCCTCCTCCTCACTCTCATCCCGTCTCCCTCGTCATCCCACTCCTCTCCTCTCAACTCTCGTCAATCCAGTCGCTTCTCCTCTCTCTCGCTCCTCCCACCCTCTCCTTTTCTATTCTCTCTCTCACTCTCAATCCTCTCTCTCCTCCGTCCTCATATATCTCCCCTCCTGTTCCTCCACTCCCTCCTCCCCTCTCACTCTCTCTCTTCTCCTCATCTACATCTCCTCTCCCTCCCCTCTCTCCTCCTCTTCTCTCATTCTCTCTCGTCCTCTTCTCTATCTCCACTCCTCATCCCTCCCCTCTCTCCTCTCTTCTCTCTCAGTCCTCTCACTCTCCTCTTCTCCCCACTCTCCCTCTCTCCCATCCCCTCTCACTCTCTCATCGTCCTCTCCACATCTCTATCTCTCTCTCTTTCTCCCTCTCTCCTCTCTCTCTCTCCCTTCTCTCATCTCTCCGTCTCTTCTCCTCCACTCCAGTTGTCTCCTCTTCCCTCTCTCCCTCATCTCTCCTCTCTCTTCCTCTTCTCTCTCTCCCCTCTCTCTCAGTCTCTCTCTCTCTCTGTTCACTTTTTTCCCTACCTCAGTCCTGTCTCCTCCCTTCCTCTTTTCCCCTGCTTGGCTGTCGGCTCTCCTCTCCCTCTCTTCCTCTTCGTCTTTCTCTCTTCTCTCGTCTCTCCCTCGGGGCGTGCCGTCTCGTCTTCATCGCCCATCCCTCTCCGTCTCGTCCTCCTCTCTCTCCTCTCGTCTTCTCCTCGCGCCTCTCTCTCTCTCTCCTCTCTCTCTTCCTCGAGTCTCTCTCACTCTCTCTCTCTCTCCTCTCATCAGTCTCTTCATCAGCTCTCTCATTCTCACCATGCCTCATTCTCTCCTCTCTCAGTTCTCTCTCGTCTCTCTCGCTCTCTCCTCTCTCTCTCTCTCTCTCTCTCTCTCATCTCTCTCTCTCTCGACTTCCTCTCTCTCTCTCCTCTCTCTCTTCTCTGTCTCTCCTCTCTCTCTCCCTCTCTCTCCAGTCTTCTCTCCTCTCCTCTCTCTCCTCTCTCTCCTCTTCTCTCTCTCTCTCTCTATCTCTCTCTCTCTCTCTCATCTCTCTCCTCTCTCTTGTCTCTCTCTCTCTCTCTCTCCTCTCTCCTCTCTCTCCTCTCTCTCTCCTCTCTTCTCTCTCCCCTTCCCTCCATCTCTCTCTCTCTCATTCGTCTCTCTCCTCTCTCTCTCTCTCTTCTCTCTCTCTCTCCTCTCCCTCTCTCTCTCTCTCTCTCCCTCTCAATCTCTCTCTCTCTACTCTCTTCCTCTCTCTCTCTCTCTCTCTCTCTCCTCTCTCTCTCTCACTCTCTCTCTCTATCTCTCTAACTCTATCTCTATCTCTCTCTCTCTCCATCTCTAGCTCAGCAGATATATAAATTAGATGGAATTGTATTGTTTTGAATGTTCAGTTTTTGGTTGTCCCTCTCCTTCCCCGACCTTCAAATTGTGTGGCCAAGGTCTTTTTGAATAAACCATTCGCTCATCTTCTCTCTCATCCTCTCTCTCTCTCCTCCTCTCTCTCTCTCTGATCTCTCTATCGGCACATCTCCATCCTCTCCCTCCCTTCTCTCTAACTCTCACGCTCTCTCCTCTCTCTCTCTCTTCTCTCTCCATCTCTCTCTCTCATCTCTCTCTCTCTCTCCTCCTCTCCTCCTCTCCCCCCCTCTCTCCTCGACTCATTCTATTTTTGGGACAACCATAAACGTATCCAGGCCTGTTCCTAGGGTTGTGCCCTCGCTGTCATAAACAGCTGTTGACCTTTGTGTGTGTGCGTGTGCGTGTGCGTGTGCGTGTGCGTGCGTGTGCGTGCGTGCGTGTGTTTGTGCGCGCCCGCTTATGTGTGTGTGCGTGCGTGTGTGTGGTGTGTGTGTGCCTTGTGCGAGTGCGTGTTCGCGCGTAGGTGTGCGTGCGTGTGTTGCGTGCGTGTGCGTGCGTGCGTGTTTGTGTGTCACGGTGTGCGTGCGTGTGCGTGTGCGTGCGTGCGTGCGTGTATGCGCGTGCGTGCGTGCGTGCGTGCGTATATATATATATAAATATAATATGTGTGTGTGTGTGTGTGGTGGTGTTGTGTGTGTGTGTGTGTGTGTGTGAGAAAACACAACAAGACGTATTACAAACTGCGCGCGTCTTTCCATAAATGTTTCAAGGATGTTTTGTTCTCTTGAAAAAATTGTCTCTTGAATGGTCAGCAGTATCCGACCTCCAGATAACACAGGAGGCAAGCGGTTTTCTGGAAAACTGGGCTGAAGTTGTGAATAGCTATGGCTGTATTGTTGTAGGTTGTAAGCTCAGATTGATTTCCATTTCTCCGCAGAAAAAAAAACATTTCTTTGACAGTAACACTCGAGGGGTAATTGCCTAGACGTGTTATCGCAAGAGGAACAAAGAATGGTAATTATACGCTTAGGCAACTACCCCTCGTATTGGTTGTATCTTTGATTTAATATAGTTATCCCTATTTATGTTTTTGTTACTGTTCGTTTGTTCGATCGTTTTTGTATACTAGAACCTATTTTATAAATCAAGTTGTATTTTTGATTTAATAGAGTTATCCCTATTTACGTTTGTGTTACTGTTCGTTTGTTCGATCGTTTTTGTATACTAGAACCTATTTTATAAATCAAGTTGTATTTTTGATTTAATAGAGTTATCCCTATTTACGTTTGTGTTACTGTTCGTTTGTTGGATCGTTTTTGTATAATAAAATCTATTTTATAAATTAAGATAGCGTTTTCGTTATTTATTAATCTGTTTAGCCGTCCGTCACAATTTTGTCTGTGCACTTTTGTTTTAAGATAGGGTTTCATGATAATTATAAGTATTCCTGTTGCCCTCCCTATGTAATGAATATTGATTTTGGTTTTTGACTTTGAAAAAAAAAGCTATTTAAACCAATAGAGACCTTGCCCAAGGCTGCCCACAAGAATTCTAACATGAAGTTGTCTATTTTTCTATGCCTCCCTCCCCCTCCTCTCTCCCTCTGTCTCTGTCTGTCTGTCTGTCTGTCTGTCTGTCTGTCTCTCTCTCTCTCTCTCTCTCTCTCTCTCTCTCTCTCTCTCTCTCTCTCTCTCTCTCTCTCTCTCTCTCTCTCTCTCTCTCTCTCTCTCTCTCTCTCTCTCTCTCTCTCTCTCTCTCTCTCTCTCCTAACAATACAGAAAAGACCCCCCTACTTCACGAACATTGACGTGCAGTGATTTTTCTATGATGTAATCATTATAAGCCTGAGCTTGCCAACTATTTCGCTTCCGCCCGTTCTGTGTTGTACAAGAAACCATTTCAGGGGCGGATTAGTCAGTCCAGGTGGGGGTGGTTCCAGTTATGACTGGGTTGGGATAAAGGATAAGCTGACGGTAAATTGAATGTAAAAGACGCAAAGGAGGCCTCTCCTTGAACAAAAAGGTAACACTTTGGTTTGAAATTACATAAGGTCATGGATTTAAAATTTTCCTCTGCTTTTTCGTTCTTTCTCTTTTTTTATTTTTAGGGGAGGTGTGTGTGTGTGTGTGTGTGTTGGGGGGGGGGGGGGGTGGTGAGTGTTGTCCGAATCCATGTACCCCCCTCCCCCCAAAAAATCCGCCTCAGCATTTGATTATTATGGTGTGACTGAGTAGGGGACCAAGCCCGCTGCTGGAATATTAGTTACTTGACGGGACACACCATTTTTCCAGTGAATCCCTGTTGCACACCAATGTGGCTATCTTGTACCTTACACCCCCCCCCCCCCCCCCCCCCCCCCCCCCCCCTATTCACTGAGAAGCAACCTTCTGCTATTCTCGG
>CM065700.1:41531654-41539154 GCA_017654935.2 Phymorhynchus buccinoides | reverse complement strand
CAAACAACAAAATCATTAAACTTACCTGGGTGGAGAAAACAAAATCTGTCTGTAATATTGGGAATTCCTCTGTGACATAATTATGTAAAATAAGGCTTATCCTTACCTCCTTACCTTGTTTTTCTTAATGCATGATACTCTGTACATGAGGAATGATGTCAACATTCCACGAGGAATGATGTTAACATAATGATATTTTATATAGAGGTAAAATAACTCTCTCTCTCTCTCTCTCTCTCTCTCTCTCTCTCTCTCTCTCTCTCTCTCTCTCTCTCTCTCTCTCTCTCTCTCTCTCTCTCTCTCTCTCTCTCTCTCTCTCTCTCTCTCTCTCTCTCTACTCTCTCTCTCTCCCCCCCCCCCCCACACACACGTTTAAAAAAAAAAAGTTCACGATCATTTGGTTGTACCGTTATAAGTAGCTTATTCTTTGCTTCTCTTTATAATGTATAGTGAACTAATCAATCCTGATTATTTATTAAAAAAATCAGGATTTTCCTGGTATTTCTCTACCTCCATAATTCCATGACTGTTAAGAGAATAGGGTCTTTGATAAGAGACCCTGATTTGAGGCCTTTTAGTGACATGGTGTTGAATCATTGTGGTGCAAAAAATGTTACGTTGGCGGTGAAAGGGTTAAACGATGCTAACAAGGAAGTGTGGCTGGTTCTACTCCTCTCGCATAATTATGAACCCCCACCCCCCACCCCCCCAAATTCTCATTATTGCACGAAAGCACGCGTGTTAAGTCCTCTCGCGGACGTTTTGTCCATATGTGCACATTAGTCATTTTATGCACATTAGTCTAAAATGACCCTGTTTCTGCTTTTGGGGGGTATTTATTGCAAGTGTTTATTTCATTACTCACCATGTTACATTACCACACACAATTTGAAGCCCGATTCTACCCACTGGTTCGTGAGATACAGCTCGGACATGAAGGAATGGAATTTCGGTTTTGTGAGTCTTCCTTGGCGGAGGTTTGCACTGGTGGTTAAAAATGCAGGATCTGAATAGGTTGTGACATGGTGATCAAGACTATATATGGCTATGCAACCACAAGGGTAAAACTTCACTGTATTTTATTTGCAAGAATTGTTGCGTATACTCGACTCTATATTCATTGATCTTTTTTTAATATCCCAGCATTTCATATGACATTGTTTTTCTTAATGCATGATACTCTGTACATGAGGAATGATGTCAACATTCCACGAGGAATGATGTTAACATAATGATATTTTATATAGAGGTAAAATAACTCTCTCTCTCTCTCTCTCTCTCTCTCTCTCTCTCTCTCTCTCTCTCTCTCTCTCTCTCTCTCTCTCTCTCTCTCTCTCTCTCTCTCTCTCTCTCTCTCTCTCTCTCTCTCTCTCTCTCTCTCTCTCTCTTACTCTCTCTCTCTCTCCCCCCCCCCACACACACGTTTAAAAAAAAAAAGTTCACGATCATTTGGTTGTACCGTTATAAGTAGCTTATTCTTTGCTTCTCTTTATAATGTATAGTGAACTAATCAATCCTGATTATTTATTAAAAAAATCAGGATTTTCCTGGTATTTCTCTACCTCCATAATTCCATGACTGTTCCATTATCTTTATTATTGTCACTGCAACGAACACCTTTTGCAAGAGCGAATGCCCTTGGTGGGTGGGTGAAGATGGTTCAGTACTGACCAGACAGGGGGATAACTCTCGCCAATAACCCTATTTGAGGTCACTAAATGGCTGCCTTACGCAAGAGTGAATGCCCTTGTCAGTACTGACCAGCAAGGGCATCACTCTCACTGTCAAGGGCGTTAATAACCCTAGTTGCAGAGGCCAATAAATGTCCAACATGCAGGCCTACCTGTTCCTTAATTCTGATCGCTTCTCGGCCTTTTGGCTAAGACAGTCATTCAGGAACATCAATTTTTGTTTATACCCTGGTTGGTTGGTTCAGCCCGTCGTACATGGCGAAAGCCGATGCGCGACGTTAAACTGAATTTCCATCCTACCTGTTCCCGATTGGAGGACGTTAGGCGGACTTTCGTCTATTTCTTCTTCGCATTCTTTTTTTTCTAGGGGTTTCGTTTCTGATGATTCAAGCAAGGCACGGGGTCATCGAAGTGGAGTATTGCCAATGCAAGTGGAGATCAGTGTGGGGAGAGAAATATCAAGTTTTGGACTCGGTACTTCCGTCTTTATTTGAGGCCACGGTTTTCCCCTCTGTATGTCTACAGACACACGCATACACACGCACGCGCACTTGCACACACGCACAGACACACACACACACACACACACACGCACGCACGCACGCACGCACGCACGCACGCACGCATACGTGCGCACACACTTACACACACACACACACACACACACACACACACACACACACACACACACACACACACACACACACACTTTTGTTAAAATAGTTTGAGAGAGAGAGAGAGTGAGAGAGAGAGAGAGAGAGAGAGAGAGAGAGAGAGAGAGAGAGAGAGAGAGAGAGAGAGAGAGAGAGAGAGAGAGAGAGAGAGAGAGAGAGAGAGAGACGGAGACTCGGAGAGATAACCAGAGAGAGACAGACACGGCGACGACAATGGTGAAGGAAGTACGCACACACAGACAACACACACACACACACACACACACACACACACACACACACACACACACACACACACACACACACACACACACACACACACACACACACACACACACACACACACACACACGCACGCACACCATATTCACACATGCACACACACACCACATTCACATTCACGCACACACACACACACACACACACACACACACGCACGCACACACGCACGTACGCACGCAGGCACGCACGCACGCATACGTACACACACACACACACACACACACACACACACACACACACACACACACACACGCACACGCACGCACGCACACACACGCACGCACACACACACACACACACACACACACACACACACACACACACACACGTTTGTTATAAGAGTTTGAGAGAGAGAGAGAGAGAGAGAGAGAGAGAGAGAGAGAGAGAGAGGGAGGGAGGGAGGGGGGGGGGGACGGAGACTCGGAAAGACAAACAGAGAGACAGACACGGTGACGACAATGCTGAAGGAAGTGACGTCAATCAGCCCTTTCCTCCATCAGGCTTCTTTTCTTCCTGGTAACTGACAACTGACAATGGTGACTGAATGGAAGTTAGGTTTTACGTCCACTCGGCTGCAAAACTGCACATATGGGACGAACCATCAACCAATCATCATTCAATGCTCTGAGCAGATCCTGGAGGTACTGCAATAACAGGTGTGATCGGATCATCCGAAAACACATCAAGATCGTGATCTTGACAATGACTACATCCTTCCAACGTATTTGTATTACGTGTATGTCAATCTATCTCTTTCTTTCTCCCCCCCCCCCCCCCCCCCCCTCTTTATGAACCCCAACCCTCTGTCTCAGTTTTCCTCCCATTTTAACTGTACCGTCTTGCTCTTTTACCAATGTTCACTATTAAAAATTAAAAGTATGTGCGAATAATCCATATCTCCTTAAAATGATATCACATCGCAATCGTTACCCCTTGACAAAATGTTGTCCAATTTGTTATTAGAAAAGAATCAGACAATGTTGGCTTGTTTTAAGCGTTAATAATTTCTGGTTTTACCCGTTTCTTAGATCTTTTTTTCCTTCTCCGTTATGGCAATTGAACACAAATAAACCTCCATCAAAACGCTACACTCACACAAACACACAAAAATGGGGGGGGGGGGGGGGGGGGGGAAACACAAGGTGAAAATTTTCGTCTTTAAAGACCCCGTGACGCGCCACGGTTACGTCCCTTGGTTTTGGGGGGGGGGGGGGGGGGGGGGGGGGGTGGGGGGGGGTGCTGTGACCTACATTCGAATTTCCCCATATTCAAATTGAGGCTGCTCTTTAAACTGATGTGTTGCTTTCAATTTGGGGTAATTTATATGGGAGTCAGACTTGGTCAAAACAAGATTCGTTCCAGTTATAAGAGGGAAAGCACGTGAATCCCGTGATTTTGACACGTGATCGGGTGGCTCTTTAAAAAGACTTTGACGAGGTGGATGAAGACAACACACTAAACTTAACAATGACCTTTTTTGTTTGTGGCTCAAGCCACAAACCTATAACTCGCTTTGTCGGTCGGTCGGTCTGTCGTTCCAAAATTGTCGCACTTCAAATCGAGGCTACGACGACGAAAATGGTGTTTTACGTCCTCTTGGTCTGAATCAGACACATATGGGACATTTGTAAATACAAATATGGTGGGAACAATACTGGAGGCAATGCCCGGAGGCAGTACGAAACCAGTAAAGTCCCGATTTTTTAAATTAATACAGATAGGTGTAGCGGTGACCACGCCTCGGTTAAACCTCATCGGCTATGGCACCACTACAAGTATTTTAGTATCGACAAATCGAGGCTACACTTCAAAATTAATTGAGGCCGCTCTTTAAAATGATGTATTTTAAAAGCGTACAAAATAATAAACATACGTAATACAGACACTACAACAGACACGACGAGTATGCGGTGCTTCTTTTGATGAGTATAAGGATACATAGTTTTAAATGTTTTCCAAAAGATATAAAAAGTTACGAAATGGTGCAGAGATAGCATTCTGGTTTACAGATTAAAATTATTGAAAATCCAGGGGAGGTAACTCATGATTGGAGTGGTAAAAATAGACCGCGTGCCACAAACTATTGCGATTTCGCGCTTGTTCATTTTAAGAGCATGTCGCGTTATGAATGTTTCCCCTTCAGCTAGTTTACCAATATTGCTGAATAAGTTGGAAAATACGTGTTAGTTTTAAAACAACAATCACACAGTTTTGACCTGTTTTGCTGATAAAATGTTGCTGCATCACGAGCAGTTGCCTCCATAGGGGAGAGTGGGGTAAAACGCCCATGGTTGTCTCAGGATCGGCCTTATCAGTTGAATAACTTGCTTATTTCGTGCACCGAAAGCCTCTGAAACATTGTAAAATATGCACAAATAGTGATTCTATATATCCTGAAATTTTCAGGCGAAAACAAAAAGGATTTTGAGAGAAAACCCTTGTTTTGTGCAAACATATTGCACATGGGCCTTTTGCCCCTCTCTCACCTATATGCTTAAGAAGAACTTGAAAATGCGAAAAATATTAGTTTATTGCAACGTGGTAGTTTAGTATACACCCCCTCATATTTGCGACTCTCGATCTCTAGGTCTGGTTCTTTCAGTTTCACGGCAATAGCCCTAGGCTGATCCTAGCCCTATCCCTTTCCCGAGAACGTCATGTAGTTGCTTCTTAGTGAGATTTTTAAAATGGGAAAATTTGACTGGGGAAAGAGGTATTGTATGTAAACTTCAATTGTGCCTCTTTTTTTTTTTTCATGCAGTGACAAAAATCTTAGTCTCTCTCTCTCTCTCTCTCTCTCTCTCTCTCTCTCTCTCTCTCTCTCTCTCTCTCTCTCTCTCTCTCTCTCTCTCTCTCTCTCTCTCTCTCTCTCATTACTGTAGCCTACTATTTAGCCCCTTCGCTGCCAGAGACAAATTGAGAAACTATCTTCTTTATTATTACATCATGAAAATGCGACATGTTAGACTCAATCTAAGAACAATGATCTAGAGACAGACTATAATAAATATCTTGTTTGACTTGTCTCAAACGAAATCCATCATTCCAGGGCTATTCGTGACATCAAACGTTATGACATCATCGATGACATCACACAGCCCTGTAGTAGGGGAAGACGGGGTAAAAAGCGCATGGGCGGGTAAGAAGCCCACCCCAATTATCTCATGAAATGAAGCAAATTTCAGTCTCATTTTGCCCATGAGACGAGCGTTAATGTCTAGCATTCGTCTCATGGGCAAATTTGACTGAAATTTTCTTTATTTCATGAGATAATTGGGGTGGGCTTCTTACCCGCCCATGCGCTTTTTACCCCGTCTTCCCCTAGACACGGGAAGGGGTCAATATTAGGTCTCTTCAAACGATATGCCATCATGCCAATCAATACCTTCATTTCAATTTTACACCACCGCCTTTCCTTCAGGCAAGGTCAGAAAAGTTGCGACTTTAATGGTCATGATTGGCATGTGCCACCGGTTCGGTGTCCATGATAGGGATTAATAATTGATGGACATTGATTTTATTACAACTTTAGACCACGTTTCCCCGGGCAAGGTCAAATAAGTTTTGACTGTTTGACCGGAATGTAAGCTCACCGATGGTCTGACTAAAACAAGCGAGGTTGGAGTGTAGAGTGGCACTGTGGTAGCGCGTTCGCCTCGTGTCAAGTAAACCCGAGTTCGAACCTGGGTACAGGGGATTTTTTCTCTCACTTTGCACTAGGCCTTGCGGTCTTTCGGATGAGACGATAAACCGAGGTCCCGTGTGCTCATGCACTTAGCACACGTTAAACCCAGTGGCAACGAAAAAGTTGTCATTTGGTGAAAATTTACCCCCCTCCCTTCCTCCCTCATCAGTCACACAAAAATCGCATGCAAAAAATAATAAAATTGAGTGGCGCGCCTCTGGCTGCGACGCGCTCTCCAGGTAGGAGCAACCCGAATTTCACAGAGACGCTTCTGTGACTATGGTGTACCTAACCTAAGCTAACAATATTAATGGTTCTCAACAGTAATAGAAAATCAATCATAGTAGTAGCCTACAGTTTACTGTTTTAGTCTGTTGTGGAAGACTGTGACTAACACTAGAGGAGGAGGAGGAGGGGGGGGGGGGACATTTGCGTTGGCTATTAGTGCTGCAGCGGAAGGGATTAGTTGGGGGGGGACATTTGCGTTGGCTATTAGTGCTGCAGCGGAAGGGATTAGTTGGGGGGGGACATTTGCGTTGGCTATTAGTGCTGCAGCGGAAGGGATTAGTTGGGGGGGACATTTGCGTTGGCTATTAGTGCTGCAGCGGAAGGGATTAGTTGGGGGGACATTTGCGTTGGCTATTAGTGCTGCAGCGGAAGGGATTAGTTGGGGGGACATTTGCGTTGGCTATTAGTGCTGCAGCGGAAGGGATTAGTTGGGGGGACATTTGCGTTGGCTATTAGTGCTGCAGCGGAAGGGATTAGTTGGGGGGGACATTTGCGTTGGCTATTAGTGCTGCAGCGGAAGGGATTAGTTGGGGGGGGACATTTGCGTTGGCTATTAGTGCTGCAGCGGAAGGGATTAGTTGGGGGGACATTTGCGTTGGCTATTAGTGCTGCAGCGGAAGGGATTAGTTGGGGGGGGACATTTGCGTTGGCTATTAGTGCTGCAGCGGAAGGGATTAGTTGGGGGGGGACATTTGCGTTGGCTATTAGTGCTGCAGCGGAAGGGATTAGTTGGGGGGACATTTGCGTTGGCTATTAGTGCTGCAGCGGAAGGGATTAGTTGGGGGGGGACATTTGCGTTGGCTATTAGTGCTGCAGCGGAAGGGATTAGTTGGGGGGGGACATTTGCGTTGGCTATTAGTGCTGCAGCGGAAGGGATTGG
>CM065700.1:41516654-41526654 GCA_017654935.2 Phymorhynchus buccinoides | reverse complement strand
CATGAGTGCGAATTAAGACAGTCAACACGGGAATAGTACGTAAAGTAGACTAAACTCCCCAAACGATTGGCTGTTTAGCCTAATTTACATACTAATCCCTGTTTTGAATGTCTAAAGACGCATTCATGACTACAGGACATGGTGACTACTGTCAGTGCTAGCGAGGGATTAACACAGTTACTGAGTTTACAACTTTCACTACCACTGATTTGTGGCTCTTTTCTCAAAACAATGGCTTTTATCTTTGGCCAATAATGGGTTTTAAATCTTTTAATTATTGGTTGTCCCCCGAAGACGGAGTGTGGCTGGCCACGTGGAGGCGGGGTGTGATAAAAAAAAAAAACACCCGGTCACACACGTATAATGTTCTCATCCCTAGCTGATGCATTTGTACCATGGTGTTCAAGTGTTTCGGCTGTTGGGATGGTGATCCCTGGAGTCTTTTAGCCAGGGTACGTCAACAACAACAACAACAACATCATTGTATTGGTTGACACTAGCCTGACAGAAAGGGGCCAATAGTAAAGTGACAGCTGTACTAAAAATGAACAGCCTGGAGTCTTTCGGATGAGACGATACACCGAGGTCCCCGTGTGCCCATATAGGCCATACCGAAAAATGGTGTTTTACGTCCTCTCGGTCTGGAACAGACACATATGGGACATTTGTAGATACAAAGATGGTGGGAACGATACTGGAGGCAATGCCCGGAGGCAGTGCAACACCGGTAAAGTCCCGATTGTTTAACAATACAGATAGGTGTAGCAGTAACCACGCCTCGGTTAAACCTCATCGCCTATGGTACCGCCACAATAAGAGTTAAGATCATAGCAGGTGTGCCCATGCACTTAGCACGACGTTAAACCCAGTGGCAACGAAAAGGTTGTCATTTGGTCAAAATTTACCCCACCCCCTCACCTTCCTTCTTCATCAGCCACACAAAAATCTCATGCAAAAAAAAAAGTGGCGAGCCTCTGGCTGCGACGCGCTCTCCAGGTGGGAGCAACCCGAATTTCACAGAGACGCCTCTGTGACTATAAAGTACCAAATACCAAATAAATGGAAGGAACGAATGCGATGATTAACATGGAAAAGAGGGGCTTGAGCTTAACATAAATGTGTATGCCGAGCATTCGCACTAGTGCTGCAGCCAATAGGATTAGTTGCCATTGGGAACTTTCTCCAACGCTGGCTGCCCTCAAGCCCTTTTTGGTCATGAAAGTGGGGATGCATCCTCGGCAAGTCTCTATGAACACATTCTGGCCCAGCCCTCCGGAACAGCAGCCGCCTCCTCTGCTATCTGGAAGACGTACGTCGACTCGAACGGCAGACAGGCACGCGTTACATTCTACTAGGGTGAAGACGGGGTAAAAATCCCATGGGCGGGTAAGAAGCCCATGCCAATTATCTCATGAAATGAAGCAAATTTCGGTCACATTTTCCCCATGAGACGAGTGTTAATGTTTAGCATTCATCTCATGGGGAAATCTGCTTTATTTCATGAGGTAAAAAGCCCATGGGCGGGTAAGAAGCCCATGCCAATTATCTCATGAAATGAAGCAAATTTCAGTCACATTTTCCCCATGAGACGAGTGTTAATGTTTAGCATTCATCTCATGGGGAAATGTTCTTTATTTCATGAGATGATTGGCATGGGCTTCTTACCCGCCCATGGGATTTTTACCCCGTCTTCGCCTAGTATCCGTGAAGATTAGGGAAACATGTTTTGTCAGTGCTGGTTGGCTGCCAGCTTGCACGCTAGCAAAGGATCGGTGCAGTACTTATCTCCTTCCTCTTCTCCGATCGCTCAGACAGTTTCCTGTCAATAATGAGCGCAGATGCGTCATGCTGTCGTTATGCGCATATAACTAGGAAATAGTTAGGCCCAGCAAGTCCGACTTTGGCTGGAGGAAATCTTTTTGAAAAGTGTTTCGTGAACTGAAAAAGGCAGGAGAATGAATGGACCGGTAAGGGCAGAAAGATAGTAGATGACAGTAAGCAAAAGGAAAAGGCAGAGTCAAAGAGAGTGACAGATTAGAGGAAGTTACAAGCACAGAACTTCCAGAAGGTGGGGGAACTATTTATACAAAAGACCCCCCGGTATCCCCACGGGTGGGGGGTGGGTGGGTTCAGTACTGATAATCAGTTTGTTTACTGGGCTAGGTATTTACTGACCTCGCTGAACTCTGGATCTACTGAGATGATGCTGACATAACAGATTTTGGCCAACCTATAGACCTCCCTCCCTCCCACCCTCCCTCCCTACCTACCTACCTGCATGCATATCTGCCTAGCTACTGTACCTATGGCGCGCCAAAGATACAAAACTCTATCTAGCTGTTCGATAGAGTTTCGAAACTGCATCTATCAGTTCGATAGAGTTTGAAAACCCTATCTAGTTGTTCGATAGAGTTTTAAAACTCTGTCGAACAGCTAGATAGGGTTTCCACAAAATAACCCTATCGAGATATAGTTTTTCTATCGCGATTTCTGATTGGTACATGGCTTCAGCGACAAGTTTGTGGCCTTGGCAGGGCAGTGACCCGTGAATTTGAATAAGACAATAGGCCTGGGCCCTACACAGTCAAAGATACTTGTCCTATCTACCAATGAAATGCTTCGTTTAAAAAAGTATCAAAATGGCGCGTTCGATAGAGTTTTACGACGAGAAACTCTATCTAGCTGCTCGACAGAGTTTTGAAACTCTATCTAACTGCTAGCTATAGTTTAGAAACTGTATATAACAGTTCGATAGGGTTTTTAAACTCTGTCGAACTACTAGATAGAGTTTTGGTCATTCGGCGTGCCATATGTACCTAGCTCCTTCCGTAGGTGGGCAGAATCAGAGCCAGTCCAGTTTCACTGCGTCGATTTGTGAGCAGCTAAAAGAAAGATGTATTGTGGCTGCATGCAGCGAACTATAGTACCACAACAGAAAAAAAGAGGAAGACGAGAAAAAGAAGGAAAACGAGGGTGAAGAGGTTAGAGAAGGAAAAGGATATGAAGGTTGAGGAAAGAGAGAGAGGGAAAATAAAAGGATCTTTTCTTTTAAGTGTCAATTGTTTAGATATGGGGAAAGAAAACAGTTCTTTCATTTGGACACTATTGTTACTAGAGATCGACACTTAAAACCAAAAAGGATATCAGGAAGACTGGAAGTATCACATTTTTTAAAATTTTCGTTTGTTGATGTTGTTACTGTTCTTCTTCTTCTTCTTGTTCTTGTTCTTGTTCTTCTTCTTCCTGTCTCTGCCTCCTTGTCTTGCTGTCGCTCTGTCTTTCTCCCTCATTCTGTCTGTGTCTCTCTCTTACTCTCTGTCTCTCTCTCCCTCCCTCCCTTAGTCTCTTGTCTTCATGTTTTCAAGTGTTTTTCGCACCTCCTCTCTTTCCCCCATTTTTTGTGTTGTATGGCCAACGCACCTACGTTAAAATGTTTAATGTCCAGTGTTCTCTCTCTCTCGCGCTCTCTCTCTCTCTCCCTCTCTCTCTCTCTCTCTCTCTCTCTCTCTCTCTCTCTCTCTCTCTCTCTCTCTCTCTCTCTCTCTCTCTCCCTCTCTCTCTCTCTCTCTCTCCATCTCTCTCTCCCTCTCTCTCTCTCTCACCCCCCCCCTCTCTCTCTCTCTCAAAACACAAACTTGTGAACACAACACAATAAGTAATTGCACCACCATTTTCTGTCCGTTTTCAGCCATCGCCTCGGACATCGTGTTCATCCCGGGCTCTCAGGTGGACTTTGCAGCCGCGGAAACCACTGAAGAAGAAGGAGGAGGAGGTGGAGGAGGAGGAGGAGGCAACCCACCCGCGGAGAACCCGAAACGGTCGTCCATGAAGAACCTGCAGCCCCTCCTTCCCTACTCCCCGGGTCCTTCCCCCACCAGTGAGGATGATGACCAGGACTCGCCGCCCTCCGCCGACACCTCGTATGATGATGTAGGTGAACATTTAATGCCCCAGTGGGGATACCGGGGGGGTGGGGGGGGGGGTGTTTTGTATAAATTGTTCCCCCACCTTCTGGAAGTTCTGTGCTTGTAACATCCTCTCATCTGTCACTCTCTTTGACTCTGCCTTTTGAAAGAGAGTGGTAGATTAGAGGAAGTTACAAGCACATAACTTCCAGAAGGTGGGGGAACTATTTTTTACGAAAGACACCCCCCCCCCCCCCCCCGATGGGGGAATATTTCTCTCTTAAAAGGACTTTCAGCATTGTGTTATTATACTGTGCCCATTTGACTGATTTCACTGCTTGCAAATAGTGCTGTAACTTCAGCGACATAACTTTATTTTAACCAGGAAGCTGTTGATGTAGTACGACAGAGAGAGAGAGAGAGAGAGAGAGAGAGAGAGAGAGAGAGAGAGAGAGAGAGAGAGAGAGAGAGAGAGAGAGAGAGAGAGAGGGAGGGGAGAGAGAGAGAGAGAGAGGAGGGAGGGAGGGAGAGAGAGGGGGAGTGGAGAGAGAGAGAGAGACGGACAGAGAGAGAGAGAGGGAGGGAGAGAGAGAGGGGGGAGGGAGGGAGAGAGAGAGTGAGGAAGAGAGAGAGAGAGAGAGAGAGAGGGAGGGAGAGAGAGAGGGGGGAGAGAGAGAGAGGGAGGGAGGGAGAGCGAGACAAACAGACAGAGAGATAGAGAGAGAGAAAGAGAGAGAGTGTGTGTATATGTGTTTGATAGAGAAAAAAACACAATGAACAACGTTTTACTGTACTGGGTCATCTGCCCCTGTCAAAGGGAACAGTGGGAAGGGGGAAATTATTCGATTAAACTAAAGGAAAGAAAAATTATGTAGTATTCATCACACAAGAAATTAAACAAGTATTAATCGTCCTCAACCATAATTAGAGAGAGAGAGAGAGAGAGAGAGAGAGAGAGAGAGAGAGAGAGGGGGGGGGGGGAGGAGTCATGACTTGGCTGAAGTCAGAACTTCATGCAAACACAAAATAACCATCTCTTTTCTCTTATATAGAAACGAAGCATTGAGGAAAACAATTACGTCTAGTGTTACACAAAGTTTCATTTAGTTTGATCGTCATTCCCTGGGTCTGTTCAGGATAATTTATGTTAAAAAGTTTGATAAGGATCGATCGTGTGCAGCAAACACAAAATAACTCTTCTTTCCTTTTAGATAATAATGCATTGAGGAAAACAATTATTATGAATATGTTAACCCTTTCACCGCAAGCCATATTTCAGCCTATTATTTCCATTAAGTTTACCTGGGTAGAGAACAAAATCCATCTGCGCTATTGGGGATTCTTCTGTGACATATATAAAATAAGGTCTATCCTGACTTCCCAAAACTAACACAATAGGGTCTTTTGTATAATAGACCCCAATTTGATGCCTTTTAGTGACACAGGTGTTAAATCACTGTGGTGCTAAAATGCGACTTTGGCGGTGAAAGGGTTAAACAGAGTTTTATAGACGGTCTGGCGCTGTAGTCATGAGTACGAATTAGACCGTCAACACGGGGGATAGTATGTCAATTAGACTAAATCTACAAAACGATGGGCTATTGTTATATACAAACTTATATACGATGTGGCGGTACCATAGTCGATGAGGTTTAACCGAGGCGTGGTTACCGCTACACCTATCTTATTATTGTTAAAAACTCGGGACTTTACTGGTGTTGCACTGCCTCCGGGCATTGCAGCCAGTATTGTTCCCACCATCTTTGTATTTACAAGTGTCCCATATGTGTCTATGACCGAGAGGACGTAAAACATCATTTTCATCAAAACGATGGGCTGTTTACAAGGCTCCCAATCTTCCTGCAAAACAAGGGGTCCCAGAGACTCATTCACTTACTGTGTAGAGGGTCATAAGAGGCGGGATAGAGGGTCCCAGTGGCATTGCGAATGCTAACAAGAATTTTTATAGTGCATCCCTGGGACCCCCTGGACATTCTTTTAGAAATTAAAATGTTAGTACTTCATAAACCCCCAAATGGGGGTCCCTGGCAGCCCTGTGTTTAGCCTAATTTACAAACTAATCCCAGTTTTGAATGTCTAATATGCACTGATGGCTACAAGGCCTGGTTATCATTTGAGTGTCCATTTCCGAGCGAAACATTTTGTAAGGAGGAAGTTATGAATAATACAGGGAAAACGAGAACAGTTATTGTTTGTCTCACGTAGCCTACTTAAAACAGACAAACACTTCGCAAGTGGGCGGTTATGTGTGAGTACGTCCATGCACGCATACATACACGCACAAACACATGCACGCAAGCACGAACGCTGACGTGCTTGCTCTCGCGCGCCTGCACACACACACACGCACGCACGCACGCACGCACGCACGCACGCACTGACGCACACACACGCACGCACGCACGCACGCACACGCACACATTTACTTTATGGATACACACTCACAACTGAAAGAACAGCATGTTACATCTGTAAGAGGTGTGTGTGTGTGTGTGTGTGTGTGTGTGTGTGTGTGTGTGTGTGTGTGTGTGTGTGTGTGTGTTCTTTATTTCTTTTGGTTCAACTCTCTCTCGCTCTCTCTCTCTCTCACACACTCTCTCTCAGTCTCTCTCTCTCTCTCTCTCTCACACACTCTCTCTCAGTCTCTCTCTCTCTCTCTCTCTCTCTCTCTCTCTCCCACACTCTCTCTCTCTCTCTCTCTCTCTCTCTCTCTCTCTCTCTCTCTCTCTCTCTCTCTCTCTCTCTCTCTCTCTCTCTCTCTCTCTCTCTCTCTCTCAACCGATTGATGGATGAAATGAACGACAGAAAGATTGACTGGTTCATACTTTTCATTTATTCTATTTTCTTCATTACATATTTTCATCCACACAGGCAGATGGTTGGAACCACGTATATGGCAGCAGCCTATCCGAGAGACAACATGCTGAAGGCGATGACACTGATGATGATGAGGGTGATGATGATGATTATGATGATGATAGAATTAGAAGTAATGATGATAAGACGATGATAATAATGAGGATGATAATGATAGTAATGACAATGGTGGTGATTATGATGATGATGATGACAGTGATGACTATGACGATTAATACAATGATAATGATGACAATGACAACAATGGTGATGATGGTCATTATGATGATGATGATGATGATGACAGTGATGATGACGATGATGATAAGTGAAGATGAAGGTGATGATGGTCATTATGATGATACCAATGATGACGATGACGATGACGATGATGATGAAAATTATGATTATGATGATGATAGAACTAGAAGTAATAATGATGATAAGGACGATTGATGATGATGATGATGATGATGTCCACACAGGCGGATGGCTTGGAGCCGCCTGTGGCAGCAGCCTCTCCCAGAGACAACATGCTGAAGATGAGGCACCTGTTGGTCACCAGCATCCTGGATACAGAGAAATGCTACCTAGAACACCTGGATATTCTCATCCATGTGAGTCATTCAGAGAGAGAGAGAGAGAGAGAGAGAGAGAGAGAGAGAGAGAGAGAGATTTTACAAGGATACAGATTTTTTGGCAGAACCTATTCTTCCAATTTGTCCTTGATACCCAAACAGAGAGAGAGAAACAGAAACGGAGAGAGAGAGAGAGAGAGAGAGAGAGAGAGAGAGAGAGAGAGAGAGAGAGAGAGAGAGAAATAATGAATTAATGAATTTTATTTATAGAGGGTAATAGAGTAAGCAATAACATGCTTTTTTAACATCCAGCCCTCTGGACAAAATACATATATAAAAGTAGAAAATGGAAAACCAAAATAAGCACAAAGTAATATAAAGCATGTAACATACATCCCTATATTGTAACACATCAAGAACAAAATCAAACGTATTTTTTATTGACTATGCTCATTTTTAACATTCAAAATTTGGGAAGTAAGCGCATACACACGGGAAAATAAAACCCAATCCTACTTTTCACACTCATCTTTAACATTCACACAAATTGAGAAATGCATAAAGATAATGACACAAAACCCACCTTAATCATACTTTATATACTCATCATTAAAATGTACTAATTTGAAAAGCAACACATGCACATAATAAAGTCAAACATAGTATTACTTTACCTACTCATCTTAGCATGCACAATTTAAAATGTAAATACATGTACCCATGGCAACATGAAACCTATTCCTACATTACGTTATTCAGAGAGAGAGAGAGACAGATAGACATTTAAAGAGAGAGAGACAGATTATGATGGAGATGCTGATGATAATCAAACGGAGGGAGAAGTTCTCCCTTGAACCCAAATTCAGTTTTACTGCTGGACACTGCACACTGGAAAACTTTATTTGACAAGGATGAAGATTTTAGGCGATGCCTATTCTTACAATCTGTCCTTGGATTAAAAAATAAATAAATAAAAAATATACTGCAAACAAACAAGACAGCTCACAGCCTCACCTTTTTTGGTTGAAAATTTCTTTCCATATTCTCCACTGGCAGTACAAGAGAACGCTGGAAGCGTCGTGCCGCACCTCCCAGCCTGTGATCGGCGGGGAGGACATAGCCATGATCTTCAGCAACATGCAGAAGAGAGAGAGAGAGAGAGAGAGAGAGAGAGAGAGAGAGAGAGAGAGAGAGAGAGAGAGAGAGAGAGAGAGAGAGAGAGAGAGAGAGAGAGAGAGAGAGAGAGAGAGAGAGAGAGAGAGAGAGAGAGAGAGAGAGAGAGAGAGAGAGAGAGAGAGAGAGAGAGAGAGAGAGAGAGAGAGAGAGAGAGAGAGAGAGAGAGAGAGAGAGAGAGAGAGAGAGAGAGAGAGATTTAAACAGAGAGAGACAGATGATGATGGTGATGCTGATGACAATCAAACAGAGGGAAAAGTTATCCCTTGAACCCAAATTTAGATTTACTGTAATCAAACAATGCAGCCCATAGCTTCAACTTTTTCTCTCTCCATATTCTCCACTTGCAGTACAAGAGAATGCTGGAAGCTTCGTGCCGCACCTCCCAGCCTGTGATCGGCGAGGAGGACATTGCCATGATCTTCAGCAACATGCAGAAGCTGCAGGACATCCACAACGAGTTTGTGGACAACCTGCAAGGCAGAGTGGACCACTGGTCACCACAACAGACTGTGGGAGACATCTTTAGATGGCTGGTCAGTAATGCTACATGCAATAATGATCATGATAATAGCAGTTGAACTAATAGTCTTCAGAAACTCCAGGACATCCACAACGAGTTTGTGGACAACCTGCAAGGCAAAGTGGACCACTGGTCACCACAACAGACTGTGGGAGACATCTTTAGATGGCTGGTCAGTGATAGTAGTAGTAGTAGTAGTAGTACTACATGTATTAACAAATAAATTAGTAACACTATTTAGAGTGGCACAGTTGTAGCGCGTTCGCTTCATGTCAAGTAAACCCGAGTTCGAACCTGGGTACAGGGGATTTTTCCTCTCACTTTGCACTAGGCCTTACGGTCTGAACGTGGAGTCTTTCGCATGAGACGATAAACCGAGGTCCCATGTGCCCATGCACTTAGCATACGTTAATCCCAGTGGCAACGAAAAAGTTGTCATTTGGTCAAAATTTAACACCCCCTCATCAGTCACACAAAAATTGCATGCCAAAAAAAATTGGGTGTCGCGCCTCTGGCTGCGACGCGCTCTCCAGGTGGGAGCAACCCGAATTTCACAGAGACGCCTCTGTGACTATAAAGTACCTAATACCTAATGCCTAATACCTAATACTTACATACAAAAGCAGGACATCCACAAGGAGCTTATAGAGAATACCCAGGGCAGAGTTGACCGCTGGTCACCGCAACAGACTGTGGGAGACATCTTTAAAAGGCTGGAATAGCTGCATTATTGAATAGTAAACATGATATTGATAAAGATAATGGTAACACTTAGCAATCCTCAGAAACTGTGTGAAATCCACAAGGAGTTTGTGGGACATCTTCAGAATAAAGCAGAAAACTGATGACTGTTAACAGACTGCATGTGTGGTACATCTTCAAATGGCTGGTAAGTAATACTACATGTAATAATGATGATCATGACAATAGCAGTTGAAATAACA
>CM065700.1:41509154-41511654 GCA_017654935.2 Phymorhynchus buccinoides | reverse complement strand
CCAGTGCAAAGAATGCAGAGGAACACGCTGGTTCTCTTTGTAAGTATTCTTCTCTATAATCATCTTGCATTCGCAAAAAAAACATCCTAAATTCTAGCTGATTCAGATTCTTTCACACAATTTTTTAGAAAATCTGGTTTTGATGCACATAGAGCACCTTACTGTTACCACAGAGTCTTTGCAAATGAGAAGCTTTTTCATAGTGTGTGTATACCAAGCTAGAATTTTGAGCGTGATGGAAATGCCATCAGAGGGGGGCTCAGAGTGTGTGTGTGTGGGGGGGGGGGGGGGGGAGCTATGGCCGGTTTTGGACAACATGAACACATGGAGGCAACTTCTGGATGGCCAGTTTTGGCCGACTTGAATACAAGAAGGTTAAAACTTTTTTTTCAAAACACAATTGTGTGAGGGATGGTGTGATGAAGATATTTGGTGGGATTATTTCAATATTCTGATTGATGTTATTACATCCTGAGACAAAATTAGAGAATAAAGCAAGAAGAAATTTACGTCTTCAAGGTCAAGCTTCAAGGTCAAGGTCAGCATGGTTATTATTTTCGTGTGGGACCTTTCGTGCACCGTGATGCACCACCACAGTAAATTTGAAGCGATTCTATGCGACAGTTCTTGAGATACAGCCTTGGGGTTCGAACCCCGTGATTCGCATGCACACGCGCACAAGCGCACAGACAAATGCATGCTTATAATGTTTTAAAACCGCATTGAAATACATGCAAAACTTCACGAGATATTAGCGATTAAGTGTTTTGGGGGTTTCAACTCCTTAATCAGCATGACCTTGAACTTGAAATAAAACTAAAGCAATCAATCGATAGCTAATATCTTCTAAAACTTGTACACTAAAAGTGATTGAAATAGACTGAACGGTTTTAAAGAAAACGCATCCAACGGACGCACGCACGCACGCACACACACTTTCATATTACTTTTTATTCTGCGGACAGGATGAAAAAAAGCTGTCAAGCTTACTCCTTTATCCTCAATAAAGATAATTTTGACTTGACTTGACTTGATGCATGCACACACGGACATATGAAACAAAAACAATACTTCCCGAAGCTTCGCTCAGAAACTAACAATGAGGCTGTAAAAGTATGAATCTAGGTGAGGGTGTCATAAGCAACTTTGGTGGAAGGGAGATAATTAACTATCTCCTCCTAGCATCGCTATTTCAATCTGATTCTAAAATATCAAAAATAGTTAACTGTATATATGTTTTTAGCTTTTGCAAAAATTGCCCTGGTTTATTTCTTTTGTAATGAATAGATCAGTTGAAACGATGCTTAGGTACAGTGTTAGGCCGTGTACACACATAAGCGGATATTCCATGCGGAAACCTGTGCACAATCCATAAATAAGTGAAACAAAGAAGGGAAAAGATTTGCGCACGTGTCCGAATTTCCCCTATATGCGTAAACTTTGATCCTTTTTCTTCCACTTATTTAGGGTTTTCCGTACGGAACTTACGCGTCTAATGTGAACCCAGCCTTAGGGTTAGATGTTTGTTTGGTTTTGCGCCTTTTGCTTGAGAAGCTGACCTAACGGGCAAAGTATCTGAACATGTGAGAGGTTGTAGAGAAAATGAGAGAGAGACAGACAGAGAGAGAGAGAGGGGGGGTAGTGGAGGAGATGGAGTTGAAGGGGGGAGGGGGGGGGGGGGAATCTGACAATATACAGTGAAAAAATCGCTTAAGTCAAAATTGAAGGGACTGAAATTTTATTTTGAGATAGCCAATAGTTTGAGTTAAGAAGACATTTTACTTTTATCATAAAGCCATTAAAGGTTGTTAAACAGGGACCAAAAACTTATTGTGAGTTATCCAGTGTTATTGAGTTATCAGGAATCCACTGTAGTTTACTTTAACCCTATGCCTCCCGATCAATCGAACCAAGAATCGATCCTGAGTTCCGAGTGATGGGAAGTAACTGAACGTCACACCAAATCTTTTATCTAAAAAAATCACCCAGAATAAAGTCAAACTCACATTTAATTTCTGAAAGATGCATATTGAATAGCAATGATGATATTTTCATTCGAAAGCTAACACAATGTCACACAACAAACCATGAATTAGAAGAACAAATCCGTAATGGCGCTCCGAGTATCTCGCCGAGTCAATACTGCGCACGCCACGTGGAAAAAATAATAAAATTTGGGGTCACTTCGAAAAATCCGTTCAAAAAGACTAGTGGGTTCTTTCCCTTGCTGTAAGAACCAAAAACGGACCACTGAGAGTCAGGAAAAAGAAGCACTAACTTAGTATATTGCATTGTGGGTAGGGAGAAAGTGAAAGTGAACGTACTGGACCTGGCGTTCAGTGGGCGCAATCGGCGCATACGGGCTGCATGGGTTGACACAATTCGGGTGCCTTCGGCGTCTGTAGCCTAGAGAGAGTTAAACACAGGAATGTGAAAGACAACAGCTTTCAATTGTCGTCATCAGGCTACAAAGTCTTCTGCCGACCTTGTATAGGTTTCT
>CM065700.1:41499154-41504154 GCA_017654935.2 Phymorhynchus buccinoides | reverse complement strand
GTTGGGTGAGTAAATGGGGGTGGGGGTGGGGTTCTGATTGAACTGAGGGAAAGAAAAGGTAGGTTGAAAGAAGAATGAGAAGAGGGATGGATTTACGACTTTTTTTATATTTTATTGAACTTTTTTTTTTAAAGTTTACAATTTTGCAGAAAACAAACAAACGACATTACTAAATATATTAAAGAAAAAAAAAAAATCAAACATACACAACCCTCCAACAACCAAATAAACATATTAGAATCATCAACAATGTTTTCCTCTGTGTGTTGTTGAGAGAGAGAGAGAGAGAGAGAGAGAGAGAGAGAGAGAGAGAGAGAGAGAGAGAGAGAGAGAGAGAGTGGCAGTTGGATGTATGTGTTCATCTACTTTCTTTTCTTTCATCATTATGTACAATATGATGGCCTCAACTTCAAATATTACATTGAATATGGCCTACAATGATCCACATTGTTGTTATGAACATGGCATGTTTTCAGACATAAGAATATTGCAATTTTCACCGTTCCAGTGCAGTAAATACATGTTCAGTGAAACAATTAGGTATCAACAATGATTGGTGTATATGCTGCCCATTTCAAAACAAAATCTGAGTGCTCCATACTTGATTTAGCATTGTAGTCTTCAATGTTGTATCGATATTGTAGTTTTTTCAAAAATACTGATAATCGTGGGAGTGTTTCATTCATCTTGATTTACGACTTTATTTCTTTCTCTCTCTCTCCCCCCCTCTCTCTCTCTCTCTCTCTCTCTCTCTCTCTCTCTCTCTCTCTCTCTGTGCTTCCTTCTCTCTCTCCCCTTGGCTTAACTTTCGAATGCACTTCACATTTATAGAGATCATTAAACAATTTAACTGGGCTGCTGATGTTGTATACATTGATTAAAACAATGAATCAGTCCATCAGACTTAAGTCGTTGTTACTGTCTTTATTACAATTTTGTGTATATGGTTACTTATGACGATGACAATGATGCAGTGATGTTGTTGTTGTTGTCTTACCCTGGCTTAAAGACTCCAGGGATCATCCCAACAGCCGAAGCACTTGAACACTTACGGCACAAATGCACCAGCTAGGGATGAGAACATTACGTGTGTGGCCGTTTTCGATTACCCCGCCACGTGGGCATCCACACTCCGACTTCAGAGGATGATGCAGTGATGATAATGACTATGATGGTTGCTTTTCTTCCTTTATTTTATCAGACGACATGAAGTTCTCCAAGAAAGACGACATTGACGACTTGAAGAAGAAACTGCGTAGCTCGAAGGCAGAACTGAGACAGGAGACCAAAAAAGAGGAGAGCAAAGATGTGAGTAATACAGTGCAACCTCCATTTTAACCTTTACCGTGCTTCATGGGTCGTCCAAGAAATCGGGACTTTACTGGTTTTGTACTGCCTCCGGGCATTGCCTCCAGTATTGTTCCCACCATATTTGTATTCACAAATGTCCCATATGTGTCTGATTCAGACCAAGAGGACGTAAAACACCATTTTCGCCTCGTCGCCGTTTGTAAAGTTTTAGGACTGCTAAAGAAAATAATTAAATAGACGTCATGTTTTTAAAATGTTGATTTCAACTATTTGAGAATAAATTTTATTTGATGATTTTTTGATCCTGCACAAAATTAATGTTCATTAAAAATTTATAAGATTCTGAGAAATAGTGTGCATGGGGGGGGGGGGGGGGGGGGGGGAGAGACACAGAAATGTGGAGGGAAGGAAGAGAGAGAGAGAGAAGGTGGTTCAGACAGACAGCAATGAAGCAAATGACTAGATGATGGTGACTACTATCCCTGCTTTTTTTTATCTTTAAGAAAACATTTCTCTGATGATTTTTTTTACATAAAGAAAACAACTATTATGCTATGTATAATTATTGTATGCCCGTGGATGATTTTCTTTCCAGCAGAAACACTGGAGCGGTATCTCAGGCATTGGTTCCTCCAGGCACATTGAAAAGCTGAAGAAGAAAATCAAAGAACTGGTGAGTGAGGTGGAGGATATATTGAGAGGGATATTGAGAGAGAGAGAGAGAGAGAGAGAGAGAGAGAGAGAGAGAGAGAGAGAGAGAGAGAGAGAGAGAGAGAGAGAGAGAGAGAGAGTACATAGAGACAAACAGAAAGACTGACAGAGACGAGCTTACTTGAGGAGAAGAGAGAGAGACAGTGTGAGAAACATCGTCTTGGATCTTAGTACAAAGGGAAATAGAAGCAAGAATGAGTTCAATACTGATACCTTTTCAAAGAAAGTTGTTGACATTGAAATAGGCAAACTGCCCATTGTGATGACTCTATATGATGATGGTTATTATTATTACTACCACAGTGAGTTTACTGCCAATGTGTATGATATGCAAAACATAATATTAATTATAATACTATCATTTATAGTTTTACACCAGGAAAGAGATTTGATCTTATCATCCCCCAAGCTCCCGTTTCAAAGTGTGGTGTGACTCGTCAAACCTCAAACCCTCCTGAAGATCACCGACTACAAAAGAGAGAGAAAGAGACAGACAGACAGACAGACAAACAAACATACAGACAGAGAGAGAATCTGGGAGAGAGTAAAACTTGAAAACGGGCAGACAGACGTGCGTACACAGGGACAAAAACGGACATAGGTGGACAGATGACGATGATGATGCAACAAAGTCTTTGATTCTGATTCTGATGCTAATGATTATTATAATGATAATTTTAGTAACAATGCGCATAATTTTATTTTGTACTCCAGGAAAGGGATTTGATCCTGTCCTCCCCCAAGCTCCCGTTCAAAGTGTGGTGCGACTCGGTCAAACCCCACACCCTGCTTATGACCACGGACTACGAGAGGGAGGAATGGAGAGAGGTGCTTACCGCCCTGAGGAGGAGAAGTGAGTGGCGTTGTCTCGTTTAGAGGGTCATTGCGTAAGGGCTTGTATATGCATTACAGTGGATTCCTGATAACTCAAAAAACGGGTAACTCAAAAACACTGGATAACTTTTGGGGTCCCAGTTTTCTTCTTCTTCTTCTGTGTTCCCAGGCCATATAGCCATAATGGGTAAGGTACGTATGTGTCCGGTTTTCAGTTTTTTTCACTGTTCTCCCCGCTGCGGAGAGCCGACACATTTTGATTTCGGAGGAGCTCAAAGGAAAAAAATTATTTGGAAAATTTTTTGGGGGAAAAAAGGCAGGAGAATGGACCAATAAGTCAGAAAGATAGTAGATGATAGAAAGCAAAAGGAAAAGGCAGAGTCAAAGAGAGTGGCAGATTAAGGGAAGTTACAAGCACAAACTTCCAGAAGGTGGGGGAACTATTTTTACGTAGGGATACCGGGGTCCCAGTTTAATAATCTTTATGTTGAACAGTCTTTTCAGCTCAAAATATTGTCTATCTCAAAATAAAAATTTCAGTCCCTTCAATTTGGACTTAAGCAATTTTTTTACTGTACATCCGCTATCCAAAAGTTCTGTATGGAAGCCCCAGACCCTTACATAAGAAATAAGCGGATGGGATTGCGGATGAATTTCTGCGTGTAATGCACACAATCCTTCATATTTCTTACTTCCAGATTATTTTTTTGTGTGGATTGTGCATGGGTTTCCGGACGGAATTTCCATATATATGTGTGCGTGCCTTAAGCGTGCTATCCCAAAGGGAATAAAAGAAGTGTGATGGAACGTATGTTTAGGCAATGACCCTTCACATTCTGTGCTTGTGGAATTACCGTAAAAACTGGACTATAAGACGCACCTGTATACAAGCCGCATCCCTTAAATTGACAAAATATTAAGTATATATTCACATATAAGCCGCACCAGTTTATAAGCCGCAGAGAAAATTGTATGTGCACAAAGCAACACAAACATATAAATTTTCCTATCAGAACATGAGTCTTCAATGTCCTCCGACACTTTATGTGAGATTTGAATCTATTGACTACCAAAAGCAGTTTTGAGTCTAAAGAAGCTCAAAATAGACTATTAAGAATGTGGCCAGACACAGATTTAATCATTCTGATAAATGTAGAATGGTAAAAAAGATCCACAGATAAGCCGCATCAGTCTCTAAGCCGCATGGGCCAAAGTTGAGGGGAAAAGTAGCGGCTTTTAGTCCGCATTTTACGGTATTAGTCCGGAAGGAAACCGTCTCTAAATAGCTTAGAAAATGAGATTTTAAAAAATTTCTTAATTATTTGAGACGGCTAAAAATTTCCAAACAGTGTGATGTTTAAGAAGTATTATAGTTAAAAAATCGCCACTTATAATATCCTGATCAATACATAGATATGTCCGTTTAAAGACAGAATTTCGTAAAATTCTATTTTTAAACGGTTATATCTTCATGTTGATCAGGCTATAAGTGGCAATTGTTTTACTATACAGTGGAACCTCCCTTATAAGACCTACCATTATAAGACTCCCTCCCATATAAGACCTACTTCTCTGAGACATTGCCCTTCTTTGTAAGTATTAAAATTACCTCCTTTATAAGACCCCTCCCTTATAAGACCTCATTTGGGATGATTTTTGAAGGTCTTGCAAGGGAGGTTCCACTGTATTACTTCTTAAACATCATACTACCAATGCCATTTGGAATGTTTTAGCCGTGTCAAATAATTAAGGAAATAAAAATATATCCTTTTCTAGGCGATTTAGAGACGGTTTCCTTCTGGAGTATAGTGACAAAGGCAGTCTTTTTTTATTCATGTCTCTGTGTGTCTATCTGTTCTGTTGTCTGTCCCTACCTCTGTGTTTCCGTCTGTCTATCTGTTTGTCTCTCTCTTTGTTCCTGAGTTGTTTGTGTCTGATATGTGTGTAAATGTTTAGAGGGAATGAGGATCGAGTTGGTGAGTTGATTGAGTGACGATAATGGTGTGTGTGTGTGTGTGTGTGTGTTTGTTGTTCTTCAATTTAACGTCCTTCCACTAAAAGTGATTCAGACAATGTGTGTGTGTGTGTGTGTGTGTGTTGTTCTTCAGTTTAACGTCCTTCCACTAAAAGTGATTCAGACAATG
>CM065700.1:41426654-41491654 GCA_017654935.2 Phymorhynchus buccinoides | reverse complement strand
AATGTCGAAAATATGGCTTAAAACCCAATTTGTAGACCCCTACCACTTTCAAGGCCTACCGATCTCCCGGGCCTTGACCTTGACCTTGATCAGTATGCCATCATCAGAACGGCCATAAGCCAAAGTACCTACATGCCAAATTTGAAGAGTCGAAGACCAACGGTGTGGAAGTTATGGCCCCTTAAAGATTTTCGGTTTTCAAGGTCATAGGTCAAGGTCAGGATGGCAAAAATTTTTACGCGGACGCCTTCCTCTCATGGTGACACACCAACACACAAAATGTGAAGCGATTCGGTCAAGCGGTTCGGGAGATATCCTTGAGACAGACAGACAAAAAAACCAACCAAAACTGAAAACAAACAAAAAAACTTAAAAAGAAACATACATGAACGAAAACATAATCCTTTGCGATCGTAGATCGGCAAAAAGATCATTATAGAAAAGCAGACAATGCAGTAAAATGTTGGGGGGGAGGGGAAAGGAACACAATTAATATTCTGTTTAATCAGACAAGAAAGAAAAGCGGTTGTTACTCTTAAGAAAAAAAGTTAGTATTTTATGTACCGAAACTCAGGAACAGTTCACATAGCTTTGATTTTTTAAAAAGAGAAAAAGGGGAGAGAACAGTGTATCGTGTATCGTGTGCTTTGTGCAGAAGTAAAGTAAGAGAGAGTGAAAAAAAAAGATGAAAAAAAAGGACTTGGCTGTCAGAGCTACTGATTCGCCCACTAAATGTAGCGTTAAATCTCAGAAGGTTACTCGCATGCACACGCCATCGCATATGTCACCTGGCACCACGAAAGGGACATTAAGTGTCAAAATGACCTTTCTGAGACAATGGTCCAGTGAAAAACTTCAGAGAGTTTTCTTTCAAATGATATAAGAACCATTCTTGTAATTGTTTTCGTTTTAGAGTTATCAGCATTCAAAGTCGGTAGGGTGTCATTTTCAGTCATTTTGAGAAATCAGTCTAAAGTTTAGCCTAGCTGAAGCAAAGGCATCAACCTACTCATTTCAAAGCACTTTTTTGAGTATTTAGAGACCGTAATAAAGATTATCCTTTATAAATATGAAAGATAAGATGTTAGAGAGCACGGCAATACTCATAAATCAAAATGGATACAAAAAATGTTATTTTTGTCTTTGCAAGCCTGTTAAGAGAAACAAGCCCAGCGACTTAACTCATTCAAGTCGTTCTGGCCGTACATGTTCGGAATTAATAGATAGCTGTCAATTTGATGCATTTGCTTAAAGGGAAGTAAATCTGTGTGCACACCATACCTTGGTCACTTCAAAACTCGCTTCGCTCCCATAGACCACAATGTTGCCTCTGACTTTGGTTTTGTAGTGGTTTGTTGTGGGGGAAACCAATCGGTGTGTAGAGTTTTTCTATATAAAGTCTACAATAAAGTCTATATATAAGTCTATATATAACAAAAGTCTGATCTACCACTTCCCTATGTCTAAACCTGAAGTAAAAACCCGTAATCTTCTTTCATTTCTCCTTTTGTTTATGTATGTTTTGTTTGTGTGTTACGGCTGGAGTGATTTGTGAGTTTTTTTAATAATTCAAAATCATTGCGATGCGAATGAATGTCCTTTTCGTGGTGCTGGGCCACATATTCTATGAAGATAGTACATAAGGTCATCTTTGCTGGTTACAGATGTCAAGGTAGGAGTGTCCACACTGACAGAGCTGCCCATTCACTCGGTGACAGGGGCCCTGAAGCTGTATTTCAGAGAATTACCCGACCCCCTCTTCACCGAAGCCAGCTACTCCAACTTTGTGGATGCCCTCAGTGAGTGGCCATTGGCCCTGGCTTTACTTCGTTAAAACAAGCTTTCAATTTTCATTCATCACAATGCTATTATTATTAACCCTTTCACCGCCAATGTTGCATTTTTGCATCACAATGGTTTAATGTCACTAAAAAGCATAATCTATTCTATCATCCTTACCATCCCACTACAAAGTGCATATTTGTACAAGATTAGCTTGGAAGACAGAAATAAAACCAAGAGTGTCTTACTACCACAACTCCCAATCCAGGTAACTTCCGGTTAAGCAGACTACTCACTTTCTTTCTAGTAGAATTAATAAAAATCCATCAATTTCAGGGCCTGTTATGAGAAGAGCCTATTTTCATAATTTTGGGAGGTAAGGACAGGCCCTTTATGCATATCACAGAGGAATCCCCAATATTGCAGATGATTTTTTTTCTCTACCCAGGTAAGTTTAATGGAAATATTTTGCTGAAAAATGGCTGGCGGCGAAAGGGTTAAAGAATGTTTTCAGTTATGCACATGTGTGAAATCATTTCTCGTGGAATTGAAGAAAGTTGTTTTAGGTTATTTCATCCTTAACAAGGTACAGTGGAACCTCCCTTATAAGACCTTCAAAAATCATCCAAATTTAAGTGAGGTCTTAAAAGGGAGGTAATTTTAATGCTTACAAAGAAGGGCAAAGTCTCAGAGAAGTAGGTCTTATGTGGGAGGGAGTCTTATAATGGGAGGTCTTATTAGGGAGGTTATTTGTTGTTTTTATTGTAATATTTTTTTCAAGTTACCAATACAGTGGAACCTCCCTTATAAGACCATCCATTATAAGACTCCCTCCCATATAAGACCTACTACTCTGAGACATTGCCCTTCTTTGTAAGTATTAAAATTACCTCCCTTATAAGACCCCTCCCTTATAAGACCTCATTTTGGATGATTTTTGAAGGTCTTATAAGAGAGGTTCATTTGTAATTATTTGGTATTTGGTACTGTGTGAAATTCGGATTGCTCCCACATGGAGAGTGTCGCAGCCAGAGTCGCGCCACCCTTTTTTTTTGGCATGTGATTTTTGTGTGACCGATAAGGAAGAAGGGGGGGGGGGGGGGGGGGGGGGGGGGCGTTAAATTTTGACCAAATGACAACTTTTTTGTTGCCACTGGGTTTAATGTGTGCTAAGTGCATGGGCATACAGGACCTTGGTTTATCGTCTCATCCAAAAGACTCCACTGGGTGTTTTTTGCTGCGCAGTCTATGTGTTGTCTGTTATAGTTACAATGTTTGTAGTTCTTTATGAGTGTTCTTTTAAAATGTATTCATTGCATTACTCTCTATTAGTGAGTGACTTTTTGTAAGGGGGGGGGGGGGTGTTGGTGAGAGAGAGACAGCGAGAGAGAGTGTGTGTGTTTTGTTGTTGTTGCTGCTGTTGTTTTTTCTTGCTTGCTGTTTGTTGTGGTGAAAGTGCTAGTGTGTGTGTGTGTGTGTGTTTGTGCAACCAAACATCGGGTCTAAATGTAATTTTATTTTACCGTTTGTTTGACATAAGTGTGACGTTAGTGTAAAGCACCTAGAGCCCTTCTGTAAGAGAATAGGTGCTATATAAATTATTATTATTATTATTATTATTATTATTGCAGTGGAACCCCCCCTTATAAGAACTTTAAAAAAATCATCCAAAATGAGGTCTTATAAGGGAGGGGTCTTATAAGGGAGGGGTCTTATAAGGGAGGTAATGTTAATGCTTACAAAGAAGGGCAGAAAAGTAGGTCTTATATGGGAGGGAGTCTTATAATGGGAGGTCTAATAAGGGAGGTTCCACTGTATTATCATTATTATTATTATTATTATTTTGACGTGTGCGTTTCTCTCCCAGAGCTGAGCGACGCCGAGGGCAAGGAGAAGATCATGCTGTCGTTGCTGCACAGTCTGCCTGACACCAACTACTACACCGCTGTCGACATTCTGGAGCACATGCACAGGTCAGGTTCATTGTGGTTTGCCCACAGTGCTTTCTGTCTTTTCTTTTTTTTCTCTCAACATAATCCTTTCTTTTCTTTGTAAAGAATGATTCTCTCCCTTTTTTCCTTCGGTTTGTTTTGAGATAGGATTATTAACCCTTTCACCGCCAAAGTCGCATTTTAGCACCACAGTGATTTAACACCTATGCCACTAAAAGGCATCAAATTGGGGTCTATTATCCAAACACCGTATTGTCTTAGTTTTGGGAAGGAAGGTTAGACCTTATTTTATGTATGTCACAGAAGAATCCCTAATACTGCAGCAACGGATTTTGTTCTCTATCCAGGTAAATTTAATGGCAATTTTTGGCTGAAATATGGCTGGCGGTGAAAGGGTTAAAGTCTGAAGTATCGTAGCCACAATGAAGAGAGTCTGGGTGTATTTCTTCATCCTTTTCTCTCTTTCTTTCTTCCTTCTTTCTTTCATACTTCTCTTTCCTTTTCTCCTTCTTTCTTTCTTTCTTTCTGTTGTCCATTTATTACGTGTTTCTTTCCTTTCATTTCATGCTTTGCTAAAAAAAAATATTCCAGTCTTCTTTTTTCAGCTAATGTTAAGATCAGTTCCCTCCGCTGTTCCAGGGTGAAGTTGGCCAATCAGCTCCCTCCGATTTACCTTTTCCGTTAAGCTGATTGGCCAACTTCACCCTGGAACAGCGGAGGGAGCTGATCTTAACATTTGCCTTTCTTCCCTTTCCCCCTTCTTCTCTTCCTCCATCCCTCCCTTTCTTAACTTTTGGGTCAATGGATCATGAAGTACAACAATAGTCTTGTCCGTCATTTTAGTTCATCGACATTAGAAGGAAACACTACACTGCGGAGTCAATGAAGGTTTTGTCCCGTGACGTTCCGCCTGACACAATCTTTAATTACTTCAAAGAGATTAATATATTTCACTTGATGTAAGCTACTGTGATGTTCTTAACCCTAGACGTGTCAGGTTTTCACTTGCTAAGTTTGTGATTGACTAATGGTTTTTAACAAAAGTATTTTAACCCAAAAAAACCTTTGATCTTGTTTTACCTTGTGTTTTTATCCCTTATTAATACGTGGTGAGATGTAACGTGGTGAGATGCAACGTGGTGACAGCCCTGACATGGCCTTTGTTGTCGACGGGGCTATAATTTTAATCTTAATCCTAATTTTAGTTCATCGACTGGGTTTTGTTCATCGACGGCTGTCAATTATGAGCACAGATGCGTCATGCTGCCGTTAATGCGTCTAACTAAGAAATACACCAAGTAGGGTTGAGAACATTACGTGTGTGACCGTTTAAAAAAAATTACCCTGCCAAGTGGGCAGCCACACTCCGACTTTGGAAGAACATGTATGATATTTGTCGCAGGGTGTCCAAAAGGATGTCTGAAAACCAGAGCCTTCTTTACAGCTTTTCAAGTGTTCTGATACAGTGGAACCTCCCTTATAAGACCTCCCATTATAAGACTCCCTCCCTTATAAGACCTCCCATTATAAGACTCCCTCCCATATAAGACCTACTTCTCTGAGGCATTGTCCTTCTTTGTAAGTATTAAAATGACCTCCCTTATAGGGACCCCTCCCTTATAAGACCTCATTTTGGATGATTTTTGAAGGTCTTATAAGGGAGGTTCCACTGTAGTACACTTCAGGCTTTCACCCGTGTTATAATAGACTAACATTGATAGAGAGAGAGAGAGAGAGAGAGAGAGAGAGAAAGAGAGAGTTGCTTTGTATATGCGTTGTTGCTGGTTGGTGTCATTCTTGAATGCTGTTTTTGTTGTCTATTTGTTGATGAATAATTGATTGTAAAGCGCTTTGGGCTCATCTGAGGTAAAGCGCTTTATAAATGTACTATTATTATTATTATTATTGTTGTTGTCCGCAGGGTGTCCAAAAACAAGAAAGAGAACAAGATGTCCATCAACAATTTGTCCACCATTTTCAGCCCGTGTTATAATAGACTAACATTGATGTTGTTGATATCCGCAGGGTGTCCAAAAACGAGAAAGAAGACAAGATGTCCATCAACAATTTGTTGACCATTTTCAGCCCGTGTTATAATAGACTAACATTGATGTTGTTGATATCCGCAGGGTGTCCAAAAACGAGAAAGAAGACAAGATGTCCATCAACAATTTGTTGACCATTTTCAGCCCGTGTTATAATAGACTAACATTGATGTTGTTGATATCCGCAGGGTGTCCAAAAACGAGAAAGAAGACAAGATGTCCATCAACAATTTGTTGACCATTTTCAGCCCGTGTTATAATAGACTAACATTGATGTTGTTGATATCCGCAGGGTGTCCAAAAACGAGAAAGAGAACAAGATGTCCATCAACAATTTGTTGACCATTTTCAGCCCGTGTTATAACCCTTTCACCGCCAAAGTCACATTTTAGCACCACAGTGATTTAACACCTATGTCACTAAAAGGCATCAAATTGGGGTCTATTATCCAAAGACCCTACTGTCTTAGTTTTGGGAAGTAAGGATAGACCTTATTTTATATCTGTCACAGAAGAATCCCCAATACTACAGATGGATTTTGTTCTCTACCCATGTAAATTTGATGGAATATTTTGGCTGAAATATGGCTGGCGGCGAAAGGGATAATAGACTAACATTGATGTTGTTCATGTCCGCAGGGTGTCCAAAAACGAGAAAGAAAACAAGATGTCCATCAACAATTTGTCCACCATTTTCAGCCCGTGTTGTAATAGACTAACATTGTTGTTGTTCATGTCCGCAGGGTGTCCAAAAACGAGAAAGAGAACAAGATGTCCATCAACAATTTGTCCACCATTTTCGGCCCCACGCTGCTGGCCCCGGCCATCAAGGAGCCGGCCCCGGGGGCCTTGCCTTCCATGTCGGAGATGATGTCCATCGGCACGGAGCAGGTCATGAAGCAGTCCGCCATCGTCTACTACTTCCTCAATCTGCTGGTGAAGGGGGGCAACCTGCGGCGCTCCGCTCAGACGTAGCGTTTTGTGACGAGGTCAAGGGGCATCCATTATACATCCGAATGAATGAATGAAAAATGGTGCTTTACATCCTCTCGATCTGGAACAGACACATATGGGACATTTGTAAATACAAAAATGGTGGGAACAATACTGGAGGCAATGCCCGGAGGCAGTGCAACTCCAGTAAAGTCCCGATTCTTTAGCAATACAGATAGGTAGCCACGCCTCGGCTAAACCTCATGAGCTGTTTTACCGCCACACAGTAGGACACTTACCCATTATGCATCCATGCAGCAAAATATCAGTTATCTCCAAAGGCTTCTTTTTTCTTCTTCTTTTTTTTTTTTCCCTTTCCTTCTCTCTTTATCTACCCTATTTTACGGACTACAAGGCGCACCTGATTATAAGGCGCACCCCCCAAATTTTACACAAAATTCAGATTTTGTTATTATAGTTTCTTACTATGTTATCAGTCACATTATAAGACGCAGGGGTCTGAGTTGAGAAAACAGATATCGCCTTGTAGTCCGTAAAATATGGTACTTCTATAAATAGAAGCTGGTCGCCACCAAAGAAGAAGTGGAAGAGGGGGACAGTTTTGCAGATATAGGCTCAGATGTGGCAGTTTGGTTTAATGTTGAAATGCTTGCTGGGTAGTGTATGCCAAATAATCATTATCTCATACTTCCTCCATTTGTTAACCAAAGGGGGCAACCTAACGCCGGTCCGCTTAGGCGTATCAGTTTGACTTTTTGTGCAGTCTGTTCAACTTCAAGCCAAGGGGAGTAATTTTTATGTAGCAGATTGGCTGAGAAGTTTTGTTTAGATATACCGTCTGCTGGGGAAAAAATATTGTTTTCTTTTTTTCCTGAGTTTGCTGGACTAAGGGGGAAATCTTTGCTGGTTAGCCCCGACATAACAATTTTGTGTGGTGGATTTTGTGATACGTATATGTCTTTTTTTCTCCTTTTGTTTGGTGTTCAGTCTGGAAAAGTATGTGGCGAGACGTGACCTCCAATGTTTTCTGTATGAGCGTTTCCCTAGTTTCTCCAGATATATTTTATTTTTAAGATTACTCTTTGTTTTTGTTCCTAGGGAGATGCAAAGGGATATAATAATAGGTGTGTGACGATATATCGTCAGATCCCATCTGGGACTGTTTTTGGGATGAGCTATTTGCAGATTCTTGTATCGAGGCGATCAAAAACTGTCAGTATGATGAAGGTGGGGTTTGAATGACAGAAGACGAGAAGAGTTGTCTGAAAAAAGCTAGCATGAAACGAGCTTCCAGAATGTATGTGACAGTGGAGTATGTTTGCATGCTGATACCTTGATATCGGAAACATTCTTTGAAGTTCCTGGGTGATAATTTAGCATAATTCTGCATACATTTGAAAGAGACACAAGTCATTTGTTTTTTACTCTTTGATTTTATTTGAGGTAGCACAAAGAGAGCTTCCAAAATTATATGCTAGACAGTGGGAAGTTCATATCTTCTGACACGGGATTGTCAATTGTTATCCAATGAGGCTTTATACAGAAAATTCTCCGCCCCTGTTTTGTGCTCTGAGATGCGAACTCCACCTATTTAAGATGCTTGCCCGTGCCCGTCAGGAACTAGTAGTGTATAGCCACAGAATATTATCTGCTCCTGACTCATCACCAGGGGGCATCGGCAGTTTGGGCCTAAAATTATCGCCCTTTCGTGTCAGCAAGGAGTAGTATAAAGCCTCATATAAATCAAATGACGGCGCAGAAAACTTCTGGAATATACACATTGGTATGAAGATATCTTTTCTGCCAGGATGATGTGCTCATTAAGTCAAGAAAACACCTGGAAAACATCTGGAACATCTGAAAATCTGGATAATGTGTTGGATACCCTGTTATCCAATTCCACACTGTTTTGACTGTTCAATGACAATTTGACTGAGGGATGATTATTTGACTGCTGTGGATTATGTACTGGAAACACACATTCCATGAAACCTGTATGTGATATGCGTATTCCTTTCCCTGCAACCACTTCCGTGTAGGTATTAGGTACTTTATAGTCACAGAGACGTCTCTGTAAAATTCGGGTTGCTCCTATCTGGAGAGCGCGTCGCAGCCAGAGGCGCGCCACCCAATTTAAAAAAAAATAAATTTGCATGCGATTTTTGTGTGACTGATGAGGGGTGGGTGGGTAAATTTTGACCAAATGACAACTTTTTCGTTGCCACTGGGTTTAACGTATGCTAAGTGCATGGGCACACAGGACCTCAGTTTATCGTCTCATTCGAAAGACTCCACGTTCAGACCATAAGGCCTAGTGCAAAGTGAGAGGAAAAATCCCCTGCACCCAGGTTTACTTGACACGAAGCGAACGCGCTACCACTGTGCCACTCTACACCACGATTATTTGCAGAATATGTACGATTATTGTAGAATTGTTATTATTGCGGAAGTGTATGATTATTTGCAGAAACAGTCTACTGCTTCTGTTGGTGTTGGGAAGATGTTGTCTTTTGTTTGTAATAAGTACCGGTGTTTGTAGTCAGGAAATGTACTTTAAGTTTCAAATGAACACGGTACAAAAATGGTTCAGAAGAATGAACTTTTTATGCAAAGTTAAGTTTGTGTTTGAGTGAACCCAGAGAAAGACTGTCTAAAAGAATGAATGTGAATGTTGTGTTGGAGAGTATATGTGGACCAAAAAACAATTGTGTAACAGAATGGACTGTCCAATGAGAAGTTGATCGTGTCTTGAGGCGTTGAATTATTCAAGGAAAGTGGGGTCTTAAGTGGTGTGTGTGTGCTACTGTAGTCACCTGGGACGGTATTCATGTCGAGATAGCATGAGACTTAGCATGATGCTAACTTAGAAGCTCTTCATCAAAGTCTCAGTCCTATTAAATCCTATATGACATTGGAAGAGCTTCTAAAGTTAGCATTAAATCCTATGCTAAGAGCTTCTAAGTCATCATGCTATCTCATGCTATCTCAACGTGAATACAGGCCCTGGTGCATGTTTTGCCTTCTAAAATGTAAAGAATACATACTTATTAATCAGGATTCCCTCACACTTGCGGTTTACAATTCACCTCAGCTCATCATTTTGTTTTGGCAAGTTAGCTGATGTATTTTATTGTAATACAGTGTATTGGTGGATTGGAATGCAGATTCATGATAGTTTGTTTCTTTATAACTACACAGGTGCAACTCTTTCACATTTTGTTAACATTTTACCGGAAACTGATCTTCAGGTGGTTTTTTTTTAAAATTCATCACACACAAAAAGTCGACCACAAGCAATTTGGAGCGTTTTGAGCTTGCTTGTTCTATCTCGGAAGTCTCTCTCAGGGAATATTGAAAACAGCACGGTGATGCCATGCATATTGTTTTCAAAGGCAATGTAATCATTTTGCAAGGCTTATCTGACCCGCACTATCTCTGTCCATCATTTTGACTGTCTGTCTGTCTGTCTCGTTATCTCTCCCTCTTGCGTTATCCCCCTGAATCCTCCAGTGGGGCTCGCGGCCCCTGTACCCTGCCGGGGCCCACGGTGAACCCCTGGACCCCTGCGCTTTTCAATTTTGTTCATTTGAGGGAGTTGCACTCAAGTAATTTAAGAACTACATGCAGTGGCTATTTTCATCTTCTCATATCGTCGGTGAAATTCAAAAACCTCGTATTTCGATTTTATTATTTTTAGTTAAATACATAGTCATCTCTCTAATTTTCCCTGCCACCTTCCACCAAAAGCTCCTATCTCTAACAACTTTCTATCTGGGGTAAATGAGGTTGTGTAAATAGGAGAAAAACTCGTAAGTCCCAAATTCAGATCTACTTAAGGACAAAACCCTCGTATCTTCGTTCTTTTCAAGTATTAAAAAAAAGAAGAAGTAATTTTAACAAAATACAGGACTAAACTCGCAATGTCTTGAACAACATATTCATCACAGTTAATAATGTGTTAATTTTTAAAACAGTTTTTTTTTCTTTTTTCTCAAAACTACCAAAATTGAGATAAGAGGTTTCTGAATTTCACCGACGATATCAAAGAAAATGTACTGAACACGTGATTGTCATGGTGTATATTGTAAATTTGTATAAAAAAAAGTTACAAGCGTACGTTGATTGTTGATTTTATTCCGTGTAACCAGTGTGGCATAGGAAATGCTTTTATCACCGCAAAATTGAGATATTTTTATAAGCACAAAGAGTTCAGCAATAACGTTTTCTTCTGACTTTTTGTGTGGATAGTCATGCTCATAACTTTTTTTTATTCTTTTTTTTTGCTGTCCCATGTCTTGCTCCCATTATCATGCTCAAACGCTTCTTCTTTTTTTTGCATTCTAATCATGAAACGTAAATATCCTTTTCATTTCGTTTCCTCCATAAATTGTACGTACTGTTGATCCGTGTATATATTATTCAAATTCAACCATCATGTTGTTGATGGTTTTTTGGTGTGTTCTTTACCATGTAAGTAAGATTGTGCTTACATAATAAGAAATGTTTTTTCTCTGGCGGGGCATGTTAAATGATTGTAATGTTACGCATTTTTGTTGGCAGTCATTGAGAAGACATCGCAGAATATTAACCATTTCACCGCCAGCCATATTTCAGCCAAAAATTGCTATTAAATTTACCTGGGTAGAGAACAAAATCCATCTGCAGCATTGGTGATTCTTCTGTGAGATATATAAAATAAGGTCTATCCTTACTTCCCAAAACTAAGACAATAGGGTCTTTGGATAATAGACCCCAATTTGATGCCTTTTAGTGACATAGGTGTTAAATCACTGCGGTGCTAAAATGCGACGTTGGCGATGAAAGGGTTAATGAAAGATAATTTTCTCCAACAGGAGCAGCTCATTTTCACCATCCGTTTCAAAGAAACCACTTCGCTTATATTAGATGTTGATCTGATCTTATACTAATTCTCAACATTGAAAGAACTCTTTGGTTATAAAACTTGTAGGTTAACAATGACTATAATGTTTTTGTCCTTAAAGGGCTTTGCCAATAGGACGTAAATCTCACCTTCATTCAATGATGATACATTTTATATATAGAACAAGTCAAATAACTTCCCCTGTTAAAAATATAAACTTATTCACATACAGTTATTTGGGGGGGGGGGGGGGGGGGGGGGGGGGGGGCGGGGGGGGGGGGGGGGGGGGGGGGGGGGGGGGGGGGGGGGGGGGGGGGGGGGGGGGGTGCGGGGGGCGGGGGGGGGGGGGGTAATTAAAAGATGTTTCCCAACATTCTACCAAAAATCCTTTTCCTAATGCGAATATAATTATTGTTTTAAATGTTGCTGCTTCAAACCAGTATGCAGATTTGCATGAGTCACACAACCAATTGTATCTAAAGACAGCCACAGTACATTCCATGTTCATCATGTCAAATTGACTTTGTAGTATTTTTGTATGGTATGGTATGTACATTGACTTAAAAGTCATGGAACATCTGTTATGAGATTCCTCAAAATTATTGTCGCTAAGTGTGTGTGTGTGTGTGTGTGTGTGTGTGCATGTATGCGTGCATGTATATGTGTGCATGTTAGTGTGTGTGTGTGTTGTGTGTTAGTGTATGTGTGTGTGTATGTGTGTATGTGTGCGTGTGCATGTGTGTGTGTGTGTGTGTGTGTGTGTGTGTGATATCATTCTAGATTGAAAATGCATTGTGTGTATATATCTATAAATCGCAAACTTTTCTCTGTTTGTACATTTTAACCTTGATTTTGATATTTCGGAGAAAAAGTTTCTGCCGTATCACAATAACACTGGGGTCTAGTCGCAGAAACAATGGGCTGCTGCGATTGAGCATTTTGTATCCAACAGGTGCTGGTATAGTTATAGTTCCTCTTATGCTGTACTGTCTTTCTATCGTGCTTTCATGTTTTTAGGGAGAATACATTAGCATTACATCACACTAATATGCTTTATGATTTACCGCAGATTTTGTCCATCCAAATTTTGTACTTTGAATATATAAGATTTGTGTTTGGAGAGGGGTGGGAAAGTGGGCAGTTTGGGTATCTCAATGTTCACATTAATTAACTAACAAAATCTGTTGAAACTAATGTGAAAATAATAATACTGCGATGGCGCTTAGAGTCAAATCTTTAGATAGTCCATTGAATTTTATTATTGAAGGTATTGAAAAAAATAAGAACTTGTATTAAAAAAAATGAACTTGACTGCAAATAATATAAAATGGGGATTATGCTTTTCGTATTTCTAGTCTTTTTTTATACAAATTATTAGTTTTCACAATAAGTTCAATACTACGTCAATGGACTATCTAAAGATAGTCCATTTTGACTCCAAGCCATCGAGTCTGGGAATATAAGAAGTTGGTGCCCAAAGAATGATTTGTTAATACATTTCAAATGCAGATATGTGTATCCACACAATGCAAGTGCAGCACCCATTTTGAAATACTACGCAAAATCAAAATGTCTATGCACATGTGGTCAATATCAATGTCTTATGGATCAATGATCAACTATGCATTTAAATTATCTTTGTGTTTGTCTGGATTCTACAGTGCTGGCACATGGTTTTTTCTTCTAATTTCTGCATTCCCTACATGTCTTATCGGTTTGACAATTTTTGTTTATATTGTCATACTTTTGCAGTATCTGTTGAATTCTGCTGGTGTTGCCAACGTTGTACCAGCCACTCAGTGTTCCCAAAAGATCCCGAACCCTTACTGTTTGTGTGGAGAATGGTGTGCTTTAAACATCTAAGTTTACTTGTGGAACATATTTTGATTTCTATGATTTAATTCTTTTTTGTTTGTAATTTTGCGTTTGATCTGTTTCATAGAATTTAGTCAACAACACTCATGATTGTCATTGTTTGAAATGTTACGATTATAATTAGTAAATTTAATGAGACTTACGGGAGTAAGTGAGCAAGACAGCGGAGAGCGGATGAATGATTGGGTGTGGTGTGAGAGTTACATATTTGTTAAGGTAAATTGATGTTTCATACTTTTATTTAATATTTTTATTTTTACACGGCGGAAGACAAGTTTCCATGTGCGTTGTACAATGCCAATGGACAATAAAGAAACTTATGACTTATGAGTAAGGTGAAATTTAATTATGATTATTAGAGTTTAGTAACAGCAAGTGGTAGCACATCGTATTACTGATATGTGGACTCAATTATATCATAATAACTGGTAGTAATAATGTAAGATGTCTTTGTTTATAAAAAAAAAGTAGTAATCATTTTGAACTCGGTCCGTGAAGTTGCAAAATCGTTATTGTTAAAATTTCAATCAATGAAAATAAAAGTAAACATTGCGACATGATTTTGAAAAGTTACAATCTTTTTATGAGTTGGCAAAGTTGACAAAAATGCATTGTTTAAAATTTAAATCAATGTTATCAAAATAGATATAATCTTACAAAAAGATGTGAACATCTTTGATTGCTTCTACCCCATTTTCTCCCGAAATATTACTCCACATAATTAATAACATCGAAACCAGTGTTCAGCTGGGCAACTCCATTGTAAATCATTCCTACCAAACTTTCTGAAATAGCAGTTGTCTCCTCTGCCATCTGACAATCATAGCAGGACTTGAGTGACTAGCATGCGCACACACACACATACACACACATGCACGCACACGCACACGCACACACACACACACACACACCATTTAGATATCATTTTTGTTACAGCTCATATACTAGAGAGCAGTAGCAATCTGGAACCTGGAAGAAAGCAAATTTGAAAGTGTCAACACAATTTGTTTTATTTGCAATTCGCCCACGAAGCTTCACAACCTCTGTATATATATATATTGTTTATCTTCAAAGTTGCATAACATTGACTGTTAAAGCATTGTTAATTGAGTTATCAACAACAGTTTAACTTTTTGACAAGAAGTGAGTTGTATCCAAAATGTATATATTCAAAATTGCCTGTGTCTTTTTGGATGGAAGTTCAGTTTGACGTCGCGTATCGGCTTTCGCCATGCACGACTGTGTCTTTTTATGTATAGGTCTGTCTTTTCTTTTTCTTTTGATATTGTTGAGAATATGGTGTCTTGTGATTGAGTGCCTTGTGACTAGCCCACATATTAAAATATCATTGTACCATAACCAAAGTGTGCTTTGTATCTTAAATATTATTGAAAAACCTGTTGATGTTCATTATGTTTTATTTTAAGTTTATCATTCCTTGTTCAATTTACTTTTTTACAAAAGAAAAAGAAAAGTCTTTCATATACGGTGCATGCAATGTTGTACTGCTGGTACTGAATAGACCTGCTATGCAAACTGGGAAGGTGTTAGTGGTGACAGGGAAATGTGTATAAATAACATCCATAAACTGCCTTGTCCTGTGTGATGTGAAAGAGAGAGAGAGAGAGAGAGACAGAGAGAGAGGAGAGCAGAGAGAGAGAGTGTGTGTGTGCGTGTGCGTACGTGCGCATATGTGTGTGTTCTTATTGTGCACTTTGTCAAGTTTTTCAGTGGAACCTCCCTTATAAGACCCCCCCCCCCCCCCATTATAAAACTCCCTCCCTTTGAAGACCTACTTCTCTGAGACATTGCCCTTCTTTATAAGTATTGAAATTAACTTCCTTATATGCATTTCACATTTGACAGAACATTTATTAATTAATGCATGTGACAATTGAATTAGTGTTAGTTTCTTTATTAAATCTGAGTCGGTTTGCATCACAAACCCGAAAATATCCGTGAGAATTTGAAGAAGCAAATAACGAAAGAGAGCAAGGGTATCGATCAATCATTATTTTGAATTCAGGTTATTAACAAGTATATTCTTAACATCATTCGTAATTGTGCTGCATAGTAAAATAATATTTTAAGGACAAACACATTATGACCCAGGTCGAGAGGACGTAAAACCCAAATTTACAAACACATTATATGTGGCCTAGCACCACGAAAGGTACATTAAGTCGCTCCAGGGACTAGTTTCTCAGAACAGGCTTGGAACAAAAATCTCATTTTTTATCAATTTTGATTTATAGGTATTTTCATGCTCTCTCTGACATCGTATCTTCCATACCCATCAAGGACAACCTTTAATATTGTCTCTAAACATTCCTAAAAGTGCTTTAAAATGTGTAGGTTGATGCATTTTCTTAGGATAGGATAGACTTTAGACGGTGATTTCTCAAAATGGCCAACAGTCACCCTACCAACTTTAAATGCTCATAACTCTTGAATGGAAAAGATAACAAGCATGGTTTTTATATCATTAGAAAGCGCATTGCTTGAAAATTCCAACTGTGCCATTTTCTGAGAATGGTCAGTTTGACACTTAATGTCCCTTTCGTGGTGCTGGGTGCATTTGCGCATGTCGTCACTCTATATCTTTCTTTCTCTCACACATAGATTTGCTATCAATGCTATGCAGATTTGTTTTGAATGCACAATCTTTTAAAGCAACTTTTGCAAGACTACGCAAAAAATGTACTGAAATTTGATGGATTTTTTATCACGTTTTATGGGTTGACTGAAACTTATGAACAGGGTCCAAAAGATAACATTATTTGTATTGCCATTCTCATATCGTGCTTTTTATTGTTGCAGCAAAACAAATACGGTATTCATCTGTGAAAATGTCATAGTTTGGGTGACGGTATTATTAATAGTTGAATTTGAAGGGATGATACGGGCGCGTTAAGGGCTGGTCATTATATTCATAATTTTTTCACAAAAGTTATGCTAAAAAATTAATCTAATTTTTTTTCTCAGAAATAATTGATAATTATAAAATCTAATTTTTCTTTTCATATGTTTCCTTCATTTGCAATGTTCCGTCAAATAAATTGTAGGCCTATTGAAGCATTTGAAATAAAAGAAAATGTAACGTGAAACTATTTTCTCCATTGTTTGTGTGTTTTATGGACTGAATACTGAGCTTGAAGCGTACACACATTACCACTCATATTGCAGGCAATCCTACACATGTGAATATGCAAACACATGCGCACGGCACGCATGCACATACACATACACAAACAACACACAGAGACAGACAAATACATACCGTATTTTACAGATATAAGGCGATAATTTTTTCCTAGACAGATCTCTGCGCCTTAAAATATGACTGATAATATAAAAAAAAACACCTGAAACAGACTGCAACGTCACTGGAACATACACCAAACAAACAACTACACGACAAGTGTAAAGTGACGTTATTTTATTCACAAGAGACAAAACAAAACTACTGTTAATATAGTAATAAAAAAAAATATAATAACAAAAAACTCTGCATTTTGTGTAAAATTTTGGGGGGTGCGCCTTATATTAATCAGGTGCGCCTTGTAGTCCGTAAAATACAGTACATGTATCATGATAGATGCATTCACACACACATATATAGTACACAGGCACTCAGACACACATACACACACACACACAAACACACACGCGCGCGCACGACGCACACACACACACACACACACACACACACACACACACACACTACATGCATTCTCATACACATACATACACAGGCACAAATGTACACACACAACGTACATGACACCCTGTTGTCTTGATCCCCTTTTCCTCACTGCAAACACTCTGTGTGTGGTCACCCATTTCCCCCCCCCCCCCCCCTCGCCTCCCCTCCCCCGGCCCTACCACCATCATTACTCCCTTCTCTTCCCCTTTCCCGCTGCAGGCGCCTCAATCACAATCAGCAACCGTCCCTCACCTGGCAATACAGTGGAACCTCCCTTATAAGACCTTCAAAAATCATCCAAAATGGGGTCTTAAAAGGGAGGTAATTTTAACCCCTTGACTGCCAGAGAAAATCAAAGAAAAAAATAATTAGGCAAATCATGCTATGAAAAAGACAACTGATAGAGCCAATCTGGCAAAATGGTCTGGGGATATTACTCTCTTGACTGTGTTAGAGCAAAAGCCAGCATATCAGGGTTATTCCTCTTCATCTGATGACATCATCAGTGATGTCATCAGGTCAGTACGTGATACGTTGGTGGCAGTCAAGGGGTTAATATTTACAAAGAAGGGCAGTGTCTCAGAGAAGTAGGTCTTGATCTTGATGGGTCGACGCTGGCAGAATCCAACTTGGATATAAACGCCAGGTCTTATGTGGGAGGGAGTCTTATAACGGGACGTCTTACAAGGGAGGTACGTTCCACTGTATTCATATTTCCTCCCATGAAAAAGAATAATGTATTCACTTAAAAAAGAAAAAGAAAGAAAGAGCCAAAGCCTTCAAGGCTCACTCGTTTAAAAAAAATGTTTTTGGAGATAGATCTAAATGCCAAATTGTTTACTTTAACATAAACTCCATACTAAAAAAATATTTAAAAAAACTTTTATTTTGCATATTCTGTAAAACACATATGTATAAAAAAGGACAGTGAACACAGTCATAGAAATTGGTTAGTATGTACACTCGATTTATGTTTTGGAGATAGATCTAAATGCCAGATTGTTCACTTTCAAATACACTCCAAAGGTCAAGGTCAAAGGGTACAGGTGATTGCTCAAAAGTCAAGGTCACTATACTGAGCCGACTGACGCAGCGTACCTGGCATGATAACGTTTGAACGGAGGGACCTAGGATGCTCAAGCCGCGGTTTTGCATGCGGATAGGTACTTAGGATATGTAGGCGAGGTTCGAAAAGAAAGGTCATTAGTCAAAAGTCAAGGTCACTGAAGCCGAAAATGCTGCTGAGCACCTGACACAATAACGTTTGAACGGATGGACCTACTTAGGATATCTGGACCAGGTTCGAAAATAAAGGTCATTTTTCAAAGGTCAAGGTCACTGGAGCCGAAAATGCTGCCAAGCACCTGGTTTTCTAGGATTCTCGCTCAAGCAACATGCAGGGCGATGTGTGTGCGTTCCAGTGACTGCAGGCCTAACAAAAATTGTGCTTAGACGACAGAGAGAAACACGCTTTACTGGTTGTCTATATTATAGCAGAGAACAAAATAAGCCAGCGTGTAATCTGCATAGTGTGTTCGTTTGAGGAGTGCATGTCGGTGTCATATATATATACATAATTATGTTGTTTTGTGTGGCTTTTCTCCCCCCCCCCCTCTCTCTCTCTCTCTCTCTCTCTCTCTCTCTATCTCTCTCTCTCTCTCTCTCTCTCTCTCTCTCTCTCTCTCTCTCTCTCCAAAGTTACTCTAATCTCTCTCTCTCTCTCTCTCTCTCTCTCTCTCTCTCTCTCTCTCTCTCTCTCTCTCTCTCTCTGTCTCTCTCTCTCTCTCTCTCTCTCTCTCTCTCTCTCTCTCTCTCTCTCTCTCTCTCTCTCTCTCTCTCTCTCTCTCTCTCTCTCTCTCTCTCTCTCTTGGGTGATTTTAATATCGATCTGTTAAAACCCAACACAACATGGACACGATCATATGAGTTGTCCCTCCTAACGCAAGTTATTGACAAGCCAACACGAATAACAACTAATTCTAAAACATTAATTGATCATGTTTATTCTTCTCAGCCAGATAATCTAGTAGAAGTCTGTTCACCTAGTTTGTATTGTAGTGACCATCTCCCTGTTTGCTTCACCTGGTCAAAAAAGGGTGTAAAAATTGCCAAGAACTGCCACACTATTGTAACATACAGACACCTCTCTAATCTTGATATAGAAAAATTCTTATTAGACCTTAGCAACTCTCATATATTTTCTGTATATCAATTTACCAATGCTGATGAAGCTTTTGAAATTTTTTACCATAGTTTTATGAATGTCTATAATAAGCATGTACCTATGAAAACCAAACGTGTAAAACGTACTCCAAAGAAACCTTGGATAACTGATGATATCCAAAAAGCAATAGACAAAAGGGACTCTCTTTTTGCAGAAGGGGACCAATATAATGCTTGCAAGCAAAGAAATTTTGTTACCAACTTAAAAAGAAAGTCAAAAAAGAACTACTTTAAAGACTTAGTTTCATCCAAATCAGATAGTAGATCTATATGGACAGCTATCAACCAGTTAAATAATAAGTATAACAGTTCAAAAAACATGATTGATAAATTGTCTCCAGAAGAGCTTAATACTCACTTCTCTAATATAGTGAGCACCATTATTCATAACGATAGATCTAATGAAAATGACCTTTTAAATCTTAGCGACTTTTGTTTATCGAAAAATATATCGTCAGAACTTAATATTCCTTACTTAGCTGTATATGAGGTTTTTAATTATCTTGTTCACTTAAAACAAACGAATGCAAGGGGGTTAGATGATATTATGGTAAAATCCTAAAGATTGCAGCACCTATAATTACCGAGCCACTCACTTACATATATAATTTGTGCATTTCTAAAAGCCATTTTCTTAAAGCATTTAAAGTTGCCAAAGTTACTCCCATATTCAAATCAGGTGATCGCTCTGACCCTAGCAACTACCGACCCATTTCTATCATGTCTATCTTATCTAAACCTTTAGAAAGTCATATTAAAGCTCATCTTGTTAATCACTTTGATCGCTTCAATCTCTTTCATCCGTGTCAATCTGGCTTCAGAGCAAAACACTCATGCCACACTGCTCTTACAACTCTTGTTGACAAATGGCTAACTAATATTAACAACAACGAAATTACTGGCGCTTTAATAGTTGATTTTGCCAAAGCCTTCGACGTTATTGACCATTCCTTATTACTAAAAAAACCTCAAAATGTATGGTTTGTCTTCCGATACACTGAATCTGATGTCATCATTTTTAATTGACAGGAAACAGGTGGTGGCTGTAAATAGCTCTGTATCGTCGTCTCTAACAACAAAGTATGGCATTCCTCAGGGGTCTATCCTAGGACCAATACTTTTTTCTATTTATATTAATGACTTGCCTCTAGTTATAAGTTCCCTATGTAAACTTTTTGCCGATGATACAACACTACACACAAGTCATTCCAATTATACAACAGTATTTCAAACGTTACAAAACAGCATCGATGAACTTTTAAATTGGGCAGAGTTGAATCATATGAGCTTGCACCCATTAAAAACCAAACTTATGATAATTACAACAAGACAAAAACGCCAGAACCTTCCTAACAACTTTTTGACTCTCTTTATTAATGGCAATGCAGTTGAGGAAGTTGGGAGTCACAAAGTTCTTGGCGTTGTCGTTGACAATAATCTTTCTTGGTCCGAACATGTCACTAAAACCTGCAAATCCGTGTCTTCAAAGATTTATCAGTTGTCTAAAATAAAGCATTTCCTAGACCTCCATTCACGTAAGATATTTTTCCACTCATTTATTGAATCGCATATCAACTACGCGTCAACTCTGTGGGATGGCGCTAGTGAAAATATTTTGAAACCTCTTTCAAGTCTTCATAGACGAGCATTAAAACTAGTTCTGCTTAAGTCCTCAAAACTAACCACTTATGACCACAAAGCTTTAGACATTCTACCCTTCCATTTAAAGCTAAATTATAACAAGGCTATTTTTATGTTTAAGATTTTATCAGGCAATGCCCCACAATCTCTTACCAGTAGGTTTGTTGTCAATGACCGGCGCCACGAACATAAAATCATGCTCCCTCTTCCAAGAATTGACCTCTTCAAGACAAGCTTGGCTTATTCTGGTGGGGCCCTGTGGAATGCCATGCTGGCTAATACCCAAATTGGAAACACTTTCAAGTCATTCAAAAAAAGATATAAAGATTTTCTGATGACAACTCTTTAATACGTTACCTGATAACCCATTCACCACTTGTTTCCTTCCTAATATGAGTGTCACCACTGTTAACCATGCATGTTTAGTGTTCATAATATGTTATAGTGGTGATTGTGTGTATGCATGTGTGAGTTTGAATGTGAGTGTGTGTATGTGCGCGTTCATACACTGTGAATGTGTATGTGTCTGCCTGCGAATTTTGTGGGTATGTGTGTGTGTATTGTGTATGCTTGTGTGTGGGATGTGGGTGTGTGCGTACTTGTGTATGTGTGTGTGTTGGTGAGTTTATGCGGCGTATGCACGTAATTATTTGCTTACTTTGTTTTGCGTATGTTGTAATGTGTATAACGCAATTGGTATGTATGTTTAATGTGTATGATTTAATGCTAGTGTGCGGGATGACCATGGTGAATGTTGTGGGGAATGTGCTTTTGTTTGCATTTATCCTTACAATTTGATTTATCTTTTTATGATGGTAGTGTATCTTATGTGCATGATGATTATTAGTTGTTTATGACATTTTCTTCCTCTTTTTTTTCCTTCTCATTTAATGAGGGCTAGATGTAAACAAGCCTGTATTGTGCTTATCTTTTCCCTCAATAAAAAAGGTTCGTTCGTTCGTTCGTTCGTTCGTTCTCTTTCTCTCTCTCTTTCTTTCTCTCTCTGTCTGTCTGTCTGTCTAGTGTTACCGTTGTGAAATAGAGGTTCATTACCAACCGCGTAGCAAAAGCTGGTTAATGTATTCAGGGCTGTCTGCCTGTTCCTGGCTGTTAGTGTTACCAAAAAGCCTGAATTTTAATATACAAAGAGTTCACAGTCCGCAGCTGACTGAAGCCGGTTTTTTTACTCCCACCCTTTCACCTACACTACAGGTGGGGATCACTGTGAACTCACGATCACTGCCTCTGTTACCATACTTAACACTTCCCACCTTCCACCTTTTCACCTTCCAGGTGGGAAGTGAGAAAGTTGGCTTCATTCTTTGCAAGGTTTGTAGGCTGCGAAGTAATCACTCTTTGTGACATTTAGGCTTTAGGTCAGGTTAGGTTACTAGGTGTTACCACGGTAGTGTTTGAACGGAGGCACGTTGGATGCTGACATTTTCCATACAGGTAGGTAGTTAGAATATCAAGGCCATGTTCGAACATGAAGGTCATTAGTCAAAGGTCAAAGTCAGTGGACCCGAAAATGCTGCCGCGCAACTGATTGATCTAGCCTTCATACTTTGATACTTTGATGCCAAGGGAAATCACTCTGCGAAGTCCAGGGGCAAACAGACATGGCGACTCTTGTAAGACGGGTCTGGAATCTATTTGCTCCAGTCAGCGTTCGGAAGACCTGTGTTAGATGTCTGTCGACAAGGTAATGAAATACTATTTACTTACTGTTTGCTATTTAATTATTTCTGATTTTTGGTGCTGTGTGGTTCTCGTATTTTGGGGCCGATTTTGACCTCAAGTGTGTCTTTCAAATGTTTTGTTGACTCAATTATTCATTGACTCGAGTCATCAGAAACATTTGAAAGACACACTTGAGGTCAAAATCTGCCCCCAAATACGAGAAGTTAACCGCAGTCTCGATGCCAATTTTCATTGGACGATAGGCCTAATCCAACTAATACAGCGTGGTTGTGGAGCAGCAGGAAGAAAAATAAAACAAAATTAAGAAAAGAAGCAACTGAAAAGAAATGAACTAAAAATATAGAATCTCCCCAGTGTTTCATGGCTCCAGCATCTATCGTCTGCTGCAAAGCGATGTTGCAAAATAATGCTGTTCGCAAAGTAGGCTGGAACTAGACCAGTGGTAAACAATGTGGGTTTTGTTGCTAGACATCAGCCTTTCTGTTGTATCGTTGTGTTATGGGAAGGGTTTACTCGACAAGTAATAATGCATTAGTCAAGTCAAGTCAAGTAAAGTCAAGAAATCTTTATTATTTCTATACAGAGAAATTGCATTCGGGTGCAAACACAGAATTACAAAAATAGAACACAACATATTATTTAAGGGCTTAAAAACAGTCACAAGAACTAATACGTCAACCATTTGATATTGCCACAAATTTAACAATTCATATACTAGGATCGCATTGCACCAACAAACACTCAAACCATATTGCACACACAAAATGGCTTATATACCAGGTAAGAATATACATTAAATAGTAAATCATTTTTATCAAGACTTACTGACAGTTTAGCCACATTTTGATTTCAGACTGGAGCATGGGAGTCAAACTTTGTTACAACTTACAAGTTACGAAGTAGTTAGCCTAGGCCTATCGTCCAATGAAAATTGGCGTCGAGACTGCGGTTAGCTTCTACTGTTCTAGTGAACCACACAGCACAACAAAATCAGAAATATGATTCACTCATTCAGTCAATGACTGAAGACGAAAAGTTGTTCATTCATTGAAAGTGAATTTGAAACTATGTCAGATTGTTGGGTTCCTTTCATTACTGACATTAGTTTCAATGATAGTTTGATAGCTTTCAAGAACAGAATAGACAAGGTCCTCAAGGACTATATGTATTGTAGCAACGTGAGTCACCCGCTGTGTGCCACAGCCAGTGTGTCTGCTGCAGACTGCCCGTGTGAACAGTCATAGAAATGAGATCAATCAAAAGATTGCTAGGTTGTACTCATAGTCATAGCCCAAAGTTAGGATAGTTAGTTTCCTGATCAAAAGATCAGCAACAGGCCTCACGGCCTATCTATGCTGCACAACTATACTATAGCTTGAATCTGAAAGAAATTAGAAAATCTCCGCAAGTGTGAGAAAAAAATGAGTCAATGTTGCAATAAAATGGATGAGAATGTTGCAAAAAGTGTTGACTACAATTTAACTGTTTGTCCTTGACGCTTTATCCTGGTAGCCAAGTTATCCATAGCACAGCTGTGGTGTGTGTGTGTATGCACGCGCACGTGTGTGTGTGTGTGTGTGTCACTATGTGTTTGTGTTGCCGGGCTGGCCAAACTTTAAAATAATTCACTCCCCATCTGGGCGAATAATTGAAGAATTATACTCACCTGAACACATTTTCATTAGCCTGAAGAAAACAACAACAAACCGCCTGAACACACACACACACACACACACACACACACACACACACACACGCATGCACACACGCACACACACGCACACGCACACACACACGCACACACACGCACACACACACACACACACACACACACACACACACACACACACACACACACACACAGGGGAAAGGGAAGGAGAGAGAGGAGGAGAGACAGGAAAAGAAAGAGAAAAAATGGGAAGGAAAGATTGGAGAGAAGAGAAAAAGAAATGATTGATTCTATGATACATTGATAAGGGGAGGGGTGGGGGAGAGATAGAAACTGAAAGGGGGGGGGGGGGGGATGAGAAGACTGTCTTTCCTTTCTTTTCAATACCAGTGCTGTCTGTTGTTATCTTAGCAGACAGCTAAGCTTAATTTGATAGTGGGTTGGAAGGGAGAGATGGTGTGGGGAGACTCAGTGGTAAAACAAAAAGGCTGTGCAGTACTGAAATTTACCTGTTGCCCGTTGGGATAGTGAGTTTTCAAATCTGGTCACCCACAGATTTTTATGCTAGCCAATGGGTACCAGGCTAGTAGCTTTGTTTGACCAGCCCTGGACTGTTGTGTACAGATGTGTGTGTGTGTGCGTGTGCGTGTGCGTAGGTTTGTGAGTGTGTACTGTATGTAATGTAATTTTGTTTGTCTCTGTGTGTGTGTGTCACTGTGTGCAATGAGTATACAGTGGATAACTGATCCAGAACTCTGGATAACTCACAATAATGTTTGGGTCCCAGTATAATAATCTCTTTGTTGAAAAGTCTTTTTAACTCAACATATTGCCTATCTCAAAATAAAATTTTAGTCCCTTCAATTTTGACTTAAACGATTTTTACTGTATTTATGCATACAATATACATGTATGTATGCACTGTGTATTTCTGTGCATGCTGGTGCATGCCTCATGTGTGTGAATGCATGCAGCATGCCTCTGTGTGCGTGCATATATATGCACATATATATGAACAAAAATTATAATATATCAGTATGTGTGTGTTTGTGTGAGCATATATATAAATAATATAATATGCATGCACGCTTCATTTTAATTAAGTTTTACTTTTAAGCATAACACTAGTTAACAGTTTTGATATTTTACATTTTTCTTTCTTTCTATAAAAACTGTAGAATGTTATGCCATTGTGTGTATTTCAGACTTGCTGAGGTTGGAGTGTTGGAGCCCCCGAGGGAGCAAGGAAAAGCCTATGAGACGGGGCAGGTAAGGAACCCTGAATGCTACAGGGCTCCCAGGGACCCCCCATTAAACTTAGTGGGTCTATGAAGTACTATAAGCCTAAAGGATCCTCTAAAAGAATGTGCAAGGGGTCCCAGGGCCGGGGATGCACGATAAGAAGAGGTGTAGAGTGGCACAGAGGTAACCCGAGTTCGAACCTGGGTACAGGGGATTTTTCCTTTCACTTTGCACTAGGCCTTACGGTCTGAACGTGGAGTCTTTCGGATGAGACGGTAAACCGAGGTCCCGTGTGCCCATGCACTTAGCACACGTTAAACCCAGTGGCATTTGGTCAACATTTCACAGACAGTGTGTGTGTATGTGTGTGCAAAAACTGTATACGCATGGAATGATGGACTTACTGTATGCAAACTATATCCTATCAGACTGGTTTGTTGCTTTAACCCTTTCGCTGCCGACGTCGCATTTCTGCACCACACTGATTTAACACCCATGCCACTAAAAGGCAGGAAATAAGGATCTGTTATCCAATGATCTTGTTGTGTTAATTCTGGGGGGTAAAGAAAGGCCTTATTTGATACATGTCATAGGGGGATTGACAGTTTGCAGAAGCCAATGTTTCTTTACCCAGGTAAGTTTTATGGGAATTTTTAGGCTCAAAATGGCTGGCGGCGAAAGGGTTAAGCGTATGCTGCGAAACATTTCTCTGGCCGGTTTTGCACTGTCGCAGTGCGTATCTGCCGCTCGGCGACGCCCTTGTTTTGAAATTTGAATAACTGCCATCTGGAGAGCATGCCACTGCAAACGCAGCACCACCGTAACATTTTCACCGCCAGCCATCTTTGAGCCAAAAATTTCCATTAAACTTATTTGGCTACAGAAAAGAGTTCGTCTGCAATATTGTGGGATTTCTTTGTGACACAATTAGAATAGGGTCAATCCTTACTGTCCAAATTCAGGAACACAATATCGTTGAATAACAGACCCTGATTTCAAGAGCTTTAATGATATGGGTGTTAAATCATTGTGGTGCAAAAATGCGACATTGGCGGTGAAAGGGTTAAAACATTTTTTATGAAACAGTACTACAAATGTGCAGCTTTTTGATGGTGAGTTGTTTGCTGTTGCAGCTGTTCCTTCACAAGATTTTTGGCTACCGAGGGATCGTTCTCTTCCCGTGGCTGGCGCGGGTCTATGACCGAGACATAGCCGCCAAGACAGAGGAGAGGTGAGCTCTGTTACTGGGTTGTACAATCTAACAAGCTATGTACGACCGAGACATAGCCGCCAAGACAGAGGAGAGGTGAGCTCTGTTACTGGGTTGTACAATCTAACAAGCTATGTACGACCGAGACATAGCCGCCAAGACAGAGGAGAGGTGAGCTCTGTTACTGGGTTACAGTACAATCTAACAAGATTGAGTATGTGTCGGGTATGTGTCAGGGCTCCCAGGGACCCCCATTTGGGGGTCTATGAAGCACTAAAATTCTAAAGGACCCTCTAAAAGAATGTGCAGGGGGTCCCAGGTATGCACTTGAAAATTTCTTTTTAGAGTTCACAATGCGACTGGGATTCTCTATCCCGCCTCTAGGACCCTCTATGCTGTAAGTGAAGGAGTCCCTGGGACCCCTTGTTTTGCAGGGGGATTGGGAGCCCTGAATGTGTGTGTATTCACTTGAAATCAGACAGTAGTTGTGATTTTACATAATGGACTGTTTCACTCTTCCAGCACCATGGGCGAATGTATTCGCGCCCCAAGACATCACTATACACTCCCACCAAATGCAAAGACATTCACGGCCATGTGTTTGTCTGAATTAGAGCTTATGTCAATGTTTCTTCTGATGCTTTAACAGAATACCCCCCTCTGTATATCCCCCTCCTTGAAATAGTAGAGATTGTAGAGAAACATGTCATGCTTGCGTCATTGTTTGCGTCATTTGGAGGGGTACGCAACCCCCCTTTCTACTCCACAAATATAACGTTTTCTCTTCTCGCTTTCTGTTTTGTGAGGTCAGTGTTTATTTTTTGCCGGAAGATTTAAAAAGAAAAACATGAAAATGAAACCCCCAGTTGTACTAACAGCAACTTGTAGCTTGTTTGACTTGATGAATATAAAGTGCTTTAATTCTTCTAGTGCCAAGTATTAACATTTTTTTAATTTTAAGCCTTCTCTTCCAAGTTATTTTTCAAGAGAACTAAACATGATCACCTACATTACTAAATGCGTTAAATTAATGGAAATGCACTGATATAAGCTCTAAAAATAGACAACCACATGGAAGATGTTTGCCGGCACCTTCCTGCAGCGCTGGCAATGACTGACATACAGGCAACGTTGTGACGCACATCAGTGTCCGCAGCAGTAGAAGAGTTAAGCTTTGTCTTAGATGAACGGTTACTGTTACTGTTAGTGCTATATCATATAGTTCGTTCGTCCGTCCCAAGGGACGATGACCATGCTTCAACAGTTCGTCCTTGTGGAAATCTAAGATGTTGGATGAGTTCGCTTATGGCTAGTGAGGCCAATGCGAGCTAGGAAGGATCTCTGACAGTGAGGACAGGAGAAAGAGTTGGGGGGATCTGTCGGGGTTGCAGAGCTAGTGAGGCCAATGCGAGCCAGGAAGGATCTCTGACAGTGAGGACAGGAGAAAGAGTTGTATGCCTGTCACGGGTTGCAGAGCTGCGACTGTTTAGGCGGATCTTGGATGCCTCACGCTTTGCCTGCGATGTCTTGATACGGTGTCAAGTCACGTCAAGTCAAGTCAAAATGATCTTTATTGATGATAAAGGAATAAGCTAACAAAGTTTTTTTCCATCCTGTCGTCATAAATAAATGAGAAACACAACTGAAACCAACACAATGAAAAACAAAAGCTGTAAACAAAAAATCAATTTGCAATGAAAAATATGGAAAAAATACACATATGTTCTGCAAGCACAATACGATAATCATGTACATAATACTGACAAAAGTAATCATAGTGGACAGGGAGAGGACAAGAAAAAGTTGGGGAAAAACAAAAATGACTGCGACAAATGCCAGGTAGAACAGAGACACCGAAATGAAGAGAGAGAGAGAGAGAGAGAGAGAGAGAGAGAGAGAGAGAGAGAGAGAGAGAGAGAGAGAGAGTGCCTCGAAGTTGGTGGCTCCCTTTATACCATATAGACTGTAGTATAGTACTGTGCATGTTATGGTTTCTTGACAGGACGTTGGATGAGCAGGCGACAACGGTGGGGAAGGAGGTGAAGGGGCGGAACCACTTGTACTACCAAGTGCTGATCGACGCCCGCGACTGTCCCGCACATCGTGGGTGAAATAAAACTAGCAATAATGTGTTTAGTCAGAGGAGACATTGAGCTGCTGTACACAGAAGTGACACAGAGGATAGAGATGAGATTTTATCCGTTAAGATACTGGGGCGTGTGTGTGTGTGTGTGTGTGTGTGTGTGTGTTTCATACAAATAGTTCCACCACCTTCTGAAAGTTCTGTGCTTGTAACTTCCTCAAATCTATCACAATATTTGACTCTGCCTTTTCCCTTTGCTTACTGTCATCGACTATCTTTCTGCCTTTCTAGTCCATTCTCCTGTCACAAAACATTTTCTCTAGTCGAAGACGGACATGCTTGGGCCTAACTATTTTTTAGTTAGGCACATAATGGCAGCATGATGCATCTGCACTCATATGACAGGGGATTGCCTGAATGATCGAAGAAGAAGAAGAAGATGAAGAAGATCTGAGTTTATTCATAATCATGGTTGTTGTTTCCAGTCTACAGTGTTAACCCTTTCACTGCCAGCCATATTTCAGGCAAGAATTTCCATTACATTTACCTGGGTAGAGAACAACATCCATCTGCAGTATTGGGGATTCTTCTGTGGCATATATAAAACAAGGTCTATCCTTACTTCCCAAACTAAGACAATAGGGCCTTTGGATAATAGGCCCCAATTTGATGCTTTGTAGTGACATAGGTGTTAAATCACTGTGGTGCTAAAATGCGACTTTGGCGGTGAAAGGGTTACATTTTTGTCGCTGTTGACAGACTGACATACAGAATGACCAGCAGTAACTAAAGTCTATAACTTTGAAAGTGACCATGATTATGTCATTGATTAACTGCTGTTTAGTACACATACCAAATCAATGCACCTTGGAGTCAACACTTTTTGTGTAATGAAATGATAAAAGTTTTAAGTTACTCTTGCCACATATTTTTTTCTGATTGCTGAAATCATAATAAAAACAATATGATGGTATGCTCAGAAAATTCCAAGCATCCTTAGCCCCTTGACTGCCACCAACGTATCATGTACTGACCTGATGACATCACTGATGACGTCATCAGATGAAGAGGAATAACTCAGATATGCTGGCTTTTAGTTTTACTCTAACACAGTCAAGAGAGTTATATCCCCATACCATTTTGCCAGATCGGCTCTATCAGTTGTCTTTTTCATGGCATGATTTGCCCAATTATTATTCTTAAAATTTTCTCTGGCAGTCAAGGGGTTAATGCATGTAGCTGATTTGATAACATATAATTATTACCATAGTTACTAGTATGTGGAGATGATTACAATCGCTTTTTTAACCCCTTGACTGCCAGAGAAAATTAAAGAAAAATTCATTATGCAAATCATGCCATGAAAGAGACAACTGATAAAGCCAATCTGGCAAAATGGTCTGGGGATATAACTCTCTTGACTGTGCTAGAGCAAAAGCCAGAATATCAGAGTTTCAGTTATTCCTCTTCATCTGATGACGTCATGAGTGGTGTGATGAGGTCAGTGCGCGATGCGTTGTATGGCAGTGAAGGGGTTACGGGGTGTATTTTGTGTTGCAGAGGGCTCAAACTGAAGCAGTCACTTTCTTAGGCAACCAGGAGAACAGCAGAGCTCTGTATGCTATTCCAGGTAAGGTTTGCTACCAATGTTTGTGTGGGTGGGTGGGGGGGGGTGTGGGGGTGGTTTGCATGTGCTGACATTAATCCCCAAACATGTATGATAGATGCCTCTCTCTCTCTCTCACTCTCTCCCTCCATCCCTCCATCCCTCTCCCTCCCCGCCTCTCTCTCTCTCTCTCTCTCTCTCCCTCCATCCCTCCATCCCTCCCCCTCTCTCTCTCTCTCTCTTTCTCCCTCCCTCCCTCCATCCCTCTCCCTCCCCGCCTCTCTCTCTCTCTCTCTCTCTCTCTCTCTCACTCCATCCCTCCTCTCTCTCCCTCCCCACCTCTCTCTCTCTCTCTCACTCTCTCCTCCTCCCTCTCCCTCTCCCTCCCCCCCCCCTCTCTCTCTCTCTCTCTCTCTCTCTCTCTCTCTCTCTCTCCCTCCATCCTCTCCATCCCTCCCCACCTCTCTCTCTCTCTCTCTCTCTCTCTCTCTCTCCCTCCATCCCTCCATCCCTCTCCCTCCCCGCCTCTCTCTCTCTCTCTCTCTCTCTCTCTCTCTCTCTCTCTCTCTCTCTCTCTCTCTCTCTCTCTCTCTCTCTCTCTCTCTCTCTTTCTCTCTCTCAGACAAGCATATATTATGTTCAAAAACTTGGATGATAAAGGTAAAATGTGCTGGGTTAGTTTGGTTAGACACACTTTGTTTAGCTTAGGATTTGGTTATGCATGGCTAAACCAGGGTGTTGGATGTGAAATAGCTTTCTTATGTTTACTCAAACAACGATTAAAAGATAACTACTTACAAGAATGGAATAGCTCAGTAATGAACAAAGACATGTATAGTACCTATCGGCTTTTTAAGCAATCATTTGAAAGTGAACATTATTATGAATTTCTAGATATTAGGTGTTTCCGTGATGGGTTGGTCAAATTGAGAACTGGTGTGCTTCCAATAAATGGTTCGTCCTTCAGAACAACTTTCAGTGACAATTTAAACTTTCTTTGTCCCACATGTAAGGTAGTTGAAGACGAACATCACTTTATACATGTTTGTCCCATATATAACGATATTAGAAACAAATATTTAAGCGGAATTGAAAAGCATTATACTAATATTCTTCTGAATGGGTACATGACACTAACTCGTAAATTAGCCATGTTTATTTTCTATGCAATTCGACAGAGAAATGTGATTGAGAATTTAGACAAATAATAAGTTGTGAGAATGTTCTTATGCCCAAATGACTTCAGCGGTTGTTCCTGTATGAGTGTATCACCCAAAAAAAAAGAAAGAAAAAAAGGTTATCTTTTGCCTATGTTTCTATATATCTGTGACAATCCCTGACGAAGTCCAGAATAAACCATAGACGAGATGTTGGTAAATTGTATGCTCTTGTGTGTGTTCTTTTAATTGTGATTGTTCTTTCTATATATCTATGTGTAAACTTTTGTTTGTTTTGCAGGTCTGGACTATGTGGCGCACGAGGACCTGCTGCCGTACTCCACGGCGGAGCAGGCCCCCATCGAACACGAGCTGTTCGACAAGTTCCTCATGCATGACACAGAGTCCAGTGAGTTGATCAGGGATGGGAATTGTCTGCTAAACAGCAAATTTCTGCCGAAATAACATTGCTTTTCTGCCTGAAAAAAAGTCTGTCTGCCAAAAAATTACACACGAAAAAACAACTAGATGTAGCCATTCTAATGTGTTGTGGCTTCAATTACCAAAAAAGCTCCAGCATTACCCCCTGGACCCCTACTAGGGGCCTTCTGCGGCCCCTAGACCCCCGCTTTTCAGCTTTTTAAAACTTTTCTAATTCCCATGCCTGGTTGATGCTCCACCTTGTCGGGGCAGTGGGTGGATGCCTCATGCCTCCATACGTGGAGCTGGATGGCCCCGCCCCCTCCACGAGTCTCTCCCTGTGGGGAGACCGGGGTGTGTGGGGGGTGTCTTTCGTAAAAGTAGTTCCCCCAGCTTTTTGAAGTTCTGTGCTTCTAACTTCCTCTGATCTGCCACTCTCTTTGACTCTGCCTTTTCCCTTTGTTTTCTGTTATCTGCTATCTTTCTGTCTGGTTGGTCCATTCACCTGCCTGTAAAAAAAAAAAAAATCTTCAGAATAATTTTTCTCCTTTGAGCTCCTCCGAAATTGGAATGTGTCGGCTGTATGCAGTGGGGTGACCAGTGAAAACTGAAAACCGAACACGTACGTACCTTACCCGTTATGGCCATATGGCCTGGGAACGCAGAAGAAGAAAAAGAAGCTCCGCCTTGTTAGTTGTAGGAGGCTGGAACTGGAAATTGTGGCACTTGTTTTTTGCACTGAAAATGTTTTTTTGGTCGGTTTCTGTGTTTCTCTGTTGGTTTTGAGTTTTGATTTACTTTCTCATACACAGCGTATTTCCTTAACTGCTTTGGGAAAATTAAGAGATAAAAAAAATGTGATGAAAATCATCACATAGAAAAAAGTAATAATCTTTAACCCCTTCCCTGCCTGACCTACGTGGTGGGTGATGTCATTGATGACGTCATCGATTTTGATGTCATAGTCCTGGAAGTGGAATGCTAGTTTTTTTGTTTTAGACAGATCAGGAAAGATATGCATCTCTAGACCATTTTCTCAGATAGAGTGTAACACTAACAGATCTCTCTTCGATTTTATGATTAAATAAAAGATAATTTATGAGGTTTTTTCGCCAGGTCAGGGGTTAACTTTTGTTAGTAATCAAAGATGGCGTAGAATTTGTCATTGAATTTGAAGTAAACTAGCATCCTTTCTTCTTCTTCTTCTTCTTCTTTCTTCTTCTTCTTCTTCTTCTTCTTCTTCTTCTTCTTCTTCTTCTAATTCTTCTTCGATCGCTCAGACAGTTTCCTGTCAATTATGAGCGCAGATGCGTCATGCTGCCGTTTTTTTTGCCTAACTAAGAAATAGTTAGGCCCAGCAAGTCCGACTTCGGCTGAAGGAAATCGTTTTGAAAGTGTTTCTTGGAAGAAAAGAAAAGGCAGGAGAATGGGACTGGTAAGGCAGAAAGATAGTAGATGACAGTAGGCAAAGGGAAAATGCAAAGTCAAAGAATGACAGATTAGAGGAAGTTACAAGCACAGAACTTCCAGAAGGTGGGGGAACTGTATTCAAAACTCTAGGTGTAGAGTGGCACAGTGGTAGCGCGTTCGCCTCGTGTCAAGTAAACCCGAGTTTGAACCTGGGTACAGGGGATTTTTCCTCTCACTTTGCACTAGGCCTTACGGTCTGAATGTGGATTCTTTCGGATGAGACGATAAACCGAGGTCCTGTGTGCCCTTGCTCTTAGCACACATTAAACCCAGTGACAACCAAAAAGTTGTCATTTGGTCCAAATTTACCCCCACCTTCCTTCCTCATCAGTCACACAAAAAATCACATGCAAAAAAAAAAAAAAGGGATGGCGCGCCTCTGGCTGCGACGCGCTCTCCAGGTGGGAGCAACCCGAATTTCACAGAGATGCCTCTGTGACTATAAATTACCTAATACCTAACACCTAATAAACGACCCCCCGGTATCCCCACGTGGGGGGGGGGGGGGAGCATCCTTTCAACCCGTGCGTTTTGACACCAGGTCCCCCCTTCATGGCGCGGGAGACGTTGAGGGCGTGGCAGGAGAAGAACCACCCGTGGCTTCAGTTGTCGGACGTGCACCGAGAGACGACGGAGAACATCCGCATCACGGTCATCCCCTTCTACATGGGCTGCAGGGTACGCCTGTGTGTTTAAGTCTGTTTAAAGGCACGGCCGGACTATAAAAGAGGGGAGGCGCTGAGCGCGCACCGCATTTGAATCGCAGCTGGCGAGAGAGATTGTTCGCCCTTCTTTGTTCCCTGTTGTGCGAGCCACCGCGAGGCAGAGCTTTTCTGGCGAGAAAGACCCGATCCCTGGGATCGGTTGTTTTCCCTTTAAGTTTGTGTGCGTGTGTCACTCTCTGTGAGTGTGCGTGTGTCACTCTCTGTGAGTGTGCGTGTGTCACTCTCTGTGAGTGTGCGTGTGTCTCTCTCTGTGAGTGTGCGTGTGTCACTCTCTGTGAGTGTGCGTGTGTCTCTCTGTGAGTGTGCTGTGAGTGAGTGCGTGTGTCTCTCTCTGTGAGTGTGCGTGTGTCTCTCTCTGTGAGTGTGCGTGTGTCTCTCTCTGTGAGTGTGCGTGTGTCGCTCTCTGTGAGTGTGCGTGTGTCGCTCTCTGTGAGTGTGCGTGTGTCGCTCTCTGTGAGTGTGCGTGTGTCGCTCTCTGTGAGTGTGCGTGTGTCGCTCTCTGTGAGTGTGCGTGTGTCGCTCTCTGTGAGTGTGCGTGTGTCGCTCTCTGTGAGTGTGCGTGTGTCGCTCTCTGTGAGTGTGCGTGTGTCGCTCTCTGTGAGTGTGCGTGTGTCGCTCTCTGTGAGTGTGCGTGTGTCACTCTCTGTGAGTGTGCGTGTGTCACTCTCTGTGAGTGTGCGTGTGTCACTCTCTGTGAGTGTGCGTGTGTCTCTCTCTGTGAGTGTGCGTGTGTCACTCTCTGTGAGTGTGCGTGTGTCTCTCTCTGTGAGTGTGCGTGTGTCTCTCTCTGTGAGTGTGCGTGTGTCTCTCTCTGTGAGTGTGCGTGTGTCTCTCTCTGTGAGTGTGCGTGTGTCTCTCTCTGTGAGTGTGCGTGTGTCTCTCTCTGTGAGTGTGCGTGTGTCTCTCTCTGTGAGTGTGCGTGTGTCACTCTCTGTGAGTGTGCGTGTGTCACTCTCTGTGAGTGTGCGTGTGTCACTCTCTGTGAGTGTGCGTGTGTCACTCTCTGTGAGTGTGCGTGTGTCACTCTCTGTGAGTGTGCGTGTGTCACTCTCTGTGAGTGTGCGTGTGTCACTCTCTGTGAGTGTGCGTGTGTCACTCTCTGTGAGTGTGCGTGTGTCACTCTCTGTGAGTGTGCGTGTGTCACTCTCTGTGAGTGTGCGTGTGTCTCTCTCTGTGAGTGTGCGTGTGTCTCTCTCTGTGAGTGTGCGTGTGTCACTCTCTGTGAGTGTGCGTGTGTCACTCTCTGTGAGTGTGCGTGTGTCACTCTCTGTGAGTGTGCGTGTGTCACTCTCTGTGAGTGTGCGTGTGTCACTCTCTGTGAGTGTGCGTGTGTCGCTCTCTGTGAGTGTGCGTGTGTCGCTCTCTGTGAGTGTGCGTGTGTCGCTCTCTGTGAGTGTGCGTGTGTCGCTCTCTGTGAGTGTGCGTGTGTCGCTCTCTGTGAGTGTGCGTGTGTCGCTCTCTGTGAGTGTGCGTGTGTCCCTCTCTGTGAGTGTGCGTGTGTCACTCTCTGTGAGTGTGCGTGTGTCACTCTCTGTGAGTGTGCGTGTGTCGCTCTCTGTGAGTGTGCGTGTGTCGCTCTCTGTGAGTGTGCGTGTGTCACTCTCTGTGAGTGTGCGTGTGTCACTCTCTGTGAGTGTGCGTGTGTCACTCTCTGTGAGTGTGCGTGTGTCACTCTCTGTGAGTGTGCGTGTGTCACTCTCTGTGAGTGTGCGTGTGTCGCACTCTCTGTGAGTGTGCGTGTGTCGCTCTCTGTGAGTGTGCGTGTGTCGCTCTCTGTGAGTGTGCGTGTGTCACTCTCTGTGAGTGTGCGTGTGTCACTCTCTGTGAGTGTGCGTGTGTTGTGTCTCTCTGTGAGTGTGCGTGTGTCACTCTCTGTGAGTGTGCGTGTGTCACTCTCTGTGAGTGTGCGTGTGTCACTCTCTGTGAGTGTGCGTGTGTCACTCTCTGTGAGTGTGCATGTGTCGCTCTCTGTGAGTGTGCATGTGTCGCTCTCTGTGAGTGTGCGTGTGTCACTCTCTGTGAGTGTGCGTGTGTCACTCTCTGTGAGTGTGCGTGTGTCACTCTCTGTGAGTGTGCGTGTGTCACTCTCTGTGAGTGTGCGTGTGTCACTCTCTGTGAGTGTGCGTGTGTCACTCTCTGTGAGTGTGCGTGTGTCACTCTCTGTGAGTGTGCGTGTGTCACTCTCTGTGAGTGTGCGTGTGTCGCTCTCTGTGAGTGTGCTTGTGTCGCTCTCTGTGAGTGTGCGTGTGTCGCTCTCTGTGAGTGTGCGTGTGTCGCTCTCTGTGAGTGTGCGTGTGTCACTCTCTGTGAGTGTGCGTGTGTCGCTCTCTGTGAGTGTGCGTGTGTCGCTCTCTGTGAGTGTGCGTGTGTCGCTCTCTGTGAGTGTGCGTGTGTCACTCTCTGTGAGTGTGCGTGTGTCACTCTCTGTGAGTGTGCGTGTGTCACTCTCTGTGAGTGTGCGTGTGTCACTCTCTGTGAGTGTGCGTGTGTCACTCTCTGTGAGTGTGCGTGTGTCACTCTCTGTGAGTGTGCGTGTGTCACTCTCTGTGAGTGTGCGTGTGTCACTCTCTGTGAGTGTGCGTGTGTCACTCTCTGTGAGTGTGCGTGTGTCTCTCTCTGTGAGTGTGCGTGTGTCGCTCTCTGTGAGTGTGCGTGTGTCACTCTCTGTGAGTGTGCGTGTGTCGCTCTCTGTGAGTGTGCGTGTGTCACTCTCTGTGAGTGTGCGTGTGTCACTCTCTGTGAGTGCGTGTGTCACTCTCTGTGAGTGTGCATGTGTCACTCTCTGTGAGTGTGCGTGTGTCACTCTCTGTGAGTGTGCAACTCTTTCAGTTTCACACTGATTTCAGTTGTGTGTTTTTCAATTTTGCCTGAAACTGAACTTCATTTTTAAAAACAATTCATCCCCCCAAAAAAAATTAAGAAATCCACCGCAAGCAATTTTGGGCGTTTTGAACTTGGTTGTTCTATCCCGGAGGTAAATCTTCAAAACGGCATGGTGATGCCATATTGTTTTCAAAGATGTAATCATTTTAAAAGTCTTATCTGACTCAAATTGTCTTTGTTCATCATTTCAACTGTCTGTCTTGTTATCTCTTTCTCTCTTGCGTTGCCCCTCCTGAACCCTCCAACAGGGCTCTGCCCCTGTACCCCGCTGGGGAGCTTAACGGCCCCTGGACCCTGCCCTTTCATGTGTTTTCTTCATGTTGGGGAGTTGCACCCATGTGTGTGTGTGTGGTACAGAATAGGTGGGAAAGTTAGGGATTTTGCAAATTGAGTGTGATAGTTTTAAGAAAGAGGATTAGCTTATTTGTGAGAGACGTAATTATTAATAATTGAACTAAAAAACATCAAAACGCTACACTCACACAAGCACATGAAGGTGAAATAAACACTACACACGGCGAATAAAACCAAATTTTCGTCTTTAAAAAGACTTTGACGAGGTGACAACACACTAAGCTTAACAATGACGGCAGTTCTGACAGAGAGGAACACAATAGGACATTTCCAGTTTTAGCATACACACACACACACACATACACACACACACACACACACACACACACACACACACACACACACACACACACACACACACACACACACAGTGATACACTAACACTGGAGAGAAAGACGTAATTATTAAGTAAGAGGGATATGGATTAAGAGAGAGGGTGTGAGAGAATGAGTGAGACTGAGAGAGAGAGAGAAGAGAGAGAGAGAGAGAGAAGATAAGTGAGAGGGTGTGTTACTTTTGTTTTTAGTTTAAAATTTCTTTGCTTTTATTGATTTGTATTGCTTTTTAAAAAAATATATATATATTTTTGTTCAGTGTCAGTACAACTTATATAGTTAACGATCTGACAATTAATTAGTTCCAGTCCAGTCCAGTGTTGGTGTATCACTCTGTGTGTGTGTGTGTGTGCGTGCGTGTGTGTGTGTGTGTGTGTGTGTGTGTGTGTGTGTGTTAAAACTGGAAATGTCCTATTGTGTTCCTCTCTGTCAGAACTTCTGTTTCTGCGTTTCCAGACCATATGGGTGAGGTACACGTGTATCCAGTTTTCAGTTGTCACTGGTCTCCCCGCTGCATTCATCCAACACATTCCGAGTTTGGAGGAGCTCAAAGGAAAATATTATTTAGAAGATATTTTGGGGAGAAAAAAAAGCGCACGAGAATGGGCCTATATATTTGGAAGATATTTTGGAGAGAAAAAAGGTAGGAGAATGGGCCAATATATCTGGATGATATTTTGATAAAACAAAGGCAGGAGAATGGGCCAATATATCTGGATGATATTTTGATAAAACAAAGGCAGGAGAATGGGCCAATATATCTGGATAATATTTTGATAAAACAAAGGTAGGAGAATGGGCCAATATATCTGGATGATATTTTGATAAAGCAAAGGCAGGAGAATGGGCCAATATATCTGGATGATATTTTGATAAAACAAAGGTAGGAGAATGGGCTAATAGGTAAGAAACATGTTTTTTTTCTTCTTGAGTTTGAGTAGTTGAACTGTTTATGATTTTAGAATGTGTACACTTCATATTCTGAATTTGGAAACTGTTTTGTTTTCTGTGCAGGAGGCGCAGCAGACCAATGTGTTTTGGGTGAGTTCTATTTTCAGACCTGTTTACCCATACGATTTTGGCGTATTTTGTACGCCTGTTTGTCACGAATACGACCAATACGACATCTGGGAAAAAATACGCCAACAAAAAATCTGACTATCATTATTTTTCAAACGTGCATATAATGCTTCCACGAACATGCCGCACTGACTCCTGACTGCTGTGCGTATAGCCAGGAACTACTTTTTGTGTGTCAATGTCTCCGATTGGCCAAGAGCACCAGTTTGTAGTTCTCGTTCGCGAGATTTTGCGTGGTTTGGTGGCTGCCATTTTGTATTTTCAACTCGGCGAGCATGCGCGTGTTAAGAATGTGTAAAATATTCAAAATGTTTAAGCGTCCTGCTTCAGAAGGAGACAGTAGTTCTTGCTCAAAGTCCAAGCAAACCAAGCAGGATTTCCTAGAAAAGTACAGTCGCTATCCTGGAATTGTGCCTTCCACTGTGGGGAAGACATTTGCGCACTGCAAGTACTGTAACAGAGATATTGACGTTTCTCTTATATAAAGATAATATGCTTTGTCTGCTGTGTTTCTCGATATTTCTTGACATACTCCTATTTTGGAAAAAATACTCTTTTTGAAATTCTGAATACACTTTTCGTGATTATGGGGTATTTTGTCTGGTAAAAGCCAGCAGGTACTATGTCGCAAAAGGAATAAAGAGGGATGATAGGGCTGCCTACCGTCTCCCCCCCCCCCTAAGGGGTATTTGTCCCTGGAAACAGTAAAAAATGACACTCTGTCCCTGGAATTCACTTTTCTGTCAAGTGTCCCTGGAAATTGAGTAGAATCAAAAGTTTGTCGAGCAGTCACTTGTCTTGTTAGTTAACCGTACTATTATTGAACACAGGAACACCCAAAACAACAGACACTGTTGACATTTTCTGAACAGACATGTGACACGTAGGTTACTGAACACCAAAGGATCTTGAATATTGGGGGTGACTTGGAGAGGGTGGGGGTTTGGGGGTAGGTTGGGGGTGAATAAATGAATGCGAGGACAGAAATGGTGGGAAAGAGGGCAGTTCTTAATGTTTTAATAGTCGCTTGTATCGACCCTAGCTATGTTCAATTTTTTGCGAAGCATGATTTGTTATTCATTTTTCCTTAGTTTTGTTTCCATTTTTAATGCATGCAAATGTGTTTCGTTGCTCGTATTTGCTTGTACGAGACCACACTGTAATTCAGTAATTCAGCAGTTTGTGTCCGTCGACAGTGGCGGTACTGTGTACGGCTGGAGAACATGGGTGAAGAGACGGTACAGCTGAGAGAGCGGCACTGGAGGATCTTCAGTCTGTCTGGAACCCTGGAGACTGTCAGGGGGAGGGGGGTGGTGGGGCAGGTGAGTCACTGTGTGTGTGTGTGTGTGTGTGTTGTTGTTGGAGGATCTTCAGTCTGTCTGGAACCCTGGAGACTGTCAGGGGGAGGGGGGTGGTGGGGCAGGTGAGTCACTCTGTGTGTGTGTGTGTGTGTGTGTGTTGTTGTTGGAGGATCTTCAGTCTGTCTGGAACCCTGGAGACTGTCAGGGGGAGGGGGGTGGTGGGGCAGGTGAGTCACTCTGTGTGTGTGTGTGTGTGTGTGTGTGTTTGGTTGTGGGAGGGGGGGGGGGGGGGGTTGGTGGATCTTCAGTCTGTCTGGAACCCTGGAGACTGTGAGAGGTGTGTGTGTGGGGGGGGGGGGGGGTGGGGGCAGGTATGTCACTCTGTGTGTATGTGTGTCACTCTGTGTGTGTGTGTGTGTGTGGTTGGAGAATCTTCAGTCTGTCTTGAACCATGGAGACAGTGAGGGGGAGGGGGGTAGTGGGGCAGGTGAGTCACTTTGTGTGTGTTTGTGTGAAAGTGTATGTGTGTCTGTTTGTATGTGTATGTGCATCTGTTTGTGTATAAGAGAGACAGACAGATATTGTTTACTCGAGATGAATCATTTCACTCCAAAGTGTTTGCGCAAGAGGAGCGGGCATTCAAGCCAACGAATGGCCATTCACATCAATCCAGAAAATGGGAATTGCATTGTTTTAAATACACCAGCTTTTTTAACCCCTTGACTGCCAGAGAAAATCAAAGAAAAAATAATTGTGCAAATCTTGCCATGAAAAAGACAACTGATAGAGCCAATCTGGCAAAATGGTCTGGGGATATAACTCTCTTCACTGTGTTAGAGCAAATGCCAACATATTAGGGTTATTCCTCTTCATCTGATGACGTCATCAGTGATGTCATCACGTCAGTACGTAATACGTTGGTGGCAGTCAAGGGGTTAATCACAGTACCTAAGTGATCATGACGAGACTGAGGACTGGACACTGCAGACTCAGGCATCACATGTTTACAAAGTTCCACATTCCAGACTCTTCTATGTGCCCTGGTGCAGACCTGTTTACTCTACTCTTTTCGAGTAGTATTCTACTCAATTTGGACCTCTACTACTCTTCAAAATTGAAAAACAAAAGCTCTAATTACTCATTTTCAGTGAACATTGTTTGATGGTTTAATGAATAAAACTACACATTTTGCACCAAAACTACTCATTTCAGCCATCCAGACTACTCAAGACTTGTGTAGGGGGTAGACAGGTCTGCCTGTGGTGCTTCTGACATGACGGTAGCCTCTGAGACCAAACATATGCCGTCTGACACACCAGTTCGGGAATAGAAGAGAGTTGTGCGTCACTTAGTGGGTTCAGTGTAGAAATGTGATTTTAGCGACCTGGCGTGATAGTGTAGCATCTGTGTTTGACCAGAATGCTGTACGTAGTATTTTATTTCAGAAATGCTTGTTTCCATAAAAGTTTTTGAGAGAGTCGTGCGTCACTTAGCTCATTCAAGTCGTTCCAGGCGTTTCTTTGTTATTGTATCTTATTATTCATATTATAAGGCGCAGGGGTCTGAGTCTGGGGGAAAAGTATCGCCTTATATTCCCCAAAAGAGATTTCAGAAATGCTTGTTTCCATAAAGCTTTCAGAGAGGTGTGTGCGTCACCCAGTGTGTTCAGTGTCCTCAGTGTGTTTAACGTGACGCAGTGTGATGGTGTGGCATTTGTTTGTTTGACCAGGAGCCGATCCTGAACTCTGAGCAGCCGGCCTTCCAGTACAGCAGCCACGTGTCCCTGCAGGCGCCCAGCGGCCACATGTGGTCAGTGTCACCGGATTGCACCGGCTTATCAGTGCTCATTTGTATCTTAACCCTTTCACCGCCAGACATTTTTTAGCCCCAAAATACCATTAAACTTAACCTGGGTAGAGAAAAAAAAATCTGCAATATTGCGAATTCCTCTGTGACATCTGTAACGTTAGGCCTATCCTTAACTCCCAAAATTACGAAAATAGGGTCTTCAGATAACAGACCCTGATTTGATGCCTTTTAGTGACATGGGTGTTAAACCATTGTGGTGCATAAATGCGACATTGGCGGTGAAAGGGTTGAAACTCTTCTGGCACACATGGGCGTATACATTCGCCCCAAGACATCACTCTACACTCCCACCAAATCTCCTCTGAAGTCGGGAGTGTGGCTGCCCATGTGGCGGGGTGAATAAAAAACGGTCACACACGTAATGTTCTCATCCCTAGCTGGTGCATTTGTACTATAGATTCGGCTGTTGGGATGATCCCTGGAGTCTTTAAGCCAGGGTGCAACAACAACAACAACTCCCACCAAGCGCAAACACATTCACTGCCCAGTATCCTGCTATGTGTTTGTCTGGTGTTGTTTTTTTATAGCTTATGTGACTGTTCCTCCCGTTAAAGTAACACATGCACACTCGAAAGTATCCTGATCTAAGTATGAAAAAGGTATTTTAATAATACCAAGCATTCTAGTTTATTTCTTAACAGCATCATCAAATTTAATATTTTCATTAAAAATGACACCAAGATCCTTTTCTTCTGTGCACTTTGATATAGTATAACTGGTACCATCTTTAGTCATAGTATAATTATTACAAGTGTTACTGTTACCCAGATGTAAGACTTTACATTTTGAGGCATTAAAGTATAATTTCCAAGTATTTGTCCACTTAACTAATGAATCTAGATCATTTTGTATCTCATCTTTATTTACGGATATTCGTGTCATCTGCAAATATCTTACAAAAGCTATTTATGTCCTGTGGCAAGTCATTGATAAAAATCATAAAAAATACCGATTGACCATGATGCTTGGCTTTGTGATATTTGTCCCAGGTTTTGAAGTAGTGCTTCGCTGGAATCAGTTGCAGAGGGTCGGCAGCCATGTAATAATTGTATTTAGGGCTTTAGTGTACAGGGGATTTTTTCCTCTCACTTTGCACTAGGCCTTATGGTCTGAATGTGGAGTCTTTCGGATGAGACGATAAATCGAGGTCCCGTGTGCCCATGCACTTAGCATACGTTAAACCCAGTGGCAACGAAAAAGTTGTCATTTGGTCCAAATTTATCCCCCCCCCCCCCCCCCCCCTTTCCTTCCTCATCAGTCACATAAATCGCATGCAAAAAACAATTATAAAAAAATTGGGTGGCGCGCCTCTGGCTGCGACGCGCTCTCCAGGTGGGAGCAACCCGAATTTCACAGAGACGCCTCTGTGACTATAAAGTACCTAATACCTAATACCTAGTAGTAAAAAGTGTAAGTTTTTTTTTCCAGGTAGCAATAATGACAGTTTGTACATAGGGTATTTATGTGCCACTTTTGTTCTGAATTGTGCTTCCCATTCTATGTGAACAAGAGTACCTGGTGACCATGCTGAGGGTCTTTGTGTTCCTCAGTTTTGTGTGTTTGGGGTTGTGTTTGTGCAGTTGGTTGGTTGATTGATAAGTAGTTCATTAACATCAACATTAACCTTTAGCACGCTGCATGCGCACTGTGTCGCCGAGTTGATGCTCTCCCCTGCAACATCAGGCGCCCTGTGTCGCCCAGAGAGGGGTACTCTGAACCAACGCTTCGCGGACGTTATTTCAGTTACTAAAAATGGAAATAACCTTACTTTTGCTTCAGAACGAGGCTCAGTCAACATCCGATTTTTTCTGTTAGCCACCATATTGCCTTTGTAACCGTTTAGTTATTTTTCAAAGTTTTATTCGGTCAGAAAGTCCAGTTTCCTATCAAACATGGTGGATTTTCTTGTTGGCGAAGCTTTCATACTGGAAATTATCATCAATGTTTGCTTAGATAATGCATTTTTGGGCTTTGTTATGTCGACAGTGAAAGAGTAATAGAAGATTGTAGTGCAGTAGAAGGGGGGGTAGACAGTGTCACTGTCACTCGACATGATCCTGATACAATTCAAGCCGCGATTGTGAATCGGTGCCGATTTCAACTACTAGGTTGACTTTGGAGAAAATTTCGCCTTTCATGATATTCTTAATGATATTTCCGCAAGTTCATTTATTAAAAGTGATCCTCGACATGACTTTATTAGTCAGTGGGTGAACTCAGAAGCATTCTACACTCATTCCGACTGTGCCGCAACAGTAAGTCTACACTTGATTTTTTTTTCTTCAACAACAAAACATGAACGGACAACAAAATACATAGTATCAAAACTTTCCTCAATCATTTTTTTATTATGATTCCAATAGTCAAGTCTGCACACAATTAGCCCTACTCTCATGGTGACCTCAGTTTCGGTTTCCGATCCAGTCTATGCCTTGGTGCATTCGGGTCAAAGTCATGGGGATCAGTGTGTTCTGGGGAGCTGTCGTTGGACGGTCATGGTGGCGCCCTCGGAGGAGGACCTCACGCTGGCTCCGCGACAAAGGGAATAGTGTCGTCAGTAGGGGGCTTAGTAGGTGGTGTCCTGAACAGGCTCTACTGAACTTCACCGAAGTGACTCAGCAGCAGTGCAGTGTCTCCTCGGTTGGTTGCCTCCTGACGGACTAACATAGATTCGCTCCCCTTGAACTGCTGGTCTCGGATTCTGCGACCAGAACGTGTGGAGGTGTGGCTGCGAATTGGGAATCGGAATGAGCGGCGTGGGAGCAACACCACTGTACGGCCCAGAAGATAGGACAGCAAAAAAAAAGTCTGCACACAATTATCTGGGTGGACTTAAGTGTGTGATTATGGTATTGCTTGCTCCGCTGAGACACGCTTGAAATTTTGTTGTGAAATTCACGAATTGTTACTGTCTCATTTTTAATTTTTAATCTTTTTTAAATGCACAGGGGTACCTACAAAATGGAGCGACGCGACGGAACGAGCTTCGACTGCAAGATCCCTCCTTTTTCTCTGGAGAGTAAATCTGAGGACAACAGCAGTCCCCACGGATTCCTGGGAAGCTAAGTCATCGTATGGGTTCATGTCGAGATCGATGTTTGGATTCCTGGGAAGCTAAGTCATTGTATGGGTTCATGTTGAGATCGATGTTTGGATTCCTGGGAAGCTAAGTCATTGTATGGGTTCATGTTGAGATCAATGTTTGGATTCCTGGGAAGCTAAGCCATTGTATGGGTTCATGTTGAGATCAATGTTTGGATTCCTGGGAAGTTAAGTCATTGTATGGGTTCATGTTGAGATCAATGTTTGGATTCCTGGGAAGCTAAGCCATTGTGTGGGTTCATGTTGATATCAATGTTTGGATTCCTGGGAAGCTAAGTCATTGTATGGGTTCATGTTGAGATCAATGTTTGGATTCCTGGGAAGCTAAGCCATTGTGTGGGTTCATGTTGAGATCAATGTTTGGATTCCTGGGAAGCTAAGTCATTGTATGGGTTCATGTCGAGATCAATGTTTGGATTCCTGGGAAGCTAAGCCATTGTATGGGTTCATGTCGAGATCAATGTTTGGATTCCTGGGAAGCTAAGTCATTGTACCGGTTCATGTCGAGATCAATGTTTGGATTCCTGGGAAGCTAAGTCATTGTACGGGTTCATGTCGAGATCGATGTTTGAAAAGAAAAAAGCAACAACCTTTGAAATAGCAAAGAGTTTTCTTTGTGTAAATAAAATGTATGTGGAGATTGATTCAAGGTGGAAACAAAAAAATAACCAATGAAAACTGTGAAGGAGTGTTTTTGTTTTGAATAAGCGGTGAGAGGGTGTTTGAGTGAGTGAAGGTATGACGGAAACCAACAAGTAATTTGGGGGATGTAGTCAAAGACTGTAATGGGGAAGATAAGCATCCAGTCTCTTTTCCCTATAGGAGTAGTGAGGACAGAAACACTGGTTATGTCCCTTTTAAACAGGACACATTTTACACATCGATAGGCCAGTTGAATTCTCCGTTCAAATTCCAGTCTGAGTTTTTGGATAGCCTGCCACTGTGAATAGTGTACTGTCCCCACTAACGATAACTCTATCAGCCCGGTTCGCCGAGCTCTTAAGTAGTCCATCTTACCCTTTTAGAATATCTTTGATGTAGTTGTATAAAAAATTTTTTTATTATTCAGTTTGTTTCGAATAAGTGCTGAGAGGGTGTGTGAGTGAGTGAGTATGTATGATCAAACCAAGTACAGTATTTATTTGGGCGGGCTGTGGGTGGTGTAGTGGAATAAAATAGTTCTTATTCTGGAAATGTACATTCGTTTGTCAAACTTTGAAAACTGTTTGTATAAAGGGGGATAGAGGCAGAAATGAAAATGGCTACAACAGATTGATTTCATTGTGAAATTTTGATGGCAAATTTTTTTATCGGATAATAAACCTTGGAAGTCTTGATACATTTTTAGCGTTGTATCTTTTCTTCTACACCAGGGCCTGTATTCACGTTGAGATAGCATGAGACTTAGCATGATGCTAACTTAGAAGCTCTTCCAAAAGTTCTATTAAATCCTACAGGACATTGGAAGGGCTTCTAAGTTAGCATCATGCTAAGTCTCATGCTATCTCAACGTGAATACAGGCCCTGGCCTTTTTAAAAACATTTTTATTTTTCTAAAAAGAATTTCAAGTTTGTTTCTTGACTTTTAAGTCTATCTCATCTGTGTTTTTATCGTCGATATTCCTTGTAAAAATGAATTACTGCCCCTTGTCAGCGTTTGACTGGTTTGTTTTATATTATTATTTTCTTTTCAGTTCCTATGCTAATATATATATACAAGTTCATTTCCGACCAGTTGCCTGTCCCAGTTTCTTCTTCCAGTTTTTATTGTTACATATTAATATACTGGTTCTGTGAGGTTTTAAAAGCATTCATGTTAGTTAAATATAAGAAAGCATTCATTTTCAGAGGTGTTGACATTAAAAATTATTTTTACTGATTTAGTGCGCCAGCTGTCCTCAAATCCCTCTGGCAGGGAGAGTGGGGGTTGAACCCTGAGCAAGGCTTCTCCACCATAAACAAATTCTAGCCCAGCCTGCCGGAATAGCATCTGCCCTCTCTTCTGCTATCTGGCAGTCATGGTCGGAAACCAAAAGGTGTGACTGGGTGCTCCAATTATTTTGTCACACACACACGCACGCACACACACACACAACACAACACTCACTCCGACACCACACAACACAACACCACACACACGCACACACGCACGCACGCACACACACACACACGCGCACACGCACACACACACACACACACACACCGTTACCATCACCACCACTCACCCCACCCAAAAAACAATACAAAATACAATCAGTTGAACAAAGCATCAACACACACACACACACTCTCTCTCTCTCTCTCTCTCGCGCGCGCGCGCGCGCGCGCGCGAGCATGCATAGTATGTATGCTTAGCCTGTGTTATACTTATTTACTCGTGAATCTTTTTCTTTTCTCTTCTTTTCTTTTTATCGAGACAGTAAGACAGTTATACTTATTTATTTCGGGGCATTTGGAGTTGACTTGTCCTATGTACAATGTACATTTTTTTCTTAATCTTTAATTTTTTTGTTGTTATGCTGAAGAATTCTGATGATGATAATTAATTAGTATATTTAAACAAAAATATTTTTAAAATATTAGGCTTGTAATATTATATGTAATGGGATGAATAAGGAAAATACTTTTTTATGAACCTTGTGTACATTTGATCTGAGAAGCTCAAATTCATAATTTTAAGAAAAAAACCGGTTAAACGAATGAAAATTGAGGTCGGATATTAAAATTCTGTTCAACGCTTTGCTCCGTTTTGAGGTCTTTTATTGTGGTTCTATAGATTTCCCCATGTGAGAGAGATGAGATAGAGAATACAAGAGAGAGAAAGACAGCGAGAGAGAGTAACGGAAAGAGAAAAAGAGAGAGTTAGGGGGATTTTCTTCAGCTTTAACCCTTTCACCGCCAGCCATATTTCAGCCAAACATTTCCATTGAGTTTACCTGGGTAGAGAACAAAATCCATCTGCAGTATTGGGGATTCTTCTATGACAGATATAAAATAAGGTCTATCCTTACTTCCCAGGTGTTAACCCTTTCACCGCCAATGTCGCATTTTAGCACCACAATGGTTTAGCACCCAGGTCACTGACAGACATCAAACCAGGGTCTGTTATCCAAAGACCCTATTTCCTTAATTTGGGGAGGTAAGGATAGGCCTAATGTTATGAGGAATTCGCAATATTGCAGATATTTTATTTTCTCTACCCAGTTAAGTTAAATGGTATTTTTGGCTGAAAAATGGCTGGCGGCGAAAGGGTTAAATCACTGTGGTGCTAAAATGCGACTTTGGCGGTGAAAGGGTTAAGTGGATTTTAGTGGTTGTCAAATTAAAAGCATGTACATACACAGGGTTCGCACAGTCTTTGAAGGTCTTTGAGAAATGGAGTGCCATTTTCAAGTCTTTGAAAGTCTTTGAAAATTGGCCTTGGTCTGTGAAAATTGTGAAATAGTTTGTGAAAAAGTCATTGGTGCCTTAAAAAGTCATTGATGCCATAATTTTTGTTTCGTGTGCTTCCAGAACTGATACAGAAGCAATTTAATTTAACTAATTTTCCATATAGCAGACGTCCTCGATTTGTCGAGTTACTTCCCTTCACTATATCCAGGTCTTTTGGCTACACCGGTGCAACTTGAATGATCATGATCAAAGCAATCATCATTGCATGTCGAGAGAGGTCTTTGAAAGTAGGATAAAGGGTCTTTGAAAAGGTCTTTGAAATTGTGAATTTTGATATGTAAAATTTGTATGATACATGCATATATAAGAGTACTGATTTGTACGAAAATTGTCTGTTTAAGAGAATATTGATATCATATGCAAGATAACTCTTGTTCTGATATTTTTCAGTGTAACAAGTAATGTTTCAAGCAACGTCTGTAATGAGGTCTTCTCAGACCTCACCACAACTTAAATCCATGACTTTTACTCTCCACACGCACACTTTCCCTCCTTATCCCGCCTGTAACAAATATTCTTCGACATAAAAGTGTTTGCTTTATAAAAGAGAATGACTGGTGGGTTCAACTTTCAAAACCTCGTATCTCGATTTTTTTAATTTTATTTTTAGTTAGATACATAGCTCTCTAATTTTCCCAGCCATCTTCCACCAAAAACTCGTATCTCTAACGACTTTCTATCTGGGGTAAATGAGGTTGTGAACATAGAAGAAAAACTCGTAAATCCCAAATTCAGATCTAGTTAAGGACAAAAACCTCATAACTTTGTTCTTTTCAAGTCTAAAAAATATTTGTTTCACAGAAACATGGGTGCACCTTTTCCTGGCATACAAGGATTTCCTGTTTTGGAATTTTACCAGAAAAGGAAGCTCCTTTTTTTAAAACTTGTCAAACAAGATCTGTGTGTGTTTACTGTATTTTTCAAACACTTTAAAATAGCGTTTGCATAAATTGTGAAAAAAGCAAACTAAAATGCCTTCATACATCAATTTTTCTTGAGCTGCAGGGGGACATTACCCCTAGACCCCGGCCTTTCAGGTATTTTCATTTCGTGTAGTTGCACCCACGAAGTAATTTGAACGAAATGCAGGACTAAACTCGCAATGTCTTGAACAACATATTTATCATAGTTAATCTTCTTTTTCTTCTTCGGTCGCTCAGACAGTTTCCTGTCAACTATGAGCGCAGATGCGTCATGCTGCCGTTATGTGCCTAACTAAAAAAATAGTTAGGCCCAGCAAGTCCAACTTCGGCTGGAGGAAATCTTTTTGAAAGTTTCTTGAAAGAAGGCAGGAGAAATGGACCGGTTAGGCAGAAAAATAGTAGATGACGGTAAGCAAAGGGAAAAGGCAGAGTCAAAGAGAGTGATAGATTAGAGGAAGTTACAAGCACAGAAGGTGGGGGAACTATTTATACAAAAGACCCCCCGGTATCCCCACGGGGAGATATAGTTAATCAATTGTAGTCAATGCGGTTAATTGAATTTCACCGACGTTATAATTATTTCTTTGCTTCCTTCCCACCAGATCTTATGGTTTGAGCACGCAGCACGTCATTTGGGAGAACAGTGAAATCCAACGTCCATTGTTGCAAGTGCATTCTGCACTTGGTAAAGAACCCACTACAGTGGAACCTCCCTTATAAGACCTCCCATTATAAGACTCCCTCCCACATAAGACCTACTTCTCTGAGACATTGTCCTTCTTTCTAAGTATTCAAATTACCTCCCTTAATAGACCCCTCCCTTATAAGACCTCATTTTGGTTGATTTTTTGAAGGTCTTATAATGGAGGTTCCACTGTAGCAACAAAAGGACGGTCAATGATAAAAGTTCTCCTCCTGGGCCTGTATTCATGTTGAGATAGCATGAGACTTAGCATGATGCTAACTTAGAATCTCTTCCAATGTCCTATAGGATTTAATAGGACTTTTGGAAGAGCTTCTATGTTAGCATGATGCTAAGTCTCATGCTATCTCAACGTGAATACAGGCCCTGGTCCCTTGTATCATTTACGTGACAAGCATGCATTCAAAAAAAGAAAAAGAAGACAGTATTGCAGTAGTGGCTTTTGCAACGAGAGCAGCACAATTGTTATTCACAGGTAACAATATTATAGTGAAGATCAAGAAAGATCATACATTGTACAATAATAACTGAGAATGGCATTCCACAATAGGGCATTCGCCACGGCGGTCGTGCTGTAGACTAGACACAGTGTCTGACTGCAATTTTTTCACGCATGTTTTAATATCTGTAGTAGCAGTGAGCTCTCTTGTTCAAAGCCTTTAATTGAACCTCGAGGTCGCTCGGCGTCCGTGGCAAATGGTCTATTGTCTCTCTCGAATGGAATACAGAATGCAGACATTGACAAGCTGTTTTTGACACGCACCCCCTTCAATATATGACACAATTTGCAAATTAGTTTGGGCAAAGGACATCCATTCTTCCTTCCCACTGGGGATTCCACTCCGGCCCGTCAGGTTCCTCGTCATGGAAATCGTACTCCTCCACCCCGGCCAACTGTTTAGCCTCCTCCGAGCGAGCAACGAGCGGCAGTTTGCTCATGAGCTGCGGCGCGCTGATGAAAGTATCCGAGACGCGCTCGTCGTAGGAAGTGATGTGCTGCGAGGGCCAGTGGGACGTCATGAGCATCTTCTTGTAGGCTTGGCGCTTCTTGGAGAGGTCGGCAATGGAGGCCCATCGTGCCGGACACATGCACACTAAGACCATGAAGCGCCAGCGGTCCGAGTTGGGACGTCCGAATTCTGGTCTGAAATGAGATGGGGGTAAAACTAAGGCATGGTTTTAATTTGTCTTCTGTTTTGTTTGTTTGTGAGATACTACAGCTGTTGTTGTTTTTTTAGTTCAATCTGTGGATAAATTATTAAAAGTATGGAGTGCATGAAAAATTATTAGATATACAATTTCCAAATCAGAACATTTTCAAAACGGGAAAATAGAAAACTTATCAAAAGAATTTTATTGTGTGCTCTTTTAATATTCTTCTTAAATGACATGTAATTAAGGAGTTTGCTACAATTCTGCTACCTTCCATTGTTCAATGAACAATAGTTGCAAAATTGAAAGAAACGGAGATGCCTGCAGAAAATAAACATCTGGCCATGACCTGTGTTTGGTCTCTTGTCTTACATAAGCTTCCATTTCCACAAACTGCCGTATTTTATGGACTGTAAGGCGATACCTTTTCCCTAGACTAGGACCCCTGCGCCTTATAATGTGACTGACAATATAGTAAGAATCTATAGTAACAAAATCTGAATGTTGTGTAAAATTTGGGGGGTGCGCCTTATAATCAGGTGCGACTTGTAGTCCATAAAATACGGTAACATGCTTCCCAAAAGACAACTGAGCACACAAGTGTGAGAAATTAGATGTAGGCCCACTTCCAAATTTTACCACAGATAAATTTTGAAGCACAAAGAAACGAAAGTACTCCCCCAAAATGTGTCTTATAAAATGCAACATACAGTGAAACCTCCCTTATAAGACCCCCTCCCCCTTTATAAGACCCCCTCCCCCTTTAAAAGACACCCTCCTACTTAAGACCATGGATCCTATATTTACATATTGTCCATGTTAAGACCTACTTCTCTGAGACATTGCCCTTCTTTGTAAGTTAAAGTATTAAAATTACCTCCCTTATTCAACTGCCTCCCACTTAAGACCTTAGTTTGGATGATTTTTGAACGTATTAAAGGGGAGGTTCCACTGTTCGTACATTCAAATTCACATTTCAACGATGTAAGCCAAGAATCCACTTACTTCTGGTTGTCATGCACAGTTCTGGAATCCCACAGCACCATCCCCCCTTTGGGCACAGGCACCTTGGTCAGAGGGCAGCCACGTTCGTTAAACCATTGCACCTGTTCTTTGCTCAGCCGGTAGAAGTCGATCTTACTCGCCTTCTGCCCAGCCTCCGCATTCTCTCTGTAGAAATCGTCTGTGTGCGCGTGGGACCCTTCCAGAACCCTGCACGTGTAGTGAAGAATTGAATATTGACTTATTTCACAAGATCACTAATAAAGGAAACGAAACTAGGGCCTGGAAAGCGTAAGACCAACCAGCCGCACAGCAGCATTTATGGCCCCAGTGACCTTGACCTTTGACTAATGATCTTCATTTTCTATTTTGGCATAGATATCGTAACTTCCTACCTGCATGCAAAATTGTAGGGTCCTAGGTCCCTCCGTTCAAACGCTATCTTGGTAACATGCACATCCAGCCACGCAGTGACTCACACATAGTCAGCCAGGAACAAACAGCCAAAGAGCACTGAAATCATTAACCATCTGTCGCTTTGCGGCTGGTTAACTAACCAACTGGAAGGGTCAGCTTGCTGATAGAAGGGCCAGCATAAAAACTAGAGCAGTCTCATCCCTGTTTATTCGCATCCGATGTGGAAAAGATTCTCACTCGATTGACATTGGTCTTTCTCACCAAACCTTACCTGAAACAGTAGTCGGTCTCGGAAGTCTCCTCCAAATGCACAGCTCCCTGGTAGCAGTTCTTCCCCCTGACGTCGTATACTCTGGTCCAGGTGAAGCCAGTTAGGTCCACGTTTGACACGGTATAATAGGGTAAGTAACATCATCACTAACATTCATTGTTATTTCTCACAAAACTTTACCTGAAACAGTAGTCCGTCTTCAAAGTCTCCTCCAGATACACCGCTCCCTGGTAGCAGTGCAGTCCATGTCGTCGCACGTGCACGCTCTGGGCCAGATGAACCCCGTTAGCTCCATGTTTGACACAATATATTATAAGTAACATCATAACGCTTTACTACCCAAAGCCTATGTATACACACTAGCTCTGCTTTACCTGAAGCAGTAGTCAGTCTCCGAGGTCTCTTCCAGATACACGGCTCCCTGGTAGCAGTGCAGTCCCTGACGTCGCACGCTGTGGTCCAGGTGAAGCCAGTGGGCCTCTGGTTTGGCGAAACCGTTGTGGTCCTCACCATCAGCCTCAGGGGGCGGGGCGATGGCCACCGCGTCAAAACTGGTCAGCAGTTTCTTCGTCTGCCATACAGTCTGCGCAGAAAAAGAAAAAGACAAAGCACCATTGAATGAAATAATCAAAAAGAAGTACCCAGAGATGTTGATTATGAGCCCCAGAGACACACTGGCCTCAAAACATGCCGGTCCTCTCTGGTCGTGTCGATTATTTTTTCATATTTTAAATTTTGGAACATTCTTATGTTCACACTTTTACTTAAGTTTTTATCATTTCTAATTTACTTGAGTGCTGGTTTGTTTTTTTGGAGCCTTTTACCAATATACACGAGGAGGCATTCCATTTGTGGAACAATCTTCTTGTTGAGGGGAGAGTAGTTCCACCTTGGTAGATTAAGACCCCATCCAGTGCCGAGCTGATGATAGTCCCTAGAGTCGAAACAGCTATCCTCGGCTGCGTTCTGCCATTGACTCCCTAATAAAGAGGAGAAACGAAGCTAGCACTCTTTATGCTTTTTAGAACATAGATCAAGATACCAAGTTAGCATATAACTGGTTTTTGGTTTTAATGTTCGTTTAAAAGACATAGGGACAAAAAAGTTTAAAACAATTTTTCTATTATTGCATTTCAAATGCTCTAACTTTTGAGTCCTGTAGGCTGGAGGAACGGTGCCAGTAGTAAACTGAAAATTTTCATACCTATTATCATATAGTAAACATTCAGGCTAAAAACACACAAACAAACAGGATAAAAACTTTCCAATATTTCGTCATTTAATTGACTTCCTCGTGGTTTAAGGACGGAGTGATATGTATATATATTTGCATAGATAGGCGAGGTTTTATGTATTTATAGAGTAATTATGGTTGAGGATGTTTAGTACTTGCTTAATTTCTTGTGGACTGGATTTTTTTTTTTCAAGCGAATAATTTCCTCTTCCCATTGTTCCATTTGATATGGGCAGATGGCCCTGTTCAGTAAAACACTGTTCATTGCTCTTTCCTTTCCTTCCTTTAAGTGACCACAGTCACACTTGAGACTCTCTCTCTCTCTCTCTCTCTCTCTCTCTCTCTCTCTCTCTCTCTCTCTCTCTCTCTCTCTCTCTCTCTCTCTCTCTCTCTCTCTCCATATCATTAGGACCTGTTTTTGGTTGATGACATTAAACTTGTCCAGTGTCCAGTCTCTCTCTCTCTCTCTCTCTCTCTCTCTCTCTCTCTCTCTTCTCTCTCTCTCTCTCTCTCTCTCTCTCTCTCTCTCTCTCTCTCTCTCTCTCTCTCTCTCTCTCTCTCTCTCTCTCTCTCTCTCTCTCTCTCTCTCTCTCATTTATTTAATTATTAACGATGTCTAAGTTATAGTTACCTCAAACACTTTCTTGGCGGCAATTCTGGTTTCCCACGTGGCTTCGAAGTGACCAATCTGATAGGACTGGATGAGGGATTCCACGTTGAACGGCCAATCGTTGCCGAACTGGCTCAGCCAATCGCGGTACGAGGCGACGCGCGCGTCACACTCCTCTGACGTCATCACGTTGGGGATGACGCAATAGCCTTTCTTGTCCAGCTCCGATTGGATAACGTCTCTGTGTATTATATGTACACAGCACGCAAACATAGAAACAAAGACAAAATAAAGGAAGGTGACAGGATAAGTTAAGGCATTCGCCTGCCAATTCATTGCGCGAGTGACCCGGTGTCATGAGAAATATGTCCTGGCGTGAAGTATGTCCCTGTCATCGTAATATGCGTGTGAGCCACAATCGTAACAATAACTTTAAATGTAGAGATTTCATTGCTCAATCTACACGGAAAGAACCAAGAAATAGAGCCGGGGGGGGGGGGGGGGGGGATTGTTAATTTATCTTTACCGAGAAATTGGATGCACAAATCCATGTCACTTAGTTTCGCATTTTCCAAAATGGCGGACGATGTAAACAAACACCCATGCAGAGAGAGAGAAAAAAAAAAAAAAATCAGAAAAATATCATTGGCTTCTCGATATTTAGTGATGATTCCTTTGCTCTTCTTGCACGCCACAAGACGCCTCTGAATGTATTGAGGGGCGAATCCTTCCTAATATAAGCAGCTAACAATTCGAAAGAGGTAACGGGACGGATTTCACGCGTGTGAAGTTTGATGCGACACCGGGTTTGAATCCTGAATTGCCCATCGTCTTTTTTTCGTCAGTACCTCTTCTTCTTCTTCTTCTTCTTCAGATTGGGGATGTTTATCCTGCCCCACGCCCAGTCTTCATTTAGACTGCTATTGGAGCACAGGATGTATGCTTTGTGAGTCACAGTTCGTGTCATCCATTCCATCGGCACACGTACACGGCTTACTCGTACCGAATAGTGGGCTTTAACATGCGCGCAAGATCTTGTGCGTGCGTTCGCACACGTACAGGACCTCGGTTTTAGGTCTCATCCGAAGGACCAGGAAATAGGAGTAAAGAATCTGTCCCAAGGATACAGCACCGTGACCAGCTGGGTTCGAACCAGCGCACTCGCAAAACCCCGGCGTTGGATGGCGCGCGGCGATTCTAAGTGTCCAACCGGCCACGGCGCCTCCAACGTAGGTGAAAACGGGGTAAAAAGCCCATGGGCGGGTAAGAAGCCCATGCCAATTATCTCATGAAATAAGGCAAATTTCAGTCACATTTTGCCCATGAGACGAGTGTTAATGTTTAGCATTCGTCTTATGGGCAAATTTGACATACATTTTCTTTATTTCATGAGATAATTGGCAAGGGCTTCTTACCGGCCCATGGGCTTTTTACCCCGTCTTCCCTACAGTGCACATACAACACCAACAACCAGGGACGGTATTCATGTCGAGATAGCATGAGACTTAGCATGATGCTAACTTAGAAGCTCTTCCAAAAGTCCTATTAAATCCTATAGGACATTGGAAGAGCTTCTAAGTTAGCATCATGCTAAGTCTCATGCTATCTCGACATGAATACCGTCCCTGTTCAAGGTTTTTTTTGATAGAGGCAAAAAACAACACACACAAAAACTAAAAAAGGAAGGAAAACAAGAAATAAAAGGGAAAGAACAGCAAGGGTGAAAGACTGAAGAGGAACAAGAAAAGACAAAACAATACTCCCCTTACCTATCCAAGTGACACTGCCTGGAAACTTGAGGTTCTGTCTCCGATGAAGCCATTGTTTAGTAGACGCAGGAATGACTGGGAAGAAAGAGCGGTGCAAAATTGTTCAGCCACGATACTGATAACAGAACAGATTGAAAACAAGAGGCAAAGCCTTGAATGAATGAAGAATGGTGTTTTACGTCCTCTCGGTCTGGAACAGACACATATGGGACATTTGTAGATACAAAGATGGTGGGAACAATACTGGAGGCAGTGCAACACCAGTAAAGTCCCGATTTTTTTTAACAATACAGATAGATGTAGCGGTATATAACCACGCCTCGGTTAAACCTCATTGGCTATGGTACCGCCACAAGTATATTATAGTATTAAAGGCAAAGCCTTCAAGGCTCACTCGCTTTGTGTTTTGAAGATATATCTAAATGTCAGATTGCGTATTTTTCAAATAAGCTCCATACCCCAGAATTTTGCTTGTTTCGTCCTCTGTCCATTCATGCAAACTGTTCCTGCCTAAAACCTTGTATAAATACTCTATGTACTCACAGTTTTCTTATTGAAAATAGAGTAGATCCCAAGAAAATGGCAATGTTAAGAGTTATACCACGGACACACAATAGAGTAGAAAAAAAAATTGATTTGCATATTCTGTAAAACATACATAAACAAGAGGCAAAGCCTTCAAGGCTCACTCGAACAGGAACATGTGGGACAACAACAAAGATTGAGGGGGGTGTCAGTAGTAGTACAACGACATTATCCATGTTATTTAGCAATTGAAGGAACAGAGGGATACTCATGAATATTCATAATTCTAGGTCAAGATAGGTCAAGAAAGCGTAAGAAAGGGTCAGTACGAAGTAAGAAAAGGTCGGTTGAAGATCGATACCGTGTATTGACCATAAGAAGATAGGTCAAGAAAGCGTAAGAAAGGGTCAGTACGAAGGAGAAAAGCGGTGCGGTCCTAATCCAAGGGAAAGAATCGAATGAGACAAAGGTACGTAAGGTAGCACGAGTGATACCCCTTTTATCGAATGAAACGCTATATAAACGTGAACCGATAAAAAAATAGTTCATCATCATCATGGATCCGAGATTCAAGCATGCATTTACGTCCATCATCTGCGGACCTACGTTATTAGGAAAAACTGAATTTGTGAAAAAAATGATAGACAATGTAGAGGAAATGATGATTCCACCTCCCAAAGAGATCGTGTGGTGTTACGGCAAATGGCAACATGTTTACAAGCAGTTGAAACGCGTGAACTGATCGAAGGCATCCCTAATGTAGAAGAATGGACGGACAATAAAAGACGATTGGTGGTGATCGATGATTTAATGACAGAAACGGACGATAGAGTAACGAAGCTGTTTACGAAAGGGAGTCATCATAAGAATATTTCCGTAGTATATATTATTCAAAATCTCTTTTAAAAAACTAAGAGAATAGAACAGAGACGCTTCTCAGATTTCGTTTCTGGCCAAACAGATGTACCCAGGCAAGAGTAAGTTTATGCTTGAAGCATATAAAGAGGCGACCTCACTCGCTCACGGTTATTTGCTGATAGATTTGAGACAAGACACACCCGATCTGTATCGTCTAAGAACGAATATATTTCCTTCGGAACTGCAAACGGTGTATATCCCTAAATAATGTCAGCGAGAATGAGGAGATACATGCCTATGCTGAAACTACTCTCCACGGCTAAACCGGCGGTGATCATATTGATCGTTCAAGACGCCTCTCCGGAATTAATGAAAGCGATCTGCGAGTGTTCTTTAAACGTATTAAAAGGGAACGTAGAAGCACAAGGATCTCCATCAATTAATCAGAAGGGAGCAAGTCGGCGGGCCCGCCATAGTCTTTTCTAGAGTCTTTAAGAAAGGGCAGACTCCCCTGCGAGAACGTGAAGGGCATCTGGCACAGACCCTGGAGGGTTACGACGCCAACGCCCTATATCTGTGGGCCTTGATGCAGGACATGCCCACGGAGCACCCCATCAGAAGACGCAAAGAAAACCACTTCAGGCTCGAAAAAAAATGGGAGTGCGAGTGGATGGAAGAGAAAAACAACAACAAAGAACTCCAGGACTTTCTGAAAGAAACATTCCCCTTCACTCCTTTCTCTAAATGACCCATCACCGTTCCCAACCTTGTGAAAGCCATCCGCAATGAGCAACTGTTCGGCCTGGTCCAGTGTGACGTCCACGTCCCACCCCATCTCAGGAAAACCTTTGAAGAGATGACTCCCATCTTCAAGAACACCGAAGTCAGCATCGAGGACATCGGACCCTACATGCAAGAATATGCGCATCAGCACAAGCTCCTGACCACCCCGAGAAGGACCTTGATCGGTAGCTACTGGGGCAAAGAAATCTTTCTAGCCACGCCTTTGCTGAAGTGGTATTTAGTGGAAATCACTGACATCCAGCAGGTGGTGGAATATCGTCCTCGTCCGTGCTTCATGGCTTTCGGAGAGAAAGTGTCCAACGCCTGATGTCAGGGGGATCTGGCCACAGGCGACTCCATCATCGCGGATACGATGAAACTTTTAGGTAAGTTTCAACAATTTTTAAAAATAAAGTTAATGATTCGTTTATTTTATTAACTTTTTGAATGTTCATTGTACTAACTAATTTTTGTTTTGTTTTTTGTTTGTTTTATTAAAGGAAATAGCGCTTACGCTTACGGGAGATGTATAACAAACGTCAGCAAGCACAGTGACGTCATGTACTTGGACGACGTCACAACCAAAAAAAAGATCAACAACCCCCTGTTCAAAAAAGTGACTGAGATGATGAGCGGTTTGAACGAGGTAGAGCTGAGCAAGAAGAAGATCCGGTGGAACCTCCCCAACCACATCGGTTTCTTTGTGTATCAGAATGCCAAACTGCGCATGCTCCAGTTCTACTATGACTGCGTTGATGCCTACATCCCCAGACCTCGCTTCCAACTCTGCCAAATGGACACGGACAGTCTCTACATGGCCTTGTCTGAAGCCACCTTGGACGAGGCAGTGCGACCCGAGTTGAAAGAGCGTTTCTACGACTACCCTAACTGGTTCCCAGCTCAGGCCTGTGATGCCCACCATGCAGAGTTTGTCCGTATCAAAACGCAGAACCAGCCCTGGCATCCCCCGCCTTGCTGCCAAACCCGCTTCAAATTCGACAAGAGAACCCCGGGGCTCTTCAAACTGGAGTACAAGAGAAATGGAGCCGTGGCTTTGTGCTCTAAGACCTAGTACTGCTTCGGTGACGAGAGAGACAAGATGAGCAGCAAAGGCCTCAGTCGTACGCTGAATCAGTTCTCTAAGAACGACTGCCACCGTGTCCTGGACACTAAAATCAATGGTACTGGCATCAACCGCAGGTTCAGGACCGATGGCCGAGCCATGTTCACCTACGAACAAACCCAAGCTTCCTTATCCTTCTTGTACATCAAGAGAGAAGTGCCACCCGATGGCGTCAATACCCTACCACTTTTGATCTAAACAAATTTCCCTACTACCATAAATTTCGAACATCGATGCATCAGGACAACAACAACAAAAGGGAAGATCCGTCTAATGTGGGCCAGTATGTTAGCATAATGGGCGGTCCCAACCCCGCACAAACACAGAGGGGACGATTATAAATGTCACTTTCCACCATTTCTTTTTTTTTTCCTATTTCATCCCATTTTCAACTATCATTTACAGTGGAACCTCCCGTTATAAAACTCCCTCTCATATAAGACCTACTTCTCTGAGACAGTTCCCTTCCTTTAAAAGAATTAAAATTACTTCCCTCATAAATCCCTCTCTTTTAAAACTTCTTTACATTATTTCTAAGGACTGACCGTATATTTACACAAACAGAAACACACACTAAGCCGTCCGTAGGCTCCTTTTTCCGTCATAACACCACCTCCATTATCAGTCATTACCTTAATAACCGCTGTGTAGGGCTGTATTCCGTGCCAAAGTCAGCCAGCGATAAATAACAATTATACTTGTATGTCGCTACGTTTCACTACGAATATATACACACACTACAAAAAAAAAGAAACAATCAAAAACGATCATGCTCACACAAAACAGCGTCAATATTCTTCTTCCCTTATGCTTTAAATCACAAACAAAATAGACAAATAACAAAACAAAATATATATACCTGTTACTGTCTGATCCATTCAAAACAGTTTATTCATCATATCACGCACACACACGCGCATAAACAATGCATATCTTTTTCTGCTGCGTATAGTCTAGCATTCGAAATGTCAAACTCGTTATTAGCTAGCATATGCTCTGTTTTTCCAGTAGAACGCTTATCCCTCATTATTTTGTCATTGACTCACATAGAGTTTCAGTTTTAGGTCTGTCATTCCAGTATGCATAAATAATGGCTTATATTCTACATTCTTTTCGCAATGTCAGGTGAAATGAAAGTCTTCTTTTGGATTTTATTTTTTATCAGTTCTAATTTCATTTAATAAAAGTGGTATCATTCCACTTTATTCAACTGACCCTTTCTTGCTTCGTACTGACCCTTTCTTACGCTTTCTTGACCTATCTTCTTATTGTCAATACACGGTATCGATCTTCAACTGACCTTTTCTTACTTCATACTGACCCTTTCTTACGCTTTCTTGACCTAGAATTATGAATATTCATGAGTATCCCTCTGTTCCTTCAATTGCTAAATAACGTGGATAATGTCGTTGTACTACTACTGGTGTCTAAAGTACAAGATTGCCAATAAAATTTTAAAGTACAAATGAAACTATCGTTAATGGATACAACCAAAAAAAGAAAAAAAGTGCCAGTGCCGAGAATCAGACCCGGAACCATTGGCATGACAGACAGACACTCTACCAATGAGCTATGGAGGCTTTCAGTGTTGATGAGTTTCTTAACTCATGTGCCTGTTGAATACTCTCTAACTCACTGATCTAAAATGTTATCTGTTTACAGTGTTGCTTTAAGTGTGTGTTGCTTTAAATGTTTGCTTGTGTGAGTGTAGCGTTTTGATGTTTTTAGTTCAATTAAATCATTATTGTTTGAAAGCTTGCATAGACATCTATATGTGTGTAAAGTTTGAACAATGTATGCCTTCTATTTCCCAAGAAAATGCCAACATTAAAGTTTGGAGATTAGACCACAGACGCAACACACACACACACACACACACACACACACACACACACACACACACACACACACACACACACACACACACACACACACACACACACACACACACACACACACACACACACACACACACACACAGAGAGAGAGAGACACACAACCGAACAACTATCATACTATAGACTCACTTCGTGCTAACTTCATTAACACGGGTGAGCCAAAAAGGACATTTGACACAAAGAAAGTGGTTAGTATTGCTTGCTTTACGTTTTCGGAGATAGATCTAAATGCCAGATTGTTCACTTTCAAATGCATTCCAAAGGTCAAGGTCAAAAGGGTACAATTCCTATACTGCACACATCAGTTTGATGTGGAAAAAAAGGACACTCTACACAAAGAAAGTGGTTATTATTGCTTGGTTAGCGTTTTTGGAGATAGATCTAAATGCTTGCTGTACGTTTTCGGAGATAGAAAATGCCAGATTTTTCATTTTCAAACACACACCAAATATCAAGGTGAAAGGTCAAGGTTAAAAGGTGTAAAGCCAATGGTGTCTGAACTACAGCCACTACAAACAAAAAGAGAAGTTCAAAAATCACGGTCAAGGTCATTAGGATAATCAATACATTGCACCACAGTAAGTGCCGGGAAGTGCTTTGAAGTGCCCGGAAGTACTTTGAAATGCCCGGAAGTGCTTTGAAGTATTCGGAAGTGTCCGGAAGTGAAGAAAAAGGCAAGTCAAAAAAGAAATGTTTATATTTAGATGGAACGGTGCACATCGATGGAACAGGCGTACATCAATAGGGGTGAGTAATGTTGACATCAGTACGAATCACTTTACAGTCTAAGGAACGGATTTGCGCACTGCCGACTGTACACATGTTTGCATGCGTGTGTGTGTGCCTGTGTCTGTGTATCTAGATGTGAGTATGTGGATGATTCATTTCGAAGAGCTAACAAGTGTAGTACTTAAACTTTACATTTTAGCTATATTCCTTTGCATACTTTTTTTTTTATATTAAGAGTATATTGCTTATATGTCCTACACTAAAACGCAGAAAAGTCTCTAGGCTTTATAAACCAGTCTTTGCAGTTTTAACCAAGAAAAACCCGGACTTTTCTATTCGAAATAAAGCAAAGCCGTGTAGATTTCAACACTTGTAAACGTACTGCTCGTCTGCTAGCTATTGCCGGAGCCCATGACGTCATACAGCCAGTCAGAGGCCTTTTCAACCTATACTTTTACGATGGCCGCGATTTGCGAGATATTTCCAAGCGGTACAAATCACCGGGAAAGAGATAGTGGGGTTAAGTGGTGATCTTCAATTAGGAACTAATAGATTAGATGTGTGGTCATGAACAGAGGTATAGAGAGAGAGAGAGAGAGAGAGAGAGAGAGAGAGAGAGAGAGAGAGAGAGAGAGAGAGAGAGAGAGACAAGAAGTGTAGTTTACACAAAGATATTCTAAAAGGGTAAGATGTCCCCCTCCCCCCCCCCCCCTTCCACCCACCCTCCTCCCCTGCTCTCCCATCCTCTCCATGCACACACTAACACACTCCTCTTAACATCAGGACCTCGGCGAACCGGTGTAACACGCCAAAAAGACTCTACGCCAAAAACACTCTAGAGTCTTTTTCGCGTACACCAGTCTTTTTCGCGTGGATACACGCCTAAAATACTCTACGCCAAAAGAACTCTAGAGTCTTTTTCGCGTACACCAGAGTCTTTTTCGCGTGGACACACGCTGAAAAGACTCTACGCCAAAAGGACTCTCTGTACGCGAAAAAGACTCTAGTAAGGGAAATAACCAGCATTTCCCTATTAAGAGTAACGACGTAGATGAAAATCCTTTTCACTGTGTTCTTGTTGCTATCATTGTCCCCCCCCCCCCCTTCCCCCCTCCCCTTCCCCCCCCCCCCCCCCCCCACCCCCCCCCCCCCCCCCCCCCCCCCACCCCCCCCCCCCCCCCCCCCCCCCCCCCGACCCCCCGCGTTTAGCCGTTATGCCAAACACAAAGTGATTTTTAATTGAAACAGTTGCGTGCCAGATACCTCGAGTTTTGTGATTTGCCACAAATGATTGCGAATCCGCGATTGTTTTATACAGGGATTGAAAACATCTAGCGTTTGTTGATATCAACATCAATACAACTAATCTCAACATTCATTTGATTAATAATACCATCAGAAGAAATAGTATTAAAATATTTATCAGAATATCCCAATAACGATAGTGAGGCATTGATGCCGCATATTCCTCCACCAATGTAGAGTTCTATGCGCCTTAAAACAATAGACATAAAAATAGACAAGAAGATATATCAATTTGTATGCAAATGAAGAAACAAAACAAAACAAAAACATCCAGAGATCAAAGTAAAGACAAAATTAAGCAACAATCAATAAAAAAAAATCAATAACACGAAATCCAAGAAGAACAACAGCAAAAAGTGTATACAGTTGCGCAATCAGACGTAATCATAATCAACTGCACTCCATCCTCAATCTCTCTCTCACACACACACATACACACATACTCAATCGCACAAACAAACACCGATACATGTACGTAAACGTTCAACCATTGCACACACACACGACACACACACACACACGCACACACACACACACACACACACACACACACACACACACACACACACACACGCACACGCACGCACACGCACACACACGCACGCACACACACGCACACACACACACACACACACACACACACACACACACACACACACACACACACACACACACACACACACACACAACTGCACTCCTATCCTCCATCTAACACACACATGTGCGAACGTACGTCATACACCCATGCACGTGCACAGACGTAGTCACCAACATAACTTATATACCTCAACAATATATACCTGCCTTGGATGAAGGCTATTTCAGACCAATTGACATGGGCTAGAACAACAAGGCTACATCAATTATGTTGCTATGCTTATGTTGGGATTGTCTTAAGCCATGATAAGCTCCTAGCATAACATCACCCATTGAAAAATCCCTCGAAGACGGAGTGTGGCAGCCTACATGGTGGGGTAA